>JALIGW010000014.1:10766377-10868877 GCA_023053685.1 Diadophis punctatus similis | reverse complement strand
CCCAAAACAAAAGAGAGCCAAGTCCTTGCTTGGTTTTTACACTTTTTTGAGGAATGAACATTGAAAAAGCTTATGGCCAGCGTAAAGTTCATCTCCCCATTCCAACCCGCTGCTTTCATTAAACACCTTCTACCCTCCTGTCACCATCGCTCTTCTATTTCATTTCTGTCTCTCGGGTTCTTGAAAATGCAATCATTGCCCTCTGCGTGAGCCTGCAGGTCCTCGCAAGTCGCATATTTGGCAGCGATAGGATCTTGAGGTCGAATCTCTGGATGCATTTTTCATGCACCGTTGCCTGCAGACCAAAGCAGGTTTGTGCTGGTTGTCAGAATGGAAAGGCAGGGGGGAAAGATCGAAAGAAAGCAAAGTAATTGCCCTCTTACACACACCCTTTCGGTTTGCAACAATACTCAGTCGCAATAGAATCTGTTTTAATTAGCACCGGGCAGCAAAGATTTTCCTTTTTTCAACAGCTGTCATTCCCTTCGATGGAAAAGAACTTGTTTTTAGAAAATCTTTAAAGAGGGAATTTTAACATATATTTTTCCTGGGTGGAAATGCCATTGATTTTCTAACCTTCTCCTTTACAATGCATCGTTCAGGGAGATTCCCTGGATTCAACAGCCTTCCAGAGAAAAAAACCAGAAACCAAATTATTGTTCAGCAACAATGGTTTTCCCGTCATTAAAAGGAAGTTAAGACTGGATGCTGTCTCCTTCTAACAACAGGAATTTTAGATAAATTGCCCACTCATTTTCTGTGGCCAGAAATTTGGCTGAGAATTTTAACTGCCCCTTATTCCTTGCTCCAGTTTTAATAAAACTTAATTTTTATTAAAGAGGGACAAAAAAAATATAACAAATGGGCAGATTCTTCCATTCTTACTTTTTTTAAAAGTAAGCTCTCAAAAATTTAAGACTTTTGGCAAAAAGAAAATTGCAGTACAGTAGAATTCAAGTGTTTGAAGTGGGATGAGGTAGTGCTCTTCAAACAGCAGATAATGTTGTTTCTGCTATCTTTTTTGTGTTTTTAAATATTTATCCAAACACATACATGCTTCTAATGTTACTTTCCTCTGGGTATCATCACTTTTATCATGTTATATAATTTTTAAGATCTTAGTATCACTTTTCAGTCCAATTTTTCCTTCCTTATGCACCTAATTTCTAAATGCTGACTAGTATTTGGTATTCTCTCTCTCTCTCTCTCTCTCTCTCTCTCTCTCTCTCTCTCTCTCTCTCTCTCTCTCTCTCTCTCTCTCTCTCTCTCTCTTATTTTATCACTATTTTTAAAGTAATATTTAATGCTATGATGATGGGCTGGAAATGTGATAGCAATAGCAACAGCACTTAGATTTATATACCACTTCACAGTGCTTTTATAGCCCTCTCTAAGCGGTTTACAGAGTCAGCATATTTCCCCCAACAATCTGGGTCCTCATTTTACTGACCTCAGAAGGATGGAAGGCTGAGTCAACTTTGAGCCGGTCAGGATCGAACTGCTTTCAGTTGGCAGAGTTAGACTGTAATAGTGCATTCTAACCACTGTGTTACCACTTTAAAGCAGGAACTGATCATCATCTCTTTTTAATGACCCTATAATCCCTTGTGGGGTGGAGTCTGGTCAACTGAATGGAGCTGAGTGTTTACTGGCCGGATGCCCTTCCTGTTGCCAATGCGGAGTTTTTTCAGCAGGTACATTCTCAGAATGCCTAGAAAGAGAAATATCTGCCTCTACCTAGGATCGAACTCACAGCCTCCTGATTGTGAGGCGAGAGCTCCACCTCTAGGCCACCACACCACTCAATTACATTACATTACATTACATTACATTACATTACATTACATTACACATTACACATTACATGGCCAAAATAAGAGATTAATGATTTTGCCAGGTTCATATTATCATGTCACAAAACCTGACACTGATTTAGGCTGCGAAGCCCAAGCTCATCCCGCCGATTTCTGTGCTAAAGGAAAACTAGAACTTGGGTCCTCCTACGCTTACTCCAGCACCTTAACCACTACACCATGATGTCCTACTATCAATTCTTGCAGGAATTGATAATATACATCTATTTTTAATGATGATCTCTGCATCTCTATAGATTTGTGGCATTTAACATCTGGAACAAGGCACTGGGCAGCATTAAGTTGCGACAGGTTTTCTTTTTTTAAAAAAAAAAAAGTTAAAATATAAGCTTTAGTAGAGGAAGTAGGACACTACAATTCATTATCTTTAGCCGATGGCAAACTGGTGAAATTGTTCTTAAGAAATTGGACATGCGAGGGTCCCTTTTTCCCCAAGATTGGCATTCTCCAAGAGAGTTGACCTTTGTGTAGAATTTTGGAAATCCTTTACAAATCAAGTTGGACTTCAGTGTGTTGCAGCCTATATCAGAGGCTCATTAAGACAATAATTGGGTCTCTGTGTAGCTCACTGAGCTTTGACCTCTATTAGTAGCAGGATCAATGTCCATTTAGTCCTCATTTTTCTGTCTATAAGCAAATGGGTCAAGCTATTTTTATCTTGGCTCTTGTTTTATACAGAAAAATCCAGGAGAGTGTATTCTTTCATGCCTCTTTGGACATGTTTTTGTTTTTACAGTGCGTGGGAGGGCACAGCCTACCTTAGACAACCTGCAGGATTTTCAGAACAGTTCATAGAAGGACCAAATGTTGCTGTCATGCAATTATAGAAAAGAGAGCTAGACCACATTCTGGGGATGGTGAACATATTTGAGAATTTGGAGAGCCGGTTGAAGACTTGTAGAACAGCTGACAGTCTCAAATGTCTACCTACCATAAAGCAAACTGCTGAGATTTCTCCCCATCAACCCTTCTGATCCAACTGCTTAGGATCCTATAATAGAGGTAGTCCTTGATGTACAACAGTTTATTTAGTGATAGTTTGAAGTTACAACGGCATTGAAAAGTGACTTAGAGGATTAAATGGACATTGATTCTGTCGGCTGCAGGCCCCTCCACAGCTGAATCAGAGGAGGAGGAGGAGGCATGGGAGTCAGGGTCAGCATCAAGGCAACCTGAGAGCTCCAAGGGGGAAGAGGGAATGGAGCTGGCAGAGAGAGAGAGAGAGACAGAGGTGGAGCCTGGGCTGTCCATCAGCCCTCATATGGGGAGTCAACAGCCCCCAGGTCTGGAGGTGGCTGATGAGGAAGAAGAGGAACAGCTGGGTCCAGTGCCTGACGTGCGGCTGCGCAGAAGGCAGAGGAGAGGAGAGCAATGGAAATCTATGGGCCGGTCCTTGGGATGGAAGAGCCACCGCTGATAGTGAAGCCCCACCCTAGATCTGGAGATAAAAGGCAGAGGGCGGAGATGAATAGATGTGGCAGACAACTATTCATCTTCTGGCCAGTCGGACTTGTTAGCCTGCGGTGACAGAGAAACTTTTTGTTGTGGCTGCCGGCACTCCTAATAAAGGAATCTTTGAGTTAACTTAATGTTTGGGGAGCTGGGTCAGAACATGACCGTTTCTCACACTTACGACTGCTCCGGCATCCCCATGGTCACATGATCAGAATTCAGACACTTGGCAACTGACTCATATTTATGACGGGAGTGCAGTGTCCTGGGGATCCCCTTTGTTCTGACAAACAAAGCCAATGGGGAAGCCAGATTCAGTTTACAACCGTGTTACTAACCTAACAACTGGAGCGATTTATTTAACAACTGTGGCACGAACGGTCATAAAATGGGACAAAATTCACTTAACAACTGTCTCACTTAGAAACAGAAAATTTGGGCTCAATTGTGGTCGCAACTCGAGGACTGCCTGTACTAAAATGCAGCCACCAACATATTTATTTTCTATGAATGCCTCTGGAACTCTGCAGGTCACTTAATATTGATGATACCGAAGGATAACACCTCGCTTTGTAGTGTGGCAGCTTTTTTTGTTAATTAAAAGAAACTAGGCATAAACATCGGGTCTAGCAGCATCTCTGTCAGGTGCCAAGGGAATCCACCTAGGCCCTCTGGTATGCACCATTCTCCATTCTTTGTTAACACTCCTTGTGTGAGCTAGGGAAAATGCACCAAAGGGAGAAGCTCACCTTATTTTTCATACGGCAGCAAATTCCTCTGTGGTCTTGTTAAAATGCATCATCTTTGCCCCATTCGGCCTTCCTTATCTGTCAAACGGTAAGAAGAGCTGCTAACCTTCTAGGCACCATTTGTAGAAACCAATTAGCTGTGTTGCCCTGTGCCGAGATCAAAGGAATTTCAAGCAGGAGGGAGGGAGGAAGAAAAAAAAGCAAATAAAGAAAATTGAAGTGGAAGTTGAGATCGTATGCCAAGGAAAGAGCAATACTATAACTATGCAGGACAAAAGAAACCGGCGAAATAATATCCCAGGGGGTGACAGAAAGAATCTACAGCAGCAGCCACTTCTTGCTATTCCAAACAGAATAGCAAGAAGTAGAACACAAAGAGTAGGGACAGACAGATGGAAGAGATGAGGAATCAAGGACCGTTCTCAGTGGAGATGACCTCAAGATATCAGCGTCTGTTTTTTGAAAAAGACATGCTTAGAGACCTATGATTTTAACAGCTATTTTGGATAACGCTGATTATAACTGGTTTGGAATGGCTTCTGTTTCTAGCCGGCAAGGTGAATTAAGGAAGAGAGACAGCAAGAGAGAGAGAGAGAGAGAGACAGAAAGAACAATCTAAATCTTCAAATGTGCATATAAAAGTATGTTGCATGGACCATCGAGCTGGCTGTAATGGTTTCCCTTATTTAGTGAATTGCCTCTGCCATTTTTACGGCTCTCTAAGAATCCATGAATAAAGATGGAATATGCAGCAATACACGGTCAGAGCAATCGAGCTTACAACTGCCCCCCCGTTGTAGGTGATATTTTAAGGCTGGCTCACATATTTCTTCTGCTCTTGGGCGAGAGGGACCTACCCAAGGCACCTTTTTCAAAATGTGACTGGGGCCTCCTGTTTTCTCAGTGGCAGTGAATTATGCTGCAAATTACAACTGCAGCAAAATCCTCAGCTCGCATGTTAATGGCTCCCACAAATGAAGACCAGCTGCTAATATGGGAACTAGATGATATTTCGTTGGGGTTTTTTTTTTTACCTTTGTAGCCAGAACATTCCAATTTTGTCTCCCTTGCGAAGTTTTCTTAAGTCTGTTGTTTGCAAAACAACTAAACTGACTGGGAAATGATGGTATTTTGTTTGGAGGGAAAGGAGAGGGAGAAGTGACGTTTTCGGTCCCTTCTTGACAAAATAACATGAGATTTATGTGTGTGTTGTGTGTGTGCATATGTGTGCGTCAGTGGTGGGATTCAATTTTTTTACTACCGGTTCTGTGGACGTGGCTTGGTGGGTGTGACAGGGGAAGGATACTGCAAAATCCCCATTCCCTCCCCACTCCAGGGGAAGGATACTGCAAAATCCCCATTCCCTCCCCACTCCAGGGGAAGGATACTGCAAAATCCCCATTCCCTCCCCACTCCAGGGGAAGGATACTGTAAAATCTCCATTCCCTCCCCACTCCAGGGGAAGGATACTGCAAAATCCCCATTCCCTCCCCACTCCAGGGGAAGGATACTGTAAAATCTCCATTCCCTCCCCACTCCAGGGGAAGGATACTGTAAAATCTCCATTCCCTCCCCACTCCAGGGGAAGGATACTGTAAAATCTCCATTCCCTCCCCACTCCAGGGGAAGGATACTGTAAAATCTCCATTCCCTCCCCATTCCAGGGGAAGGATACTGCAAAATCCCCATTCCCTCCCCACTCCAGGGGAAGGATACTGTAAAATATCCATTCCCTCCCCACTCCAGGGGAAGGATACTGTAAAATCTCCATTCCCTCCCCACTCCAGGGGAAGGATACTGCAAAATCCCCATTCCCTCCCCACTCCAGGGGAAGGATACTGCAAAATCCCCATTCCCTCCCCACTCCAGGGGAAGGATACTGTAAAATCTCCATTCCCTCCCCACTCCAGGGGAAGGATACTGCAAAATCCCCATTCCCTCCCCACTCCAGGGGAAGGATACTGCAAAATCCCCATTCCCTCCCCACTCCAGGGGAAGGATACTGTAAAATCTCCATTCCCTCCCCACTCCAGGGGAAGGATACTGCAAAATCCCCATTCCCTCCCCACTCCAGGGGAAGGATACTGTAAAATCTCCATTCCCTCCCCACTCCAGGGGAAGGATACTGCAAAATCCCCATTCCCTCCCCACTCCAGGGGAAGGATACTGTAAAATCTCCATTCCCTCCCCACTCCAGGGGAAGGATACTGCAAAATCCCCATTCCCTCCCCACTCCAGGGGAAGGATACTGCAAAATCCCCATTCCCTCCCCACTCCAGGGGAAGGATACTGCAAAATCCCCATTCCCTCCCCACTCCAGGGGAAGGATACTGTAAAATCTCCATTCCCTCTCCACTCCAGGGAAAGGATACTGCAAAATCTCCATTCCCTCCCCACTCCAGGGGAAGGATACTGCAAAATCCCCATTCCCTCCCCACTCCAGGGGAAGGATACTGTAAAATCTCCATTCCCACCCCACTCCAGGGGAAGGTTACTGCAAAATCCCCATTTCCTCCTGATCAACTGGGACTCGGGAGGCAGAGAATAGATGGGGGCGGGGCCAGTCAGAGGTGGTATTTACCGGTTCTCCGAACTACTCAAAGTTTCCGCTACCGGTTCTCCAGAACTGATCAGAACCTGCTGAAACCCACCTCTGGCCAGAAGGCAATGATGTTCCATGGTGATTTGGGGAAATGAATAAGCATTGTTGTGCCTATTATGTTGTGGTAGATTTGTTTTATTGTGATTTTTAAGTTTTACTCATTTTTTTAGGCTGAAAACTAGCAAGAATGATTTTCTGACTGACAGTAAAGAAATCAAATATGATAGATGATTGATAGATAGATGATAGATTGACAGACAATTTCAGTATGCAGCTTTCTTGGGTTGCAATCTACTCCAGCTTTTGAGATGCGATTGTTTACTTTCAAAAAAAAAGTGCTCCAACACATTTTTACTTCAAATACTTTACTTTGTATATTTTTTATTAAAAAAAACATTTAAATTGTCAGACTGATGCAGAAACAGAGGGAAGCAGATTTAGAAAAATGCATATATGAAACTGACCTGTTTAGAAAACATCCATATATAGAACTCAATCACCTGGGACTTGGCATTCAGAACAGAAATTTTAGTCCTCTACATAACACAGTAGAACTGTGTAAATCAAGCATAAGCTAAAATGGAATCCTCCAATCAACTCAAAGCTTTAGATGTGCTTTATCAGTTCCATTATCTGATTTGATTCAGATGCTTGAATCTATTTGAAGTCATTTATCTGAATTGGGGCCGTGCGGTGGCTCAGCAGTTAAGATGCTGGCCTTATGGCTGGAAAACCAGCAGCCCAGGTTCGAGACTGACCTCCACATGATGGGGTAAGCTCCTATACATGCCCCAGCTCCTGCCAGCCTAGCAGTTCGAAAGCATACAAATGCAAGTAGATAAATAGGTACCACTTTGGTGGGAAGGTAACAGCGTTCTGTGTGCCTTTGGCATAGAGGTATGCTGGCCACATGACCTCAGAAATTTCTTCGGACAGTGTTGATTCAATGGCCTTGCAACAGATGACTACCAAAGTAAAATCTGCAGACACTCCTTTACCTTTGACCTCCTATCTGACTTGGGCTGGCTTCATTCAATGTTGACCAATCTGCATGTTTGAAGAGCAACTGTATCAGTCTGCGCAGATTCGGAGATCTCAGATGAGTGGATCCAATAAAATCAGCTCTTGGAATCAGAAAGTGTGTTCAGTTAGGGAATTCGGTCATTACAGCTTCAAAACTATGTAAAGGTTCAGTTTATTCTGTTTTGGTAAATTTCACATCCCATACAGGTCCAACCTGAGTGGCAGGCTGGTTTGGTATGAGGAGTGAAATGCATTTGAACACGTGAATGTTACCTTGATCTCAAACTGGTGATTATTGGGAGCATTTTGTGAAAATGGAAGATGGGGCTGTAAATTCTGTTTTGCTGTATAGTGTACAGCAGTGGTTCCCAACCTTTTTGTGATCGAGTACCACTTGGAGGTCCCGTACAGTTGCCGCGTACCACCTGGTTCCAGAGAAACTAAATTCGATCAGATATCACTTTATTTCCATAATTGTACCATTCCTTTTTTGGCCCCGCGCATCCAGCAACTGGATTCTCGGGCTGCTGGGACCAGGTGGGTGGCGTGTGGAAACAGTTGCAAATCGTTGCCAGATTATCTTGTGTTAGGCAGCAAACATTTTTGTGAAGTGAAAAATAACTAACTAAAAATCGTTCATGACCCCGAAAGTGTTCGCGTACCACCTGGAAGGCCCTCGCGTACCACTAGTGGTACACGTACCACAGGTTGGGAACCACTGGTGTACAGTCAGCCCAGGCAATTGCAGCTGCTTCTAATCTTGAGCTGGTTATTATTCCACTTTTGAAATAAACGCTGAGATAAGATAGAGGGTATTGGAGTGGAAAGGGTAGATTTCTTCCACTTTATCTGGCTG
This sequence comes from Diadophis punctatus similis, assembly GCA_023053685.1. Taxonomy (NCBI): domain Eukaryota; kingdom Metazoa; phylum Chordata; class Lepidosauria; order Squamata; family Dipsadidae; genus Diadophis; species Diadophis punctatus. The sequence continues at coordinate 10,860,321 of JALIGW010000014.1, read as the reverse complement.
GATTTGAAATCAGTATACAGGGAGTTATGAATGTCAAATTTCTTGGACTGTGTCTACCCACAGGCTCCAATGCTACTTTTAAAAAAGTAAAGCTGCTTTTAAGGGGAAAGAAAATGGTTGAAAAGCAAAATATAGATCTGGATATTAGGAGGATCATTTATTTCTGCAAACACCTGAAGTAATAAAAATAATTTGGATGCCAATGAACATCCTCAGCATTTGATACCTAAATGAAGCTGATTTGTATATGTTGGTCCCAATAAAAATATCCCAGCACCAAACAGCAGGTCTGTTGGTCTGTTCATCAGCCAATCCAGAAATCCAGGATCCAGTGTGATTCTGGAGAAGAATGATGGTGCTGGGATATACCGTATTTTTCGGAGTATAAGACTCACCGAAGTATAAGACGGACCTTAGTTTTGGGGGAGGAAAACAAGGAAAAAAGGCCTCTGCCTCCCAGCAATTTGCCAAACAGCAAACAGCACAGATGATATACACTGTTTGCTGTGTATTTCTGTGCATGTGTGCTTGACCCATAGAAATAGCAAAGAATTGGAGAAATGTACATTATGGCAGTATATTAATCCCAGAAAGTTTTCTTAAATGTAATCACACTAACTCCTCCCAATTATTTAAATAGATCTACTCCAAATATGACTAAGTCAGGGTTTAATTCAGCTGCCTTATTTTAATACTAATACTTAATACTAAAACAGAACATCAGATTATACTTTTACAGATCTTTAAAATTGATGTGGCTTTCTGGAAGGCTTTCTGCTATTTAAAAGAAGATACAATAGCACTGGGCCTCTTCAGAGCAAGAATTTATTTTAAAAAGCTTCTTCATTTTGTTAAGTTGTCTAGAACAATAATAAAGCAGTCTTTAAAAAATAAGTCTTATAATTTGAACACTCTACAAACATTTAACAAAATAACATATTAACAGAATCTGCCTCTACCTAGGATAGAACTCACAATCTCCTGACTGTGGGGCAAGAGCTCTACCTCTAGGCTACAGTAGCTGTAGCGTACCTCCTTGCAATTTCAGCAGTGTAACATTGCCAGCAGTTTATCTCCCAGCATTTTGTCTCATTACAGCCACCGTAGTTAGTTTCATTTTACCACGTGGCTTGCAAGCCTGTCAGCTGTAGGTCAGGAGGCAAGTAATCTCTTAGTGTGCTAATAAGGCTTTGCCCTGTTTGCTGCAAAGAGATAAATTGTTGGCAGGCAGAGGCCAAAGGGTGGGGGGGCTGGGTAGGGGGGGGCTACATTCGGTGTATAAGACGCACCCAAATTTTCACCCTCTTTTTGAGGGTAAAAAGGTGCGTCTTATACTCTGAAAAATACGGTAATATGTGGGCAAGCAACTGACCCTTTTAATTTCCCACCAAGTCTCAGGGTAATTTATTTATTTATTTTATTTATTTCTTGGTTCTTATATGCCGCCCTACTCCCGAGGGACTGTTGTAGACCAGGGGTGTCAAACTCGATTTAATTGAGGGCTGAATCAGGGTTGTGTTTGACCTCAGGGGCGTGGCCAGGGGGGTGGCCAGGGCGGGCATGGCCACCTCAACGTCACTTGTTGAGGCTCCGTTTTTGACCGCAGTAGCCTCCTTCAGCCCTCTGCCAGCGAAATTGGAGCTCGGGGAGGCCGTGCTCCTGAACTCCATTTTCACTGGCAGGGGCACCGTGGGCCGGTCTTTTATTGTTTCCATGGCAGCCCTGCGGGCCAGATCTAAGCTCTCCACAGGCCAAATCCAGCCCCCAGGCCTTGAGTTTGACACTCCTGTTGTAGACAGTTGGAAGAGCCAGCAGTTCCCAGATGGAAGCATTTTTGTTTTACATCAGGATCTAAGTCAATTAAAGGAGCCATTGATTGCACCAAGCTACTATCGTAGGCCATTGAATACATTGTAGCTTGCAACTGGTCCTTCAAGGATTTAATCAATGGTATATCTTGCTGCTACTCATTCCTGTTTTGCTGAGGTACTAAGATTGATCCAAGGTGCTTAAATTGCAGTTATGTACCTCACTATTTGTTTTGCATCCTCATAACATTGAGAGGGAGAGCACTCTAGGATAGATTATAGAAAGAAGAGAGGGAAAAGTTCAAATATAATTGTTGTGCCTGTAACATTGTGGTGAAGAACATCAGATGCTACAGCTTTGTGATTTCTCCTTCTCTGTTTCAATTTTTCTTCTTTTCTTGCACTTTTTTCTTTCTTTTGGATTTTTTCCTGGTTTTTTTTTAATCATTTGTATAGTTTTTATCTTCTTTTAATAAAAATTATTCTAAAAAGAGAGGTAGAACACTGTAAGAAGAAAATGTTATCTCAAAACATAATTTTAATATATGCCGATTAGTGTACATTTAAAGTGACAATAGTTATTCTAAGTCTTCAATGACTCCCTGGCCTTGTTTTATGTGAGTCCTATTTTATAACAGGGAATAACCCGAAGACTTACTTGCTCAACTTGTTCCCTTTCAGATGTGTCAGATTACAACAATCCCATAATTCAACACTGTATAAATAATTGTAGTCCAATATTATCTGGACTATATCTGGATATCTGATATATCTGGAATATATCTGGCATTTCAATACCAAATGCAAATTAGTTAATGCAATTTTTTTTTCCAAATTTCTACTAATGGCTGCGAAACATGGACTCTGAAAAAGGCTGATGGGGACAGGTGGATGCCTTTGAACTGTGATGCTGGAGGCGACTATTATGCATCTCATGGACTGCAAAGATAACAAACAAAGAATTCCTAGACCGAACCTCGCCCAAAATATCACTTGAAGCCAAGATCGCCAAACAGAGGCAGTCATACTCTGATCATGTCATGAGAGCTGATTCATTTGAAAAATCAGTCATGCTGGGAGTGATCAGTGGAAAAAGGAGAAGGGGTCACCCTAGTATTCAGTGGCTAGACCCTATAAAGCAAGGGTGTCAAACTTGATTTCATTGAAGGCCGCATCAGGGTTGTGTTTGACCTCAGGAGTGCCAGGGTAGACGTGGCCAGCTCAACATCACTTGTGTCAGGGGTACCTGTGGTGCAGGGGTGGGTTGCTCATTTACCTTGCTACCGGTGCGCTGCGCGTGCATCACCATGTTTTGTGTGCGCGCGCGTACGCTATGCGCACGTGCCCCCTCGTGCGATTTTTCTTCCGCGTATGCGTGGAAGCAAAATCTTGCTGAAATATCGTGAGGGGACATGCACGCGCGTGCAATTTTGGCAATTTCCATCCCCTCGTGAGATTTTGGCGCGATTTTGCTTCCACGCTTGCGCGGAAGCAAAAAATCACTGAAAAATTCACGAAAAAAGATGACGGCTGCTAGGCACCGGCAAACGACCGCACCAGTAGCCTCTTGATGATGTCACCAGTCCGCTGCTACTGGTGCAATAAAGTGGACCGCACCGGTAGGAACCCACCACTGCTGTGGTGGCCTGAGTCCTCTGCCAGAGAAAATGGGCTCCCGAGCTCTGTTTCCGGCTGTGACAGTCTCCTGCAACTCTCTGCCAGTGAAAACAGAGCTTGGGAGGGCCGCAATGGCCCTCACGAGCTCCGTTTTCGCTGGCAGAGGCACTGCAGGCCAGATCTAAGCACCCCATGGGCTGGATCTGGCCCGCGGGCCTTGAGTTTGACACCTCTGCTATAAAGGTTGATACCAGGATGACTGTGGCAGATCTGAAGGAGGCAGTGCGATATAGAGGCGCATGGAGATTCTGATCCATAGAGTGTCCGAGGATCAGACACGACTGAATGGCTGACGACAATGATAGCTGGAGGACATCAGATTAAGAAGGAAGCTGTCTTCAGTCAAGGATAATCAGCACTAAGACTGACATAGTCAGAGCTTTTTTGGACAATTGTTCATTCACCCAAACCATACCAGGTGCAACAATATTCTCTAGAAATTGAAAAAATTGGCTTCTAACCCAAGCCAAGTCTGCCAAACTATCTTCTAACTAAGATGTTTGAAACATCTGTCATCATTGAAAGCTTTTTTTAAAAAAAGACTGGACTGCCATCTGTCAGAAATGGTGTAGGGACTCCTGCTTGGGTGGTGGGTGGAAGGGTTGGACTAGATGACCTACAAGGTCCCTTCCAATTCTTTATCTGTGACAATGCTATGGTGCCAACATCGGTCACTGAGCTATCCACTTAGCTTTTGGATTTTGCAATGCTGAAAGAATCCATTAAGGACAAAGGATATATGAGGGAGAATTTTGTAAAACAAGAGTGTGCATTATATAACTAATAAAATGACCATTGATCTGTGAAAGTTGTACAGCTGATAAAGCAAAACCTTCATCAGGATTCTGACTTTTGTTCTATGAAGAGTACATTTCAAATCTATCAGGAAACATTTCTGTTTTGTCAAGGAATTACTGTGCAAATTTGTTTATACTTGGTCAACCAGACTTTATGAAAAAATGTTTTTTTCAGAGTCCAGTTTTTAATTCCATTCCCAAAGTCCAATGTATTTCCATAATTTGAGCCATGAATCATTAAAATTGAAAAAAAAAATCTGGAAAATTAAATGAGTAATAATTTTTTTTAAAAAAATCATTGTTCCTTGCTGTATTGAAACTCAGACCTAGGCTAGGAAATAATGATAAACTATATATTTTTCTTGCACCAAAAACTTAAAAAAAGATGTCATCCAATTTGCATATATGATATTTCTCAATGGCCTGTGGGCATATTGGCTATCTTATTGGGAAAATAATTTCTGTGCAATTTCTTTGCCTTAAGTTGGTTTCATATTGAACTGTTAGTCCTGGCTGCAGTTGGAATTTTGGGGAAATAGTAGAACTGTTTCTATAGAAAACTCTTAAGGACAGAAGCTGGATGTTTGAACACATTCACAAGGTTTATATGGGGGATAATATGGTTTGCATTGCAAAGAGAACACTAGAAGATATTTATGAAATGGTTGACCATGACTTCTTAACAATTTTGACTGCAATTAAGTGAAGCCTATTTTGCATTCCCATTACTTGATTTGGAAGATGCCCAAAGTCCCAAAACACGGAAGGGATGGTAATTAATTTCTTCAGTAATTATCATGTTTAAAATGTGTTCAGCAATTCCCTATATAGAACATGTGTACTAGACAACATAACACACAGGTTGAGATGGCTTTAAGTTAAAGAGTTTCTCAATTTGTAGTACAATTCTTAGAGGAAAACTCTAGAAGCCTTGCTAGAAAACCTCAACCCAAGGCTGAGCCATCATTTCTTCCAGCTACTGCACTGGACAGTTATTAACTATGCCCTATTTCACATAATATAACTGCTTGATGTCATGATTTTTTTTTTCAAAAAGAAAAAAAATACCATTTGGGCTATGAATACTTTTTTTAAAAATGGAGAATTTCATTAGATGGTGCGTAATGAGTTCGATCTCCCACTGCTTTATGCAGGAGCGAAATATGCTATTGGGCATATGTCCTAAAGAAGATTGGAACAATTTGAAGAGCAGGTTAGGAAAATCTAAGACTATTTCAAAGTCCGTAATGCAGGAGAAGAGAAGAGGCCATTTTACCAAGCTTTCGAGTGAAGATATTGAATTGGGCTTAGCACCCTTTAGTGAATACAAACGAAGAATAGCCAGTTTGTAATAATAATAACAACAGAGTTGGAAGGGACCTTGGAGGTCTTCTAGTCCAACCCCCTGCCTAGGCAGGAAACCCTACACTACTTCAGACAAATGGTTATCCAACATCTTCTTTAAAACTTCCAGTGTTGGAGCATTCACAACTTCTGGAGGCAAGCTGTTCCACTGATTAATTGTCCTAACTGTCAGGAAATTTCTCCTTAGTTCTAAGTTGCTTCTTTCCTTGATTAGTTTCCATCCATTGCTTCTTGTCCTGCCCTCAGGTGCTTTGGAGAATAGTTTGACTCCCTCTTCTTTGTGGCAACCCCTGAGATATTGGAACACTGCTATCATGTCTCCCCTGGTCCTTCTTTTCATTAAACTAAACATACCCAGTTCCTGCAACAAATTGTCAACAATTTGATCATGTCTAGGGTTCTCTAAACACACCCTCTTTCATTTATTGTATTTATTTTATCCTTTATTTAATTGGCAGTTCAGGGCAGCTGGGTTTTAAAAGAGGCGAGCCTGATTTTGTCACAGCTGTCCCCAACCATTTGGGCACCAGGGACTGGTTCCATGGAGAGATGTTGTCAGGGTTCCAAATAGCATCCAAAATTAAATCAGAATCCGAGGCAAAGTATTCCTCAAAGTTCCAATTTATTAACAGAGCCCTGTTGGTACATCTGGGTGAAACCCGAATCTGAAGTCCTTCGGGTTTTACCACCCAGTTGGAGGTTCAAGCCCTTGCCTCCACACCCACGAATTCATCACGTTGTCCAATCTTCAATTGCCATGCTGGCAGAGTCCACCCATCTCCTTCCGTGCAGGTGTGGAGGCGCAGAGACAAAGGATGACCTTGGCTTCCTAGCAAGAATTTGTTATGGCTGCATGCCAACAACTTCAAACAATCCCCCCTCCCATTCTCCCACAATAGAGAATGCTTAGTAGAATAGTATAAAGTGTGGCAGGCCGAAGATCCCAATTAAAATAGCTTCGGCCTGACAGATGTTTTTCCATGGAGGGGGTGTGGTTTCATGTGCTGCCTGCATCCCACAGATGGGGCTTCATTTGTTTGCATGGACCGATTTCTGGCATGCTGTGGCACGGTGCCAATCCATGGACTGGGGGTTGAGGACCCCTGCTCTAGATTTGGCCCTGTGGGCCAAATCCCACAGGGTGCTTAGATCCTAGCCTGTGCGGCCACCCTGGAAACAGCAAAGGAGTGGCCCGCGGTGCCTCTGCCAGTGAAAATGGAGCTCGGGAGGGTCGCGTGCAGCCCTCCTGAGCTCTATTTTCACTGGCAGAGGGTTGCAGAAATGCAATACTGCATTCTAACCACTGCGCCACCACAGATAGAGCAAATGCTGACTCCATAGTACCATCCAATGGCCATTTGGATTTCTGCAGCCCAGAAATACGGTAGCTTTAGCTGTAGCACAATAGTAGCATACATTTTCTGCATGGTGGCACTCTTTGCTTTATTCTCTGGCAGGGCTAAGAGGGCTATCATGCAGTCCGAAAATTTGGAGATCTGCTGTACATCAGAACAAACCATGCTGAGCTAGATGTTCCAGTGAATTCAACTATTATAAATCAGCATGTTGTCCTTATTCCTACAAAAACATGGATTCTTCCCCACCCACCCCGCCCGAAATAGAAGGCTTAGCAAATATATGTCACCCTAGTAAAACATAATCTTCTGTCTACAGCAAGAGGGTTAAAGAAGGCAATTGCGTTCTCCACCCTCACCTACACACACATCTGTGTATACACACAAAGCAAATATATGCACTTACTAAGCCAATATGAATAGGGAATGGCAGTAGCAGTTAAGGAGCTAAAAGGGTATGCAGGTGAGTCTAGCTATCTCTAGAATAATTGAGAGGAAAAGCCTAAAGGAAAATAGAATTAAGTCAATATACTTGCTGCTAGGAAAGATTGACAAAGAACCAACTAGCCCCTAGTTATTGCTGGACTGCTGAAACCTGCTGAGTGAAGAGACGTAATTACGTCCATGGCAAAATTGGGAGCAATACTGAATAGCATTAAATGGTGGTGTTGGCTGTGGCTGTATTAATCCCTTACATGAAGGTAACATAATGTTAATGGGACTTGCAGAAAAGCAAACGCCAGATGACCCACAATGTTTTATTCTCAATACTAATAATAAGCAGAATCATTATCCTTTTTTTAACATTAGAACCATAATAATCTGGAAGCAGGATACCAAATATGATTAGAAGTACATAAAATTAGATCCTAAAATCATAACTTCACAACCTCTTTAAAAACAGTTTTCCTAGCTTTGTACATTGTTCCTCTTAACTCCATGCCAATAAAAAATACCTCCCTTTTTATGACCCATGTAAATTAAATCCCTGAGTCTGGGCAACTGGATGGAGCTGAGCATTTACCAGCCGGATGCCCTTCCTGCCACCTATGCTGAGTTCACAGCAGATATTTTGTCTGTGTGCCCTGGGAGAGAAACATCTGTTGCTACGTAGGATCGAACTCTCAACCTTGTAAGTCTTCTCCATTAGACCACTATGCCACTCTGTTCCAGGTGAATGTAGTCCATAATTTAACATCGCCTCATCCCTTCTCCATATTTTACTTATATGCAATACCGGGGTGTATGGGGTGTTCAGGGAGGGGTAGCACCTCTGGTGTAGGGGCATGTCATGTCCTTTTACGGCAGCTCGTTTTAGGGCAGATTTTAGGGCAGCTCGTTCACCTTTGGTCCCCACCTGTCACTCAGCTCTCACCTGTGGCTCCTAGCAGCTGTAGCATGTGCAGCGACCACATTCCGGGCCACAGCTTTGACAGGCTGGCCAAACCAGGTTGAGAGTAGCCGTTGGGTCACAGACCTTTGGTGAGATAGGGACTTGTCTATCCCGAGCATGTGAAGTCATATTCCGACAGACTGAGCGGATGAAACCTACTAGAATAGGACAACAGTCATGAAGGCGGTCTCTGCAAGCGATGTGGTACGCTAAGAGCACGGCAAGACACGAAAGATGCCCTGGTCAACCACTGCGCCCAGCCCATCTCCAACTGTCTCGACTCTTGTCCTGCTATTTGGAGCAAGATGGAATCTGGGAAGAGAGAGTGAGGCTGACTATGCGCACATCTCCCTCACTTTAATCCAATTCACGCGCAAATCTTGACATCCTCCCCCAAGTCCTGTCATTCAGGTCTGTGATAGATGTTAAGGTCCTCTTCAAATACGATGGATGAACATCGTCATATCCAATACCATAGGCTACATTTTAACCAGAATGTAGAATTGGTAGGGCACAGATTATAAGAAAGTGGATAATTCATGATGTTGCTGCAACCGCCATAGCATATTTGGGGGGAAATAGCATTGATTTTTTGGCAAAGTCAAATATAAATTCATAAGTAATGGAGTCGGGCAAAGTTAGCAATGCTTGGATGAAGGGTTCATAGAAAATAAAATAAAAACCTCATTTTCTTTATGTAAACATTATCACCAGTAGGGTGGATTGTGGGAGTTGGAGCTGGAGTCTAGCAACTAGAGCAGTGATGGCGAACCTTTTTTGGTTCGCGTGCCAAAAAGGGGGGGGGAATGCGGGGGATCACGTGTGTGCGTGCCCACACTCATAATTCCATGCACCCCCGCACATGCACGCATGACTCCCCTGCTCCCAGCATGCAATGGCACGCCCATTTTTCGCTCTCCCCAGGCTCCAGAGCCTTTCTAGGAGCCTGGGGATGGCGAAAACGGCCTTCCCCACCCCCTCTGGAGGCTGAAAACAGCCTGTTTCCCGACTCCCAGTGGGCCCAGAAGGCCTGAAAATCAGCAGACTGGTGCACACATGCACGCCGGACCTGAGCTCGCGTGCCCACTGATATGGCTCCGCGTGCCACTTGTGGCACCCGTGCCATAGGTTCGCCATCACGGAACTAGAGCATTTCCATTTTTCCCATCCTTTGATGTAATAGATTGTAATATTTTGCACTCATATTTGTGTCAGCGATATCTGCACTTAAAGGGTTTTCAGAAATTCAGCAGAACTTGGCAACTGAGATCTAGGTTAAAAATACAAATATATGCCTGCATATGGTAAACAACACTTAATAGATACCTGCTAAAATAAGCACCCATACTGATGAAGTATATTGTGTTCGGAAAAGCAATTCTAATTAAACATTTGCCAAGAAAAGAATCTTGGAAAAAATAATGCCTGACACTCTGAAGGATTTTAACCTCTCTTCTTGCTTTTTATAGCTTGGAAATGATAGGCTTGGTTTTAGTCCTTTTTTTCCCCTCCTATTTCAATCCTACATTTGCCAAATATATCATGACTAATCAACATGTTTTGATGGTCTTTTGTGCTGAACAGTTGTTAAATCAGTGTTCCTAAACAACATTTAAAATGACATGTTTATTAAGCTGGCATTGGACACATGACTGAATCACTTTTAATATGATAATGCTTGCAGTTTACAGTGTGGTTAAGTGCAGCTTGGCAGTTGAGTTTACATGAATATTTCATCCGCTAAAGACCATGAGTTCGTAATTATAAATAGACCTTCTCCGACAGAAGGAGACAGATGACTCCATTGCCAGTAATTTTCAAAGCTAGTGATAAACTGGTTGGAGACTAAGAGCCAATATTTTCCAACTGGACAGAGACATCTGTAGATCACTTTAAAGAGTTGAACAATTGGTGATAAATATACCTACAACTAGTCAAATAGCCTCTATAGTGTCATGCTCGAAATAAACACCACAGGTTCTTCAAATGCCTACCTTTTGATTTTGAAACTGCCTGTGGTTATTTGTAGTCCACAACGAATGCCTGGCTCCTAAAGCACACCATAAAAAAACCAATCGTTTAAAACCAAATCAGCCCTCCTCCTCCTCCTCCATTTGCAGACCTTTTATCGACCGGTTTGTGAAACAAACATGAAAGTGAATAATCAAAAGTATCTTTCACACAACTCGCATGCTTCCATGTACAATAGTTTTCTTGGCACAATATAGTGCAGGGGTCCCCAAACTTGGCAACTTTAAGACTTGTGAACTTCAACTCCCAGAATTCTCCAGCCAGGCTGGAGAATTCTGGGAGTTGAAGTCCACAAGTCTTAAAGTTGCCAAGTTTGAAGACCTCTGATATAGTGTGTTTTCCTCTTAGATGCTTTTGGCTTCCCACTCTACCCCTGGGATTTTCTTGTGCTCTGCTAATCCTTATTCAGGAACAGAGCAGCAGCTATCTAAGAGCTAAACTAGGGCTGGTTGTGCTATTAACTATTATGAGCAGCAAATAGCAATAGCCCTTAGACTTATATACCGCTTCATAGAGTTTTGCAACTTTCTCTAAGTGATTTACAGAGTTAACATATTGCCCCCAACAACTGCTGTAAGGATTGCCTCTCCGTCTAACTTAAGAAAGCACGAACTCCTGAGCCGATTAGTTCAAAAGGACCTTTTATTAAGCACATGTGACAGCATTCCAGTCAAAGCGAGATCTGAATACCCTTAGGCAAAGCAGGTACAGTTAAACATTAGAAACCCCTCCCCATTAGCCAGAATACAGGGCCTGGCCAATACACACGTGTGAAAGGTTTTCTTTTATCAACTGATCTGGGAGCCAGATAAGCATACGTTTCCCAGAGCCTCTTCCGTTCCCTATTCAAGTGAAATATCCCACCTTGCCCCTCATAAACCATCTCCCAAGATGAAGAGATCGCAAGATGCTTGATGCCAGGATATACATTGTAAAAACATCAGTTGACACAGACAATACTAATAAATCAAACTCAAGACCCTCCCCCTTTTCTCAACTGAATGGCAGAGTCACTCTTTTGGGACTCTGACATTATCATTTCAACGCCTTTTCTCAAGACATTTCATTAATGGACCAACTTTTTACATATTTACGCAGAAGTAGGCACCACTGAGCTGATTGGCATTCACTCCTAAGTAGAGATGAATGGGGTTGTAATTCCGTACTGCAAGGCTCTGCATATCCAAGTAAAAAAAAGTTCCTTGGCAGCACAAGGAAACAACAGCCAGTCGTCAGCCATCAACACATCAATCAACCAATATAAATACAACGCATAGAATAGCCCAAAGGAAACATTTTCGTGAGAGAGAAGTTCCCTGAAGATGGGGTCCAGCATGAGTCTGAAACCTCAGAAGACTAACCTCTGGTCCAGGTGACTGATCCAGATTGAATCCTGCAACATTCTCCTGGACACGTATATTTGTTTCTTCATTTGTGAAAAAGAGTTCCTCAGTGTTCAATAAATCTTCTGTTTACAAAAGAATGCTAAGATGATTTCTCTTCAAATATCTATTTTGAAATGTTCATTGTCATACAATTGATAGCTATTTTTAAGTGTGTTCCTCTGAGTGTCTATGTCCATATGTGCATTTAGGCATGCAAAAATGTTGTACAAAGTAATGAGTTGCAAATCCTGTCTCTACCGGTTCGCGCTCGTGCACGCGCACGATGCTTCTGCGCATGCGCAGAAGCATCCGGGGTGGGTGGGCGGAGCCTCCCACTGCCACCTCTACCGGTTCGTAGATCCGGGCTGTACCGGTAGCAACCCATCGTTGCTTGTACATCAGTTCAGTGTTGTGGATAGAGAATTCTGGGGTCATGTTCTCATTTAAAGATTCCAGGAGTTCTTTTCAACTATTACACCTTCAGCCATCCATTCTTCCCAGAAAAGGAAAATAAAAAAGACTTTAATAGTGCGACTTAGTAAGAAAGGATCTATGAGCCACATTAGGTATAACTGAAAAGCAATTCAGAGTCAGACAAAAGGTGATTGGGAATCCAACGTCTTGCTTGAATTCACTTTTTAAATTAATCTCTTTATCACATTTTTTTTGTTGGATAAAGGCCATAATCTGTACTGCTGACATCATCATACACACCGAACACACACACACACACACACACACACACACACACACACACACACACACACACACACATTCTACAATGAGGAGTTTGCCTTTGATCTGTCATAGTTGAGAATTTATCTTCTATAGTGTAAGCAGATAAAGTCATTGCATTCAAACTCCTGTATGTTCCTTAAGTTCACTCTCTTTCTTCAATCAATCATTAAGGAATGTTAAAATGTCAAAGTGCAGAATATTAGTACTTAGTCTGCAGAAAATATTTTATATTTATTGGAGTTGCTTGGAAATTTCTAGGAATGCAGGACTGAATTTATTCGCCATAGGTGCCCTTAAATTTAAAACAACAGCTTAGAGTTTCCTCTCAGATGGGTACATTTTAAGGGCTTTTCAGGAGGATGAAGGGGCAGCCAAAAGATTTGGGTGGAAATTTAGGGTGGACATTTTTTGAACTGCTCATGATCTGGGTTCCCAACAACTAGGGATTTCTCAAACGTAATTAAACTGGGAGCACATTTGCTACATAAGAGAATTTTGCAACATCTTAAGATTCTGAAAATAAAGTTCATTTCAGATAGATAGATGATAGTGATAGATAGATAGATAGATAGATAGATAGATAGATAGATAGATAGATAGATAGATAGATAGATAGATAGATAGATAGATAGATAGATAGATAGAGATTTACTTATTTCCCACCTATTTTTATAAATAACTTGAGGTGGCAAACATGCCAAATACTTTTTCCTGCTCTTATTTTCCCCACAACAGAATACCTTATGCCACCAGGCTTGAAATTTTGGGGTTAGACAACTTAGAACTAAACCGCCTTCAGTCTGACGTAAGCGTAGTACATAAAATTGTCTGCTACAATGTCCTACCTGTCAATGACTACTTCAGCTTCAACCACAACAATACACGAGCACACCATAGATACAAACTTAAGGTAAACCACTCCAAACTCGAATGCAGAAAATACAACTTTAGCAACAGATTGATCAATGCCTGGAATACACTACCTGACTCTGTGGTTTCTTCCCCAAACCCCCAAAACTTTAACCTTAGACTGTCTACTGTTGACCTCACCCCATTCCTAAGAGGTCTTTAAGGGGCATGTATAAGTGCACCATCGTGCCTACCGTCCCTGTCCTAAGGTCCCCATTTATTTGTATCCATTTCTTGTATTCATAATTCATGTTTATACTTATATCTGTTACCTTATACATGCTTGACAAAATAAATATAAATGAATGAATGAATGAACAACAACCCTGTGAGCCTTAGTTGGAATTAGAACTCATTGTCTCCCGGTGATTGGCCCAAAGTCACCCATGTGACTTGCATGCCTAAGGCAGGACTAGAACTTACTGTCTCCTAGTTTCTAGACAAGCACCTTAACCACTAGACCACACTGGCTGCTACCTGTAAGTGATTTCTATAATTTGGCATATTGTTTTACTATACATGATGTGCAGGAGGTATCATGGCTCCTTGATCCAGAGGCTGATATACTGCATGGCATTGGCTTCAGAGGGAATCCTGAGCCTTTGTTAGGTGTGAGAATAAGTAGTTCTTCCTCCAGTTTCAGCCCTGAAGATAGATTCCAAAGAGTTTCCCCTTCCAAGGTCTACAGGACCCAAAGATTTCAGGAACAGAGAGGGTTCTTTCTGATGGCTTCAACTGTCTACAGCTGGGGTCCCCAAACTTGGCAACTTTAAGACTTGTGGACTTCAACTCCCAGCCAGCAGGAGAATTCTTGGAGTTGAAGTCCACAAAGTTGCCAAGTTTGAAGACCTCTGGGTTAGTGTGATCTTGCTATCCACTGTCCATGGTACTGAATGGAAATTAATATGTTGAAACTCTGGTAATGTTTGTGGCTGCTTTGCTTCTTGGTAAGTATCTGAGATGTCAATTTGCTTTCTCAGTGACCTAATTCAATTTTGTAAAATGATTCCAGGGGAAAAAAAGTCTTTTCAAAGCTCCTGTGAATCATCAAATTGATTCAGAGAGATTATTTGATTTGAATTTTTAATTCAGGTCTCAAAGTTGATCCAATTTATAGATTGAATTATATTGGCTTCAGACCGAATTGTGTAACTGAAGCTTCACACAGACCTTCTTTTTTTAAAAAAACTAGTGTTAATGAGCTTGTTAATAACAATTGTACAATTTTGTAATATGTTCTGTTTCTATTGTTTTCTTTTTTACCCTTTTTTAACCTATTGTAGATTTAATTGTGCTGTTTTTAATCATTCCTGTATTGCTATTTCCCAGTATGTCTCAGAGAAGTTGATTTCTGTAATAGTCTAGAAGGAAAAAAAAGAATAAAACAATAACTGAAGCCTCATTATCTTGATGATACCTAAAGGTGATACAATATTAAATAATGCATTGTGATTCAACCATTTTATGGTGCAATCTTTTGAGGCACGAGATTGTCTTTTGAGACTCTCCGAGGCACATGGAACACTATTACCTTCTCAGCAAAGTGAGACCTATTTATCTACTCACATTTGCCTGCTTTTGAACAGCTAGGTGGGCAGGGGTTGAGCAAGGACGGGAGCTCACCCCGTCCCATGGGGCTCGGGGCTCGAACTGGGGCTGTCAGCTTTCCAGCAAACAAGCTCAGTGTCTTTAACTGCTGAGCCATCACATATACAAACACACACACACACACA
The DNA here is from genome assembly GCA_023053685.1 of Diadophis punctatus similis. Lineage (NCBI taxonomy): Eukaryota > Metazoa > Chordata > Lepidosauria > Squamata > Dipsadidae > Diadophis > Diadophis punctatus. The sequence goes on along the minus strand of JALIGW010000014.1, from coordinate 10,845,130 downwards.
CACACACACACACACACACACACACACACACACACACACACACAGAGCGCATATGTAGGACATAAGATATAAATAGCTGTCACTGCTGCCCTCAGCATCTGTTACCTAATCTTCACTGTGCTCTCTGATGGAAATGGTTCTGACACATGTATTACTATAAAACATACAACTCTTGTAAGACCATTTCCAAAGCAGGACTCCATCCTCTAAAGAAGACTATCAAAGGGCATTTATAGTAATGGAGGAAAGATTAGCTCAGTGATGGCGAACCTATGGCATGCCTGCCACAGGTGGCACACAGAGCCATATCTGAGGGCACACGAGGCATTGCCCTATGTCAGCTCCAGCCCAACTGGAAGTTCAGAAATGAACTTCCAGTTGGCCCGTTGGCCCGTTTTTCGCCATCCCCAAGGTTCAGGAAAGCTTCCTGAAGCCTGGGGATGGTGAAAACTGGCCCAATGGCCCAACCAGAAGTTTGGAAATGAACTTCCAGTTGGCCCATTGGGCCATTTTTCGCCATCCCCAGAGTTCAGGAAAGCCTCCTGAAGCCTGGAGACAGCCAACCGGTAGGGAGGGCAGCGCAGGGGGTTGTGCGCATATACGGGGCCAGCACGGGGATTGTGCGCATGCATGGGGAGGGCATTGCATTGTGTTTGGGGGCACACACGCACACACTATTGCACGCTCACACACCCTTTTGGCACCCGAGCCAAAAAAGGTTCGCCATCACTGGATTAACTGGTTGTATTATGAGTAGAAGCTGAAGGCTATGTTTTCCCCTTCCTGTGGAAGCAGTTGTGGCCCCAGATAGTGGGCCCATTTATTCTGAGGAACAAACAATAAAGGAAGATTATGGGAAGAGTGGCTAATGGCGTGAATTTCTTGATGAAATCTCTCCCATGGCAATCCTAAAGCCAAAGCACTGTAGTACATTCTGTCTTTTGATAGGCAGACTTGGCCTGATCTGCTGAGAGTCACACAGATAATAATAATAAAAATCAGGTCTCCACTTTCCTAGCAGGTAGTGGCCAATGCTGTATAAATACACGTTGTGCCATCCAATAATCATACAATGTTCCCTAGATATTGTTTCAAAGAGGCATTGTGTCCTATTCTCTGGTCTTTAAGCAAGTGTTAAATTATTCATTGTTTAACAGATGCTTAGCAAAGACTGAAAAACTTCTTTAGCTCAAGCTATGATGACAGAGTAGTTCTTTAAACATATGCATTTGCCCAAACAATGATATGTACTTTCCTTTTCTGATGCAAATGCTTGCTCCGTTTACAAAGTTAATGAGGAAGACAACAGGGGAATTTTATTACTGCATCATAGGTCTCTTGCCTCCAGTGACTTATAATTAGTGATGTGTGAATCATTAAAAATTGTGTCTGTGTCAATGCCCCATATTATTCCGGTCTATCTCACTGCAGAGTGAATCATAAAAAATAAAAAAAATCGGGTAAATCTGCAATTCTTGTTTTATGGACTTTCCTGAAATTTATATTGATCCATGTGACTTATATAATTGCTCCAGTGTGCAATTTTTCATGACTTGCCTAGGACCTGCTATTTAAGCGTAGCCTTTATTCTTCCACGTAACTTTCCTTATATGTGTTATGTTTACAGTAAATGCAACATAGCTTTTTTTTAAAATGCAATTTTCCAGAAGTAGAATGCATTTTTTGTCAGTTTCCCAATTCTGTATGCTAATTTTTGTAGACCTTGCCAACTTAGAATCACACCATGTCAGACCACACAAAGCGCCAAAACCATGGATACAAGAAGTGCATAAATTTCAGTAAGATGTATCTTGTCGTTCTGATCTGGAGAAAATAGAAATCTTGGAAATTAAGAGGAATTTCTCGGTCTTAATTTGTACATATATGGTAGTCCTTTGGGTTGTGCAGTTCATCTCTGAACATGGAGATGGATCTGCAGTCCCAGTCTGGAAGCGCAGAGTCTAACACAATGGGATCCCTGAAAGTCCGTTGTTGTAGTAGCTGTGGGTGTTATTCTATGATGCCTTCATGGTTTTCTATCAGTTTTTGGTGGTGCCTAGCTTCTAGTGGTGGTTTCATAGCACAGGGCTATGGGTTCTATCAACAATTTCAGCTTCTACTTCTCTTGGCTGGACGTCACAGTGGTGTAGGGTTTCTTTCACAGCATCTTTGTGGTGCTGATATGGATGACTTCAAGGCTCTTCTCAGAAACCAGTATACAATGGAGCAGGGGTGTCAAACTCAATTTCATTAAGGGCCGCATCAGGATTGTGTTTCACCTCAGAGGGCCAGGGGTGGGGGCATGGCCCTAGTGGGCATGGCTGGGGGTGGCTATGGCCATCGTGGGTGTGACACAGGACTCATGTTGGGGGCACCTGTGGTGGCCAAGTTCTAAGGCAGGGCTTCCCTGAGACCCTCCCTCACTCTCATTATAATCTCCCTCCCTCCCTCCCTTCTCTTCTTTTTCCTTCCCTCTTCATTCTCCTTTCTTCTTTCTTCCCCTCTTTCCTTATTTTTCCTTCCTTGCTCTCTTCCCATCTTCCCTTCTTTTTTTCTTTGTCTTTCCTCTTTCCCTTTCTCCTTTCCTGTCCATTCATGCATGCTCAAATGCAAAAGGGGAAATATTTCTCCTTCTGTTTTGTTTTTAGATTGTTTTGATAGCCCTCTGCCAGTGAAAACGGAGCCTGGGGAAAGACCACGTGTGGGGCCCTCTTGCCCCGTTTTCGGCCGTGACAACCTTCTGCAATTCTCTGAGCTCTGTTTTCGCTGGGCCAGTCCTTTGCTGTTTCCAGGCTGGACCCATGGGCCAGATCTAAGCACCCCATGGGCCGAATCCAGCCCGGGGGGGGGGCTTGAGTTTGACGCCCCTGCTATAGAGCAACTGGCAAAGTGTATTATTTATTTATTTATTTTGTGAGATTTATATACCGCCTCACAGTGCAAGCACTCTCTAAGCGGTTTACATCATTAAGCAATATATATATTTATATTGCCCCCAACAATCTGGGTCCTCATTTTACCTACCTCGGAAGGATGGAAGGCTGAGTCAACCTTGAGCCGGTGAGATTTGAACCTCTGACCTGCGGATCACAGTCAACTAAAGTGGCCTGCAGTACCCCACTCTAACCACTGCACCACCTTGGCTCTTATGGTTGCCTTCCATTCTGATGACATGCCCCACCCATCATATATGGGCTCTGATCATCGGGACAGCAACGCTGGTGGATTTGATCAAAGGCCTCCAGGTCTGTCCAATAAGTGTCAAAGATGGAGCAGAGAGCACGCATGTGAAATTTCTTCGGTTGGTTGATGTGCTTGCGTTCAGGACTCACATCTATATAGGAAGGGAAGGATAACCACAGCTATGTAGATTTTCAGCTTTGTGAAGATATGGATGTTGTGTTGATTTAGTACTCTGAGATACAGCTGCCCCAGTGAGTTTATAGTGAGTTTATTAAGGCAGTCTTAGTTGATGCTTTGAAATGCTTTTCCCCCAAATTTCTTCTCACCTGGGGTGAGTTGATCTGCCTTTTCTAAGATACACTGCTTTCCATTTCTTTCCCAGCCATCAGATTCTGATATAAAATATGTGATTTTTTTTTACATCTCAACATCTAATTCCCCTATGAACCTTCTAAATGTAACTACCTGATATCTGTGTTGCAAATAGACTGTGGACATTTTTTTAAAAGCATTTAGTAGTTTTAGAAAATGGTTGATAAACTGCCACAAAATCCCAAACATAAATTAAGCCAGGAAAACATCTGTTCTTTAACAATATTTACTACAAAGACATGATTATGATAAAGTCTTGCATAAATGGCTTGACTCTTATGAATATAGGTAAGTGATAAATATGTTAAATGAAATATTTTGTGGGAGAAAAATAAACAGTATTTCAATGCAAGATGCAAAGGCTTTCATGACTGTTATCTTGCAACCTTACACCAATATTTTCATGATTGATTCTGTTAATTCACCACAAGTAGTCCTTGACTTACAACAGTTTATTTAGTGACCGTTCAAAGTTACAACAGCACTAAAAAAAGTCATAAGTGTGAAAAATGGTCCTAAGTCACTGAAAAAAGTGACTTAGGACCATTTTTCACACTTATGTCTGTTGCAGTATCCCCGTGGTCACATGATCAAAATGCAAATGCTTGGCAATTGACTCATATTTATGACGGTTGCAGTGGGGTCATGTGATCACTTTTTGCAAGCTTCTGACAAGCAAAGTGAAGAGAAGGACCAGGGGAGACATGATAGCAGTCTTCCAATATTTGAGGGGCTGCCACATAGAGGAGAAGGTCAAGCTATTCTCCAAAGCACCTGAAGGCCAGACAAGGAATAATGGATGGAAAGTGATCAAGGAGAGATTCAACCTAGAAATAAGGAGAAATTTTCTGACAGTGAGAACAATCAACCAATGGAACAGAAGTTGCCTTCGGAAGTTGTGGGAGCTTCATCACTAAGCTTTCAAGAAGAGATTGGACTGCCATCTGTCAGAAATGGTGTAGGGTCTCCTGCTTCAGTAGGGGGTTAGACTAGATGACCTACAAGGTCCTTTCCAATTCTGTTAATCTGTAATCTAATCTGTAAAGTCAATTAGGAAGCAGATTGACATAACAACCTTGTTACTAACTTAACAACTGCACTGATTCATTTAACAACTGTGGCAAGAAAGGTTGTACAATGGGGCAAAGCTCCCTTAACAAATGTCTCACTTAGCAACAGAAATTTTGAGCTCAATTATGGTCGGAGGTCGAGGACTACCAGGATAGGTACATTTCGATAAATATTGTAATTGCTGCTATAAGCAGGACTTGGAAGGATGTGGTTGGCTTAAGTTGTTCCTGTGACGTATCTGTGCAAAGATTTTGTAAGCGGGCTTGTAAGGGACCTGGTATTAAACGGATTTTACATAGAATAGTCCTTAAGCTGAAATACTACGTAAAGGGGTAAGGAGAAAAATGCATGTCCATGAAAGCATTCAAATATTCAGGCCAGTGTCCAGAAGTTCTAAGGACAAATTACAATGAATTCACATTAAAATGCTGCTTTAAAAGAGTTACATTGCCATGGCAGGGAGTTAGGCAGCTTTCCCAGAATAGTAAATGAATTTCTCTTCAATACAATCTAATCACAGGATCAAACTAAAACAACAGTTGTGTACACAGTTATTGGAGAGAAGCTCATATTGAGCTCAAGGGAATGTCCTTCTGAGCTGATCTCCAGTCTGCAACTTCAGGTCTATCTCAAATAGGGCCGTTGCTCATAGCAAATGATTCAGTACAATAGATCTTTCAATATAGGTAGTCCCCGACTTACAACAGCTCATCTAGTGACCATTCAAAGTTACCAACGGCGCTGAAAAAACACCGATTTAAGACTTACGGCCACTGACGCATCGCCCTGGTCGCATAATCAAAATTCAGACAGTTGGAAACTGACTCATATTTATGATGGTTGCAGTGTTCCTGGTTCATGGGACTGCCATCTGTCTCAAATGGTGTAGGAACTCCTGCTTGAGCAGGGGGTTGGACTAGATGACCTACAAGGTCCCTTCCAACTCTAATAATAAATCTAAATCTTCTGACAAGCAAAGTCAATGGGGAAGCCAGATTCACTTAACAACCGTGCTGCTGCTAACTTAACAACTGCAGGGATTCCCTTAACAAGGGTGACAAAAGATGTCGTAAAATCGGGCAAAATTGACTTAACAAATGTTTTGCTTTTGGCAACAGAAATTTGAGGCTCGGTTGTGGCCATAAGTAAAGGATTACTTATAATGCTATCCACTGAAGCTTCTACGTGAGTCTGAAGGGTTCTGGTTTCTTTAAGAGTAACCTTGGATGAATGGATTCCTTAATTGGGCCCTTCGCTTTCTCCACTCAGAACTTTCCAAAGACAGGATTTCATTCACAGAATCTCTGCTTCCATTCTATTAAATTCTAGCTCAGACATATCCTCTGCTTTAGTTCAGCCTCTGATTCTTAACATCTTGCAACTTATAGTAGTTGGCCTAATGCAGTGCTTCTCAATTATTTTCTGTTACCCCCCCCCCCCCCCTAGGAAGAAGTAAACATTTCGCGTGCCCCCAACTCTCCGCCGGGACGATTGTTTGCAATATTCGGCACATTTTCGCTGAAAAAACTCAATCATATCAGCGTGATTGGGGTGTAATGTGTTTAAGTGACGCCTTAATTTATTTGGCTTCATGCTGTCCGCTGCCAACATTTTTAGACACAGTAAACATACCGGTCTTTCCTCGTCTCCCACGGTAGTCACAGTGAAGCCAAGCGCTACATACGCTTCATCATATTTCCTCATCTTAGCTTTCAGGAGACTTACGTTTATCTCATTATCTCCGTCTCTCTCCTCCTTTCTTTTCATCCCTGTTAAATATTTTTCCATGGTGTCTCTTAAGGGTTTGTTATCTGCACTTCATATCTCCTGTTCTGTGCTGTGTGCTATTGTTCAGTGCAAAAAACCCCTACTCCCTGCTGCAAAAAAAGCACGTTCCCCGGGGTCACGTGCCCCCCCCTGGCATCGCTCCGTGCCCCCCCAGGGGGGGCCGCCCCCTAATGTCTTATTGCGTTCCTTGAAAACGTCTATGGAGATTCTCAGTCATCCGGGTCATGGTGCTTTTTCGAGAGGCAGCTGGACTTTCTAGGTTTTTCTTTGAAGACCTTTCGCTTCTCATCCAAGAAGCTTCTTCAGCTCTGACTGGATGGTGAGGAATGAAAGCATTTATACTCCTTGCAGAAGAGCTGTTCGTTTGCCTTCTTTTAGCGGTCGTTAAGGCCACCTGGAGGTTTATCTGTGTCCTCAGGGTCACCTGAGTGGTGCAAATGGGTGTGGAGCCTTTTATTTATTTATTTATTTTATTTATTTATTTTTGTCAAGTACGTGTTGGTAATATACATAGATATAACATTGTTTATATACATAAAATGAGTACTGATAAGAGGGAACATTAGGACAGGGACGGTAGGCACGCTGGTGCACTTATGCACGCCCCTTACTGACCTCTTAGGAATCGGGTGAGGTCAACAGTGGACAGTCTAAGGGTAAAGTTTTGGGGGTTTGGTGACGAAACCACAATGTCAGGTAGTGAGTTCCAGGCATTTACCACTCTGTTACTAAAGTCGTATTTTCTACAGTCAAGTTTGGAGCGGTTCACTTTGAGTTTGTATCTGTTGTGTGCTCGTGTATTGTTGTGGTTGAAGCTGAAGTAGTCATTGACAGGAAGGACATTGTAGCAGATAATTTTATGAGTTATGCTTAGGTCGTGTCGAAGGCGACGTAGTTCTAAGTTTTCTAAGCCCAGGATTTCAAGTCTGGTTGCGTAAGGTATTCTGTTGCGAGTAGAGGAGTGGAGGACTCTTCTTGTAAAGTATCTCTGGACACTTTCTAATGTATTTATGTCTGATATGCGGTGTGGGTTCCAGACAGATGAGCTGTATTCAAGGATTGGTCTGGCGAATGTTTTGTATGCTCTGGTTAGTAGTGTGATATTACCGGAGAAGAAGCTACGTAAGATTAGGTTAACAGTTCTTGAAGCCTTTTTGGCGATGTTGTTGCAGTGGGCTTTGGCACTTAGGTCATTTGAGATGAGTATTCCAAGGTCTTTGACAGCCTTCTTGGAAGTAGTGAAAGGACTGTGTTGTAGACTGGAGATAGATGATGTCGTAATCCCTCCCCTCTGTTGGGAGAGGGCTGTTCAATTTTGACACAGATGCTCCTTGAAAACGTTTTGCAGGCCATGTCTCTTCAGTAATTTTTATATACTCATCCCTTTCATAATATTGAGTTCCTATCATAATTAATTTCTTTTGTCATAAATCCCCCCATATATAAGCTCACTGATGGATGTTATACTTATTTAAGCATCAGTGGACAAATAAAAGATATCTACAGGTAGCTAACAACCTTGAATAAATATGATCCCCTCCCTATTCAGGAAGTTTAATATCTCAGGAATGGAATTACATGCTGAGACCTATTATCCCAATTAATTGACTGTTTTATGTTCTTGGTGCTTTATACTTGAAACAGTTTGGAGGCAGGGACTTCGGTTATCCATTGCCCCCCCCCCAGAAAAAGAATAACTATAATCCACTTTTCATTTATGAATCAGATATGCATTTCATATATTATTTGTATTTGTTTATTTGTCAAGCATATATGACTATAAGCAAAGTATAAACAGTAAAACATGATTGAATATATATGTAATAGTACAAGCATGAATAAGAGTAAAAGAGGTATGAATATATGGGTACATTAGGACAGGAATGGTAGGCACGATTGTGCTCTTATGCACGCCCCTTACCGACCTCTTAGGAATGGGGTGAGGTCGAACTTCAAATGTAACTACATAAGATTCATGGATTGCCCTTTGGTGTAAGTAAATGTAAAACTATACAAAACTGAAGTGGTCCTCAGCTTACAACCACATCTGAGCTCAGAATTGCAAGCAAAACAGTTGTTATGTGAGTATTGACCCCATTTTACAACCTGTCTCGCCTCAGTTGTTAAGTGAATCATTGCAGTTCATACGTTAGTAACGCGGTTGTTAAGTGAATCTGGTTTCCCCATTGACTTTGCTTGTCAGAAGGTCGCAAAAGGGGATCGATCACGTGACCTCGGGGACACCAACATTGTCATAAATATTAGTTAGTTGCCAAGCATCTGAATTTTGATCACATAAGCATAAGGATCCGGTAGCGACCCGCTGGTGACTTCACTGTCAGTGCCGTTCCGTTCATGCCGCCATCTTTTTTTTTTTTGATTTTGTGTGAATTTTTCCCCTTTTGCGGCTTGAAAAAGGGCCCTCCCGCCCGCCCGCGGGTGAATTCTGACCTTTATTTCTTCGCCCGAAGCACAGCTGATGAGTCCTCAGCTGTGTTTCAGGCTGAATCCTGCTACTGAGCATGCGCGGAAGCCAAATCGCACAAGGGGACGCGCACAAAACATTGTGATGCGAACCGGTGGCGAAGGTAAGTGGAACCCACCCCTGATAAGGATGCTGCAACAGTTGTAAGTGTGAAAAACGGTCATATCATAAGTCACTTTTTGCCGTACCTTGTAGTGTCCAATGGTCACTAAAGGAACTGTTGTAAGTCAAGGACTTTAAACCATTAAAAAAAAGCAGCCATCTACATTCTAAAAGGCGGCAACGCTTCTGTTTCTGGCTTGCCCCATCTTTTGCATAAATCATTTGGCAAAGGTTAATTCGTGATTGTTATTAATTGTATTCTGATTCCTAGCAAGAAAAATGAAAGAGCACTCACTGGGGGAATTTTAATGTCCTGGTTGAGTGAACAAGTAAAAGTAGTACATTAATGCCTGAGTGTATTGCTGCATTATAAAATGTCAGCCCTGGGCAAAGCTTCGTGGTTCTGGAGCCTGGAGCTCCTTCTGTTTAGCCTTACTCCCTCTTGTGGCTTCCCAGGCTGTTTTGCCGGAGCTAAAAGTAAAACAACAGTAACTCTTCTTATTGTGCTAAGCATCGATTGCCCCTGGTTGTATAGTAGAGCAAAGGGGGCAGCTACAAATGTATTATATTTTCTTCCTGATCATTACTGGAAGTTCTTGAACAAGGCAGGGAATTATAATGGATAATTGAACTACGCCGTCTATGTTCTGACCTAAACTTAGTACACAAGATCATCTACCTTAACAGGTAGGTCTGGGGCCAATGACCTTCTGATGAGGTCCTTTAGACCGCCCCATGTATGTATGCATTGTTGAATGTATTTTAAATGTTGATTGTTTTTTAATCCTGTTTTAAACTGTTTTTTATTCTATTATGTATTTTTACTGTTGTAAGCCGCCCAGAGTCCCTAGGGAGTTGGGCAGCATAGAAATATTATTATTAAATTATTAAATTAAATTAACGTCCTACCCTAACGTCCTACTACTTTAATTTCAACCGCAATAACACTAGGGCTATCAATAGATACAAACTAAATGTAATCCGCTCTAATCTTGATTGCAGAAAATACGACTTCTGCAATAGAGTAGTAAATGTCTGGAACACTTTACCTGATCCTGTTGTTAGTTTCTCTAACCCCCAGACCTTAAACTGTCTACCGTGGACCTTACACATTTCTTAAAAGGTCCCTAAAGGGGGCGCGCATAAGCGCACCAGCGTGCCTACCGTCCCTGTCCTACTGTGCCCATTTGCATGTACTCGTTTTATGTGTTTATGGCTATGTTTTGCTTCTTTATATCCATTTATTTGTGCCATTTTTTCATGTGTCCTGTTTCCTTGCACTTGTTGACAAATTAAATAAATAAATAAATAAATAAATAAATAAATAAATAAATAAATAAATAAATAAATAAATAAATAAATAAATAAATAAATAAATAAATAAATAATCACCCCGTTTCTGCTGCAGCCGAAGATAAAAATTCGGCTATTTTAAGCACTAAAGCTTTTGCAGGTAGTCCTCGGCTTACAACAGTTCATTTAGTGACCGTTTGAAGTTACAATCTTGCCAAATTAGGCTTCTCCCCAGCTTCATTACTCGAGATGGACTATGATCTAGCACAGGGGTCCCCAAACTTGGCAACTTTAAGACTTGTGGACTTCAACTCCCAGAATTCTGGGAGTTGGCTGGAGAATTCTGGGAGTTGAAGTCCACAAGTCTTAAAGTTGCCAAGTTTGAAGACCTCTGATCTAGCAAGACAAACCTTGCGACAAAGGGTGGAGGACATCGAGAGGCAGGCGGACTTAGGGAAAGCTCCGCTGTTTCTGGCTCCAGATGCCACTAGATGTGTTGCTGCCCCTGCCAGCTACCTTAGTCAGTTGGAATCGGCAAACCACCGGAAAGCATTTGCACTTGCATGGTGCCATGTGCTTCCATCGGCTGTTTTGTATGGCAAGTATAAAAGAATACCACTCACGGAAAGACTTTGCCCCTGTGGCTCAGGAGAGGTGGAGACTGTGGGACACATGCTCCTTAGATGCTCCTTTTATACGGAGATTATGAAAAAACATATCCTGCCAATAATTGCAAGGTATCCTGGCCGTTCCGAAACTACCTATCTTCAGTGGCTGCTTAAGGATGAACGGGCCATAACTATAACACAGGTGGCCAGATTCTGCGCAGCAGTAGTGGGGATTTGTCGCAAATATGTGTCTTCCTCACCATAGCGATATATATACCAACCGTGGCTAACCTTTAAGTGTCTAATCCACCATAGCTAATTTATACAACAAATATGGCAAACCCTGCTTATTCCTTTTTCTTTTAGTATTAAACTGACTATAGGCCTCACAGCTTATGGATTGTAATTTTAGTAGTGTAGACCATGTGTAATTGACAGTCTGGATTTTATCATAGATTTTATCTGCTATTTATTATTTTATTTTATAACTTTTAATTGTCTGTTTACTGTGTGTTTTTATTTGCTCTCGTCTCTGGTCTATGACTGTATCAAACTGAATTGAATTGAATTGAAAAGTTACAAGGGCACCGGAAAAAGAGGTTTATGACTGTTTTCCACGCTAATGACTGTTAGAGTATCCCCATGGCCAGACGTTTGGCAACCGACTCACATTTATGACAGTTGCAGCGTCCCGGGGTCATGGGATCCCCTTTTGCGAACTTCTGACAAGAAAAGTCAATGGGGGAGCCAGATTCACTTAGCAACTGTGTTGCTAAGCTAACAACAGCAGTGTTTCACGTAACAACGGTAATAAGATCAGTCGTAAAATGGAGGAAAACTCACTTCACAACTGTCTCGCATAGCAACAGAATTTTGGGGCTCAATTTTAGTCCTAAATCAAGGTCTACTTGCAATAAATTCAAATTTTAACCAGTAGCCTGAGCCAAGGTGGCACAGCGGTTAGAGTGTAGTACTGCAGGCCACTTTAGCTGACTGTGATCCGCAGGTCAGCGGTTCAAATCTCACCGGCTCAAGGTTGACTCAGCCTTCCATCCTTCCGAGGTAGGTAAAATGAGGACCCAGATTGTTGGGGGCAATATAAATATATACATTGCTTACTGGTGTAAACCGCTTAGAGAGTGCTTGCACTGTGAGGCGGTATATAAATGTCACAAAATAAATAATAAATAAATAAATACCCTGTATTGGATCTCACTATTTCTTGGGTCTGCAGCTTTTTCCTATCCTCTTGAAGTCAATAGTACTTTTTTCTGTATAAACACACTAAGGAGTCATCACTAAGGCTATTCTTAACACAGTCGGGAGCAATGAATCATACGTTGAGTCTGTTTCCGCTCCAGGTTTAATATTTACTTATAATAATCTCCAAGTTTCAAGAAAGGAATCTCCAGCCTGCTTTAAACTGTCAAGAAGCAGGCAAATTTGACTTTTAAATGACAAAGGAAACTCTCTGCTTGCCACTGCATATAGCTTCTTGTGAAAGAAAATGAAACTCGCTGCCATTGCATTATTTTATGAAGATGCATCAAAGATGGCCGAGGTGGCGCAGCGGTTAGAGGCAGGTACTGCAGGCCACTTTAGCTGACTGTGATCCGCAGGTCAGCGGTTCAAATCTCACCGGCTCAAGGTTGACTCAGCCTTCCATCCTTCCGAGGTAGGTCAAATGAGGACCCAGATTGTTGGGGGCAATATAAATATACATTGCTTACTGGTGTAAACTGCTTAGAGAGTGCTTGCACTGTGAGGCGGTATATAAATCTTACAAAATAAATGGCAAGACTGTAAGATTCAAATTTTGCTGGGTGCCGTGAAGAACGGAAGGAGGTGTGGTACTTTCTCTGGAACCAACTTCCCCCAGAGATCCGAATTATCCCCACCTTGCTGGCCTTCCGAAAAGCCATTAAGACATGGCTCTTCCTGCAGGCGAGGTGATTTTGAGACAACCTTACATCTGAGGTCTCCCCCATGTATGCATGATTTTGTATGTCTTTTTTAAAATTCTTTTAAAATTCTTTTTAATAATTTTATTGTTTAGTTGTTCTTTAAAATGCTGTACACCGCCCTGATTCCCCAGGGAGTAGGGCAGCATAGAAGAAAACTAAAATAAATAAATAAATAAATAAATAAATCTGTGCAGCACGTGAAAGATGGACACACCAAACTTTCCGTGATCTGTTAAAAAAGAATAGCTACGGGTAAGTCCTCAATTAATGACCACAATTGAGCCCCAAATTCCCATCGCTATGCAAGTCAGTCGTTAAGTCAGTTGTTTGCCTCAGTTTGCAACCTTTCTTGCCACAATTAAGTACTGCAGTTGTTAAGTTAGTAGCATGGTTGTTAAGTGAATCTGGCTTCCCACTGACATTGCTTTCAGAGGGTCACAAAACATGATTACATGACCCTGGGACAACACAACCGTCATAAATACACGGCAGTTTCCAAGCATCTGAATTTTAATCACGTGACCATGGAGATGCTGCAATGGTCGTAAGTGGGGGAAATGGTCATAAGTCACTTTTTTCCAGTCCGTTGTAACTTTGAACCATCACTATACCAATGGTTATAAGTTGAAGACCATCCGTACACCAGTTAGAACCCATAGAACCTTCTGTACTTAGACCCCATTAATTAATTAATTAATTAATTAATTAATTGATTGATTGATTAATTAATTAATTAATTAACCAACCATAAAGGTTGAAGTTTACAGCTGTATGTGGTTTTTATGTTTTTATGTTTTTAATGTCTGTTGTGTTTTTGTTGTTTTTTTATTGTTGTTCTTTTAATGTAAATAACTTAATAAAAATTATTTTTTTTAAAAAATAGAACCCTTTAATTAGGTAATTCTAGAGAGCAAGATCTAGAAAAAATTGAAGTTAAGGTTGAACATCCAAAGCTTCTTAGATGAGAAGCGAAATGTCTTCAAAGAAAAAACTACAGACTTTTAGCTATACAATTTGCGATGAACAACTTTGGAGTGGTGTGGGAGTAGGGACAGATTTCCAGAGGGGAAAAAATGCAGACTACAAGAACCATTAACACTATTCAGGTGACCTTGAGGACACAGATAAACTTCCAAGTGCTTCAACAACCCTCTAAGGTAAAGGTAAAGGTTCTCCTGCGTGCTAGTCGTTTCCGGCTCTAGAGGTGGTGCTCATCTCCATTTCTAAGCCGAAGAGCCAGCGCTGTCCGTGGTCATGTGGCCGGCATGACTAAACGCCGAAGGCGCATGGAATGCTGTTACCTTCCCACCAAAGTGGTCCCTATTTTTCTACTTGCATTTTTTACATGCTTTCGAACTGCTAGGTTGGCAGAAGCTGGGACAAGTAACGGGAGCTTACTCCGTTACGCGGCGCTAGGGATTCGAACCGCTGAACTGCTGACCTTCTGATCGACAAGCTCAGCGTCCTAGCCACAGCAACCCTCTAAAAGGATGCAAATGACCAGCTGCCTGCAAGGAGTGTAGATCCATCCTTTCCCCACTATCTAGTCAGAGCTGAAGAAGCTTCTTGGATGAGAAGCAAAGCATCTTCAAAAGAAAAAACAAGAAAGTCCAGTTGCCTCCTGAAAAAAGCACCTTCGGGACAAAACCCAAAATGTATGGGCAAGAATATGTGGGCTATCATACCAGTAGAAAACAAATACATACAAAAGAGAGAGAAAACTCAACAGCACTTTTTCGTTGCGGTGATCACCAACATGATCGCCAATGTCCAATGATGGATATGGCACAAGAAGAAGAATAAGTAACTCACTTAACAACTGTGGCAGAAAAGTTCATAAGATCAAGTGTGACTTCCTTAACAACTGTTCTGTCCCCACGAAGCACACAACAACACAAGCAGTTTGTACACACTGATTTAATGAAACAAAGGCTACTAATAAAACGTCTTAGTAGTACTCAAGATGCACACACCAATTTACAAACAAACTGTTATCAGCAAGCAACCAGCTATCAATTAAACTTCATTAATAGCTGGTATCAGTTCAAAGAGTTGGAAGACAATGACGAGCAATTGAGTCTGTTTATCTTATGGAGTTTCCAAGAGTTGGCAAAGTTCCTAGAAATTCGTCCTTGATAATCCAAGCCAATGCAGAGAATGCCAAAACAAGAGTCAGGGAAGAAGCTATGATCAGACAGGTCTCTTTTCCAAACGTTGTTCTCTGCAGCTGGTTAGCTGCAACTGATGACCTTAAATAGACTAGGGGAGTGGCCAATTAGCCCCAAGTCTTACTCCCGAGTAGACCTCCTCCGGAGTAAACCTTCCTGCCTCTTGGCAGCCCTGCGTGCTCTTGCATTCAGGAAAGAAGTAGCCTCTCCTTTCTCAGCACTGCCAAGAGGTACTAAAGGTTCCAAAGGCCCAGACTGCACAAGCTGCGGGTGGGCCACAACAACAACTGCCTTGCTTAGCAATCAAATTCTGATTCCCAATTCTGGTTGTAAGATGAGGACTACTGTACATGTATAGGCACAGATGATTGAGGTGTTGGGAAAGCAGGAATGGAATGGTGCATCATGAAAAAATGCTGGCTGGCCTGGCTAAGCCATAAAAAAAGAGCACATTTTGCTGCATTTAGTATTGCCAGATTTGGGCTGCAATATATCCCATGCAGCAAAGAGTTGTGTTTTTTTTTCTAATATCTCTCTCCACTGTCTTCTAGTTGGTCACCTTGAGTTTGCAATCCATATATGGCATTCCCCCTTTAATGAATTCTTAATCTGGATGAAAGCAAAATGTCCAGGTCTACTGTAAAAGACAATGAAGGATGTACGTATCAATGCACGCTAGCCATGTTTTCAGGATATGCGCAATGAAATGCAAAAATGCAGGAACTTGTTTATTTTGTGGTGTGCTAATTGTTGGCAGTTTTGGGTTGCTCTTTTTTCTTTCCTTCTTTCTTTTTCTAGGATAGCAAAACAAAAATAGCCAGTAGCAAAGTAAGGCTGAGTCCTGGTGGACCAAGCGCCAGAGGTTTGCTGAAGATGTCCAGATGTTCATTCTTGCTTGCTGCTGGCAAACTGCCCAATTAATATCAAGCCGTTTGTGGCAGGTATTTAAAAAAAAGGAGAAGATGATAGTGGGAAGATAAACATTTTAAGCAAAATTTCCCTTAGGAATGCCTTTATAATTATAATTGTATCCTTTGAAATGGCTTTAATGCTATTTTGTAAATTAAACACCCCTAAAACAATAAGTCATAAACATTGGTTGCATACAGATTCAAGACTATCTAGCCCAGTTAAACAAACATGCTGTTTTTTAAAAAAACAATTGTAGTCCATTTAGATAGGCAGAATCCATAAACTCAATGTCATCCATACAATCTTCTCATCGTTCCTATCACCCATCTCCTCCCACTTATGACTGTATGACTGTAACTTGTTACTTGTATCCTTACGATTTATATTAATGTTGATTGTTTCCTGATTACTTATTTATACCCTATGGCAATCATTAAGTGTTGTACCTCATGATTCTTGACAAATGTATCCTTTCTTTTATGTACACTGAGAGCATATGCACCAAAGACAAATTCCTTGAGTGTCCAATCACACTTGGCCAATAAAGAATTCTATTCTATTCTATTCTATTCTATTCTATTCTATTCTATTCTATTCTATTCTATTCTATTCTATTCTATTCTATTCTACATGTTCCAGAACTATAAACAGATAGTCCTCAACTTAAAAAGGTAAAGGTTCCCCTCACACATATGTGCTAGTCCAGGGGTCCCCAAACTTGGCAACTTTAAGACTTATGGACTTCAACTCCCAGAATTCTCCAGCCAGCTGGCTGGATAATTCTGGGAGTTGAAGTCCACAAGTCTTAAAGTTGCCAAGTTTGAAGACCTCTGTGTTAGTCATTCCCGACTCTAGGGGGCGGTGCTCATCTCCGTTTCAAAGCTGAAGACCCAGTGCTGTCCGAAGATGTCTCCGTGGCCATGTGGCCGGTATGACTAAGTAACGGGAGCTCACCCCGTTACGGGGCAATAGGGATTTGGACCGCTGAACTGCCAACCTTTCGATCGACGAGTTCAGCGTCTTAACCGCTGAGCCACCACGTCCCCTCCTCGACTTACAGCCATTCATTTAGTGACCATTCGAAGTTACAACACTGAAAAAAGTGACTTCACTTTTTCACACTTACGACCGTTGCCACATCCCCATGGTCACGTGACCAAAATTCAGATTTTGGTATGTATTTATGATGGTTGCACTGTCCCATGGTCATGTCATCCTCTTCTGACAAGCAAAATCAACGAGAGAGGCCTGGTTCACTTAACAACCATGTTATTAACCATTGCAGTGATTCACTTAACAACTTGTGGCAAGAAAGGTCGTAAAGAGGGGCAAAACTCGCTTAATTAATGTCTCACTTAGCAATGGAAATTTTGGGCTCAATTTTGGTCAAGTCTAGGACTACCTGTAGCTATTCTTTTTTTTAACCGATCACGAAAAGTTTGGTGTATCTATCTTTCATTTGCTGCAACAATGTGTTTTTTCTTGGTTGATTTACACCTATTTGTATCTCATGTAGTTTATTTATTTTTATTTATTTATTTTATTTGTCAAACATGTACAGGATAGTAGTTGTTTGTATAAACATAACATAAGTAAAAAGTACCAATAAAAGAGGACAATAGGACAGTAGGACAGGGACAGTAGGCACAATGGTGCGCTTATGCATGCCCCTTACAGACCTCTTAGAAATGGGGTGAGGTCAACTGTAGACAGTCTAAGGTTAAAGTTTTGGGGGTTTGGGGAAGAAACCACAGAGCCAGGTAGTGCATTCCAGGCATTGATCACTCTGTTGCTGAAGTCGTATTTTCTGCAGTTGAGTTTGGAGCGGTTTACGTTAAGTTTGAATCTATTATGTGCTCATGTATTGTTGCGGTTGAAGCTAAAGTAATCATTGACAGGAAGGACTTTTTGATATATGATTTTATGAACTACATTTAGATCAGATCGGAGGCGGTGTAGTTGTAAATTGTCTAATCCCAATATTTCAAGTCTGGTGGAATAAGGTATTTTATTGCAAGCAGAGGAGTAGAGGATTCTTCTAGTGAAATATTTCTGGACTCTCTCGATTGTATTAATGTCTGATATGTAGTGCGGGTTCCAGACAGGTGAACTGTATTCCAGAATTGGAATAACAAATGTTTTGTATGCTCTGGTTAGCAGTGTAATATTGCCAGAGAAGAAGCTACGCAAGATTAGATTAACAACTCTCAGAGACTTTTTGGCAATGTTGTTACAGTGGGCTCTAGCACTTAGGTTGTTGGATATGAGTACTCCAAGGTCTTTGACAGAGTAAGGGTTGTCTACAAGTTCGTTTCCTCCAAGTTTGTATTTTTTATTCTGATTCTTTTTGCCAATGTGTAGGACAGAGCATTTGTTGGTTGAGATTTGAAGTTGCCAGTTGTTTGACCATTCTGCTACATGGTCAAGGTCTTTTTGAAGGGTAGTAGCATTGTTGATAGTGTTAAATAGTTTAACATCGTCGGCAAAGAGAATGAAGTTGCCTTTCCAGCGAGCATCATTAGTAGACCTCAAGTTGTAGATGATATCTCTAACTTGAGTGGGGAAAAAAGAGCTTGAAAAGTTATATAACTTTTGGTGGCTTCTCTACCAGTGACGTAGAATTGGAGCATTAATGATGTTTACCCATATTCTGGTTGGACAGACACCTAAATGCAACTAACAGACCAGTTAGATGTATATCTGCTTGAGGCAATAGTACCCTCATTTCATTTGAACTATTTCAATGTTCCTATCCTGCTACCTTCTAATTATCCAGGGACTAAAATTTTCAGCCTTCCCAGCGAGCATCATTAGTAGACCTCAAGTTGTAGATGATATCTCTAACTTGGGTGAAAAATAAAGAGCTTGGAAAGTCCACTATATATATAAAACTGAACTAGATGCACAAAAAGTCCAGTCTAGGACAACATAGTGCTTGCATTCTGATTAAACCTGGACTCAGGTTTCAAAACATCTTGATAATTTTAGGGTGTGTTTTTTTAATTAACTTTTACTTCAATTATATCTGGATCTCTTTTTGCTAACCACCTTGAGTGCCATCTGTTGGTGGAAAAAAATGAGTTTAAATCCTACAAGGTGCACGTTCATACAAGTACGTATCCATAAAAATAGCCTATGCAGCAGCACTGCAACCTACTTCAGCTGACTAGTTCAGCAGTTCAAATCTCACCAGCTCAAGGTTGACTCAGCCTTCCATCCTTCTGAGGTCGGTAAAATGAGGACCCAGATTATTGGGGGCAATATGCTGAACTCTGTAAACCGCTTAGAGAGGGCTGTAGAGCACTATGAAGCGGTATATAAGTCTAAGTGCTATTGCTATGTAAGAAATTGGGGATAAAATTATGTAGAAACTCTGTTTTTGGATGTGTTTTCTTTCAATTGATTCAGGGGTGAAATGCTACCGGTTTGACCAGGTTTGGGCCTACCGGTAGCGGTGGCCGCCAGTGGTTCGGAGAACCAGTAGCGGCGGCTGCGCAAGGCTCCGCCCACCGACCCGGATGTTGCCATTTTCTTTTTTTATCCCTCTGCGCATGCGCAGAGGGTGAAAAAGCACGTGCGACAGTGGCGCGCAAAGCGCATGCTTCCGAACTGGTAGGGAAGGTAAATAGATTTCACGGCTGAATTGATTAGTGCTCTTTATCATTCTGTGCTCGTTTTAAGAAGAAATGTTGCTTAAGGTACTTTCCACCCCCCCCAAAAAAAGTTGCTGAATGTGTTTCTTTAATGTACTTTAATTGCACTCTTTTCCACCCACTAATGCATGCCAAAAGACGAATGTGTAAAACACAGTGATTGTAGGAGGGGAAAATCCTTTTCTTCTGTCAAGAAGATTTTAAAAAGCAAATCGACTAAAACATATTTTTTACAAATTCACATAGGTTAAAAAAAAAATCCTCTTTCTTAGATGGATAAAATTTGAATCTTGGAAGACTTGCTTGAAGGCTGAAAGGATCTGGCTAGTCTAGTGAAGAGAAGGACCAGGGGAGATAGCAGGGTTCCAATATTTGAGGGGCTGCCACAGAGATGAGGGGGTCAAGCCAGGAGTGAAATTTATTTATTTATTTATTTATTTATTTATTTATTTATTTATTTATTTATTTATTTGTCAAACATGTATAGTAGTAATTTGTATAAACATAAGTAAAAAGTAAAGATAAAAGAGGACAATAGGACAGTACGACAGGGACGGTAGGCACGCTGGTGCGCTTATGCACACCCCTTACAGACCTCTTAGAAACGGGGAGAGATCGACAGTAGACAGTCTAAGGTTAAAGTTTTTGGGGTTTGGGGAAGAAACCACAGAGTCAGGTAGTGCATTCCAGGCATTGATCACTCTGTTGCTGAAGTCGTATTTTCTGCAATCGAGTTTGGAGCGCTTTACATTTAGTTTGAATCTATTACGTGCTCGTGTATTGTTGCGGTTGAAGCTGAAGTAGTCATTAAGAGGAAGGACATTTTGGTATATGATTTTATGAACTACATTTAGATCAGATCGAAGGCGACGTAGTTGTAAATTGTCTAATCCCAGTATTTCAAGTCTGGTGGAATAAGGTATTTTATTGCGAGCAGAGGAGTGGAGGACTCTTCTTGTGAAATATTTCTGGACTCTCTCAATTGTATTTATGTCTGATATGCAGTGCGGGTCCCAGACAGGTGAGCTGTATTCCAGAATTGGTCTAACAAATGTTTTGTATGCTCTCGTTAGTAATGTGATGTTGCCAGCAGGTTCTGACAGGTTCTGACAGGTTCTGGAGAACCGGTAGCGGAAATTTTGAGTAGTTCGGAGAACTGGCAAACACCACCTCTGGCTGGCCCCAGAGTGGGATGGAAATGGAGATTTTGCAGTATCCTTCCCCTGCCATGCCCTCCAAGCCACATCCACAGAACCAGTAGGGAAAAAAAATTGAATTTCACCCCTGGGTCAAGCTATTTTCCAAAGCACCTGAAAGCCAAACAAAGAATAATGGATGGAAACTGAACAAGGAGAGGTTCAACCTGGAAATAAGGAGAAATTTTCTGACAGTGAGAACAATCAGCCCATGGAACAGAAGTTGCCTTCAGAAGTTGTGGGAGCTTCATCACTGGAAGCTTTCAAGAAGAGACTGGACTGCCATCTGTCAGAAATGGTGTAGGGACTCCTGCTTGGGTGGGGGGGTTGGATTAGATGACCTCCAAGGTCCCTTCCAACTCTGTTAATCTGTTAATCTGTCTGCCTATTCCTGTGAAAAGAGCTGGATGAGAAACACACACACACTCTCTCTCACACACACACGCACACAAAGGGCAATGAGACAGCATTCAGAGGCCAAATTCCTTGCAGAAGCTCGCCTTCGATGGAACACCCTCCTATCAGAGGTAGACATCTAGCTTTTAGGAAGCCTTTTTAAAAATTGGCTCTTCCAGCATGCATTTGTAAAAATGGATTGTGGACTTGAGATAACTCTTATGCCATAATTCATCCTAGATGTTATGACTGATCTGTGATTTGTGTTGATGGTATATGGGGTTTCGTGTTGATGTTGTGCTTTACATGAATGTTAGAATACGAATACAGAATAATTGAGTTGGAAGGGACCTTGGAGGTCTTCTAGTCCAACCCCCAGCTCAAGCAGGAGACCCTATACCATGTCAGAAAAGTGGCTCTCCAGTCACTTCTTAAAAGCTTCCAGTGATGAAGCACCCACAACTTCTGGAGGCAAGTTGTTCTACTGATTAATTGTTCTGATTGTCAGGAAATTTCTCCTTAGTTCTAAGTTACTTCTCTCCTTGATTAGTTTCCAACCATTGCTTCTTGTCCTGCCCTCAGGTGCTTTGGAGAATAGCTTGACTCCCTCTTCTTTGTGGCAACACCTGAGATATTGGAACACTGCTATCATGTCTCCCCTGGTCCTTCTTTTCATTAAACTAGACATACCCAGTTCCTGCAATCGTTCTTCATATGTTTTAACCTCCAGTCCCCTAATCATCTTTGTTGCTCTTCTCTTCACTCTTTTCAAAGTCTCAACATCTTTTTTTATACGTTGTTGCACAGCCTACATGATGACATTCTGGATGATGTCCTCTCCACACAGAACTGATTTTTAAAAAGATTAGATTTCTCATACCCTTCAAAGAAGGGAAATAGAGGAAAGGGATTCAAACAAGGGACTTGTTTGCTCAGCTGTTGCAGTCTTCATTGCTTTGGAAGAATAAATGCCATGTCACCTCACTCAGTAGGGGATCTTTACAGCAGTAAAGGAAAGGGAGGCAATCAATGTTTTTCTGCCACATCCTGTCACTTTTGCATTGGTGTAGATTTCCCTAACCTTTCGGTTTGCCCATATTCTTGTGACAATTTATGATCCCCTACAATTATGCTTATGTTTATGCAGAACAAAAACAAAGAAAAACTATGGAAATGAGTTGAAGTTATGGAGTCGCCTAAAAGAAACGGAACCGAGGCAGTAAACCACAGTCAATGATTTTTTGTAAAGCATTAGAATAGATATAGGGGAGAACAGGAGAAGTTCTGTCCCAGTGGTTGGTAACTGGGTACCTGGAAACACTAAAACCCCAGTGGATATCTCTTACAGTGAACTCCAGGCTTCAATCAGATTTGCTAAACAAAGCCTCCATTTTATTGCCAAGAGTGCCTTGAAACTGAAAAATATTAGAAACTAAAAAGAGGTTGCACCTACCCTGTTTCCCCCCCCCCCCCCCAAATAAGACATTCCCTGATAATAAGCCCAATCGGGCTTTTGTGTGCATGGCAATAAGGCCAAGCGCTTATTTCAGGGTTCAAAAAAAATATAAGACAGGGTCTTATTTTCAGGGAAACACAGTAGTGCTGTGTTTGGAACAGTGGTGGGTTGGTACCGGTTCACCCCGGATCGGGCAAACCGGTAACAGCAGCAGGAGGCTCCGCCCACCTGCCCGGACATCATCAAAAAATGCTCTTTTTTTAAGGTTCTGTGCATACTCTTTTCAAAGTCTCAACATCTTTTTTTATATGAAGCTTTTGCGCATGCCCAGAGGGTTATTTGCCAGCCGCTTTCAAGCAGTGGCGACCGGGGAACCGGTTCGGGGGCATGTCAAGCCGGCCTTCACTACCGGTTCGGTGACCATGACCAAATTTCCGCCACTGGTTCGCACGAACCAGTCCGAACCGATAGCAACCCACCACTGGTCTGCCCTAGTGTGGTCTCTTCCTTTGCTGGCCAAACTCGGAATGGTTACAATTAGTACCCATTGGCTGGGCACTATAAAGGATGACACTGGGATGGCCATGGTGGATCTGAAGGAGGCAGTGCAAGACAGAGGGACATGGAGATGCTGATCCATAGAGTGGCCAAGGATCAGACATGACTGAATGGCTGATGATAAATTCCTCAGTTCCACGTATAAAAACTAACAGGACTGGTGGTGGTGGTGCGGGAGGAATCCAAATGTCAAAACTACATCGAATTAAGATGTTCCATTATACCTTAAGGATAGGAAGCTAGTTTAGGAACCACAGAGGACATACGCAGCTCTGTTCTCCAAAAGAGTGGAATGGAGAGGGGCCTTAGACACAATGACTGGGGAGTGCTCCTGTCGGCTCTATCATTGTTCTTCTCTGTCATGTAGTGAATATTGTCAGTTGTATGTCTATGCAGGGTGATGCACCCCTATCCTAATATTATGGTACATTCCATTACAAGCAGGACACGTGATGTGATCCTACTGCGCATGTGTGCATTCCTGATTCCCCATTATTCTCTTGTGGTTTGGCTCTGACCGGGAGCGGTCGCATTTAATTAGCAAGAATGTAATTATTCAGAATTTATTGTTTTTGTACCGAAATAAATATTTTCTATTAGACTTTTAACTTCGGCTTTATTTCTAAATGTCTGTGTTCCGAGAGAAAGGAGCCGAGGTGGCGCAGTGGTTAAAAGCAGCACTGCAACCTACTTCAGTCGATTGCTAGTTCAGCAGTTCAGCTGTTCAAATCTCACCAGGCTCAAGGTTGACTCAGCCTTCCATCCTTCTGAGGTCGGTAAAATGAGGACCCACATTGTTGGGGGCAATATGCTGAACTCTGTAAACCACTTAGAGAGGGCTGTAAAGCATTATGATGCAGTTTATCAGTCTAAGTGCTATTGCTATTGCTATCAACATTGCCTCTATGGAGATTTATTCTCCTTAACATTCTCTGCCAAGGTTGACCCTGTGCGGGGATACTTCTCAAGTTTGTAGCTTGGAAGTCATGTGAAGTAGCCTCTGTGAAAGGCCAGCAGTTCCCAGGTTGGAGATGACCGTGGTGTAAACAGTCAACAACCAGTTGCTTTCAAGTACTGCAACTGAAGTCAATTATTCATAGGAACCATAGGAAGAAAAATCTATAACTGCAATCTGCCATGGGTTTATGAGCCAGTTTAGTATAGTGGTTAAGGCATCGGGCTATAATCAGGGAGATAGTGAGTTCTAGCAACACCTTAGTTGGGTAACCTTTGGGCCAGTTACTCTCTCTCAACCTAGGAAGGGACTATTGCAAATTTAGACAATGTTGTCTAAAAAATATTGCCAAGGAAAATGTAGGGACTTGTCCAGGCACTATCTGAGAATCAGACATGATTAAATGGAAGAAGAAAAAAAGCATTTATATAAGACTCACTTGTATTTTTTCAGTGACAATGGGCTGTTTTCTATGGCTTTATTCTTGTCTGCAATAACAATTCTTATCCAGAAAACTCATGTCTGAGAGATTTCTGCCAAGTCTAGCCTAGAAGCTGAATAAAGTGAAGCAGTCAGGAGGTCATGCTTTACTGATGAGTCTTAAAAATGACATAAGATTGATTCAAATTTTGTATTAATCTCACACATCCAGATTGGTCACTGGTCCTTCCTGTCTGACCCATGCTTTGAACTAGCTAGCTAGCTAGCTAGCTAGCTAGCTAGCTAGCTAGATAGATAGATAGATAGATAGATAGATAGATAGATAGATAGATAGATAGATAGATAGATAGATAGATAGATAGATAGATAGATAGATAGATAGATAGATAGATAGATAGATAGATAGATAGATAGATAGATAGATAGATAGATAGATAGATGATAGATAGATAGATAATGAATAAGACTGTGGCAAGCATAATGGGACTTAAATAGAGGGAATAGAAGGGAATAGAAGGGGAACTTACCAAATTTGCAGATGACACTAAGTTGGCAGGAATAGCTAACACCCTAGAACAGGGGTAGGCAAAGTTGGCTCTTCTATGACTCGTGGACTTCAACTCCCAGAATTTCTGAGTCAATCATGCTAGCTTAGGAATTCTGGGAGTTGAAGTCCACGAGTCATAGAAGAACCAACTTTGCCTACCCCTGCCCTAGAAGATAGGCTCAAGATCCAGATGGATCTTGACAGACTTGAGCGCTGGGCCCTATCTAACAAAATGAAATTCAATGTAGAGAAAAATAAAGTCCTACACTTGGGTAAAAAAAACCCAAAAGTATACATATAAACTGGGTGAAACCAGGCTTAATAGCAGTGACTGTGAGAGGGATCTTGGAGTCCTAGTGGACAACCAGCTAAACATGAGCTTGCAGTGTGCAGCGGCAGCCAAAAAAGCCAATGCAATCCTAAATTGCATTAACAGAGGGATACAATCTAGATCAAGTGAGGTACTAACACCACTCTGTAAAGCCTTAGTTAGACCGCACTTGGAGTAATGCATCCAGTCTTGGTCAACACACTATAAAAAAGATACTGAGACTCTAGAAAAAGTGCAGAGGAGAGCAACCAGAATGATCAGAGGGCTGGAGACTAAAACATATGAAGAACGGTTGCAGGAACTGGGCATGGCTAGTCTAGTGAAGAGAAGGATCAGGGGAGACATAATAGCAGTGATCCAATATTTGAGGGGCTGCCACAGAAAGGAGGGGGTCAAGCTATTTTCCAAAGCACCTGAAGGCAAGACAAGGAATAATGGATGGAAACTGATCAAGGAGAGATTCAGCCCAGAAATAAGGAGAAATTTTCTGACAGTGAGAACAATCAACCAATGGAACAGAAGTTGCCTTCGGAAGTTGTGGGAGCTTCATCACTTGAGACTTTCAAGAAGAGACTAGACTGCCATTTGTCAGAAGTGGTGTAGGTCTCCTGCTTGAGCAGGGGGTTGGACTAGATGACCTACAAGGTCCCTTCCAACTCTGTTAATGTTAAAAACCTGTCCATCAGGTTTCTTTGTGATGGCAGCCTGGATTGGAAGCAATTAATTCAAAGGACAAGGTTCCCAGAGTTCTGATAAGTAAGATTTATTTTGAAGGAGGTTAAAATAATACATACAGAATTCCAACAAGGATTCTACTTTCATAAAGAAACAGATGTGGAGACAAATTAGGGTGGAAGCTTCTGGTTATATTTGTTATGCTCTTTTGATGTAAGACGTTTGTCTCTTTGAGCAAAGTGGGGCAGTCTGTACTTGTTGACTACTTAACAAATTACTTTTGGTTATTGAAGGATATTAATATTAGGATTATAAGGTAGGATATTCCCCATTAGGTTATTACCCAGACATCTAGAGGATTTGTACATCTGGAAGATAACACACGCTATTCCTAAATTTGTATCTGAAGCCTGTAGAATTCATGCTTTGCTAAAAAAACAAATCAATTTATTGGGAATGTTGAGTGGCATATTAGAGTGTCATACTGTTCTTACGTTATTTTACTGTATTTTAGTTTGATATACTTGGTGCATCTATTACCTGTAGTAAAAAAAATAAGAAGCACCTACTACACTTCTTAGCAGTCGGAGATTTCTTCTCCCTTATGAAGGAAATGGCCATATTCTAATTCTCTTTTTTATAAAATGTATGCTACTGATGATTATAAAATCAGTTTAAATTGGGACAGGGATAAAGCACTGCTCTAATTCTCACCACTGAAATTTCGAATGCAGGACACTCTAAGGTGAAGTGGCCAAGCTGTCAATCAAAATTCCCCAGAGCTACAGGTATGCTTCAGGTAGTTTCGGAAATGTTGCAAAGGGCTTAAGCATTAAGAAATAATGAACAGAGGGCGTATCGCTAATAACTATTTCGGGAGTCAGAAAGCTGTGACCAATAATGAGAAAAACAGAGATGAAATATCTGCATAAGGATCAGATTCTATGCTGATAAATACTTAGACAGATAAACAGCATATTTCTCTCTCTCTCTCTCTCTCTGAGCACATCCCATAAATATAATATTTCCCATCTCTCTCTAGGAAAAAAATTAATAATAATAAAATCAGTATTTGTGCATAACTCTGACTACTTCATCTTTTAACTCCTGAGTTCAGACTCCCTGGAGGTGGCTTACCTGAAACAGCAGCCCATATCTGTATATATGTGTGTGTGTGTGTATGTATGTATGTAAATCCTCATTGAATTATGTATTGCTGTCACATCCTTGCAGAGTAGAGAAGATATTGTGATGAAACGATGTTTATGGTGCAAGATTCCTCCTCATTAAGAAATGGAACAGGGCAAGTCTCCGTAATTTTCTACATGAGCGTCATGAAAGAGAGTTGTACTTGTTATTTATATGCAAGAAACTTGTGTTTCTGACTTACTGTATCCACTTGTGGCGGGGATAAAAATACATTGGTGGGTTTGTATGTAAAATGGCTTCTCCGGTTTTTCACCGAATTTCTGGATAGTTGTCAGGCGCAAATAGCAATAGCAGTTAGCAATAGCACTTATATACTGCTTCATAATGCTTTACAGCCCTCTCTAAGCTGTTTACAGAATCGGCATATTGCCGCCAACAATCTGGATCCTCATTTTACCGACCTCGGAAGGATGGAAGGCTGAGTCAACCTTGAGCCAGTGAGGATCAAACTCCTGGCAGTGAGCTGAATTAGCATGCAATTAGCAATAGCAATAGCATTTAGCCTTATATACTGCTTCACAGTCCTTTACAGCCCTCTCTAAGTAGTTTACAGATTCAGCAGATTTCCCCCAACAACCTGGGTCCTCATTTTACCCACCTCGGAAGGATGGAAGGCTGAGTCAACCTTGAGCCTGGTGAGATTCGAACTGCCAAATTGCAGGCAGCCGGCAGTCAGCAGAAGTAGCTTGCAGTACTGCACTCTAACCACTGCGCCACCACAGTGAAAGACCAGGTCCAAACATGAAGGCTTGATTAAGCTGATTTATTGCTGAACAACCTATGCACAAGAATCCCAAAGGTCCTTTTGAAAAGGCACTAGACTTTCTTTGTTGTTGTTTTGCTTCTCATCTAAGAAGCTTCTTCAGTTCTGGAGATCTGTGAGGGGTCTATAGAGCTGAAGACGCTTCTTGGATGAGAAGCGAAATGCCTTCAAGGAAAAACAAAGAAAGTCAAGTTAGCTTTTGAAAGCACAACCATGACCTGATGACTGAGAATCTCCTTAGACATTTATGCATAGGAATCTTCTCAACTAGTGGTTGATACCTAATTAGAAGTTTTTTAAAAAAAGTCAATAGCACTCAAGGGGGGTTGGACTTGATTCTCTTGTCACTATGTAGGGATTCTAGGCTGATCCCACTTTTCACTCCACCCCCATGTTCTGCCAAGTCTTCTCATACAGTAGCAAATATTTGTTCAACATTTTCAAAACAGAACCTGGAATTCTTATACAGGAATTGGGGTGAATGGCTGTCCATTACAAGGATGCAGGTTTCTGCCATTTTTTTCTCTCTTTCATGGGAGAGAAAGCAGACAGAATAATCTTCTGCATTTTCCATCCTTCTGTAACATTTTAAATTGAATGTTCTTCTTCTTTTTATGGGACATTGTGGAATATGGAGAAAAGAGTGACTTCTGCCAGATACTGAAAGGAAAAAAAAACAGGAAAATAAACCATGTGAAAAATTCTACAAAATGGTATTTATATCTCTGGAAGGAATAAATCAGAAATGTTCTTAGTAATAGCTCTTCTGAAAAATGTTGGCTCAAAGGTCTGAATCTATGTATCTATGTTGCTATGACTTTGAAAACATTGGCTGTGAATAGGTTTCACGGTTCCTTCAGTAATTATTCTGCTGTTAATCCTGGTTTATTGTCAATAACACCCCCCCCCGCCCCATGTGAAAGACTGAAATACTGATCCTTAGACTTAACTAGACAACCTGTGCCCCGCTGTTAGTCATCGTTTTAGAGGGATTTTCTCACCTAACAAGAGAAACAAAATTACCAATGTGAGAGAAGAAGTGAGCCGAGGTGGCGCAGTGGTTAAAAGCAGCACTGCAACCTACTGTATCTGATTTTATTTCTGAAAAATAATAATACTAAGAATAACAACAGTAAGAATAACAATAAAGAAGGGCGAAAATACCAGGAGTAGCAAGTAAAATTATCCAAATGTAAAGGTTTGCACTTGGTCTGAAAGTACTATTAACGTGAGCCGAGGTGGCGCAGTGGTTAAAAGCAGCACTGCAACCTACTTCAGCTGACTGCTAGTTCAGCAGTTCAGCTGTTCAAATCTCACCAGGCTCAAGGTTGACTCAGCCTTCCATCCTTCTGAGGTCGGTAAAATGAGGACCCAGATTGTTGGGGGCAATATGCTGAACTCTGTAAACCGCTTAGAGAGGGCTGTAAAGCACTATGAAGCGGTATATAAGTCTAAGTGCTATTGCTATTGCTATTCTGACTTCCTGCTGGTTTCCCCATTGAGTGTCCTTATGGGAAGCTGTCAGGGGCCAGCAGAAATCCATCCATCCTTCCTTCCTCCCTTCGTCCCTCCCAGCAGGCAGGTAAGTGGCTGCTGCTGGGTGGAGGAGGAAATAAGGGATTCTTAGACTGGCTGGGAAACTGTCACAGAACATTGTAAATGAAGATCATGTGACCCCAGCAGCATCCCAGCAATGCACCAGCTGAATGCACCACTGAACCAGTCACAGCTTTCCCAGATGTCATTCCCTCCAGAGTCGTGGATCTCAGATTTTGAACACATTCTGTAAGTTAGCCCATTTGAGGTACCTTGGTTCAAAAACGGTTGCCTTATAATGCACTGTTGCACCCAATTAAAGGTCATGTCAACAAGGTTTGTAGTCAACTCTCTTTCACTGTCTCTATTTCTATTTATTATTAGCTGACAAGACAATGAAAATAAAGGAGCAAATCCTGATGTGCTAAAACTGCCCACATTTGTAGGACATTTACGACCAACTAATGTTAGATTTGCTACATAAAAATGTTATATAAATATTTTATATACTGTTGTTTAAGGGGCCAGAGGAATTCCTGGGAAATCCCACTTCTACCACTTACAGGGGAGGTAGTTCCATATAATTTCGAAATCAAACTCTCAGGAATAAGAACAAA
Organism: Diadophis punctatus similis; assembly: GCA_023053685.1. Lineage (NCBI taxonomy): Eukaryota > Metazoa > Chordata > Lepidosauria > Squamata > Dipsadidae > Diadophis > Diadophis punctatus. The sequence continues at coordinate 10,814,851 of JALIGW010000014.1, read as the reverse complement.
GAACAGAATGTGTTGTTCCGCAGATTGGAGCCATAAATTGAGAACATTTCCCTTCCCACCTATAGCATTTTAAGAGTTTGCGAAAGTTGCTAAAAAGCCATGAAACTCAAATTGTCTGCATTTATAAAGCAAATGTTGTTATGTGTGTCTTTGGCATAAACTTAAAAACTATAACAGATGGATTCTTTGTTGCTTTATTTCCCTTTTCATGTGGAAACCTGCAACAGTAAATCATGGCTGGAAACGTAAGTCCGGGTGGACTTAAAGTATCGGCTATATTTGCATTACCTGAAGCTAAAATGCGATGGGAGGTATTTTGTGCTTCAGCATATTGTGGGAACTAATCATCTTAACTTTACTCATATTATTGCTTTGTGGGTTGGAGGAGTAAAAGCATCTTATGCTACCATCACAATTCTGTTGTCTTGCCAGAGTTTAAATTTTAGCGTATTGTGCAAAAGTAAAAAAAAAAGCAGCCATAAAAATAGCATGGAGAGCATTTGCTTATAAAGTCACCAAGATTCGGACTAACTGGTTAAAAACAACAATGGGGAAAAAAAGCCCTAATAACGCAGGTTTTCTAAGACGTGGCTGGGAATAAGCCTTGCTTCCCACCCCCAGTTTCTTCTGAATTGCGTAGAGCAGCGGTGTAAAATTTGATTTTATGGAGGGCCACATCAGGGTTGTGTTTGACCTCAGGGGGGTGGGCGTGGCCAGGGTGGGCGTGGCCACCTCAACATCACTCATATCGGGGGCGCTTGTGGAGACCCAAGCACTCTGCCAGCGAAAACAGGCTCCCGAGCAATGTTTTCGACTACGACGGCCTCCTGCAACCCTCTGCCAGCATCAATGGAGCTCAGGAGGGCCACCCGCGGCCCTCCCGAGGTCTGTTTTCGCTGGCAGAGGCACTGTGATCCGGTCCTTCACTGTTTTCAGGTCAGCCCTGTGGGCCAGATCTAAGCACTCTGCGGGCGGATCAGGCCCGTGGGCCTTGAGTTTGACACCCCTGGCTTAGAAGGTACTTAATGCTGTGGGAGACTTGAATTCAAGACATGCCCCTGTCCATAAGCAGAGTGTGAAACAAAAATACAGGTAGTCCTGGACTTATGACCATCACTGAGCCTAACATTTCTGTTGCTAAGTGAGACATTTGTTAAGTGAGTTTTGCCCAAAAGTTTTACGACTTTTCTTGCCACAGTTGTTAAGTGAATCACTAAAGTTGTTAAATTGGGAATAGGGTTGTTAAGTGAATCTGGCTTCCCTATTGACTTTGCTTGTCAGAAGGTCACAAATGGGGATCACATCACACACACACACACACACACACACACACACACACACACACACACACTCACACACCAAACACTGCAACCATCGTAAATATGAGTCAGTTGCCAAGCATCTGAATTTTGATCACCTGACGACGGGGATGCTACAACGGTCATAAGTGTAAACAACGGTCATAAGTCACTTTTTTTTCAGTGCCGTTGTACCTTCAGACGGTCACTTAACGGCTTACCGTTGTAAGTGGAGGACTACCTGTATTAAGTGTAGCAGACTGTTCTGTTTAAAAAGAGTTCATGATGCGATTGGTCTGGGAGACAGAGAACGGGCTTAGTGCAGCTATCAAGAAATGCTAGCGGACATCCGTTGTATTTGGAGCTAAAACTGGTTTTCTTTTAAAAATAAATACAGGAAGATAGAAAAGCTTATTGCTATCTCAAGTACATCTGAGCTACAGTGAGAGTTTCTTTTGTCTCTCAAAGATGTAGGAAACTCATTTAACAGGCCAGGTTAGAAATAAAGAGCATAAGACTTGCGCGAAGACCTTGCTATTCTCTGGCCATTTGGTCAAGTGTGCAGGATGGGTAATAGGTGTGAAGAGAGGATGCAGCCTCCCAGAGATACCAACGTCCCAATTAACGGAGGAAGATCCCCATAATCGAGTAATGGATGGCGAAGGGACCAAAGGTAAGAAATTTTGATGGAGGTGGCAAGCTAGACTTAAAGGGACTCAGAAGTCGAGAGCAGCAGTTAGAAGCAGGAGCTGAAGAGGAATCATAAGAGGGCTGGAGAGAGATGAGTTGGGAAAGGAAGGTATGGTCAGAATTTCTCTTTGTACTAAGCCAAAACAAGTAATTCTCAACCTACAACTGTGAGGGGAGGAAAACTGGGGTCTGATTATATAGGTCTCAGAGGGATAGTAGGTCCTAAAAGTTATATGAACCAAAGTTTTAGACAGGAAGATTGCAAAGTGTATCAGAAGTATTTGTAATTTTGCTGAGCTGTTGCTGTGAAATGTGATTTTGCAAAGGACGGTATTTTTCGGAGTATAAGATGCACCTTAGTTTTGGGGGAGGAAAATAGGGGAAAACAATCTGCCTACCAGGTATTCATCTGGCTAGCATCCTTAGTCTGGTCAGCTTCAGCACATTATTTTATCCCCTGGTTAGGACTTAAAAAAACCTTCTTCTGAGAGAATAACAATGAAAGAGCCTGCAAGCCAGTAAGAGCTGGGAAGATCGTTAGCACCTGGTTAGGGCTAGAAAAAAAACTTATTCGGAGCAAGTAGAGCAATGAAAAAAAATTCTGCAAAGACTTAGGGCTGGGAAAACATTCTTCGGAGAGAGTAACAATGAAAAAGCCTGCAAGGTAAGAGCTGGGAAGATCTGTTAGCACCTAGTTAGGGCTGAAAAAAAAAGCTACATTCGAAGTATAAGACGCACCCAAATTTTCAGCCACTTTTAGGGAGGAAAAAGGTGCGTCTTATACTCCGAAAAATACGGCATGTAGTTTTGAGATATATCTGGAATTAGAACATTGAAACTGTGAGAAATAGGGAACTGAAACTAGACGAAGGCAGAGGTTTGAGATGTACACGGGTATATGTGGAGACTATCTGTCACTAAGACAGAACAAGGAAGTAAGTTGTGAAATGCGTGCAGAAAAGTATAAAAAGAATGTCTTGGGATGAGTTCAGTGCCTCTGGCCAGTAGCTAATCCTTGCTGGATCTAGCTATGAAAGTTGACCTTATTGCAATAAGTTGTTGATGTAAGTTGTATCTTTAATGATGGCTTCTTTCATGTTTTCAATTATACATGAATAAACCTCTGAATCTCAAAGTAAGATTTATTATTTGTGGTTTGCCTGTGTTTCCCTTTTTGCCGGAAAATATTTTTATCACACAACCATTTGCTTAGTGACTGTTTGAAGTTACAGTGGCACCAAAAAAAAGGGACTTATAACCAGTGTTCAATTTTATGATTGTTGTGGCATCCCCATGGTCAAGTGATCAAAATTCAGGCGCTCGAAAATTGGAATATATTTTTGACAGATCCCGGGGTCATGTGATTGCCATGTGTAACCTTCCCTGCCAAAGTCAATGGGAGGGGAGCCAGATTTCCTGAATGATCACATGATTTAAACAACTACAGCAATTGCTTAACAATACTGTGGCAAAGAAGTCATAAAATGAGGCAAAACGCACTTAACAGCTGCCTCACTTAGCAATGGATATTTGGGGCTCAACTGTGATCGTAAGTCAAGGAGTACCTGTATGTGTTTTGTTAACTTTTGTGTGTATTGTGTCACACAAATCTAGCTATTATGATTTGTATACAGGAATGCATGGGCTGCTGTGTTGTACAAACTCTAGGATAAATTCAACAAATCGGATTTGGCTTTGGTGATTGCAGACTCAGTCGAAGGAAGGAGATGCAATAGACAAGAAGAAAATATTGTTGTTAATCATTGTTAAGTAATTTTAATTAATCATTAATCATTGTTAACATTGTTAATCATTATTAAGTAATCTTCAATCCAACTGGATTGCAGTGCTTATAAACCCTAGCCCACATGGGTGAATGCATAAAATCCAAGAGTTTCCAGATAATTTAATTTAATTTAATTTAATTTAATTTAATTTAATTTAATTTAATTTAATATTTTATTTTATTTTATTTTATTTTATTTATTGTATTTTATTTTATTTTTATTTTATTTTATTTTATTTTATTTTATTTTATTTATTTTATATTTTATTTTATTTTATTATTTTATTTTATTTTATTTTATTTTATTTTATTTTATTTTATTATTTTATTTTATTTTATTTTATTTTATTTTATTATTTTATTTTATTTTATTTTATTTTATTTTATTTTATTTTATTTTATTTATTTTATTTTATTTTATTTTATTTTATTTTATTTTATTATTTTATTTTATTTTATTTTATTTTATTTTATTTTATTTTATTATTTTATTTTATTTTATTTTATTTTATTTTATTTTATTTTATTTTATTTTATTTTATTATTTTATTTTATTTTATTTTATTTTATTTTATTTTATTTATTTTATTTTATTTTATTTTATTTTATTTTATTTTATTTTATTTTATTATTTTATTTTATTTTATTTTATTTTATTTTATTTTATTTTATTATTTTATTTTATTTTATTTTATTTTATTTTATTTTATTTTATTTTATTTTATTTTATTTTATTTTATTTTATTTTATTTTATTTTATTTTATTTTATTTATTGTATTTCTATGCCGCCCAACTCCCGAAGGACTCTGGGCGGCTTACAACAGAATATAGAAAATACATTTAAAAACATCATAAAAGATTAAAAAACAGTTAAAAATCACATACACACCTATCATTCAAGGCCGGACCTCGCAATTACGAGATCAACGGATACATGTTACAATGAAGAAAATATTTCAGTTGTTCTTATTTTTACTGTCTCGGATCTGATTCAGCGTCAACCTCTCCTCTCTGAAATGTTTTTCACGACAGGAAGATTGCAGAATGTTTTCCTTCAGATTATATCTGATTGGTAATTACTGTGGCTAGCCATGGACTCCGTATTAATTTAAAGACGAAGCCACATAGCATCTTATGCTTTAAAACCCTGTTTAATTAAGGCTCTTGTTAAGGAACATATTAGGATAAATTCAGGTAAGGTGTTTGTTCAACACTAGTTTGAAAAGCCTTCTGGGTTTAATTTCAGCAAGACGTCGTTGTTGCGTTCTTGCTCACAGAAGAAATTGTATTACAAAACACGAACACCAGCTAGCATTGCTTTAAAACAGACTTGACCATAAGCCAATGGTTCCCAACCTTTTTTTGCCCATGCCCTGCCTAAGCATCTCTAAAATCCTGATGCCCCCCCCCCCGGGGTGAAATCCTCCCGGTTCGCTCTTACCTGTCGGTTGCCACAGAGCCGATGGAGCCGGTGGCGTTCGCGGCACGGGGCTGCCCCTGCCCGCTTCCCCCACCCGCCTGGACGCCACCATTTGAACTTTTGCCCTCTGCACATGCAGAACGCTTTGTGCATGCGCAGAGGGCAAAAGAACTCAAATGGTGGCATCCAGGCGGGTGGGGGAAGCAGGTAGGGGCAGCCCCACGCTGCGAACGCCACCGGCTCATTGGCTCTGTGGCAACCAACAGGTAAGAGCGAACCCGGAGGATTTCACCCCTGTGCCCCCACCCATGACATATAATTCTTACTATTCAAAAAGTGAACTCCTCGCGCAGAGGAAGCCTAAAAGGCCATTAACTTGGTTTAAACAAGGTTCCAATTGCCACCATTAAAAATCAAATTGCCCCCCTGTGGGGCATGGGGCCCCACGTTGGAAACCACTGGTATAAACGAATCTCCCATAATTGAATTTTTAAAATTGGGATGCATATTTTTCTTTTCCTTTCCACCAAGAGCCAAAGAGGGCTGTTATGTAGAAAATTAAGGGGAGATGGGACCAAGACAAGGGAGTAGAGTGGGTTAGGGCAAAAATTGGTGTAATTTACTGTTGAGGTAAATGAAGTTAAAATTAAATTAGTTGAATGCAGTCAATGCAACAACTACTTATAGCCACTTTCTTTTATAACTTTAAACATTACAATTAGCAGTGCTCAGACTTTTCAGGGATAGTTGAAGTTGTAGGATCACGAATTTTGTATCCTCTTCTAGAATATTGGCAAAACAAATCATTTCATCCAGTACCATTTTGTTTTCATTGAGCCTATCAGGATCGAACTACAGACTGTGGGCAGAGTTAGCCTGCAATAATATATCTCAATTCTTTGGGAGGGAGGAAAGTTTTGTATTTTTTTCCCCTTTACCCTGAAAATATGTAATATGCTCTAGATTGTTCTTATCAAATTGGCTTGCATTCCCAAATGATTTTAAAGTTAATGAAGCAAGAGTTGGAGAGAGAATGGTTGTATTCCCCCTTCAGCAAGGTTTGATCTTCATATATATTTAGTTTCATGTTTGGGCAATACTTTTGTTAAGGCCAGCTGAATCATCACAATTCAATAAGATGATTTTTTATTTCTGTAGCACTCTTGGACAGAGTGGATGTTAAATAAAGTTGAGATTCCGGGAAAGAAAAAATATTAAAAACGGGACCCGTAGCCTGGACTTTGTAGCCATAATACATAGGGAGGGAGCATGTTGCATTCCAAAACCCATCTGCCCCAGCCAACGTAGTCTACTATAGTTAAGAAGTTCTAGAATTCTGTAAGAAGAAAATTGTAAAAGAAAGAAAGAAAGAAAGAAAGAAAGAAAGAAAGAAAGAAAGAAAGAAAAAAAGAAAGAAAGAAAGAAAGAAAGAAAGAAAGAAAGAAAGAAAGAAAGAAAGAAAGAAAGAAAGAAAGAAATCTCGGTTTTCAGTACTTCTGTGAAAGGAAATTTGGTTCAGTAATTACTTCAAGAGAGAGGACAATCTCAAGGGGAATGAGAAAATTGTGGTATTCTATTCTTTTTCAGCAGCATTTGTCCTTGCTTGGTTTTTTAAAATTTTTACTCATTTTTTCCCCATGGAATGTTTTAGAGCCGTGATGGCAAACCTATGGCACGTGTACCACAAGTGGCACACGGAGCTATATCTGAGGGCGCGCGAGACGTTGCCCTATGTCAGTTCCAGCATGCATGTGCGCGCTGGCCAGCTGATTTTTGGCCTTACGGAGGGTGGGGGAGGCCATTTTCTCCCTCCCCAGGCTTCAGGAAAGCCTCTGGCCATTTTTCGCCCTCTCCAGCCCAACGGGCGTACCAGAAGTTCGTTTCCAAACTTCCGGTAGGCCCGCTGGGCCCATTTTTCGCCGTCCACAGGCTCCAGAGGCTTTCCTGAAGCCTGGGGAGGGCGAAAAACAGCCCAACGGGCCTACTGGAAGGTTTGTGAGGTTTGTGCGCATGTGCAGGTGGGCAGCGCAGGGGGGTTGTGTGTGCATGCACACGGGGAAAGCATTGCATTATGGGTGTGGGCACGCACGTAATTTTTTTCAGTTCTTTTTCTTTTTTTTCTTTGGCTCTGGCATCTCCTGGTACAGCGATATCAATAAACCATACTCTTCAGCCCTCGACAACCGTGATATCTGGCGTATTGTGTTCCAAATGACGATCTGTCTGTATTCGAAAATCCTACAAGATCTCCACCGTCTCATTTTTGGTAACTTTTTCCAGTTTGTGCTCCCATGACTTTTTGGATACAGATATGTTGTATTTTTTACATAATGACCAGTGTACTAATTTAGCAACTCGATCATGTCTAGCTTTGTGTATCAGTTTGTGCGATTTTGCTGCACTCACATATTAAGTGTGAAACAGTTTCAACTTTGTCATTGCAAAGTCAGCAGTTTGGATTGTCAGTGAATTTTTGTATAGATTTTTGTAATAATAATAATAATAATAATAATAATAATAATAATAATAATAATAATAATAATAATAATAATAATAATAATAATAATAATAATAATAATAATAATAATAATAATAATAACAACAACAACAATCAGCCAGATGTTCAGACTGGATTTGGCATTTTTGTCTACCCATCGAGTCCTTCCCAAGGACCTGGGATAGGCAAATCTGGATGTTTGATGGTATTACAGATATCGTCGCAGGATGCAATCTGTTCCAAGTAAAGCCACCTTCTGCAATTGACTGATGGCAAATTTGTCAATGCCAAGTGTGTTCAAGTGGTGCTCCAATTGTTTTGGGATTTCACCCAAGGCGCCTATTACTATTGGTATTACCCTTGCTTGCTTTTGTCATAGTCATTCTATTTCTATTTGTAGGTCTTTGTATTTTGTTATCTTCTCCAGTTCTTTCTCTTCTATTCTGCTGTCTCCAGGCACTGCCATATCCACTATCCAGACTAATGGTATCGGTTGATACCAGGCAGGGAGTGTCATGCCCCAGCATATAACTTTTTATATATACTGTTGTTGCTCTCTAGCCCCAACTAGTGGCTGGAGGGACAAATACCAATTATATTGTTTTGAAGCTGACTCGACCCCTTTACCCATCCACCCGCACTCTCAAAACAAGTGCATGCTGGGAAGGCAGACTCCGTTTTCTTTTAGCATTTAGAAGAGGCAAAAAACACAATGAAGAATCCATCTTAATCTGTGGCACATATTCATCCAAGGACAAACCCACATCCCACACACAGAGCATCGCTGGTGAGATTTAGATTACTTATATTTATTAATTGTTATGTTCAGCAGTAACTCAATACTGCCTATCTTGTTGTTGTTGTTGTTGTTGTTGTTGTTGTTGTTGTTGTTGTTGTTATTTTCAAGTTAGACTGCAAATAGTAACTAGCTCTGCGTTTTTATTTCAAAGAACTTTTGATTACATTTGCAAAGGCTTTTGGATACATTCCAGATGACTGCTGGGACCAAGGGAATAAAAACTAGTGGGTCTCCATTTACACCATCAGAAAAAGAATCCTAAACTGACCTTAGGTCAGCGGTTCCCAACCTGGGGGTCGGGACCCCTTTGGGGGTCGAATGACCATTTCCCAGGTGTCGCCCCGGCATCCTCAGCTCCCCCCCCCCACTGCCACAAGCCTGGCCATATCGGCTCAACTCGCCCAAGCCCTCCAATTGGTTGGGAGAGGTGCCATTCGGCGAGAGGCGTTTGTTGAGTTGCTGAGATTGAGAAATATTGCTGTACACTTGTTGGTTATGAAGTCTAAATACAGAAGTAGACTTGTTGTGGAAGATGATATTCCTTGTGCTCTTGCAAAGACTGGCCCGAGAATTTCTGATCTGGCATAATTACATATTGTTTTTGTGATTAATCGCTATGCTTTGATTATGTTCAATTTGTAACAATGAAAATACATCCTGCATATTAGATATTTACATTACGATTCATAACAGTAGCAAAATTACAGTTATGAAGTAGCAACGAAAATAATGTTATGGTTGGGGGTCACCACAACATGAGGAACTATATTAAGGGGTCGTGGCATTAGAAAGGTTGGGAACCACTGCCTTAGGTCAGTGGTCCCCAACCTTTTTATTGTCGTGGACCGGTCAACGGCCCACTGGGGGGGGTTTGCGGTGTCGCGTTGATTTCAATACTGATGAGCCATGCACAGAAGCCCCACCCCCACGCTGATCAGCTGGGCCGGGGCACGTCGGCAGACACAGGAGTCCCGTCCCTGCGCTTATTATCGGGACTCGCAGGACTCGCAAAAGTCGCAGGACCCGCCGCCGCCGCTGCACAGAAGACGCAGTAGCAGGGCGGCCCGGTACCATTTGTTCTGCGGACCGGTACCGGGCCACTGACCGAGGGTTGGGTACCACTGCCTTAGGTGATTTAAAAATTGGTTGTGTCTGGGATGTGGTGAGAAACTACAGATCTATAGTACAGACTGGGAGGATGCAAAAACATACCAGAAGAAGACCAAAGTAGACCATTTGTTCTTTGTTGTCAAGAAAATCATAAGCCCAGTTTAGTTTGAAGGAGATTGCTACTCAAGTAAAAACAGTGAGGCTCAGAAAAATGAGCTATGGGCGGGTGGGGAAATCGCTCTTGCAGAATGAAGTATCTTGACATGCTGTTAAAATCCTGATTTTGAATGATACACACACTCACTCTCCCTTTCTCTCCCAGCATTGATGAAACTCTTGAAAAGATGAAACACAATGCCCCAGATAAAACAATAAAGCTGGTCACAGGAAAGTATATATTCCTCAAGGAAGAGAGCCCTCCAGAAATCAGGAATTATAATAAAGGAACAAAGTACATTTTTAAGAATATTAAAATCAAGGAACTGAACAAAGGCCCTAATAGCTAAGTAGGCATGTTGCTTATCAAAGATATCTGTAACACAACATATTCCCACTCTAGATGCTCTAATTTTTCACTGACAGAAACATATTGTCTCATGTCAGCCCAACCAGGTAGACCAGACCAGGAAATCTCCAGTAAGAAAAGTTAAAACTACAGATCGTTCTTGACTTACGACCACAATTGAGCCCAAAGGTTATGTTGTTAAGCAAAACAATTGAGTTTTGCTCCATTGTATGACCTTTCTTATCAGAGTTGTTAAGTGAATCATTGCCGTTGTTAAGTTAGTAACACGGTTGTTAAGTGAATCTGGCTTCCCCGTTGACTTGCCTTGTTAGAAATTCGCAAAAGGATATCACGTGACGCAACCATCATAAATATGAGTCAGTTGCCAAGTGTCTGAATTTTGATAATGTGACCACTTAGCAACTGTGATTCACTTAGCAACTGTGGTAAGAAAAGTCGTAAAATGGAGCAAAACTCACTTAGCAACTGTCTTGCTTAGCAACAGAAACGTTGGGTTCAACTGCGGTCGTAAGTCAAGGACTACGTCTAAAATTAAAAGGAAGGGAGAAGTGCTTTCAGATTTGGAAGATCCTGTTACTGTAACCTTACAATAAAGGTGGTGTTAGTATTCCTGATTTGTGCTTTTGGTCTGGATTTCTTCGAGGTGCTGATCCATCCATTTTATATTCTACATCTAGTGACATTTGTGAATTTCTTGCCAATATATATTAGGTTCCCCCATCCCGAGAAGAAAAATCAACTTCTGCAGCTAGAAGATTGTGGGATGCTTAACCCCTTGATCAGGGGTCCCCAAACTTGGTAACTTTAAGACTTGTGGACTTCAACTCCCATGGCTGGAGAATTCTGGGAGTTGAAGTCCACAAGTCTTACAGTTGCCAAGTTTGAAGACCTCTGCCCTTGATCTTAGATGCATCCAAATGTTTTCAAGGTAAGCATTTCAGCCAATATCTTCACAGATTTGCCTCCACAGAAAGACCTGGTTCACACATTCCGCTAAACCATAGTTTTGTTTAATCACAGATGATTAATACAATTGACTTGGTTCATACAGTAAGCTACATGCAAAAACACGTTCCAAAAATCATTTCTGAATAAAGATGCTGAATCGAGTGAACTCAGCAACAGACAACTTCGAATTTATTTAGAAATAAAACAGGATTGGCTGAATAAGCCAGATACTTACTCTTAGGGAGTCTTTTGGAAGTTCTGTGGAGCAAGTAGGCTTGATTTAGAAACGAAAGTAGTGTACTATATCAACAAGACCTACTAAATCTTCCTTGGCCAAATTGTTCAGCAATAAGAGCAAAGCTGTTTAATTAAGACTCCAAGGATAAATTAACCCTTCGTTAATGTCCAGGCCCGGCAAAACGTTGACTCACAATGTGCTTTATTTGTTTTGGGCTTGGCATGATACATGAACGTGGCTTGTTCAGTCAACCAAGATGAAAACGAACTGTAGATCAGCATAATAGATGAACCTGGCCCATTTGTCATGCTTGGCCTTGTTCACCTCACTCAACCCAAATAATCCATTGATGCTCATTTTTAGATACCCATGCTAAATCTCTGCATATCAGGTGATAATAATATCGGGATGACGGAGGAACAGAGCTGTTGCTCTCTCCAACAGATATAAAATATTATTCAACATTAGACTAATTTTTGCAGGTCAGTGGCCTGAAGTTTAACATTCACACATCTCCTTCCTTCTAGCCACCTAAGTCACAAACCCAACTCTGTGTAGGGTAATACCCATGCCTGAAAGCTTAAAAGATACAGTTCCAGCTTGCTAAAAGGCAGATTCACATACGGTACTCCTTAGATCAGAGATCTTCAAACTTGGCAACTTTAAGACTTGTGGACTTCAACTCCCTGGCTGGAGAATTCTGGGAGTTGAAGTCCACAAGTCTTAAAGTTGCCAAGTTTGGGGACCCCTGCCTTAGATGTAAAAAAAAATGCTCAGTTAGAAGCAAATTTAAGATAAGACCCAGTCTTCAAGTCTGTCAAGATCTTTTTGGATCTTGAGCTTGTCTTCTGGGGTGGGCTATTCCTGCCAGCTTAGTGTTGTCTGCAAATGTGATGAGTTCTCCTTCAATTCCCGTGGCTAGTAAGAATAGAATAGAATTCTTTATTGGCCAAGTGTGATTGGACACACAAGGTCCAATCTTTGGTACATATGCTCCCAGTGTACATAAAAGAAAATATACATTTGTCAAGAATCATGAGGTACAACACTTAATGATTGTCATAGGGTACAAATAAGCAATCAGGAAACAATCAATATTAATATAAATCGTAAGGATAGTTCTAAATCTAGTCTGGGGTAAATACAGAACTTTGGAAACTGTAAGATGAATTTCTTAGGCTCATTTATAGTAAGTTCATTAATACAGAGTGTCTTTGAATTATTTGAAATGCTTTTTCCTGGTTTTCTTGCCATCTGGGCTAAGTTACTTTTTCAGACATAAGCTGTCAACTGACTCATCTTCTTTCTGTTTATTGCTTACAGCTATCCTCTCTTCCCTTCCCTTCCCTTCCTTTCTTTTCTCAACCTCCCTCGTATTACTAATGCCATCCCTGGCTAATATATTTCCCCAACTTATGTAGCATTTAAATAGGCAGCATTATTTTTCAACAATTGCCTAGTAAATCCAAAGGAAACACTGTCATTGACTTGAACCATTTTTAAAAACAATCTTCGGTGTTACGCATGCCAGAAATTTGTGAGTCTCATTAAAATCCCCAGCTGTAATTATTTCCCCCCTCAGAATATTAAAGAGTCTGTGGCAAAGAGGAAAAACATGATGATGTACGGAGCAAAGGGATGAAATATTTATTTGCTTTTATGGTCCATGATCTAAATTGTACAAATATAGTTAATAGAAGCATCCATCGGTTGTATTTAAAAATCATGTATGCATTTTATTTCATCTAAAATAGGCAATGAATAAGCACCGCAAAGCCATAGTTAAACATTTGTTCATTGCTAATGTAAAGACTTAATACGGACTAAGGATAGGAATGAAAGATCTGTTATTTTCCCAGAGTAAGAATTGGATGGCAGAAATTGGGATTAGAAAAGCTAAAGACTTGGAAATTGGGATTGCAATGTACAAAAAAAATTAAATATTTAGGTATTTGGCTAACAGCGAGATACTCCTCAATTAAAGAAGATAATTATGGGAAATTAATTCAACAAATTAAAACAGATTTGGAAAGATGGGAAACATTACAATTATCTATACTAGGTCGAATTGCAACAATTAAAATGAATATTTTGCCGAAATTGCTCTATCTATTTCAAACTATACCTATAAAATTAGATAATTTTTAAATAGATTTGAACAAAATTATAACAAAATTTATTTGGGCAGGTAAAAAAGCAAGAATAAAATTAACAGATCTCCAGGATGATAGAAGCAGAGGCAGGATGGGGCTCCCTGACTGGCGACTTTATTATAAAGCTGCAATTTTGGCATGGGTTAAAGAGTGGATTAACTTAAAAAAAAAACAAAAGACTACTAACACTGGAGGGACATGACCTACAAAAGGGTTGGCATGCCTTCCTATGGGACAAGGAGAATAAATTGCATACATATTTTAATAGACACAAAATTAGAGAAGCTTTGATGCATGTATGGCAAGAGAGCAAGAAAAAACACTATATGAAAGTCCCTAGGTGGGTATCCACAATGGAAGCTATAATTCATCCAAATACTTTGGACATGGAAAAAATGGTTAAATATCAACAGCTTCTAGATAGTCAAGGAAATCTAAAAAGTAGACAAGAATTGGAAAACCAGGGTATAATTATACACTGGTGGCCATATATGCAAATTCAATCACGATACAAAAAAGATAAGGAAGAGTACCGATTTGAGATAGTCCCACAACAAATAGATAAAATATTGATTGGCCCAGACGAAAAATTAATAACAAAAATCTACAAATACTACAAATCTACAAATACTTGTATTTGTATATCTACAAATATACAAATTTGTATATCTACAAATAACAAAAATCTACAAATCTACTTGACAGAGCAGAGGACATAGTGAAGGGAGTTATGATAGCATGGGCAAAAATATTGGACATAGTATAGAATTAAAAGACTGGGAGAAAATTTGGAATAGAAATCATAAAATAACCAAATCAGCAAAATATAAAGAGAATCAGTATAAAATGTTTTACCGATGGTTTATGGTACCCGCTAGATTAGCGAAGATTTATCCAAATTCAGAACCAAATTGTTGGAAATGTGGTCAAATACAATACATGGTGATTATGCATGGAAACAAAAAAATATTGGGTAAAAATTCATAGATGGATACAGAAAATAATAGGCGGTCAAGTAGAATATACTCCAGAGTTATTTTTGCTAGGGATCGTTAAAGAGGAATATAATAAAACAACCACATATATTATACTACATATTATAACAGCTGCAAGAATAGCTTTTGCGCAATGCTGGAGACAAAAGAACTTACCCTCCGAAAATCTAGTAAATAAGAAAATATTGGATTGTGCCAAAATGGACAAATTGAACTGAAAGGACAAAGGATTCGGAGTATTGCGCAATATGGAAGAAATAGTATGATTGGATTGAGAATAAAAGAATGTAAAAAGCAGTGATAAAATGAAAATAGAAGTAAAATGTATAACTGGAATGTATGAAATATATTTAGATTGAAATGTAATGATTTGTAAATAATAGGTAAATGAACACAGTTATGTAACAATTATGAATATTTGTTTAAAGAGAAAAACACAATAAAAACTTATGAAAAAGAAAAGAAAAGCTAAAGACTTCTTAGTCAATATCAAGATTCAAAATAGTTCCAAGCACTTACCTGATTTGATCCCCTCATTTTCCAAATAAAGAAACCACTAAGGGACAATAAATATTTATTTATTGATGAATCAGTGTTGATGTACCTAGGTTGATAAACTGAGCAGAATGGAGCAATGAACATTAATTAATTTGTTTATTTAAATTAATAGCTTGCCTTTCCACTAAGTTTTTGTCAACTTGAGTAACAGCGATAAAACACAAAATAAAAAGATGCAGTAACAACGCGTCAATAAAATCAATAACATCCATGAAAATAACCACGAGTTAAATTAAATTGCAGGATACTTATAACAGTTGACACAAGTTTGCTACTATCTTTGAAAAAATAAAAATGTTGGCAGACAATTGTCAAGGGAGGGAGAGATTCTTTTGGAAGACTTTTCTAGAAAATCTTTTCCGTATCCATGTACTTCTGTGTACGTGTTGGATTTTTAAGATAGCTACACTTCTGTAATATCATCTGTTACCCATCATGACTGAATTGACATACTACATAAATCCAGGAGATAGGGTTGTTGTTGTTTTTGCCTTATCAGCTTTGTGAACCAATCCATTCTAAGCCATAGTTTACCACTGAATACATTATAATGTGGGGATGCATCTAAATCTTGACATATTCAAAGAAATCCATGAGTAACATAATCACATCTTTGTGTTATGTGAGATAGATATATGGGCATCTAGTATAAGCTATAATGATGTCACCTACGGTATGTCATTACGTCACTGCACAAATGATACAATTTTTTTAAATTGTGATATTACAATGCATGCAATAACAGCTACCCTTCCTTACAAATTCTACAGTAATCTGTTGAGGGTGCTGTTTTTTTGTTTTTAACCAAAATCAGAGTCTTTTGCCCTTGAGTATTTGCGAAAATGTTCATTTGCGAAATGTTCCTTACATTTCCATTGAAAACAACTACTCAGAAAAAACAGAAAGCACTGGTAGAATAAACTTAATTTCAATAACAAGGTTCAGCAACTCAGCGGCTGGTCCTTCTTAATCCTTTTACAATAACAAGAGGATAGCTATTATGTGCATTTAGCCTCCAACAAGGAAATAAAGGAGTGCATGTGCCCTTTCTAGAAGCTTAACCCAAAGCTTAAAATTACACTCAAATGATTTCTATTAACATTGTAAATAATGGCTGGCGGGGGTGGGGAGAAAAGCAATTTCTTGTGAGATAACTTTTAGAGATTTTATTTTAGTTAAAGGTGTCCCATGTAGAATGTTGTTTGGTTCAGGGACATTTCTAATCTTATTGTGTGAATTGCAGATCACCTGTTGCCTGCCTTTATTTATTTATTTATTTGTTTGTTTGTTTATTTGTTTATTTATTTATTTGTTTATTTATTTATTTATTTATTTGTGAGATTTATAAACCGCCTCACAGTGCAAGCACTCTCTAAGCGGTTTACACCAGTAAGCAATGTATATTTTTTATATTGCCCCCAACAATCTGGGTCCTCATTTTACCTACCTCGGAAGGATGGAAGGCTGAGTCAACCCTGAGCCGGTGAGATTTGGACCCCTGCCATAAACTTTCAAAAGAAAGCACAATGAATAAGTTAAAATTGTACAATCAATGGATTAAAGGGGTAGGAGACTTTAAAAGATTAATAACAATAAGACATTAGTGAACAACAATAAGAAACTTCAAACTGTGGAATTATTTTGTCTGTTAGAATTGGGATGAATGGATACCGTAAATAAAAATACCAATTTACCTTTATAGCTTTGGAGTATTGCTTGCCATTGCTTTTTCTGAGTCATGAATATGCAATATTTGGACAATTGGGTCCTTTGAGCTGGCTGTAGCAGATTGATTTCTTTTTATTTAATTATCTATTATATTTAAAAACTGTCCATCTCCCTTACAGGGGACCTGGGGCAGTGTACAATAATACACTGAGCAATGCTATGATACCTTTAGAAGAGGTTGGGCTGATTAAAGGGTTAAAGCAGGCAGGAAGCCTCTGGAAAGGAAACAATCCCATATGTATCCTTAAGCTCACACACCACCTCCAGCCTTTCCAAAACAGGCTGAAGTCACATCACTGAAATTTCCCCATGTTGCTGCTGTATTTTGACAGCTTGTCTTGAGCCTACTGGGGCTCATTGGTGACAGGTTGCTGTCCATGGTATGAAACTAAAAACAATCAAACCATATTAGGACATTTCACATTGCATGACCCACTTTTGAGAGTCGTTGTTGGAGACCTAAGAAGTTTAATAAGTAAGTGATTGTTTGCTATTCTATACACACATAACTCGGAAGTCCCGTTGAACTCAATTTGAATTCTGACCTAAGCAGACACAGACAGAATTTCATTATAGAACATTCTTTTCCCAAAGTTGATCTCAGCCTAGCCTTCTAGCACTTCCTCATCCTTTTCACTGCAGAATGATGTTTTGTTTTTGTTTTTCTTTTGCAATGCCCTAACAACTCAACTATAATGCACTTAATGTTGGGGACCTACAAATCTTGATAGCGTTAACCAAACAGTAGATGAGGATCCCTAAGATTGCGATTAGAATAGACTCTTGGATATCATAACAAATTGAACATTGGATCTTGGATGTCTGTGATTTTAGTCCAACATTTTAACTGTTATGGTGGTACTTTGGTACTCAACTGCTTTGAAACTCGTCGGATGTGGTACTCAATGCAATTTGAGACAAACATTTTGTCCTGGTACTCATCTTTTGTTTGGTAGCTAGAACTTGTTGCAGGGGTGAAATCCAATTTTTTTTACTACTGGTTCTATGGGCGTGGCTTGGTGGGCATGGTGGGGCTTGGGTGTGCGTGGCTTGGTGTGCGTGGCAGGGGAAGGATACTGCAAAATCCCCATTCCCTCCCCACTCCTGGGGGAAGGATATTGCAAAATCTCCATTCCCACCCTACTCTGGGGCCAGCCAGAGGTGGTATTTGCCGGTTCTCCAAACTACTTAAAATTTCTGCTACCGGTTCTCCAAACTACTCAAAATTTTTGCTGCCAGTTCTCCAGAACCTGTCAGAACCTGCTGGATTTCACCCCTGACTTGTTGGTGTCAGCTGCTTTGTGACTCACTACGGTATTCCTTATGGTGGAAAAAATTGTTTGGTACTTATCATTTTTGGTACTCATTGCACCTCCTGGAACCAATTAACAATGAGTACCGAAGTACCACTGTACAACACATGGATTTGATTTGATTTGATTTTTCTGAAGTAGGCATTTGTAAGACCAAGGTGCCAGAAACCCTTATAATTAAGCCTTGCAATCTAAACCTATAAAGGAAAAGCCACAGGCTGCAAAGGAATGCTCTTGGTAACTCCTCTGGGGTGCTTAATGCATTTCCCCAGGGGCTGTTCCAAGTTGAGGTGGTGTTCTCCTTGACTATAATAACTGCTTGTATACAAAGTGCGGCGGACATATAAAAAAGTATATATCAAACAAATTAGATACATGCCAGAAAGCTATAAATAATGAATTAAATATTGGTGCACTCATAAATATTGCAGGGAAGAGCAAGAGGTTCTGAAACGACCCTTCCCTCATGAATTCTTACTCAAACCACTGGGGCATCTCGTTGCTGAGGAAACTGAATTATACATTTCTAGATGTATAATTAGTTCTACTGTCAAGCTTTTAAATTTATCTTGGAATACAGCATTTTAAATTGAACAAGGAATTGCCTTTAAAAGTATTGCATTCATCTAGTGTCTGCTTATTTATTAACTGTCTCGGAAAGAAGTTTGTGAATTCTTGGGCTCGTGTTTTTTTTTCTTTTTTCCTTCTGTTTTTAACCAAGATTTCTAATTGTTCTCTTACTTTTATTGTAAGAGTTCCACCGAGGACGGTTGATTTAGTATTAAAACTGCAACCTTACAGCTTTAGGAAAATGTTTCAGCAGCGATCCACAATCCCAAAACCCTACTGGGAAGAAGCAGCGATAAAAAGAGGTTTGCAGTTCTCCCAGTTTGGGGTTTTCTGGGTTTTTGCTCCAATTGCAAATAAGGTTGGGACGAAATAGGGGCATGCAAAACCTGTCAGATACGAATTAAATTCTGCTTTGAAACACTTCATTCCCAGCCTGAAATCTTTCCAGAATGAGAGGAGCAGCTTTATTTATTTTTAATGCAAAAGAGTTGTTTTGTATTTAAAGCAGGTTGCTTCAGATTCAAGGAGTTTTATACATCATTTATCAGGAAATAAATGTGGACCAGCTCTCAAGCTGATGCACATTATTAGTGGTATTTGGAAATCTGGAAGAAGGCGAGGATATGTGTAGATCTTTTGGGTTTTCAGTATTTTCCAAGTATCCTCAGCAGAATGGACTGTATTCTCCTTTTACCACCTTTAGTATTGGGATGTAATGACGACAGCAAACCTCATCTTGAAGCTGTCAACAAGCTCAGTACTGGAATTCAATACTGGAATATGAGGAAGGCCAGAGATAGGTCTTGGACCGTCTCTTCCCTTCTCCTTCTCCTTCTTCCCCTTTTCCTTCTTTCCTTCTTTCCTTCTTTCTTTCTTTCCTTCCTTCCTTCCCTCTCTCTCTCCCTCTCTCCCTTCCCTTCCTTCCTTCCTTCCTTCCTTCCTTCCTTCCTTCCTTCCTTCCTTCCTTTCTTCCTTGTTTGTTTGTTTGTTTGTTTGTTTGTGAGATTTATATGCCGCCTCACAGTGCAAGCACTCTCTAAGTGGGTTACACCAGTAAGCTATGTATATTTATATTGCCCCCAACAATCTGGGTCCTCATTTTACCTACCTCGGAAGGATGGAAGGCTGAGTCAACCTTGAGCCGGTGAGATTTGAACCACTGACCTGCGGATCACAGTCAGCTAAAGTGGCCTGCAGTACTGCCCTCTAACCGCTGCGCCACCTTGGCTCATTTATTGAACATATTTTGACCTGCTTTCACCCCTAAAGACAGAAATGCAAGAATATAATAACATAAGCTATTCAAGCAATACATTAAAGGAACTAGCAGAAACATTGCTACAATAAATAGCCACAGTTGCAAACATTATTAGAAGAGAGTGTTATATGACCCAGCAGAAGATTACTGAGCACCTGATCCTGCAGATTCTGCAATGTCCTAGATAGAAGATTTAGGATCTGGTGAACCCCAGGTCACCCCACTTTGTCAAACTTTAGCATTTCAGCTTTGCCATAACTTCTTTTTATCCTTCAGCCACGGAGGAAGCAGGAGTTGTAAGGCTGCAGAAAGGTACCCCACCAAAGAGAACAAAGGTGCAGAATGGACAGCATGCTCTAGAACAGAATTGCAGTGAGAAAACCAAATGAATTGTGGAAAGGAGACTAAAGAGATGCTAAGGTAGCTGGAGAATGAGATACAGAAACAGAGGCCTCTTCTGTAAAAATAATAAATTCCTGGAAATATGAAAAGCGGCTTTTTAGCAGAAGAGGTCTTAACTGGATCCACACCTAGAATACTGCATCCAGTTTTGGTCACCACACTATAAAAAATGATGTTGAGACTCTAGAAAAAGTGCAGAGAAGAGCAACCAAGATGATTAGGGGATTGGAGGCTAAAACATATGATGAACGGTTGCAGGAACTGGGCATGGCTAGTCTAGTGAAGAGGAGGACCAGGGGAGACATGATAGCAGTCTTCCAATATTTGAAGGGCTGCCACAGAGAGGAAGGGGTCAAGCTATTTTCCAAGGCACCTGAAGGACAGACAAGGAATAATGGATGGAAACTGATCAACCTGGAAATAAGGAGAAATTTTCTGACAGTGAGAGCAATCAACCAATGGAACAGAAGTTGCCTTCAGAAGTTGCCTTATCAAGCTTTCAAAAAGAGACTGGACTGCAGAGATGGGTTCCTGCCTCTGATTGCCGGTGCTGAGTTCGGCGCAGAGCCGAAGACGCTGCTCCCGTTCGTGGAGCGGGAGCTTTCCCCTGGCGCTTTCCCCGCCCGCATGGATGTTGCCAATTGCGTTCTTTTGCCCTCTGCGCATGCCCAAAGCGTTCCGCCTGCGCAGAGGGCAAAAGAACGCAATTGGCGACATCCATGCGGGCGGGGAAAGCGCCCAGGGAAAGCACCCGCTCCGCGAACGGGAGCAGCGTCTTCGGCTCTGCGCCAAACTCAGCGATTAACCGCACCGGCAATCAGAGGCAGGAACCCACCTCTGCTGGACTGCCTTCTGTCAGAAATGGTGTAGAGTCTGCTTGGGCAGGGGGCTGGACTTGAAGACCTACAAGGTCCTTTCCAACTCTGTTAATTTGCTTGAGTCCATTGGCTTAACCATGGTTCACTGAATACAAGTAGTCCTTGACTTACAACAGTTCATTTAGTGACCGTTCAAAGTTACAACGGCTCTGAAAATAGTGAGTTATGACCATTTTTCACACTGGCTGTTGCATCATCTCCATGGTCACATGGTCAAAATTCAGACACTTGGCAACTGACTCATATTTATGACCATTGCTGTGTCCCAGGGTCATGTGATCCCGTTTTGTGACTTTCTGACAAGCAAAGTCAGTGGGGATGCCAGATGCACTTATCAACCGTGTTGCTAACTTCGCAACTACAGTGACTGCCTTAACAACTGTGACAAGAAGGTCATAAAATGGGGCAAAATTGACTTAAAAATGGCTTAGCAACAGAAATGTTGCCGTCGTAAGTCGAGGACTCCCTGTATATCGCAAGGGTTTGGGTTTGCAGATAGATCAAGTCAAAACCAAAGCAATCACATTATGTGTAGGATTGTATTTGTATTTTTTTTGTATTTGTTTATTTTGTCAAGCATATATGATTATAAGCAAAGTATAAACAGTAAAACATGATTGAATATATATGTAATAGTACAAGCATGAATAAGAGTAAAAGAGGTAAGAATATATGTGTACATTAGGACAGGAACGGTAGGCACGATTGTGCGCTTATGCACGCCCCTTACCGACCTCTTAGGAATGGAGTGAGGTCGATGGTAGATAATCTGAGGTTGAAGTTTTTGGGGTTTGGGGAAGAAACTACTGAGTCAGGTAAAGTGTTCTAGGCGTCGACCACTCTGTTTTTGAAGTCGAATTTTTTACAATCAAGTCTGGAGCGGTTTACATTAAGTTTGTATCTATTGTGAGCACGTGTATTATTATTTTATTAGTAGTAGTTTTATAATAAATATATATATATATATATATATATATATATATATATATATATATATATATATATATATATATATATATATATATATATATATATATATATATATATATATATATATATATATATATATATGTAGGTCTTTGGTTATTCGGGTTTTCTCCCGCGTGAAATTGGAAGTATCTTTGCAACGTTTCGACTAAGTCCCATTCGTCATCATCAGGCTGGAGTCTTCAGCTTGCTGCTTCTAGGAGCAATGTGAGATTGCAGCTGTTTCTTCCTTTTAACTTTAACTGCAGAAACAGCTGCAATCTCACATTGCTCCTAGAAGCAGCAAGCTGAAGACTCCAGCCTGATGATGACGAATGGGACTTCGTCGAAACGTTGCAAAGATACTTCCAATTTCACGCGGGAGAAAACCCGAATAACCAAAGACCTACATACAAACACCCGCGAAAACCTCAGAAAACATATATATATATATATATATATATATATATATATATATATATATATATATATATATATATATATATATATATATATATATATATATATATATATATATATATATATATATATAATTTTATTATTAGTAGTATAACAGGATTACAAAACCAAAAGAAACTGGTAGGGTGAATTTACAGATCTCTTTGTTTCAAAAACCAGCTCAAGCCAAGGCAGATGTAGGCAAGTTTACTGCACCGGCAAAGCTTTTAGCAAGAGAAAGAAAGTGAGGAAGGAATATCATGTCCTGGTTGAAAGTGTGAATACAGAGGTGCCAAAAGTGCATTAGAATGCCTCTACTTCTGTTTAGGAAGCAGAGAGAGGAGTGTGCACTGCCAGTGGTGCAAAAAAAAAAGTAATTCACTGAATGATGGTGGATGGAACGATGGGGAAACATGAAGCTGAGAAAAAGAGGATCATTATTTTTCTTTCCTGGACTGGAATAAGCCCCCGAGTCCCAATGGAGTCTCTGCGTTAGCATCCTTGAGCCATTAACAACAGGCTTCAGAAGGCCCATCAGTATCCATCTTAGCAAATTTGGGGTTCAAATTCTTTTGAGATAGGAAGGGGCAAAGCCAGGAAGTTTGAGTGAGTTTACCAAACCTAGGATGGAATCTGTTTTGCAATTGCTGAAAAGTTTATTATGTTTTCTTTCTGTGAATGAGGTTTATTATTACTCCTACGTTTTATTCAAGGCACTTGGGGATTTCTTTCCTGTTTAACTTGGCAAGAAATAAAGGAGAATATTTGTAGCTCAAGGTTGAAATGAGGGGCCCTGGGTGTTTTCTAAGCTTAGTTGTTTTCTTGCAGACATTTCATCACCCATCTGGGTAACATAATCAATACTAGAAAGGAATGTGGTTTGTGGAGAGATGGAGGAGGAAGAGGACTGTGGGGTCCTTGGTGTTTTCTGGGCTTGGTCGTTTTCTTGCAGACGTTTCATTACCCAAACTAGGTCAGTGCTCATGATGCACTGAAGATGATTCATTTCGTGACCATTCAAAGTTATAACAGCATTGGAAAAAGTGACTTATGAACGTTTTTTACGCTTACCACCATTGCAGCATTCCCATGGTCACGTGAGTTACATTTGGATGCTTGACAAGTGCTTCATATTTATGACAGTTGCAGTGTCCCAGGGTCAAGTGACCCCCTTTTGCGACCTTCTGACAAGCAATGGGGAAGCCAGACTCACTTAAGAACTGCATTAACAATTTAATTTAACAACCACAATGATTCACTTGACAACTGTGATAAGAAAATAGAATAGAATAGAATTCTTTATTGGCCAAGTGTGATTGGACACACAAGGAATTTGTCTTTGGTGCATATGCTCTCAGTGTACATAAAAGAAAAGATACATTTGTCAAGAATGATTGTCATAGGGTACAAATAAGCAATCAGGAAACAATCAATATGAATATAAATCGTAAGGATACAAGCAACAAGTTACAGTCATACAATCATAAGTGGGAAGAGATGGGTGATAGGAACGATGAGAAAAACTAATAGTAATAGAAATGCAGCCTAGTGAATAGTTTGACAGTGGTGAGGGAATTATTTGTTTAGCAGAGTGATGGCCTTCAGGAAAAACTGTTCTTGTGTCTAGTTGTCTTGGTGTGCAGTGCTCTATAGCGACGTTTTGAGGGTAGGAGTTGAAGCAATTTATGTCCAGGATGCGAGGGGTCAGTAAATATTTTCACGGCCCTCTTTTTGACTCATGCAGTATACAGGTCCTCAATGGAAGGCAGGTTGTAAGTCGTAAAGTCGTAAGATGAGGCAAAACTCACTTAACAAAATTTCTCATTGTGGTCGTAAGTCGAGGACTGCCTGTACTGATGATGTTACCTAGTTTGGGTAATGAAATATCTTATAGAAAGCACCAAGCATCCCTCACTGGTAACTTTCAACTAGATGACTGCATGCGCAGAAACCAAAAACAAGATGGCGGTGCCCATGACCGGCACCGACAGAACCGGCTCCATGACGTCACCACCGGTTTACTAATGGTTCTAAAGAACCGGTTACAACCAGTAGGAACCCACCTCTGCTGGCATGGATATATGAAATCTATACATGTTTTATTTCTGAGTGATCTAATTGTCTGAGATCCTGCACTTCATTGTGTTCAATTCAGAGAGGTCTTTGGTAAGACACTCTCGAGACTTTTATTGCTTCTGGAAAAAAGATGCTTATGAGGAATGCTTACCGACTCACAAAATGGCTATTGTGTTGCGTTTGGTGGTCCCATAATATCAATTTACCCAAAGTGAGGATGTGTTAATTCCTCTAATTCTTGTCTACATATATCCTATTAAACAGTGTTCCTCAACTTAATGTTGCCTTTGTTTTGATTGATTGATTGATTGACTGACTGTTCTGGGCAGAACCATGGTCATACTTCCATGGTTCTTAGCTATACCACATTTTTATTTTTTATGGAGGATTATGTGGAGTTGAAAGGCATTCTGCAGGAAACTGTTCTTTGTTTTAGAATACTGTGCACCAGCTTCTCAACAAGATATAACAATTTAGACATAAATGCAGAGGAATATAATTAAAGGAGAAAGACAAGGGTGGTAAATAGTATCGAAAGAGTATCTGGAAGTAAACCGCTGTTCATTCACCGGGGAAATGTAAGGAGCAAATAGAAGTAGCATCCTAACTGGAGGAAAAAACCCCCCACGGATTTGCTATATCTACATTTATGTACTTTTGCCACAAATGTTCTCTTTTCTCATCCTTTTAGCAAGTGCTACTAAAATGTTTGTAACTCTAGGAGCTGAACCAGAAATTAAACAATCAATAAAAGGAGTCTCTAGCTCAGGGTTGAACTGTGGAGTCCTTGGTTCTCTCTGAGCTTGGTTGTTTTCCTGCACACATTTCATTACCCAACTACCGTAGGTAACACCATCAACGCTATAAGGCAGTGGACTTTGCTCTCTGTTTTATACAGTAATATGCCCTGTCAGTGTTGGTGGAGGTATAGGTTTTTTCCTTAGAAATTCTTTGATTAACTGTTGTTTACTGCTTGATTATTGGTCTGAACCAATAATTCCTTACTTAGGATATTGTTTATTGATTGAGTGATTGATACAATTGATTGATTGTATTTATCCCTGTATATCTGGGTGTTAAATCACTGGCAAGCAGGAGTTGTGGTCTTTTTGTTTCCTTTTTTGCTTTTTTAATTGTCTCTTTGGAATGGTGTGTAAATGTTGCTTACCTCTATGTGCCTGTTGATGGCTGTTTTATCTGAGTTGCCAAACTTCCAGGAATCCCCTAGCATTTTGTGGGTGCAAGAAACTTAAATAATTACGAAAGAGAAAACACCACCACCAATAGCGGCTGGGCAAACTACTTTGGGCAAACTACTGTATATAAACAGAGAGCAGCCCCACACCCTTCTAACCCTGAAAATATTACCTAGTTTGGTAACGAAACATCTGCAGGCAACAACCAAGCTCAGAGGGCACTAAGGACTCCACTATGTGATCACTCTTTAACCTACTAAATTGTGCAAAGTTGGACTGCATGTTACTTTATATCTAGGATCTCACTAGAAGTTATTAAAATGGCTTATCTTAATAATAAAGCTGATTAAGTAAACTCGTGGTGTAATATACAGTAACTGTTGTTTCCCAGAGCATGATCATATCAACTGTTGGCTTGTGGGATTTTCCCAGGAATATTGAACCCAAGCAAAGTCAGGCATCTTTGGAGGAGGTTTTTTTTAAAGGAATTTTAAAGAGTGAAATTCTTTCCAAAAGCAATGTTAGGGCTCAAGACTCTTATTTTGTATCTTAAAGCCCCTCTTCCCAGTACCCTAGAAAGAAAATTGGGATGTTTTCATTCTAGGGCTACTACAAAAGATGGATGGATGGTTTGGGATGGGATGGGATGGATTGGGATGGGATGGGATGGGATGGGGCATGATAGAAGATAAAGAACATTCAAAAATGGATCTGAACTGTTGCTCGGTTTCTCAGTGTAAACCAAAATGTATTAGGGAATAAAGAATAACTAGAAACGGACACCCCCAAATTCTTTTTTTTTAAATAAAGTTTTTTATTATTTTTCTCCACTATACATCCATGCATATACCTTAATTCATAACAAAATATACATAGTTATACATTTCTATTCAATAAAACATAAACCAACATCCTAATTTGCACCTTTTATACTTTTAGTACCTGCCTCTTTTCCCTTTTATGTCATATCACTCCCCTCCCTCTCTTCCCGCTACCTTCTTTCTCCTTCTCTCCCACTTTCCTACTTCCCTACTCTCCCCTTCTCCCCTTCCTTCTCTACTTCCTTTTCTCCCTCTTAACCCTTTCCTGATTGTATCTAATCACAATCCATCTTATAGCTAACAGACAGGTAACTTATGTCCCTAAATCTATTTAATTATCGGTGCAACTCTTAAACTTATTATTTCCTCCCCCCAAGTATCCATATCTATCCATATTTCTTATATTTTCCTAGGTATATTAACTACTGTCTTAATGCTGCCCCCTCAACTACCTAATTTTGTCACCTGGCTCGACCACCTTCAATTTTCTATTTTCCTCCAATGTAATCAATATTGCTTGTCTTCTATACATATTCATTTTCTAACCAATCATAAAAATTTCCCCCATACATTATAGTATCCAGTGTCGTCTTTAATTAATCTTTAACTTTCACTGTCAATCTATTCATTTCCGCACAATCCAATATTTTTTTTTTAATTACCTCCCCTTCAGAAGGGGCTTTTGTTGCTTTCCATTTTTTGCCCAAATCCAATTCTAGCCGTTGTAATTATACGAATAATTAAACATGTATCCTCTTTATTAAATTTCTCTGGTAATATACCCACCCAACACTTGCAACCTTCGAGGGGAGACTGGACTGCCGTCAGTCTCAAATGGTGTGGGAACTCCTGCTTGAGCAGGGGGTTGGACTAGATGACCTCCAAGGTCCCTTCCAACTCTAATAATCAATCAATATCTCTGGCTTCAATTTTATACACCCACCCACCCCAAATTCAAAGGAAAGGCGCAGAGCCCCGTTGCATCCGAAGCTCGAAGCTCTGCCTTCCGCCCTCTCATCCGAGAGCCCCAAAATCTCAGCCAAAGGCCGGGGACCTGTCGGCATCTTCTCGCTTATTAAGAGCCGAGGTGGCGCAGCGGTTAGAGTGGGGTACTGCAAGCCACTTTAGCTGACTGTGATCCGCAGGTCAGCGGTTCAAATCTCACCGGCTCAAGGTTGACTCAGCCTTCCATCCTTCCGAGGTAGGTAAAATGAGGACCCAGATTGTTGGGGGCAATATAAATTATACATTGCTTACTGGTGTAAACCGCTTAGAGAGTGCTAGCACTGTGAGGCGGTATATAAATGTCACTAAATAAATAAATAAATAAATATTAACCTTTACCAGCGCCCGCCTGCCTGCCTGGGGAAGTGAAGAGCCGCTTCCCTGCCTCGGCTTGGGCGTCCGACGGACCAGCGGCCGCTCGGGCGGAAAGACCCGGGGCTGAGCCCGCCACCCCGGGGGAAGGCGCTGCTCGGCTTTCCGCTCTCGACCTGTTGCTCCCCCGCCCGACGATGCTCTGCTCCTGCGGCCGCCTCGCTCCCGCTCCGCAGCCCAACCGGGGCTCTTCCCGCTGCCTTCTCGGGCACGGAGGCAAGCGGGAGCCCTCTCCCCTCTCGGGAGCCGCGTCCTCCCCTTCTGCCCCGGCCCCTCCGCCCTCCTGGGCTCTAGGCGCGCCGGCGCTGCCGCCGCCGCCTCGCTCGGGGACCACCTGCCCGGCTCCTGGCAAAGCAGGTGAAGGCAAGCGGCGTCGGCTTCGGCACCGCGCATGCCCGCTCTCCCTCTCCCGGGCATGCTCATTAGCGGCGGCAAAAGGCGAGGAGCCGAGTGGTCGGCGCCGCTGCCTGCCGGGGAAGCCAGCAGTGGCCGCGACGCCGGCGCGAGGCGCAGGCAGGGCTGAGGCGGCGGCGGCTGCGCTCTTCGGCATCTCGCAGCCGCTCTGAGGGGGCTCCTCCGGCGCTGAGCCCGGGCAGGGGCGGCGGGAGGGATGCGGGCGAGCTGCGGCAGCCGCCTGGGTCGCCTCCCGAGCGATGTGGATTTATCTTCGGCGTAGCGGCGGCGGCGGGAGGCGCGCGCGATGCCTGGCGAGCGGCCCCGCGCGGGGTGGAGGCGGCGCTGCTGCTCCTGCTCCGGCTGAAAGTTCCAGTGGACGGACAGGTAAGTTTGGCTCCGGCGGGGGCTGGACGGGCGCCCTTTCCCCCGGGTTGGGTTCACACGACGCGCGAGGAAGCCCCCTGAGAGACCCGGCGGCTGCCTTCTTCGAGTGTGTTTGCTGGCGGAGCGCCTCGGGCGACGCCAGCCCCCTTGGGCTGCTCTGTCAGTCTCCGGCTGCCGCCAAGGGTACCCAGGTGGGACGGGTCGTGTGAATGGCAGCCGTCCTCTCCCTTTTCGGCTGCCAGGACCCGGAGACGAGGTTGGGCTCAGAAGCGCCCCGAAGCTCTGGCGAAGTGACTGGGAAGGTCCTGCAAGCTGCATCCTTACTTTTATTCCTGGGATTGTCCCTTGTGTTTGTGGGTGATGCACAACGCAACACACACACGCGCGCGCACACACGCCCTGTGTCTGTAGCTCGGGTGCGTGTGATGTAATCTTTCACGTGTAGCTGAAAGGAACGTTGGAACTGTCCATCGGCGGCAGAGGAGAATGTGCTCTTGAGTTGTGAGGTAGGGTGGATTTGATTCCTTTTGTTGAACCTATTGTTGAACCTGATGGATGTGCGTGTTGTGTCGATGTTATGGGACAAATGGAGGCATAAGCTGTACCTTTGTCTGATTTCTTAGTGTGCTTATAAAGAAAAGACTGGTACCCACCCATCCACTCAGCCTTGAGATAGTTTGACAGGGTGGCATTGTGGATGGTAGATGTGCATCTCTGCAAAGAGAGCGTTCCCAAATATATGCTACTTCTGGGTTATTTACACTTTACAATGCTTGGGTTTTTGTTTTGTGTTCCAAAGGTTGGATATTTATTATATACATTCTTTCCAATATGTAACAGAAGGCTGAGATAGATTAGCTTTAATTTTCAGGATATTTCTACTCCAGATTTGGTTAAGTAACACCCAGATCTGAATACAGATACTGAGCGTACGGAAATGTGCTTTGGCCAACTGTAAATATTTCCAGCCTATAGGTTCCCTTCTAGTTGCTTCATTTTCCTTTTATTGTTCTGAGAAGTGAATTGGATATTCATTTTATTCTTATTTATTAGATATTTATTTTATTTTTGGCTGCGTCCCTCTTTCCCAAGCGTAGTGCCAAGCATCCTCTTTTTAAAAAAATCATGTATCCTGCTGTTTCAAAATACCTTGAGGGCTCGCATTTAAATATCGGTGGTGTTTGCAATGTGTTTTAGACCTGCCCATGTTGTAGGGCGGTTGAGGTAGCGACTATCTTAGTAAGTCCCAAGTCCATGAAGAAGTGAATTCAGGCTGATGTATCTTGAACGGTATTTACTTTATTGTGCTGAAGTGTGTTGCCACACAGCCAGCTTCCCAGCTGGCAGAATCAATGTGATAGTTTTTTAAAATTGTAGTTCTTCTTTAAATTGTAACGGAGCTGGTAGGAAAGAATTGTGACTTGGTAAAAGGGTAGCAATGGCCACTAGTTTCTCATCCTTTCCAGTCCTTTCCAGAGTCAAAGGGAATTATAAATTACCTTTGTGGTGACCCCTCCTTCTCTCACCTCCTCATCCATCAGTGGCTACTTTCTACCTCTCTCAAATATGAATGTTGTGGTTTTATCTTTTTTTTTTTCCTAGCTGGTCCAGTTTTTTCATTTAGCATTTCAGGAAGTGATGTTTCCCCCCCCCCCACCTTTAAATGCATATTAGCTTGGTTTTGCTGGACACTGGAGAGAACCACTGGATGAATTAATTGGAAATGAATGGTGATTTTTCTCTTGTTATGATATGGTGATCACCGAAAATGTGTGGACGGCAACATCATATGTGCAGAGAAGGAATCAACGTTGCTGTTTGGCATCAGCCACAATAGTTTTTGATATTGATTTTTAAAGCTTTGTGGACTCCTACCACTCCTTTTATCAGGGGTGGCTGCCTTCCACCCCTCCTTTGTTAGTTCAGCAAAAAAAAATCTGTGTTGCAAATGATCATCTTGCACATCACAATTTGTTATGAGAGGCAGTTCTTGTGCGCTTGTATGAATCTTTTCTCTGTATTTTTCTTTGGCAAGCTAGGGAAATTATTGTATGAAAACGGGTTCAGCCATTGGGTGAAGATCTGTTGGCTGTTTCTGGCTTTTTCTTCCTCCCCCCCCCCCTCCTTTTGTCTCTCTGGAAATAAGTCTAAATCCTTTTTGGATTTTGTTTTACTGACTAATCTCATTATTGAGTTAAACACAGCATATAGTCTGCTTTCAAAGGAGTGCCTATGTATGCAGGGATTGGTGAACAAAACAGCGTGTTAACCTCACCCAGGAAGATACATGCTTATGACAGAACCTACTAATAAATGATAATTTTATGGCTGTAATTCAAGTTTCTCTTGCTTCCTGTGTATCTTTTCTGATGTCCAGTTTTGTGATCTCTGAATGATCTTAGGGGGAAGAAATCTCTTCTAGGTGAACTACATGCTATCTTGTGCAGCACTCTTGTAGAAGCAATTTAATTGGCATCCACTTCTTCATATAATCTTTCTCACCTCATTAATAGCAAGTGCTTTATTTAAGAAGGAAGTTCCAAGCATTAGTATAAAATGGGTGCAAATAACCTTCAGGGAGGGGAAACCGTGAAGCCATGTCTTATTTATTTATTTTTCTTGCACTTGCTTATCTTTTTTCAATATGCTTTATATTTGGGACTTTTTTAATTTTTGCATTTCATCCTGTTACTGCTAGATTATAGGAAAAATAGCGAGTAGTTATTAACAGAATCCTTTGCAAGCTTTCTGGGTGTAAGCATCACTGCATGTAGTGGGACTGATTTCTGTTAATTCCATATCATTTTTATTTATTTATCTTTACCCTGCCTTTATTATTTCTATAAATATGATTTTGTATGCTTTTTAAAATGTATTTTAAATTGTTTTTATGATATTGTTTAGTGGTTCTTCAAATGTTGTACGCCGCCCTGAGTCCCCAGGGAGTAGGGCGGCATATAAGAATCCTAAATAAATAAATAAATAAATAAATAAATAAATAAATAAATAAATAAATAAATAAATAAATAAATAAATAAATAAATAAATAAAATAACTCAAGGCAGCAAGCATAGCTAATACTCCTTCTTCCTCTTCCTCTTTTCCCCATAACAACAACCTTGTAAGGTTGGTTGAGCTGAAAGACTGGCCCAAAGTCACCCAGCTGGCTTTCAACGCTAAGGCAGGACTTGAACTCACCATCTCCTGGTTTCCAGCTTGACACCTTAACCATTTTTTACCAGGTTTGCATCGAGGGAGGTAGCTGGAAATTTCAACTTTTATGAAGAATTAACTCGGGTATTCATCGTATTTTCATCCTGTGTGACACCGAGAAGATTTTAAATTAAACTTCCCACCAATGAAGGAGGAAGATAAATGAGTTTATGATTCGTTAAATGATCAATACATCTTGTACTAAAAAAAACCCCCAAGTATTAACTTCCAAGTCTCCCCTTAAAAGTAACGAAGGAGAGAAAGGTTATTGGTGTTGGAACTTAAAGAGGGAAAAAAAAACTTGTGCCCCTAGATTTGTTGAGTGCAGTCAACCCGGCAACGAATTTTGTAGCAGGCTTAGCAAATACACACCCTATAATTTCAAGTCTTAAGGACTTTGGTCTCTGTGGCACCATGGAGGTCTTCATTATTTGTAGGCTAATTAAAGGCAGAAAATAAACACTGTTTTTAGGGTTCTGATTGTCAAATGTCTGTGGCTTTCCCTCCCTTGGGAGGGAGAAAGATCTCAGATTCTAAACCAGAGGTCTTCAAACTTGGCAACTTTAAGCATAGCTGGCTGGAGAATTCTGGGAGTTGAAGTCCGCAAGTCTTAAAGTTGATTTATTTATTAGTGAGATTTATATACCGCCTCACAATGCAAGCACTCTCTAAGCGGTTTACACCAGTAAGCAATGTATATTTATATTGCCCCCAACAATCTGGGTCCTCATTTTACCTACCTCGGAAGGATGGAAGGCTGAGTCAACCTTGAGCCGCTGAGATTTGAACCGCTGACCTGTGGATCACAGTCAGCTAAAGTGGCCTGCAGTACAAAGTTGCCAAGTTTGAAGACCTCTGTATCTAAACCTTGCAAATTGCCTCATTTTGGCTCTGTATCCTGTGTATTTAAGAATACCATTTCTGTGCTTTTCTTCTGCAGGTTGTATTTGCATCCCTCTAACACACCTGGGATCATTTGTGGGTTTTCTCTCCCCCCCTCCTTTTGCCATCCAGCTAGTAATTAGTGGAACAGATTGCACAGATATGCAAATGATAGGAGACACGATTTGTGTTTCCTCCTGGAGGCTGCTGTGTTTGTACAGTGGTGATACAGTTAACTGTGAAGTTGTCATAGACAACCTTTGAACACTAAAGGGGGGGAAAAGAATCCATTTTGGAAAAGGATTTTAATGGAGGTAGAACGACTGTCCTTCTGAAGGGTGAAATGCAAAGGTTTGCGTCTGACTCGGTGTCTCTTTTTCCACCCCACCTCTTGATTTCCAGGAAGAAGACACACCATAAAGACGATAGTCTTTTTCTTCCTGTAATATATCTACAGTCTAATTTCAGGATAAGTACCGAGGGAGATTTGTCTACTTGGGCTTGATAACCTTTTCGGTAACCGGTCCTGTGGGCATCTTTATAATGCTGTTAATATTCCATCAATATATGGCTTCTCTTCATACTTGCTTTCTGCAGTCTTTAATGCTTGCATATGACAACCGAGAGGCCAAGCTGTATCTCTGATGGTCTTTGACAGGTTCTAATCTAAAGGGGGGGGGGGTAGGAGCAGATTCATTGAGAGGAATTTATGGGGAAGGAAAACCAGATCCGTCCTAGGGTTCTAGATTCAATGACTTCCTCCCATTGCTGGAGTTCCCCAAACTTCTGGGGAGATCTGGAATTGATGGAACGTACTGTGGCTTTGATGGGAGGTGACCTTCCCACCATCTAACAGGTGTCAGATGCTGGAGGTTGCCCCTACCACCTTTGTGGTTCTCCAAGATGTTTCTACAACTCTTGTTTACCTTTGTTTTGTTTTGTTTCGTTTCTGGGCATGTGGATGGACTTCTTAAGGCAGCACCAGACTGCAGCAGGCTAGCTTCCCTTTTATTTATTTATTTATTTATTTACTTACTTACTTACTTGCTTACTTATTTATATTGAAAGAATCCTCACCAAAACAAAATTGGTTCTCCTTGTGCTCTGTTCATCAGACCACCATTAAAGAAGCCATGGAGTAACCTGGTTGCAAAACGTGAGCCTCTGTGAAACCTTGGTTAGCTGGAGAATGCAATCCCGTGGCGTTGCAAAAAGATGTCACGGCTGCTATTCAAGCCCTTCCCTATTTGAACCCACATCCCACATCCCACACCCCCCAAAAAAATCTGGGGTTCCTTTTTCAGCCTACAGAGATGGGGAGTGATGGGTCCCAGGCTCCATCCCACGAGAAATTGGAATGATGTTGGGTTGATCCTCAGCAACCAAGCATTGTGCTAAGCTCATATTTTTCTTAATTATGGTTATGGAATAAGTCAAAGGCTTATAATTAAAGGTAAAGGTTCCCCTCACGCATATGTGCTAGTCGTTCCCAACTCTAGGGGGCAGTGCTCATCTCCGTTTCAAAGCCGAAGAGCTAGCGCTGTCCGAAGACGTCCGTGGTCATGTGGCCGGCATGACTAAATGCCAAAGGTTCACGGAACACTGTTCCCTTCCCACCAAAGGTGGTCCCTATTTTTCTACTTGCATTTTTTACGTGTTTTCGAACTCCTAGGTTGGCAGAAGCTGGGACAAGTAACGGGAGCTCACCCCGTTACGCGGCGCTAGGGATTCTGAACTACCGACCTTTCGATCAACAAGCTCAGCGTCTTAGCCACTGAGCCACCTTCAAAGGCTTATACAGCACTCTAAACCATAGACCCTGGTTCACACACAACTGAGGCCCATGTAACCAAGGCATTATGCCATGGTAAGATATTTTCTCTGCCTCAAAGGGACAGCATCTTCTGACAGTGGGGAGGGTGGTCATCCCTGTATGATTCTGCCTTTAGAAAGTGATTCATCAGAGGTCCTGAACTGCTCCTATAGCTGAAGAAGCAAACTGGAGTCCCTCCCTACACCAGGCCAAAGCTGTTGTTTGCAAATTACAGGAGCTGTGTTCATACGGCATGTTCAGTTAAAACCATGCCGATTATATTACGGTTGCTTTGTAATGTGCTTTTCCTACATTTTGAACACCAGATTTGGGCTTGGATCGTTGTGCTTTCTTTGTGACCACAAAATCCTTTCCTGAGAAGTAGATGCATGTTCCTTTCTGCTTTTCAGAGCAATGGCTGGGTGCAAACGGGATCCCCCTATTCATCTGCCGAGCTGTTTCCCTCCTTCTTTCCATACAATTACTTCTAATCAGGTTGCCATTCTGTTATCTCCTGAGAGAGGAGTGCTACTACTAAAGTTTCATTGTCTTGGACTGCTCATCTGGTGCGTTGCCCAAGTTGACTTCCTGGCTGAATTAAGTGGTTAACACAGCACCAGTTCTTCTCTTTCCCATCTGACCTTAATACAGGACGGGACCAAGTTTATCTTGCTATAATTTCCACTGTGTACTTACTTCCATTGGAAGTAAGTTTCAACAAGACTGAATCCTAAACCGACCAAATTCAGATTAGATCTCTGTCTCACCCAATTTGGCTTTGGTTCCTTTCAGTAAAAGGTTGTTTTTTAAGTTATTTGTTTCCACTATGTTTATTTTATATTTAGATTTTGTATAATATTTTATATTTTATCCATAGAAAATAATGGCAGTTTCATACTTAGGAACAAACAGTGCAAGGGTAGGTCTTAGTTTTGAATGCATTTTGTGCACATTTTCATGCTTTGCAATTACAAGTTGGATGTTTGTTTGTTTGGGAAGGACCAAGCTGACCACCTCAGTTCTCCCATAGAAAATGTGGGGAGTCTATGGCCCTCCAAGTGTCACTGAACCATCTGCCAGCATCCATAGAATAGAATAGAATGGAATGGAATGGAATGGAATGGAATGGAATGGAATGGAATGGAATGGAATGGAATGGAATAGAATAGAATAGAATAGAATAGAATAGAATAGAATAGAATAGAATAGAATAGAATAGAATAGAATAGAATAGAATAGAATAGAATTCTTTATTGGCCAAGTGTGATTGGACACACAAGGAATTTGTCTTTGGTGCATATGCTCTCAGTGTACATAAAAGAAAAGATACATTTGTCAAGAATGGTTGTCATAGGGTTCAAGTAAGCAATCAGAAAACAATCAATATGAATATGAATCGTAAGGATACAAGCAACAAGTCATACAGTCATAAGTGGGAGGAGATGGGTGATAGGAACGATGAGAAAAACTAATAGTAATAGTAATGCAGCCTAGTGAATAGTTTGACAGTGTTGAGGGAATTATTTGTTTAGCAGAGTGATGGCTTTCGGAAAAAAACTGTTATTGTTTCTAGTTGTCTTGGAGTGCAGTGCTCTATAGCGACGTTTTGGGGGTAGGAGTTGAAGCAATTTATGTGCAGGATGCGAGGGGTCAGTAAATATTTTCACGGCCCTCTTTTTGACTCGTGCAGTATACAGGTCCTCAATGGAAGGCAGGTTGGCAGCAATTGTTTTTTCTGCAGTTCTGATTATCCTCTGAAGTCTGTGTCTGTCTTGTTGGGTTGCAGAACCGAACCAGACAGTTATAGAGGTGCAGATGACAGACTCAATGATTCCTCTGTAGAACTGAATCAGCAGCTCCTTGGGAAGTTTGAACTTCCTGAGTTGGCGCAGAAAGAGCATTCTTTGTTGTGCTTTTTTGATGACGTTTTTGATGTTAGGTGACCATTTTAGGCCTTGAGATATGATGGAACCTAGAAATAGGAAACACGATAAGGGTTATTTGAACATAAAGAAGAGCAACATCAAGGCGGTTGCAGGTACCCTACACCTGATGTAGATGGT
The DNA here is from genome assembly GCA_023053685.1 of Diadophis punctatus similis. NCBI lineage: Eukaryota > Metazoa > Chordata > Lepidosauria > Squamata > Dipsadidae > Diadophis > Diadophis punctatus. The sequence goes on along the minus strand of JALIGW010000014.1, from coordinate 10,778,037 downwards.
GACCCCATCCTCTATCCCAGGGCTGTCAAACTCACGTTGTCAGGGCAGCGTCACGTGACATATCGGGACTTTTTCCCCCTTCACTAAACTGGGCGTGGGCGTGGCCAACACGTGACGCATCCGGCCCGCGAGTCGGGTGTTTGACAGCCCTGTTCTATCTCAAAGAGGATTATTCTCTAGTTGAAAAGCTACCCTGTCTAAGTCTGATCTAAAGTTTAAGCACCATAAGCAAGAAAAATAGCAGGGGCCTTGTAATTGCCCATTTGCTGTTAGCACCTGGACAGCAGACAGCGTCTTCCCCACTATGGAGAGATTAATTGTATTTCCTTTCGGTCTCTAGATGCTTTAGCAGAAGCAACTGAAATGGCTGAGGCTAAAACAAAACAAAACAAAAAAAGAAGCCAGAGTAAAATGAGAAAGTGGGAAAAAAATGCTGTTTCTTGGCCTCTGTATGGTTTGTTGGTAAGAATAAGATTCAAACTGTGGCTTTGAAGTCCATGGGTCAGTTTTAGAGTTCAGTATGAAAATGGTATTGTTTCTCAGCTAAAGTAAGGAATATTAGGTTTGCTCAGTGAAGAGATTAAGTCTGTGTGCAGCTCTTACAAGAAGAGACTCTTCTGTATGAGAAATCCTTAAGAAAGTGATGGAATTGCAAATTTAGATTTATTATTAGAGTTGGAAGGGACCTTGTAGGTCAGTCCAACCCCCTGCTCAAGCAGGAATTCCTACACCATTTGAGACAGATGGCAGTCCAGTCTCTCCTTGAATTTCGCAAGTGTTGGGGCTCTCACAACCTCCGCTGGCAAGCTGTTCCACTGGTTGATCGCTCTCACCGTCAGAAAGTTTCTCCTCACTTCCAGGTTGAATCTCTCCTTGGTCAGCTTCCATCCGTTATTCCTTGTTTGGCTTTCTGGTGCCATAGAGAACAGCCTGACCCCCTCCTCTCTGTGGCATCCCCTCAAGTATTGGAACACTGCTATCATGTCACCCCTGGTCCTTCTCTTTGCCAGACTGGCCAAGCTCAGTTCCTGCAACCGCTCTTTGTATCTTTTATTTTCCAGACCCTTTATCATCCTGGTTGCTCTCTTCTGCACTTTCTCTAGGGTTTCAATGTCTTTTTTGTAGTGTGGTGACCAAAACTGGATGCAGTACTCTAGGTGTGGTCTGACCAAGGCTTTATAGAGTGGTACTAGTACCTCTCTGGTCCTTGATTGTATCCCTCTATTTATGCAGCTCAGGACTGCGTTGGCATTTTTGGCTGCTGCTGCACACTGCTGGCTCATATTTAGTTGGCTATCTACCAAGACTCCGAGATCCTTCTCGCAATCGCTGCTATTGAGTGTGGTTTCGCCCAGTTTGTATATTATTAACATATTGTATAAATATTAACATAGTGCAGATAGTCCCTGAGTTAGGATCACATTTGAGCCCAAAATTTGCACTGCTAAGCAAGACAGCTGTTAAGTGAGTTTTGCCCCACACTATGACCTTTCTGGCCACAGTTGTTAAGTGAATCACTGCAGTTGTTAATTAGCAACAAGGTTGTTAAGTGAATCTGGCTTCCCCGTGGACTTTGCTTGTCAGAAGGTTGCAAAAGGGGATCACGTGAGCCTGGGACACTGTGACCGTCATAAATATGAGTCAGCTGACAAGCATCCGAATTTTGATCACATGACCATGGGGAAGCTGCAATGGTCGTAAGTCTGAAAAATGGTCATAAGTCACTTTTTCAGTGCCACTGTAAGTTTGAACGATCACTAAACGAACAGTTGTACCTCAAGGACTACCATAGTGTAACAGAGGGCTGCATTATGTCATTTAGAAGGTGGCTGCATTTGAAATATTATGAGATCATCCCTTGTCAGAGAATATTGCAGAGAGGAAAAAGGGCAAAGCCAGGACAAACCAAACAGGGTGGATTTGATTTAAATCACGATTTAAATCACGAATGAAATCATGATTTAAATCACTAGTAAAAAGGCTTGATTTAAATCAAGTCGATTTAAATCATATCTTTTAAAGAGCAACTGTCGTCTCCGTCCCACAGCGGCTCCTCCTCTGACCCGCTGTTGACTCACCGACAGTCCCAATATTGCAGAATATACAACCTCATGCTACATAACTCCGCTCCATTTCATGCTGAATAAACTAAATTATTGTATCTTAAATAGAAAACTATATTTAGATTAATTTTTTACTCCAAAAGCATTTTATTAAAATAAATGTAATTAAAAAAATCGATTTAAATAAAAAATTGATTTAAACAAAAAAAATCCGATTAAAAAAAATTTTTTTTTAAATCATCCATTTTTATCTACCCTGAAGCCAAATGAGTAAGGAGCCAGAGAAGCTTCCTTGGAGGAAAGTTCCCACCCTTCAACCTTGAAGCAGCACTCTTTGGTAACATCTTAAGGCAGCAACAACTCCCCGCCCCCCCCCACAAAAGATCAGAGCATGAACAGCTGGTGTGTGCAGTCGTGGAAATAGAGGCAGTTGCTTTAATGAGACACTCAATGGGTTTGCACTTCAGAATTGAAACCAGGGCAATATCTTTCTGATATGTGACAGATGAGATGATTACATGACTGCTAGGTCTATGCCAGTGATGGCGAACCTATGGCACGTGTGCCACAGGTGGCACGCGGAGCCATATCTGCCGGCACGCGAGCTGTTGCCCTAGCTCAGCTCCAGCGCGCATGTGTGTGCCCGCCAGCTGATTTTTGGCTCTTGCAGAGGCTCTGGGAGGGTGATTTTGGCCTCCGGAGGGCCTCCAGGGTGGTGGGGGGAGCATTTTCACCCTCCCCAAGCTCCAAGAGAGCCTCTGGAGCCTGGGGAGGGCAAAAAATGGGCCTACTGGGCCAACTGGAAGTCGGGAAATGGGGGAGTGGGGGGGTCACGCACGCATGCGCAGGGGTGGGTGGGGCGAGGGGGGCCTTTGAATTATGGGTGTGGGCACACACGCGTGTGATAGCACGCGCGCACACTATTTCGGCACCCGAGGAAAAAAAGGTTCGCCATCACTGGTCTATGCAATGCTTTGGTTTCAATTCTTCTAAGGAAAGATGCAAAGGTTCAGAAAGATTTCCTGTCCAAATGTTTCTATCTTTTTCTCTTTTCCCCAATATCTCTGCTTTCTATTTCAGACTTCATATCTTTAGTTAGTTCCACAACTACTCTTGAAAGTCAGTGGGGGGGAACACTTCATTATTTCTTTGATGTTATCTCGGAGAGGCATTAAGATGCAATGTTTAGTGTTGTACTTGCATTAGCTAACATCTCCACTCAGCCATGATGCCTACTAAGTGAGTTTAGACCATTAATTGCAGACGTTTACATCATGCTGAGCCATTTTTTGTTTTAAGTATGGCTTACTCAGTAGGCCGCAATGGCCTGGTTCACACAAAATGCTACCCCCCTCCTAAATGAAACCAAGTTGTGTGCTTAGACTTATCAATTTACATCTAGTTTTATCTTTTGGCAAGTTCTAGTAAGTATTGTGAGTCTAGGCCAGGGGTGTCAACCTCAAGGCCCACGGGCCCGCGGGGTCACCCTGGAAACAGCGAAGGACTGGCCCGCGATGCCTCTGTCTCTGCCAATGAAAACAGAGCTCGGGAGGGCCACATGTGGCCCTCCATTTTAGACTGTGACGACCTCCTGCAGCCCTCAGGCTTCATTTTTGCTTGCAGAGGGCTAGCAAAACAAACTAAAAGCAAAACAAAAAAAAGGAGAAATATTTCCCCTTTTGCGTTTGAGCATCCAAGAAGGAAGGGACAGGAAAGGAGAAAGGGAAAGAGGAAAAACAAAGAAAAAGAAGAAAATATGGGAAGAGAGCAAGGAAGAAAAAAGAAGGAAATAGGGGAAGAAGAAGGAAGGAGAAGGAAGAGGCAAGCAAGCAAGCAAGCAAGCAAGCAAGCAAGCAAGCAAGCAAGGAAACAATGGATCCCCCAGCCCCGCCTGGGCCACTGCAGGTGCCCTGACATGAGTGACATCAATCTGGCCACACCCACCCCACCCCAGCCACGCCCCCCGGCCCCCCAAGGTCAAACACAACCCTGATGCGGCCCTCAATGAAATCGAGTTTGACATCCCTGGTCTAGGCTGAAGCCAGACTAAAGCAGGAACATAAACAAGGAGGAGCCACTAAACTTCTACTTTTATGCCGCCCAAGTCCCTCGGGAGTTGGGCGGCATACAAATCTATTTAATTAAATTTAATTAAATTACTTTAAATTAACTCTGTCACTGTTATATGTGTCCCTAATTACAGATAGTCCTCGACTTAAAACAGTTCATTTAATGACTGTTCAAAGTTATAGTGGCAGTGAAAAAAGAGACTTACGACCATTTCTTACACAACCATTGCAGCATCCCCAGGATCACATGATCAAAGTCTAGACACTTTGTTAGAATATTCATGACTGGGAGAGCCATGTTAACAAGGTTAGCCAATGAATAGGCATAGCAACTGAATCAGCCAATAGGAGCTAACCACTTCTGAGTCTGTGCAGAGAATCGAAACTGAATACTTAAGCTTAAGGCTGGGTGTGGCTCCAGGCTCCACTCTGTACACTCTTCCACTCTGAACTCTGCTGAAATGAAACTAACTGTTCTCTGCTGTAACTACATTGCAGAAAAACTCTGCTAATGGTATTGTAAATATATATTTATTTATTTTCATTTATCAGCAAAAATCCTACTATATATATATATAATGTTTATAAAGAAGTTATTGAATCCAGCTGAATCAGTCATCTGTGTGTGCTTTTGGTTTTGATTTTGCAACAAACTTTAATACACTTGGCAACTGACTCATATTTATGACGGCTGCAATGTCCCAGGGTCATACAACCACCTTTTGTGACCTTCTGATAAGCAAAGTCAGTGTGAAAACAGGATCCACTTAACAACTGTGTTATTAACTTAACAACTGCAGTGATTCACTTCAAATAACTCTGGCAAGAAAGGTCATAAAATGTGGCAAAACTCACTGAACAACTATCTCACTTAGCAACAGAAATGTTGGGCTCAATTGTGGTTGTAAGTCAAGGACTGAGCTTCTCAACTGTTGGCCAGGGCTGTATTTCTTGTCTTTTCTTACCACCTCTAACAGGAATGCCCAGGTAGAAAGCAAAAGGACTTACAAGATTTGTGAGCCTCAATAGGCTGTGAATTTGTCAGTAATCATAATAAGCCAAAGTTGGGGACAATATAAAATAGGAACAAAGTTTATAGGATGTATAAGCAGGACTTTTCAAGTGAGACTGAGCTACTGTCTACACACAACACAAGACACAGAAGCTTTTTAAATCTTTAAAATTTACTGTAAAATTTAGAGGTCTCCAACCTTGGCAACTTTAAGACTTGTGGACTTCAACTCCTAGAGTTCCTCAGCCAGCAAAGCTGGCTGAGGAAGTCTGGGAATTAAAGTCCACAAGTCTTAAAGTTGCCAAGGTTGGAGACCCCTGCTAAATGAAAAGTATAACATGATGCTTGTAAAAACATTCAGGTTTGTCTGAAAACAAGAGTTTTTGGTTTCCATTACAGTAGAATCCAAATGGTTTGATAGAACCGCGGGATTTTATATGAAAGATTGAGAACTTAAAAGGCACTGCTTAGTATTTTAAGTGTGAGCTGTTTTGAAATCCTGGCTGAAAGGTACAGCATAAAATAATAATCTCAAAGGGAATGCTTAACTCTAATATTTAATATTAAAAAGTTTGGCCAGTGCACCTGCAACCAAATGTTGCACTATGAATTGCTGAATGGGAGCTGAATGTTTCTACTTCTATACTGTATACTGGCAGTTCTCGACTCGTGACAATGGAGCCAGGACTTCTATTGCTAAGCAATATGGTTGTTAAGTGAGACGCACTCAATTTTTTCATGGCTGTTAAATAAATCACACAGTTGTTGAGTAAAAGTTGAGTAAATCCTGCTTCCTTGCCCCTTAGGAAGATCACAAATGGCAGTCACTTCACTGCCAGGACACTACAACTGTAGTTAATGCATGCCAGTTGCCAAGTTCTGATCACATTACTCTTGGAACATTGCAACAGTCATAAATGTGAGGACCGGTTTAAGTCCGTTTTTTCAGCACCCTCAAAACTTCAAACAGTCATTAAGCAAAGGGTTGTAAAAGTCGAGGATTATCTGCACTCTTTCTTTCGATTCGAAATCTCTATTCTACAATTCTGCCAATAAGCGTCTAACATTTTTGTACAGGTAGTCCTTGACTTACAGCCATTTGTTTAGTGACCGTTTGAAGTTACAACGGCACTGAAAAAAGTGACTTATGACCATTTTTCAGACTTATGACCATTGCAACATCCCATCGCCATGGTTATGCAATCAAAACTCAGATGCTTGGCAACTAACTCATATTTATGACGGTTGCAGTGTCCTGGGGTCATGTGATTCCTCTTTTTTGTGACGACCTGACAAGCAAAGTCACTGGGGAAGCCAGATTCACTTAACAACCGTGTTACTAACCACTCTTATTAGGGATATTTACAGGGAATCAGGATAAAAAGACACAATATTTAATTTTACACATTATCATAGCGGCAAGAATAGCATTTGCACAAAATTAGAAGAACTATAAGATACCGTCGGAGGATTGTGTGATTAAAAATTTTTTTTAGATAGTGCAGAGATGGACAGGCTTACAAAAGAAATGAACGATAAAGAAGAATCAGAATATTATAAGATATGGGATTATTAGTATAAATGGCTAGACAACAGGTGTACAGGTTAAGAAAGATTAATTCCAAAGAAGGTATAGAAGTAAGAAAGGTGCTAAGAAGTTGTAGAAATGAAATCGACATATAAGAAATGAAAGTATTATTGTGTAATATAAATAGAAATATATATGAGGATGGATTTACATGTATAGTTAATTGTAAATGGAAAAAGAGGAGGTAAAAGGGAGGTAAAACGATATGGAAAAATTGTCAAAGAGTAGATTGTAAAAAATCTTTTTTAGAAAATGTTTAATAAAAATTATTTAAAAAAACAAACAAACAACTCCAGGGATTCACTGAACAACGGTGGCAAGAAAGGTCATAAAGGTAAAGCTAAAGGTTTCCCTTGCACATATGTGCTAGTCGTTCCTGACTCTCATCTCCGTTTCTAAGCCAAAGAGCCAGCGCTGTCCGAAGATGTCTCCGTGGTCATGTGGCCGACATGACTAAATGCTGAAGGCGCACGGAACGCTGTTACCTTCCCACCAAAGGTGGTCCCTATTTTTCTACTTGCATTTTTTACGTGCTTTCGAACTGCTAGGTTGGCAGAAGCTGGGACAAGGTAACGGGAGCTCACTCTGTGACGTGGCATTAGGGATTCGAACTGCCGAACTGCCGACCTTTCGATCAACAAGCTCAGCGTCTTAGTCACTGAGCCACCGTGTCCCTAGTTAAAAAGGTCATAAAATGGGGTAAAGCTCACTTAAACAACTGTCTCGCTGAGCAGCAGAAATCTTGAGCTCAGTTGTGGTCATAAGTTGAGGACTATCTCTAGGGACCCAGTATCCAGTCCTCATTGGCAGATGAAATAAGTGTGGAGAATCTGCGGTTTCTCAGATACTGTGGACCTGCCATTTCCAAGCTCAGCTGCCATGACCCGTGAATAGGAACACTGGGGATCTTCTGGTGACGCAGTTTCATATATGGACTTTCTCTAAGTGAATTGCTTTCCTCCTTGTATTGTAGTATAGCGTTCCCCAACCTTTCCAGACTGGCAGCGTGGAGGTAGGGGAGGGGAGACAGAGGGGATGATTTTGTGGGAGGGTCAAGCACATGTGTGCCTGTGTGCACGAGTACCTGCAACATTCGTGACAATGTGAGTGTGAGTATGGCCGTGAATTCCCGCGATGAGGGCCGTGAGAGTGGGACTGCAAGCATCCGCGATAACGCATCAGTGTGGCGATAACGCATCACATCCAGAGGTGTGCGCACCAGCCAGCCCCTCACATGGTCCAGTAGCAATTGGCCCGTGGCCTGGTAGTGGGCCACGGACCACAGCTTGGAGACTCCTAAAGTAGTAAATGCTAATAGCAGCATCTGTTAAGGATATTTTTTTTTTGAATACTTAAAAAAGATATGGATCTCCCTATCTTCCTAATACAGCAGTGGGCAACATTTGGTTTCAACGCCCCATGCAATGTCAAGTCTGGTTTCATTGCCTAATATGATTACATTTATTCCAACACATTTTCATGGGGGAAAAACGTTTTACAAATATTCCTTTTGTCAGTTTTAAACTTTAAAAAATCCGCTCTTGCTAAGTTTTTTTAAACCAAACATTCTTTAGTCTTTAAATCCTCAAATCTTCTTTTAATTTTATAATCCAGAAAAAATGAAACTCGCCAAGAGGGATCTTATCCTGCACAAAAGAAAATCTCTCTTAATCTGTAGAATAATTAATTCCAAAAGTGAATAAGAAAATGAGGTTTGGCTGGGCTTATTGCCCATAAAGACTACACCGTGGCTGTGAGTGGAGATGGAATCCCATGCCTCCTAGCCACTGATGAGCAAAAATTTCCATTCTTGAAGTTTACCTACAAGAAAGAGGTATCTGGAGAACAAGTGGATTATCTCAGAATTATTTCTTTATCCAGAGAGAATTTCAATATCCAGTGTTGGACATGTGGGCACTGATCTCCACCATGATGCCATCTCTGCTCCTTTGGAGATAACTATTTCTCCACAGACCTCACCAGAAGCCTGCTCATCACTGTGGTTCTCTTTTAAATTGTTTTTATCTTTTAACATTCTTTTTACTGAATGTTAAAACTGCTGAAGATTGCTGAAAACTGCTTTGAGATTTCTACAGTTTATAAAAGTGTTCCTTTTGCAAATACCGTATTTTTCGCAGTATAAGACGCACCTTTTTCCTCCCTAAAAGTGGCTGAAAATTCAGGTGCGTCTTATACTTCGAATGTAGCTTTTTTCCAGCCCTAACTAGGTGCTAACAGATCTTCCCAGCTCTTACCTTGCAGGCTTTTTCATTGTTACTCTCTCCGAAGAATGTTTTTCCAGCCCTAAGTCTTTGCAGGTTTTTTTTTTCATTGCTCTACTTGCTCCAAAGAAGTTGTTTTCTAGCCCTAACCAGGTGCTATGTATCTTCCCAGCTCTTACTGGCTTGCAGGCTCTTTCATTGTTACTCTCAGAAGAAGGTTTTTTTAAGTCCTAACCAGGGGATAAAATAATGTGCTGAAGCTGACCAGACTAAGGACGCTAGCCAGATGAATACCTGGTAGGCAGATTGTTTTCCCCTATTTTCATCCCCAAAAACTAAGGTGCGTCTTATACTCCGGTGCGTCTTATACTCCGAAAAATACGGTAAGTATGCATCTTTTGTCCTTTTGCTAAACACAAGCCTGTTCAGAACCTTCCCGTCTATGCATTTGCATTCAGAAAAGTCACTTTGTTATTATATGCAACATTAGTCTTCAAACCTCTCCTCCCATTTCTTCCTCTCTTGCAACTCACCACCTGGGCAATGAAAACTCTCAGCGCATCTGGAAAAGGTCTGTGCCTAGTAAAAGAAGCAAGAAGCCCTCCGCTTGTCTTGCTTCTTCTTCCTTGTTTCCATGTGAACAGTGAGTGGAATATTGGAAACTTGATAAGAAATTTCAAAATTAGGGTAACTTAAAAATCTTTCTTACCCTAGTTTCTTTTTGTCACTCCCTGGTTGCTATGGAAACTGGTTGAGAAAGATGGTGGGTAGTCCTGGCTTGAGTGAGAAGTGTTAGTGGTTACACTCGGATGCTGGCTGCCCATTGAGATGTGGACCAGATGGAAGAGCTCGGAGATAAATGTGGTGCTTTAAAAACAAGAGAACTCTGTCTGGGGAAACCTGCAGGCTGCACCAAGGAAAAATGGAATACTTTGCAGATAAGTATGCAGAGGAAGCAAATCTGCTTGTGTTTACATCTGTGGCATAACAAGCTTTTCATTTTGTCTCAAAATATGGTAGAGTCAAGAAAACATTTTGCCCTGGGAGGTGGTAAGATTTTCCTGGACTCAAAGGAAGAGATACAGAGTCCGTGAAGGTCCTTGATGCAGGGATGGGCTTCAGAAATTTTAGCAAGGGGTTCTCTACCCAGTTGCTGGATGGGTGTGGCCATGGTGGGCGTGGCCTAGTCAGCCTCCTGCACCATGGTGGGGGAAGGCGTTTTTGCCCTCCCTGGGCTCCGGAGGATTTTCTCGAGCCTCTGGGAGGGCGAAAACGATCCCCCCAGGCTCCGGAGGCCCTCTGGAGGCCAAAACAGGCCCGTTTCCGGCCTTCCCAAACTTCCGGTAGGCCCATTTTTTGCCCTCCCCGAGCCTCCGGGCATTCCTTGCACTTACCTGCATCCAAACAGGCCGCATGGGGACTCCTGAGAGGGGTGGGGCGGAGTGGCGGGGCCAGCCAGGAGTGGGATTTGGGAGTTCTCCGAACTGCACAGAATCTTAGCTAGAGGTTCTCCCAAACCCCTGCAAACCCCCAGCAGCCCAACCCTGCCTTGATGTTTACACACATCCAGAACAAAAAGGTTTATCCTGAGGCCAGTGAAGAGAGAAGTGGCACCTTCCTGCCAAAATATACATCATGTGCTTCTCTTCCCAAAAAATCCAAACCAAACCAAATCAAAACGTATTGTGGAACTTTGATATAGGGCAACATGTAGTCTAGTGCCCTGGTGGCTCAGTGGTTAAAGTGAGTATTGCAGGCAAACTCTGTCTACAGCTTGGAGTTTGACTCTGATGGTAAAAATGATGACCCAGATTGTTTGGGACAATATGCAAATAATTCTTCTACATTGTAAACCATCCAGAGAGTGTTCTGTAAGGCTGTGGGGTGGCATATAAGCCTAAATGCTATTGCTATTCTATACCCTCAGCACACTTCTGCTGATCTTTCAATGGAAATATGCAAGAAAATACATAGTTTGCCCTCCCTTTTAGCGGGGACCAAAGGATTCCATAGGACATAAGTTAAATCAGCCCTGGTTTATTGATTTGAGAGAGCCGAGGTGGCACAGTGGTTAGAATGCAGCACTGCAAGCTACTTCAGCTGACTGCTAGCTGCAGTTCGGTGGTTCAAATCTCACCGGCTCAAGGTTGACTCAGCCTTCCATCCTTCCGAGGTGGGTAAAATGAGGACCCAGATTGTTGGGGGCAAGAGGCTGAACTCTGTAAACCGCTTAGAGAGGGCTGTAAAGCACTGTGAAGCGGTATATAAGTGTAAGTGCTATTGCTATTGCTATTGCTATCTTTTTGGGGGATGGGTTTAAATGATACAGGAAATTATCTCTAGAATGGATAGGTCAAAAGTTATACATTTATCACTGTAACAGCTTTATTCCTTATGCCATACGTTTGGTAAACTCGCAAAATTTGTTTCTCTTGCCATGTACATGTAGACCTCTGAACTAGACTGTGTTGTTTCTCCATGTCATATGATATATGTTGGTACATGCATAATTTTTTATTTATTTATTTATTTATTTTGTTTATGTAGTGTATGTTAGAGGTGGAGACTCTTTGAGAGCTGTATGAAACAAAATTTCATTTTAATGTATGCCGATTAGTGTATATTCAAAGTGACAATAAAGTTAGTCTAGGTCTACTAATTAGACACTGATCGAAAAAGATCTTGACAGACTTGAACAATAGGTCC
>JALIGW010000014.1:10733877-10763877 GCA_023053685.1 Diadophis punctatus similis | reverse complement strand
AAATATACGTGTCCCCGGATATCAGGGTGGATAAAAAGCGATGATTTTTTTCAAAAAAAAAAATCGGGATTTTTGAAAATTTAAATCGGATTTTTATTTTTATCAAATTTATTTTAATAAAATGCTTTTATATAAATACAGTTTTCTATTTAAGATACCTTAATAATTTAGTTTATTCAGCATGAAATGGAGCTTAGTTATGTAGCGTGAGGCTGTATATTCTGCAATATTTACATTTTTTGGTAAACTCGTTCACCAAACTTGTTAGCTCTGCATGCTAAATAGGAAACCTTCATTTTGTTTGCAAATAATCACATTAAAGATTCTAACTACCGGCAAGAACGAGTCCTTACATTGAAAGAGCACCTGTCATTTCAGATCCATCATGGCAGTGCCTGTTAGCGGGCATCCACTCACCTGCTTCCCACCATGTCCCACCACGAAACTTAAATGGCGCCTGGCCACGTCGACCTTCGACGGTTCTCAGCTGTTCGGGGCATCCCTAGATCCCATCTTGGTAGAAACCAAGGACAAGAGGAAAGTCCTCCCGTCCCATCAACGCAGGGGAGCTCCCAGACCAGGTCCCTATACCAGGCGTCCTTTCAGACAACCCGATCCTCCTCCCTCCTACCCTCAACGACCACAAGGTCAGTACGGGAATCAATTCGGGCCTCGTCAACGGTTCCCTCAGGACAGAGCCTTCAGGGGTAGACAGGCTAGACGGCCCTTTCGAGGGGGGGGAGGGCGCCCATACCGACGCACCAAGTGAGTCGTCGGATGTTCCTCCCATTGGCGGCCGGCTCCTTCTTTTCGCTGACCGGTGGAAGGAATTCACATCCGACGCCTGGGTCAGGGAGACCCTAAAATTCGGGCTCTCCCTAGAATTTCTCTCCCCTCCCCCGAGCTTCTTCATCCGCAGTCCAGTCTCTACCAGAGCCCCCAAGCGTGTCCTCATGCGCAACGCCATCACGCACCTGCTGGAAATTCGAGCCATACAGCAGGTGCCGGAGGACCAAACTGGGCAGGGATTCTATTCCATCTTATTTGTAGTCCCCAAAGCCTCGGGAGGGTGGAGAGCCATTCTAGACCTTAAGAGACTGAACCGTTATATTAGATACCGACGGTTCAAGATGCACTCACTCCAGTCCATCCTGGCGTGCGTCCGGAGGGGTGACCTCATGGCCTCTATCGACCTAACTGAGGCCTACCTACACATTCCCATCCTACCTGAGCATCAACAATTCCTTAGATTCTGCTATGGAGGAGTTCACTATCAATACAGAGCTCTTCCCTTTGGTCTATCATCCGCCCCCCCGGGTTTTCACTAAGGTAGTGGCGGCCTTGGCGGCCCATCTCAGAACCATCCCAGTTAGAATCTACTGTTACCTAGACGATATCCTTATCCTAGCCTCGTCCCCCGAGCAAGCGGTCAAGGATGTCGAAGTAACTCTTTCCACATTCCGACACCTTGGATTCTCCATCAACCTGGAGAAAAGCAGGCTATCTCCCAGTACCTCTCTGATCCACCTGGGCACCATCATCGACTCCCTGCAGTGTAGAGTGTTCCTCTCCCAGGACCCGGTGGATAGCATCCTCGATCTGGTCAACTCGGTTCTGCGATACCGCAGGGTCCCCCTGCGTCAGCTTTCCACTCTCCTGGGGAAAATGATTTCAGCCATCAACATAGTACCCTGGACCCGCCTCCATTCCAGGGACCTGCAATGGTTGATCTTACCTTTTCAGAAGGCCGGGAGGGGCTCCTCTCTGGCGAAGATCCTGGTGCCACAGTCGGTCTGCAGGTCGCTCCACTGGTGGAAGTCGCCTTCATTGCTCCAGGGCTGTCCGTTCCTCGAACCTCACAGACTAATACTTACCACCGATGCCAGCCTCACGGGATGGGGAGCTCACATGGACACAGCGGTCACTCAAGGCCGCTGGTCCCCGCAGGAGGCGATCCTCCCCATCAACCTTCTGGAATTGCGAGCCATTCGACTGGCACTCATCCAATTCAAACCCCTGGTAGAGGGCCGTCACATCCTGATCCTAACGGACAACACCACGGCCAAGGCACATGTCAACAGGCAGGGGGGACCCATTCTCGGGCTCTCATGGACGAAGCCTCGGCCCTGGGCACTTGGGCAGAGGAACACCTCCTCTCCATAGTGGCGGAACACATTTCCGGGGAAGCCAACACGCAGGCGGACTGGCTGAGCCGTTCCTTGATAGATCAGACGGAATGGAAGCTCAACCCCGAGGTCTTCAACCAGATATCACTACGGTTCGGAACCCCACTAGTGGATCTATTCGCCACGAAGGAAAATGCCCAACTGGACAGATTCTTCACCAGGTTCCAGTGCCTAGAAGCGGAGGGAACGGATGCTCTCCGATCCCCGTGGCCTCGGGGTCTTCTATATGCCTTCCCTCCTCTGGCCCTGATCCCACGGGTCCTTCGCAAGATCATGACAGAGAAGGCAGAAGTCCTCCTCCTGGCTCCCCACTGGCCTCGCCGAACTTGGTTTGCGGACATTCTGACCTTATCAGCCTGCCCCCCATGGCACCTGCCAGTGACCAGATCTCTACTCAGCCAGGGGGAAATCAACCATCCGGAACCTCGATGGCTTCAATTGACCGTGTGGAGGTTGAGCGGAGCACACTAGTCAACCGACGTATACCTGCAGGGGCTATCCAACTCATCCTGGACTCCAGGCGCCCATCTACGGAACGTATCTACTCCGCCTCCTGGCGCACCTTCTGTTCCTGGTGCCAATCGGCGGGCTGCTCCCCCACACTGAACTCCGTGGGCCACGTGCTAGGGTTCCTCAAAGACGGTTTTGACAAAGGCCTGTCGACTAACACCCTCCGACGACAGGTGGCAGCTCTTTCTTCCGTCCTGGCCTGCGGTAGCCTGCCATCCCTTTCTCACCACCCACTCATCAGACAATTTCTGAGGGGAGCTTCCCTTCATAGGCCCCCAGTAGTTCATCGCTTCCCTACCTGGGATCTCACACTAGTCCTTAACTCTCTAACGGGTGCTCCCTACGAGCCCCTACGAACCACCTCCCTACGTTTCCTAACACAGAAGGTGGCCTTCCTAGTGGCCATTACCTCAGCTAGGAGGATATCGGAGATAGCCGCCTTGTCAGCACGACCTGACCTCTGTGTCTTCTTTCCAGACAAAGTGGTCCTTAGACTAGACCCCACCTTCCTACCTAAAGTTAATTCCTGGTTCCATCGAGCTCAGGAGCTGGTCCTGCCCAGCTTCTGCGCTCGTCCCACTCGGCCCCTGGAGCGCCAGTGGCATTCCCTCGATGTCCGCCGGGCCATCCGCATCTACCTGAAACGCTCCAAGGAGTGGCACAGGTCGGAGGCCTTGTTCGTATCCTTCCTCCCTTCTTCCATGGGAACCAAGGTCTCGTCAGCCACGGTGGGGCGATGGATTCGGGCGGTAATTGCCAAGGCCTACGAGCTGTCGGCTAAACCCTGTCCATCGGGGATCACAGCGCACTCCACCAGGAGCGCGGCCACGTCTGCGGCCTGGACCACCCAGGCACCCATGGAGGAGATCTGCAGAGCGGCCTCTTGGGCCACTCCGTCGTCCTTCGTTAGACACTATAAAATAGATTCCTTTGCCTCATCCGACGCAGCCTTCGGCCGCAGGGTCTTGCAAAGGGTCCTGCCACCCGACTCCCGGGAACCCCAGTAATCTTTCCCTCCCTCGGGACACCAGGCTTTGGCATGTCCCATCCTGGATGATAGCTCCGCCCACTATGGAGAATGGTACGTTGTCTTACCTGAACGTCCATTCTCGTAGGTGTGGAGCTATCATCCAGACCCTCCCATTCAGTAGGGGTTCCGAGGTGGCAGGTAGTTATGAGTTTCTTGTTTGATTGTTCTGTTGTTACTTATGTTAGAGGGGGTAACGGGGCGGGGTACAAGAATTTTGTTTTTACTAGATCAAGAAGATTCAGAGGTGACCACGTGAGTCAGTGCTTCGTCTTCGTCAAAAAGCGGGTCTTGAAGACAGAGGCAGAAATATATTTAAAAAAGACTCAGTCCTGATTGGGTGAGAGACGTGACGTAACCCATACTGGATGATAGCTCCACACCTACGAGAATGGACGTTCAGGTAAGACAATGTACCAATCCCTTAATTCAGGCTAAAGTCGGGTGACTGCAAAGCTGAGCATTTACTGGCCAGATGCCCTCCCTGATGCCATGCAGAGTTAGCAGCAGATATTTTTTTCTTTGTGCCCTGGGAGAGAAACATTTCCCGCTACCTAGGATCAAACTCTCAACCTTCTGAGTTGGGAGCCGAGCGTCTTCACCACTAGGCCACCATGCCACTCAAAAAAATAAAAAATAAACTATGAAGAAAGGCAAGGCAAGGCAAGGCATACACTATGGTAAGGACGATACCATATAGCAGTGGTCTCCAACCATGGCAACTTTAAGACTTGTGGACTTCAACTCCCAGAATCCCTCAGCCAGCAAAGCTGGCTGAGGAATTCTGGGAGTTGAAGTCCACAAGTCTTAAAGTTGCCATGGTTGGAGACCACTGCCATATAGCATCGGAGACCCTTTTCTTGGACAGGGGCGCCAGATTTGGCTTTCTTTTCTCCACCATATCTCTGATAGCTGCTTTATCCTTTTTGAGTAAAATTTGCTAACACAACTCGAGTGAGTGCTTAGTTCTTCAAGCTGTCTGGCAAACGGGAGGAATAGTGATGGCTCCTTGCCAGAAAGAAAACAGATTGTTTGTGACAATTCTGATGCGAGTTAGAATTGGAAGCTAGACAGTGGGGACAAAAATTCTTCAGTGTGATTTCCTGGGTCAGAATTTAGGCGCGATTCAGTGGTGAGAGTGTGGCAAGAATTGTGGCAAGAGGTACTTCTTCATCTAACGTTCAACCGAGGGAAGTTTTGGCTCCTTAAGTGATCCTTAACTTAGTTAGCTTTATAAGGAATTAGAAATAAATGTACAGGGGGAGAGAGAGAGAGAGACGTGAAGTTGTAATTAAATCCGTAGAGGCTGAAGTTGGTGAGGTGGGAAGTAATGAGTCTCTGGCCAAGCAGCGCCATTAAATAAACATGGAACAGATGGCTTAGACTCTGAAGTCTGCGAAAAGAATGACCAAAAGTCTTTTGACCTGAAAAGAAAGAAAGAAAGAAAAAAAGGCTTAAAAAAGTAGAAACCACAGAGCCCTTAGTTATTTATAAGGCCTGGTTTTTGTGTTTTGCAGTACTGTACTCTGATTTTCTGCATAAATGTGACTTATGTCACGTCTGCAGTAAAAACCGCTTATCGGGCCATGCTAGATCCCTCAAGCTTCTGTTGATAGTTAATTGAGGGCGGGGTTGAATCCTTAGAAAAAGAGAGATTGAAAGTCCTTAGAAAAGGGAGAAGTCTGACAGAAATGTAGAGTTGAAAGCACAGGTGGGATCCAGCAGGTTCTGACCAGTTCTGGAGAACCGGTAGTGGAAATTTTGAGTAGTTCGGAGAACCGGTAAATACCACCTCTGACTGGCCTCGCCTCCATCTATTCTCTGCCTCCTGAGTCCCAGCTGATCTGGAGGAAATGGGGTTTTTGCAGTATCCTTCCCCTGCCATGTCCACCAAGCCATGCCCACCAAGCCACACCCACAGAACTGGTAGTAAAAAATTTGAATCCCACCACTAACTTGGAAGGCATTGATGTGATCGAGACGTTCTGACTCAACAGGGACGGTATGACTTGACACAGCGGTGAAATCTACTTACCTTCCCTACCAGTTTGGAAGCACACACTTTGCATTTCGTGATGCACACTTTTTCACCCTCTGCGCATGCACAGAAGCCTTTGCACATGTGCAGAGGATTAAAAATAAGAAAATGGCGACGTCCGGGTGGGTGGGCGGAACCTCGCACTGCCGCTGCTACCGGTTCTCCGAACTACCAGCGGCTGCCGCTACCGGTATACCCGGACCAGGCCGAACCGGTAGCATTTCCACCCTGGCTTGACACATGGGAGACTTGTGAGAGTCCCGGAGACCTTGAATTGGCTAGTTATGGAGCAGAACTCCCAAAGGTGCTTCTGATTTTTGGGAAAGCACCTTTGGGACAATCATGAACTGGATGGTTGAGAATCTCCACAGACACAGAGCAAGATGACCTTTGGCTTGAATTGGTTTGTGTTTTTTGACGTTATGAAAAGTTGCTAAAAGTTTGATTTTATGAAAAGTTGGTCATGATAATGTATACAGGTAGTCCTCGACTTATAGCAGTTCGTTTAGGGACCATTTGAAATGACAGTGTCACTGAAAAAAGTGACTTATGACTGTTTCACACTTCTGACGGTGGCAGCATCACCAGAGTCACATGCTCAGAATTCAGACACTTGGCAACTGAGCCATATTAATGATGGTTTCAGTGTCCTGGAGTCATTTGATCTTTTGCAGTCTTCAGGCAACCAAAGTCAGATTCATTTAACAATGGTGTTGCTAACTAAACAACTGCAGTGATTCACTTAACAACTGCGGCAAGAAAGGTAGTAAAATGGATAAAAAACTCACTCAGCAATGTCTCAGTTAGCAACCAAAATTTTGGCCTCAATTGTGGTCATAAGTTGAGGACTACCTGTATAGACGTGACAGTGTGAGAGCGTATGACATTTGGCTTAAACTGTTGGGTGCTTTTTTATGTTATGAAACTGTTGCTATAGTTGGTATGATAATGTATATAATTACAGATTCATGACTGAATCGTTTCCTCTCTTGAGAGAAGTAGAAAGTCAACCCATATCGCAAAGACTTTTTATTTGCTGATTCTTTCTCCTACCAAAAGAATTCCTACTGGGTAATTGCAGTCGAAAAGCAGGATACAAATGAAATCCTTACCGATTGCGATCTTTATCAAGTTATAAATAAGAAAAATTCTTCCCGTGGCTTTTCTCCTTCTGACGTAGTTGATAAGAGCAGCAGAAGTCTTCAAATTAAATCTTAATGGAATTCGAGCATGTGTTTCATCTCTATACTAATATGAACTCAACGGGCTTTTTTCATTTCTCCGAACAAGGAGGAAAAACTGGGACAAGGGAGACACGTGTTGATAATTAGATTCATAATTAGCTATCTGCCTGTGGACAATCTTGCCAGGATGAAGACAAAATCTAGGAAAGCTTTGATGACCCAAAAGTACACTTCTGTTAAACAGGCAAAATTTAGGAAATTAAGACAATCAACAATTTGGCTATTGTTTATCCGAAGCAACGCAGTGTTTGGAATTGTCACCGCAATTTGATAAAATTGGTTGCAATTGGTCATGGTTCACATTAGGACCCTGTGATTTAAATTACTCATAATTTTTAATTGGCTATAAATATTTTAGCCTCTTAAGAATCAGAGCTACCAAAGCTTTATCTGCTTTCTTAAAACTGTGCATTAAATTATAGAGTGCTTTAGTTTTCCTTCTCTTAACCCTTTCTTTTTTCCACTCAAGTTTTGTTTAAAAAAAAAAGTTAAATGGGACTTTTAGACTTAGACTACTTTATTGTCACTTTGAATGTACACTAACCGGCATACATTAAAATGAAATTACGTTGCATTCAGCTCTCAAAGTGTCTCCACCTCTAAATATAAACATAAACATGACAAAATAGATAAATATAAATAAATAAATAAATAAATAAATAAATAAATAAATAAATAAATAAATAAATAAATAAATAAATAAATAATAAATTAGATAGATAGATAGATAGATAGATAGATAGATAGATAGATAGATAGATAGATAGATAGATAGATAGATAGATAGATATGCACATACCCACCTATATTATATGACATGGAGAAACAACACAGTCTAATTCGGATGTATACATGTACATGGCTAGAGAAACAAATCTTGCAAGTTTACCAGACGGATGGCCTAGGGAAGAAAGCTGTTACAGAATCTGGAAGTCCTGCTAAAAATACTTTGAAATCTCCCAGAGGGGAGTAACAGAAACAGAACATGAGTGGGTGTGTGGGATCTCTAACAATGCTTTGAGCTCTAAGCACATAGCACTTATAAGCAGTATCCCGGAAAGCAGATAATCATGGAAAGCAAGCTTCTTATAATCTTCTCAGCTGTCCTCACCACTCTCTGTAGGGACTTTCTATCTGAGGCTCTGCTGCCACCTAACCAAACAGTGATGCAGTTTGTTAAAATGCTCTCAATCGTGCCTCTGTAAAAAGTGGCCAGGATAGAAAGAGAAATATGTGCTCTCCTCATCCGACGCAGGAAATGCAGATGCTGGTTTGCACGCTTCACTAAGGATGACATGTGAAGAGACCAGTTCAGATTGTTAAGTTATCTGCACCCCCAGATACTTAATACTGTTGATCACCTCTACAGCTGCATCCTTGATACTGAGTGGAGTATGACCATGCCGGCTCTTTCTAAAATCTACAATGATCTCCTTTGTTTTATTAACATTTAGAACCAGGTTACTTTTACATTTTGAATAAAACTAAGCATTCTTGGATTTCTCTCAGCCAGTTAAGCAATAAACCGCAGTCAGCTTCCAAGGATGCCATAGTTTTGATAAATAAATTTACAGTACATTAGCAAAGTTAACTGGTATCAAGGCTGTGTGATATGTTGCCTTGATAAATAACCCTACACATCACATCATACATTGACAGCTTCACTGTAAGAACTAAGGCAGTGCAGTGTAAAAACAAGTGTATCTGCAACACTGCAAGATAAATGTTAAGAAAACAACAACTTAGAAAAGTTAATGATGTTGTTATAAAAGATTTCCAGCAACTGCTGCTGGGTATGAGTTGGAAGCCCTATTTATAGTGAATTAAAGGTTGAAGTACTGGAAGCCACTTTCTGGTGCCTGCATGAGGGAGCAGAGTATAAGCTATACTTTTTGGGCAGGTGGGTAGTTTCCAACTATTACCTGTTTTAGTAAGAGAATTGTCTGGTTTCAATCTGCTCACAACCACAAGATGACAAAGCTGTCATTTGCGTAACATGAGGAGGGAGAATTTTTCCTGCTCATAATATTACTACAGAAACGTCCTCGACTTACAACCATTTGTTTAGTGACTGTTGGAAGCGGCACTGAAAAAAGTGACTTATGACCATGTTTTACACTTGCGACCGTTGCAGCATCTCCATGGTCACATGATCAAAATTCAGACACTTGGCAACTGACTCATATTTATAACAGTTGTGGGGTCCAGGAGTCATGTGATCCCCTTTTGCGACCTTTTGACAAAATCTATGGGGAAAGCAGTTTCACTTAACAACCGTGTTACTGACTTAACTGTAGTGATTCACTTAACAGCAAAAAAGGTCATAACATGGGGCAAAACTCACTTAAACACTGTCTCTCTTAGCAACAGGAATGTTGGGCTCAATTGTGGTCATAAGTTGAGGACAACCTGTAGTTTGATGAAGCTGACCAGCGAGAGATACACAACAGATAATAAGACTCATGTTTTCAGTAGGATTTGCTACCACAAGGTATAATCATGGTTACCATTCTGGATGGTTTTTAAAAATGTAAGAGGCAAAGCAGGGGTGGGTTCTAACTTACCTCGCTGCCGGTTTGCTTTCTCCCGTGCTGCGTGGGCGCGCCTCGTGGGCGCGGGCATGCGCAATGCTGAAAAATCCAATAATAATAATAATAATTTAAAAAAAGCCAAAAACAAGATGGCGACTGCATGCACAGTGCCGGAAACTCGGCTTCTGCACATGCTCAGAAGAAGAAAAATAAAAAAATAAAAAAAGTTGAAAACAAGATGGCGACAGAAGAAAAAATAAAAAAATAAAAAAATAAAAAAAATAAATTAAAAAAACTTCAAAAAAAAATTTAAAAAAAGATGGCAGCACCCATGGACCGGCATGACTGAACCGGTTTCGTGATGTCATCATGACATCATCAGCGGGTCGCTACCGGTTTGGGTGAACCTGTCCGAACCGGGAGGAACCCACCTCTGATGCAAAGTCTTCTTCAAATTGAACTAGATTCCTGGCAATGTATATAGACAGGACACACAATAACATTGATAATAGTGCAGAAATAGTTTGCCATTGCCTTTTTCCAGGATGTTTTTGACCTTTTAAATCTAATTTAAAACCCTGGGATTTGCTGCTGGTACTTCCATCCAAGGACTAACTAAGTTCAACCCTGTTAATTTGCAAAACCAAACAAGGTCACACTGGTGCTAAAACCAGGGTTGGGTAAGTTATGGGGGATAAAGGTGTACGCTTCTGTTATGGCTAAATACAGGTAGTCCTCAACCTATAGCAGTTCATTAAGTGACCGTTCGAAGTTACAACAGCACTGAAAAAAGTGACATGACCACAGCATCCCCATGGTCATATGGTTTACATTTGATGCTTGACAAATGATTCCTATTTATGAGGCTTGCAGTTTTTTCTGGAGTCATGTGATCATCTTTTGTGACTTTCTAATCCAGGGGTCCTCAAACTTGGCAACTTTAAGACTTGTGGACTTCAACGCCCAGAATTCTGGGAGTTGAAGTCCACAAGTCTTAAAGTTGCCAAGTTTGAAGACTTCTGTTCTAACCAGCAAAGTCAATGGGGAAGCCAGATGCACTTAACAACCGTATTACTAATTTAACAACTGCAGTGATTCACTTAACAAATGTGGCACGAAAGGTCATAAAATGGGGCAAAACTCGCTTAACAAATTTGTCACTTAGCAACATAAATTCTGGACTCAGTTGTGGTTGTAAGTTGAGGACAACCTGTATTGTCTGGGTTCTCACATCTTTGGAAAAAGATCCCTGATAAAACTGCTTTAAATTTTCATTTAGATTCTTTTAATTGAGAAATTGAGCATCCAGCGTTACATTTATTCTGAAGAATCTTCCAGATATTTCATAGACTCCAGAGACCTCCTTAGGCAATAAGAAAAATGACAGGGGGCTGCAGTGTTTATTTACTCCGAAAACAAGAAAAGAAAGCTCAAACAGTTAAGAGTGAGAAGAGGCGGGGAAAGATTTGGCAACACCTGAACAGGTAAATCAACATTTTGGGACTGGGTACATCTTACATAGTTGTCATTTTGTGACAGTGCCCATGATGGGTGCTTAAAATTCCAAAGGCTTCAATTAAAAACACTGACCTGAAAATTGAAGAACATTGACCACCGTGATGGTGCAGTGGTTAGAATGCAGTATTGCAGGCTGACTCTGCATTCCCACTGCCAGCAGTTTGATCCTGACCTACTGAAGGTTGACTTAGCCTTCCATCCTTCCGAGGTCGGTAAAATGAGGACCCAGATAGTTGGGGGCAACATGCTGACGCTGTAATCCGCTTAGAGCACTGTGAAGTGGTATATAAGTGTTACGTGCTATGGCCGTTGCTATTTCTTTATTCTTTGTCAGTTGATTTGTCTAGTCTACTCAATATTATTTTCTTTAGAGGAAATCAACCGCTTGCTTTCCAGATGTTTTGTCATATTTCTCAGCCTTTGCCATAGTTGATTTGTGTCATGGAATCTATAATCCAAACAGGTCTATAAGACAGGTTACTTCAGGGTATCTCAGCTACCAACATTTATATCTGAAGATTTAATTAATTCTATCAATGAGATTTGGATCCTTCTTCCTGAAAAACATGGACCTTTTGATCGAGTTATGCAGTGTTTCATTGAATAAAGCGTTTCTCAACCTTGGCAATTTTGAGAGGTAGGGACTTCAACTCCCAGAATTCCCCAGCCAGCATGTTGGCCGGGGAATTCTGGAAGTTGAAGTCTCCATATCTCAAAGTTGCCAAGGCTGAGAAATATTGCCTAAACAAAAAGGTTTTGTCCTCCCACATAGTGGGGTGGGATTCAGCCGGTTCAGGCCAGTTCAGGCGAACCAGGTTTTAATTTTCATCTGGTTCGCTGAACCGGTTGTTGCAAGGACTGGCTGACCCCACCCACCCTGCCCCTCCCCTCCCAGGAGTCTCCACGTGGCCCGTTTTGGATGCCAGGTAAGTGCAGGGCCTGCGCGGAGGCCCTGGGAGGGTGAAAAACGGACCTACCGGAAGTACCAGAAGTTCGGAAATGGGCCCGTTTCCGGCCTCTGGAGACTGGGGGAGGCTGTTTTTGCCCTCCCGGAGGCTCGCAAGAAGCCTCTTGAGCCTGGGGAGGGCGAAAAATGGACCTACCGGAAGTACTGGAAGTCTGGAAACGGGCCCATTTCCGGCCTCCGGAGGGCTTCCGGTGCCCGGGGGAGGCCGTTTTCGCCTCCTGGAGGCTCAAGGAAAGCCTCAGGAGCTGGGGTGTGTGTGAAAATGCAACCCCCCTTGCTGTGGTGCAGGAGGCAAGTAGGCCATGACCCCATGGCCACGCCCACCCAGCAACCGGGCAGCGAACCGGTTGCTACATTTTTTCAATCCCACCCCTGCCCCCACTGCTGAGTGAGCTGAGATGCCAAACGCAGGGCACTGCCAAAATCCTACCCTAAATCCTAACTTAACCCTTTCCTAATTTCCATTTGTGAATCTTCGTAGAAAGTGGACTACTCTTCTGACAATAATTCTGTATGTTTAACTTGAAAAAATAATAATAATTGCTTTACAGTGCTCACCGACTTTGAAGATGACTATAAGACATAATAATTGCTTTCCATGTCAGTGGGAGAGCTTTTTCCAATGACCTTTTGTTCAGAGTTTTTTTCTTTTCCTTTCACAACAACTGACTTGCAGAATGGAATTTGGGAGACTACAGAACTCACAGAGGTTGTGCTGAAGTGCACTTCTTCCTTCCTGTTGAGCTTTTTGAAGTGCTGGCTGTGAAAAATTGCATGCTCTAAGTTGATGTGACCCTTTCTGCTGCAAAGCTGTAAAGTACTTGAAAGATTACCATAAACGACTCCCTTTTTCCCCCCTCCCCCAAAAGCTTTCTTTCAAACCATATAATGCAAAGTATGCTTTCAGGGCTTATATCGTTTGGAAAGGCGATATCTTCCAAAGTAATGTGCTGAGCATGGGAAATAAACTATGGCCTTAGATATGTTTCCTCCTTTCAATGCACATCTTAGTTAGTGCTCTTTAGCACAATAGCACATCACCAAACAGGTCCATTCGGTTTCATGCCTGTCTTCCAAACCAGGGGTCTCCAACAGTGGTGGGTTCCTACCGGTGCAGTCCACTCTGTTGTTCCGATAGTGGCCAGCAGATGGCGCTATTTACAAGCGACTGCGCCGGTGTTATCTTCCCTGGTCTGTCGCGCGGTGCCATCTTTTTTTGGGAATTTTTGGGCTGATTTTGCTTCCTGCGCAAAATAGGTTGACCCCCTCTTTTTTGTGGCAGCCCCTCAAATATTGAAACTGCCAGGGTTCCAAATAGCATTCAAGCAGAAATCAGAGTCCAAGGCAAAAAGTTCCTCAAAGTTCCAATTCATTGCTGAAGCCATGTTGGCACATCCAAAGGGAAACCCGAATCTGACTTTCCCCCAGCTTCCCACCCAGTAGGAAGTTGGCACCCCTTGTCCCACCCCCCCAACTGGGTCCCGTTGTCCACTCATCTTCTGCCTGCGTGGCCGTTCCTCCTCCCAGTTTCCAGACAGGTGTTGGACAAAGGATGACATTGAAGATCTAGCAAGAATGTGTTATGTCTAAGTTTGCTCTCTCATGCAATCCCCCCTCCCAGGTTCTCACAGTCAGCAGCCTTCTAAGCAATAATGTGGCGAGCGATGCTCTAAGTCCAACATCGCTCGACAGAAACACTGCTATCGTGTCAACCCTAGTCCTTCTTTTCACTAGACTAGACATACCTGAATTCCTGCAACCATTCATCATATGTTTTAGGCTCGAGCCCCTAATCATCTTTGTTGCTCTTCTCTGCACTCCTTCTAGACCAGAGCCTCAACACCCATGTGACTTCTTTATTGGTAGTTGGCCGCCTCTTCCTTTTTTGGAGCAGCTCACTGTGTTAGTGATGAATGCAAGCCATCTTCATGTCATTATATAGTCGTTGTTTTGGTTTCTCTTGGCTCTTTCACAGCCTTGATATAGAAGAGCTACTTGAGCACATCCCTGAAAACTATTGCTGTGTTCAGACCAGGGGCGGGTTCCTAATTTTTTTACTACCACTCTGTGGGTGTGGCTTATTTTGTGGGTGTGGCTTGCCAGCCATGTGACTGGGTAGGCGTGGCTTGCCAGCCCTGTGACCAGGTGGGCGTGGCTTGCCGGTCATATATTAGTTATTTCAGAGAGATGTTACTACTATTTTTGTTATTTTATACCTTACATGAAAAGCTTTGCATACAAAGTGTGTGTTACACCATGGCAACACAGCAACCTTTATATGCAGAAAATGTTACAGTTAAAAGACAAGCAAGTCTCATATAGCATTTTTGGTTTCAGTCATGGATTCCTTAAACGAAAATATTGAGGACTATTAAAAGAACAGTATCTTTTAACAGTCCTCAATGTTTTCGTCTAAAGAATAACAGTATAAAACTGTATAAAAATAACAGTATAAAAGGTTAAGCTTTCGGAAAACGCCCACTTTGGGAAGCTTTAGGCAAAAGTGAAGGAAAAGTGTCAAATGCGAGCTTCTTATTATTTTCAAGCGAAGGGACAGGGAAAGACTTAATTGTCAGGTTTCTGGGCATGCGCAAAAGAATTTTTTTAAAAAAATGTAATTTTTTTAAAAAAAAATGGCGGCACCCAGGCACCGGCAACCGACCACACCGGTACTGTGACGTCACCAGTGGGCCGCTACTGGTGCTATAGAGTGGACCGCACCAGTAGGAACCCACCACTGGTTCAGACCATGCCTAGTTCATTCTGTATCAAGGTCAGAGGTCTGTAGGCAGCATCAGGGTCCAGCGGTGTTGTTCTGAGACCACCATGAATGGCTCGTGAACAGCACTAGCACTGGAAAAAGGAGGAGGGAAAAAGGTACATTGAAGAACACACTTTATGCATGCACAAAAGCCTTTTTTTTGCACACGTGTAAAGTAACAAAAAAAAAGGCTGAAACTGCGAAAGTGCAGAAAATTCCACACATGGTCCTTAGCTCTGGGCTCTATCAATGGCTCAGAATTGTGGATAATGAGGGGTCAGCTATATATGAGGGCTCCGTGACTGGCAGGGGACATGATTTATCTGTAGAATATGGGGCAAAACCTTAAATGAGCATTGAGTATGAAAAAAGAAATGGGCCAATTTCACTCTGCTAGTTCTCCCGCTTTTGGCAGCCAGTGGCAGGATATTCACGATGCCACCTCCAAAACCTTCTTTTCTTTGAAATTGCATTTGACCTTTTTCTTCGTTAACTTTTCTCTTTCCTTGTCTTGCTCGGTCCTGGGCGTTCCTATCTCTCCATCTTTAAAGATGTGCCTGGCATTTCCTGCCCTTCACTGGGAGAAATAATTAAAGTTGGGTAGAAAAAGACAAAAAAAGATTTCTTGGAAACCGCACGCTTACATTTTTTTCTCACTGAATTGTATTGAGGAATACCTTTTTTGAGGAATACCTATTTTGGGGGAACGGCTGATGCCTGGGGACAATTTTTCTTCCCCAGAACTGAAGGGGCAACGTGCTGAACATTTTTCTTTTCCTCTTGGTTTGAAATCTTGGTTTATTGTATTCCAATTTTGCAATGGTATTGCATCACCATTTTTTAAATACTGAAATACTGGTTTCTTTTCATCCTGGATTACAGAGTAAACCATTAATCTTTTAAGGAACAGAACGCAGACATGTAACAGTGATGAGTTTACGAGAAAGGCCTGAACATAAACAATAGTCTGCCCCAATTATAGAAAACAGCAGGAGGTCAATGTGCATGATCTTAATTAGGTAGAAGGTTAAAGAAGGATTTATCCCTGCTGTGATATTCTTCAACACTTCCCCCCCCCCAGGGCAAGGGGTCAGCAATCTTAAACACTCAAAGAGCCACAGAAACTCCGGAAGCCCTCCGTTCAATTCTGGAACTGACCGGAAGTCCGGTTCCCCCCACCATAGAGTCTCCTCCTAGCATGTATCCTAGAAATGTATCTCCTCCTAGAAATGTATCTTACTCAGCTTCCTCCTGATAGGCATGGTGGTCTTTGCTTGCCGTTTGATTTCTTGCCAGCTTTCCCAGTAGACCAGAGAGGAAACACAAACACAGTAAGAGACCTGGTGTCACAGTGGTTAGAATGCAGTATTGCAGGCTGACACTGTCCACTGCCAGGAGTTCGATTCTGACCAGCTCAAGGTTGACTCAGCCTTCCATCCTTCTGAGGTCAGTAAAATGAGGACCCAGATTGTTGGGGTTTATATGCTGACATGATAAACTGCTTAGAGAGTTCTGTAAAGCACTATGATAAGAGCCATAGTGGTGCAGTGGTTAGAATGCAGTACTGCAGGCTACTTCTGCTGATCGCCAGTTTGGCAGTTCGAGTCTCACCAGCTCAAGGTTGACTCAGCCTTCCATCCTTTCGAGGTTGGTAAAACGAGGACCCAGATTGTTGGGGGCAATATGCTGATTCTGTAAACCGCTAAGAAAGGGCTGTAAAGCACTGTGAAGCGGTATATAAGTCTAACTGCTATTGCTATGAAGCGGTATATAAGTCTAAGTGCTATTGCTATGAGTAAATTCTATTTTATTGTAAAGCTACATTAACAGAACCTTGCAAGTCTCAAGTACAAATCTCCCACCTTTTCTTTTACAGTCTGAGAAGTTAGGGAGGATCCTTTCTGAGTTTCTTTCTCTGTCCATTACACAGCTGTGGTCTCTTCCCTCTCTTAGCTGATCATTTCCTGGGCAGCCTCTCCCCTCCATCCAACTCCCAAGGTCATTCCCATGTACCATTACATTTCTCTAGACACCTGTTTGCAAACAAAGGTGAAAGTTAGAACTGATGTTGGAACAAAAAATGAAGGAGGCATCTTTTCACCCTCTCCCAAAGGAGAGGTCTGATGGTCTGATTAGAAAACAAGGATGCTTCTTTCGAACTGATGGATAAAAGCTAAAACACAAGCATGTTTTTCATCACCTACTTTTAAAGCAGGAAGCCAAATTGAAATGCTTCTGAATCCTAACCATCTGCAGAATTATTTATTTATTACATTTATTTATTAGATTTAGAGAGCTAAGACCCAAGTCTCTGGTCATCTTCTGGTCATGAAACAATGAAAAATAGAAATTGTGCATGCCCAGAAAAATAATGCTTCAAAGAAATAGAACTATAGAAATGTTTGTTACCCGCCTTACTTAAGGCTTGGGAGAACAGCCAGCGTTTCAGAGGTTTCTTGAACATGATCAGGGAAGGAATATCTGGGGGTGAATGCTGCTTGACAGGGCAGGGGCTGAGGGCTGGGGTAACACAGGGGCAGGTGCTATGAGTGGCTTAGGTTTACTCAATCCTGGTTGTGTAAGTGTGTCTCTAGACAGCAGTATATCAATAACTCGTGAAGTTCAACTTCTTCCCTGTGCAATAAAAGCTCTGATTTATTTTGCTGGCCAATGTGCTTGATCTTAGCTGAGTGATGGTTCTGAGATCACATGCATGGACTTCTGATTGGAAGTTGAGACGAATGTGAACCGGTTCTTGGGTTTATAAGCAAGCCTTTCTGCAGTGTGTTTGACAGCGTAGTGGTGCCAGAGATCAGTTCTTCTTGTCTGAGGAAGCTACAGCTAAGCATTTATTTCCCATTAGCTAATAGTCCAGCTGTGCAAAACACATTCCTTGCACTGTTAGCTAGTCTAGGTTTGTACAAATTGCAAATGAAGAACTCTGTGTATTTCATTATTATTTCACCAGCAGGATCAGGATGGTTTTAGTGTTTAAATGAGAATTCCTACAGTCTTCTTGCTTAGGAGTTTGTTATTGGGACATAGAGCATGATAGCAGTTTCCGGACTGAATGTTTGGGAGGCCATGTTCATCTTTCTCTTCTAATCCTCCATGGAAGAGAATCAATGGATCACAGGGCAGATACATGGTGTGCACTTTTTGCTTTGGAAGAACTTTGGTAAGATTTTTTGTTATTATTTTTGTTTTACTCCTATTAATTTTTAGTCCCGCTACTTCACCAAATTCTTCTATTTTTTGAATTAATTTAGGTCCTGTTTCTAGAGGTCCTTCTAATATAAATACCAAATCGTCTGCGAATGCTTGAACTTTATATTCTTCCTTTTTTAACTTTTAGGCCTTTTATATCCTGATCTCTTCTAATTATCAGTAGTAATGCCTCAAAATAAAAAATAAGGGCGATAACAGACATCCTTGTCTTACCCCTTTTGCGATATTACATTTTCCTGTGATGTCCCCGTTTATTACCTTTGCTGTTGGGGTTGTATATATATTTTCCACCATTTTCACGAATTTTCCCTCAAAGTTCATGTTCTTAAGTTGTGCAATAATAAATCTCCAATTTATGTTATCAAAAGCCTTTTGGGCGTCTAGGAAAATTAAAGCGGCTTGTTTTCCCGGGTGGACCTCGTAATATTCTAGGGTGTTTATAATGATCTTCATATTACAGTATTTTTAATCTCTCTCCTTGGTAAAAAACTGTTTTGATCTGGGTGTATATATTCAGTTAAAACTCTTTTGACTCTTTCTGATATTATAGCTGCAAATATTTTGTAGTCTGCATTTAATAGCGAGATGGGTCTGTAATTTTGGATCTGTTGTCTGTCTGTATCTTCCTTTGGAATGAGAGTAATGAGTGCTTCTGTCCATGTTGTGGGTATTTTAGCTTCTTCTAGTGCTTCGTTAAATATTTCTAACATTAACAATTCTAATGTTTCTTGTGTATTCTTATATAACTCTGTAGGAATTCCATCTGGGCCCGGTGATTTATTGTTTTTTTTTTCTTTTCAATGCCTCCCTTAATTCCATCGCTGTTATTGTTCTGTTTAACATCTTCTTTTTTCCTCTGCAATTTGATTTGTATTCAGTGTATGTACATATTGTTTAATATTATCCTCTATAATGTTTTCTTGGCAGTATAACTTTTGAAAAAATTCCTGTGCTATATTCTTTTTTTCCTCCCTTCTATTACATAGATCTTTATGTCTTGTATCTTGACACTAAAAAGCTGGTTGACTAATAACTGATTATTGTTTAAGGTAGTTGACACGTTCTTTTATTTATTATGTATTTATTTGTGAGATTTATATACCGCCTCACAGTGCAAGCACTCTCTAAGCGGTTTACACCAGTAAGCAATGTATATTTATATTGCCCCCAACAATCTGGGTCCTCATTTTACCTACCTCGGAAGGCTGAGTCAACCTTGAGCCGGTGAGATTTGAACCGCTGACCTGCGGATCACAGTCAGTTAAAGTAGCCTGCAGTACTGCACTCTAAACGCTGCGCCACCTCATTATTCTGAATGAGGCTCTACCGACTTAATGACTGTGAGATTTACTTATCAACTGCCATGATTCACTTAACCGTGACCAAAAAATGGTTATAAAATTAATTGCATCTCACCTAACAACCGCCTAGTTTAGCAACCAAAATTCTGGTCCCAATTGTTGTAAATTGAGGACTGCTTGAAGAACAGTGTCCTCTAGTGAAGAGAAGGACCAGGGGAGACATGATAGCAGGGTTCCAATATTTGAGGGGCTGCCACAGAGAGGAAGGGGTCAAGCTATTTTCCAAAGCACCTGAAGTACCAGACAAGGAATAATGGATGGAAAGTGATCAAGGAGAGATTCAACCTGGAAATAAGGAGAAATGTTCTGACAGTGAGAACAATCAACCAATGGAACAGAAGTTGCCTTCGGAAGTTGTGGGAGCTTCATCACTGGTCAGGCTTTCAAGAAGAGGTTGGAACTGCCATTTATCAGAAATGGTGTAGGATGTCTTGCTTGGGTGGGTGGGGGGTTGGAGTAGATGACCTACAAGGTCCCTTCCAACTCTTTTAATCTGTAAATCTGTAAACACTTTACTCATTTAGAGGAAAATGTACAATATTATGCCTTTAGTGTTATCTAATTGGTAGCCGGGCCCAGCTAATTTTTAGATAAATTCTATAGTCATGCTGGTGGAGGGCGGGGAAATACCATTAAAAATGGGCTGGTCAAATCTCTTGGAAAGGAATGCCCTGTAGCTTTAACTCCTTCAAGTTTGGTTTTTTTTGTGGTTTCAGCATGGATGAATGGAAGAATTAAAATCCCACTGTAGGACTGCGCATAGTAGTTCTCAGAGGCCGGCTTAAGCTGTGGGGAGTATGAATCGAGATTGCTTCTAAGTGAGCAGCTTGCTCTATCCAAATTTATAAAGGTCCTTTCCATAAAAATGTGACCTCCATTTAAAGGTGATTTCAATTTTTTCCCCTTCTCTCCTTCCTCAATGTGCAGTAACTGCTTCTCTGCAGATTGGTGCTGGAGGTGGTCAGTTAATCATTATCCCCAGAGTCTATTCTTCAATTGGACATAAATGCATGACTCATGAATTAATGGGAAGCCCAAACTGTAGCAGCTCCTGTTAAGTATCAACTTGTATTGGAAAAACGGAGAGCGGAAAAGAGAGAGGCCGTTTTCCTAAAGCATTGCTTTTCAATCATTTCTTGCTATTACTTAATGTCTAAACGAAACATTGGTAGTCTGAGAAATAAGGAATGGAATGCATAAAATACTGACAGCGTGGATTTTACAAAATGTTTAAAGAGTTGCGTCTTGCATGCCAACCCAAAAGGAAGATGCTGACGAAATACAAGTATTTCTTCTACCGAGTTCATTTCATAATGCTGCTTTATGGTGTATGCTTAGAGACACATACCGTATTTTTTGGAGTATAAGACGCACCTTTTTCCTCCCTAAAAGTGGCTGAAAATTTGGGTGCGTCTTATACTTCGAATGTAGCTTTCTCGAAGCTTTTTTCCAGCCCTAACTAGGTGCTAACAGATCTTCCCAGCTTTACCTTGCAGGCTTTTTTATTGTTACTCTCTCCGAAGAATGTTTTTCCAGCCCTAAGTCTTTGCAGGGTTTTTTTCATTGCTCTACTTGCTCCGAATAAGTTTTTTTCTAGCCCTAACCAGGTGCTATATATCTTCCCAGCTCTTACTGGCTTGCAGGCTCTTTCATTGTTACTCACTCTCTCCGAAGAAGGTTTTTTTAAGTCCTAACCAGGGGATAAAATAATGTG
The DNA here is from genome assembly GCA_023053685.1 of Diadophis punctatus similis. Classification (NCBI taxonomy): domain Eukaryota; kingdom Metazoa; phylum Chordata; class Lepidosauria; order Squamata; family Dipsadidae; genus Diadophis; species Diadophis punctatus. The sequence continues at coordinate 10,742,792 of JALIGW010000014.1, read as the reverse complement.
CTGAAGCTGACCAGACTAAGGACACTAGCCAGATGAATACCTGGTAGGTAGATTTTTTCCCCCTATTTTCCTCCCCAAAAACTAAGGTGCGTCTTATACTCCGAAAAATACGGTAAGTGAGAAGTGGTTTTCCAATTCTATGTTGTTGAAGCCCAGTCTCAGGCTTTCCAAATGGTTCATTATGTGCCATCAAGTTAGTGTCAATTTTTAGCTACCTTTCATCATGATAATTTCCCCCCAATTTTGTCTTTCAGATCTTCTAGTGGTGTGCTCTTTTCTTCCATTTCCCCCACCTTGACAGACTTCTTTCTGCAAAGTAGCACACCGTTTTTGTTCATCCTTTATCTATACATTTAGAGCAGCCATCTTTTGGGAGTTCATGGGTACTTACATTGTAAAATAGCAGTCTTGGTAAACTTAGACAGTTCCATAAATCCCATTTGCTGGTAGGCAAATTTCTGAGGATATACATTGCTCTTCCTTTATTTTTGGTTGCATTTTCTGGGCAGGTGACAACTTTTATAATGAAAGAAATTGTGGAGGAATGTAATCCAGAGTTGCAGGAGGAAAGGTCTCTTTACCAGAGGACAAAAAGACAGCAGAGTTTAGACTCTGGTGGTCAGGAAGAGTGCTAAGACCGACACTCCCTAACAATTCACAAAGTGTATCTATATCTAATGCAATTATTGCAGATCATTGCTTTAGTCTGGCAAGATTCTGTCTGTAGACAAACAACAATAAATGAATTGCTCAGAAGTAACTCCATGTTAGAATGAAGAATAAATCTTCATAGAGGCGATGTTGATCTTTCTCTTGGAATTCAGACATTTAGAAATATAGCCGAAGTTTAAAAGTCTAATTGAAAATATTTATTTCGGTACAAAAACAATAAATTCTGATTGTTTACATCTCTACTATAAAATGCGACCTTCTCGGTCAAGAGCTAAGTCAAGAAGAATATAATGGAGTATCAGGAATGCACACATGCGTACAAGAATATTATATCACGTGTTCTGGAATGTACCATTATAATAGATAGGGATGCAGCTCCCTGCATATACATACAACTGACAATAATCACACCGTGACACTCCACATGCCATTTTTGCTGCTTTGGGCCTAACAGTAATGGAGTGTAACCTAATTCTCTGTTCTTATTTTCTAAGTTTGCTTCTCCAGACCTAGGGGCATTTTTGTAAATCAAGATAATATTAGCAGCTGGCAGACCAACTCCATATTTATTTTTTAAGTTGAATAGCAATAGCAATAGCACTTTTCTTATATACCGCTTCATAGTGCTTTACAGCCCTCTCTAAGCGGTTTACAGAGTTCAGCATATTGCCCCCAACAATCTGGGTCCTCATTTTACTGACCTCAGAAGGATGGAAGGCTGAGTCAACCTTGAGCCGGTAAGATTTGAACAGCTGAACTCCTGAACTGCAGTGCTGCACTTTAACCACTGCGCCACCTCGGCTCTAGGATAGGATACAGAGCCAGTGCTCATGGCCTTTCACATGGTAGACAATTGCCTTGTGATGATCTCAGAATAGGATACATGATTAGGTATTATGACACTTCATTAAAAAGATACTTGGGGGGGGGGCAGAAGGCATCCAAGGATCAATAAATTAGGAAAATAAATGCAGCGGACAATGGCAATGTTGATTAAACTATTACTTTTCCGCCTTGAAATTATCTATTTAGGATCATAATTCTATTTGGTCCATTTCTCCAGTTGCACAATTTGCAGAGAATTTGACCAGCCAAATTGTGTCTAAACTCTGTTTTTGACACCGACTGAAATCAAAATGGTTCTTTGACACAAAATACATGTACGAAGAAGAGAGAACCCTGATGCTAAATTCATGAATAAGGTGGGGAAAATATATATTGCCTGAAGGCATATTAAGCAAAACCAGCCCATTTTTTTTGTTTGTGCCATCATTTATAACAGATTTGAGTGTCTTGCCTAACACATTATGAAAATTTAAATTCACAGTTGATTGCATTTCTGTTGCTTTCAATGTGGCACATTAGATTATCTTTCTCGATATGCAGTAGATGTACTGCTTTGTGAATGCGAATCTGAAGCACAGATTTTTGTGTGTGAGAGAGGGGTGGGGAGGGCGGGAGAGAGGTGAGATAGATAGATAGAGAGAGAGAGAGAGAGAGAGAGAGAGAGAGAGAGAGAGAGAGAGAGAGAGAGAGAGAGAGAGATTTGGAGAATTCTGCCTCTGGGCTAAAACATGATCTTATGGCATTATTTATTGGATCTTTACAAGGAAGCCTCCAGTATGTGCTACTGTGTAATTCCAAACAAAATATCTGTGGTTTTTTTTTTCAGTCTGTGGGATTTGCTTTTTAAAACCAGAATTTTAAAGCCACGGAGCAATCATTCGCTTCCATATTCTGAAGCATTTCAAGCTCTACCATCTATACAAGTTTTGGATGCTTTCCAATCAATACTTTGACATCCATCTTTTTCTGTTGCTTCGATCTCTGGCAAGGATTTCTACCGGATTATCGCAAGATTTCCTGTCTTTTCACCCGGAGTGGAGAACTCATGCTTGTCCTGAGATTGCCAACTCCTGGCTGTATGGGGGTTGCAGGGAACTGTAATTAAAGAATATTTAGAGGGTTGCATGTTATCAACTCTGGTTTATAATTTTGGCCTCTGCTAAGGAGCACTCTATGAAAGCGAAAGCTGGATTTGCAACTGAATGAGAATTGAGTATTAGCAAAGTTAACCAGTATCAAGGCTGTGTGATACGTTGCCCTGATAAATAACCCTACACATCACCTCATACATTGACAGCTTCACTGTAAGAACTAAGGCAGTGAAGTGTAAAACAAGTGTATCTGCAACACTGCAAGATAAATGTTAAGAAAAACAATTTAGCAAAGTTAATGATGTTAATTTTTAAGAGCCGTGGTGGCACAGTGATTAGAATGCAGTATTGCAGGCTAATTCTGCTGATGGCCAGGGGTTTGATCCTCACCAGCTCAAGGTTGACTCGGCCTTCCATCCTTCTGAGGTTGGTAAAATGAGGACCTGGATTGTTGGGGGAAATATGCTGACTCTGGAAACTGCTTAGAGAGAGCTGTAAAGCACTATGGAGCAGTATATAAGTCTACGTATTATTGCTATTGTTGCTGCTATGTCTGTGATGGCGAACCTATGGCATGCGTGCCACAGGTGGAAAGCGGAGCCATATCTATGGGCATGTGAGCTGTTGCCCTAGTTCAGCTCCAGTGCACATGTGCGTGCTGGCCAGCTGATTTTCGGCTGGCCCTGCTCAGCCACCCCTCCCCTCCCAGGAGTCTCCACATGGCCCATTTTGGATGCCAGGTAAGTACATGGCTCATGTGGCGGCTCTGGGAGGGCGTTTTTGGCCTCCAGAGGGCCTCCGGGGGGTGGGGGAGGCCGTTTTTACCCTCCCCAGGCTCCAAGAAAGCCTCTGGATCTTGAGGAGGGAAAAAATGGGCCCAACAGCCTATCAGAAGTCTGGAAATGGGCCGTTTCTGGCCTCTGGAGGGTTAAGGGAGGCCTGCTAGGCCCAAAATGGGGCACGTGGGGTGTCATACGTGCATGCGGGATAGCACGGGAGGTCACGGACGCATGCACAGGGGTGTAGGGCAAGTGGGGGTCATTGAATTATGGATGTGGGTACACACACACACGCCCTTTTGGCACCCGAGGGGAAAAAGGTTCGCCATCACTGTGCTATGTTATTACAAAAGAATTCCAGCAACTGCTGGGTATGAGTTGGAAGCCCTATTTATAGTGAATTAAAGGTTGATGTACTGGAAGCCACTTTCTAGTTCCTATGTGAGGGAGCATATGCCATACTTTTGGGAGCAAGGAGATGGTTTCCAACTACCGTATCATCTGTTTTAATATAGTCTGGGGAAAACATTTCTATATCCCTTGATGGCAGAACTTATTTGTTCCACCCCTGTGGCATCCTCAGTATATATGCAAATTTATGAGGAGTAAAAACAATGGCATTGGCAAGTTCTGTTTGAATTGGACCATGCTTTCCAAATGTCAGATCTTTGCTTAGATGCCAGTCTGCCATACATTATTTGGGGAGGGGAAGGGATGGCGGGAAGTTAGGGAGGGGACCTGCAAGCAAGATGTGGGAAACCGAAAGTAATAGTTGTGCAGTTGCAAGACATTTCAAGGCCGTGGTCCTGGGAATGGAATGCAGCACCTATCCATTTACCAACCACGGCAATGACCATTACGAAAACACTGAGCCACGGTGGTGCAGTGGTTAGAGTGCAATACTGCAGGCTACTTCTGCTGACTGCCTGCTGAGTGCAATTTGGCAGTTTGAATATCACCAGCCTCAAGGTTGACTCAGTCTTCTATCTTCCGAGGTTGTTAAAATGAGGACCCAGATTGTTGGGAGGCAAGAGGCTGACTCTGTAAACTGCTTAGAGAGGGCTGTAAAGCTATGTGAAGCAGTATATATCGTATTTTACGGAGTATAAGACGCACCGTTTTCCTCCCTAAAAGAGGCTGAAAATTTGGGTGCGTCTTATACTCCGAATGTAGCTTTTTCGAAGCTTTTTTTTCCAGCCCTAACGAGGTGCTAACGATCTTAACAGCTTGCAGCATTTTTTCATTCCTACTCCCTCCGAAGTAATTTTTTCTAGCCCTAAGTCTTTGCAGGCTTGTTTTCATTCCTACTCCTTTCGAAGAATATTTTTTTTAGCTCTAACCAGGGGATAAAATAATGTGCTGAAGCTGAACAGACTAAGGACGCTAGCCAGATGAATACCTGGTAGGTAGATTTTTCCCCCCTATTTTCCTCCCCTAAAACTAAGGTGCGTCTTATACTCCGAAAAATACGGTAAGTCTAAGTGCTATTGCTATTGCTATCTGCTATTGTTTGAATCAAGGTTTGTTGAATGAGCTAGAGCTGGCTGAGTCCAACCAGTGCATAAATGAATAATGGCTTAACGGGTGGATGAACTGTTTGTCTCCTTTCCAATATTCGGTGTCCCCAAACAGAATCCATCATGCGCTGTAAAGCAAAGCTGGCTGCTCTTGGGTTTGTTATTTGTTTATTTGGGTTTCCGAACTACAAATCAACTTCTAGTATGCCTGGCATATTTCTTGAAAGTGAGTCCAGCGCTATTATGACAACCCTGTAGTAGTTAAGATCATACTTCACTGTCATTTAAAAACGTGTAGTATTGAATTGAAAAAGGGAAAGCAGTGTGTCGCTTATATTCCAAAAGACCATTCAATTCTCATAACAATCACTCACACTGTCTAGTTTTAATTTTCATTTGCAGTCTTATTGTACACCTAATTATGTAATTCTCCCCTCCCATTTCTCCCTACAAATAACTGAATAACATTTACATAGGTTATTAACAGATTAACAGAGTTGGGAGGGACCTTGTAGGTCATCTAGTCCAACCCCCCCCACACCCAAGCAGGAGACCCTACACCAGTGATGGCGAACCTTTTTCTGGTTGCGTGCCAAAACTGTACACTTTTACAAAAGTGTAAAAGTGATAGCACGCGCGCGTGCCGGCACCCACAATGCAATGTGCACTCCACCTGCGCATGCGTGCACGCCCCGCCCCACCACGCTCCCCCACGCATGTGCCTCACACTGTGCATGCGTGCATCCCCGCACGTGTGCCACCCACGCATAATCCCCTGGCCCGTTTTAGGCTTGGAAAGCCTCCTGCACCAAACTTTGCCAGCGCAAACGGTCTGCCGCCACCGCTCCTCCTCTTCCTGCCAGCCTTGCGCTCCGGGCAGCGTCCAGCATGGCCGTTCGTGCCAGAAAGGGTTGGTGCAACCCTCTTCCGCCACAAGGGAGAATAACCACTTCCTGGCCAGCGCGCCTCTTACTGCTTACGGGGATTTCCTCCGGTTCTCCTGGGGGGAGCTCGCCTCCCTGCCAGAGGCTTCTCCTGCTGGCTGCGAGGGGCGAGAGGGCACGTTGGTACCCATCAGAGGAAAAGAAGCAGAGCTGCCAGCCATCCTGGGGCTTCCCTGTCTGCCCGGTCGAACAGGCTTCTGCTGCATCCCCAAGCCTCTGGTAGGGAGGGAGGGAGAAGCCCCAGCCCGCTGTTCCTGCAGCCGCCGTGGAAACAGCAGTGTGAGAACCACCACCACCAAGGGCGAGGGGGTGGGAGGCAGGAACAGCGGGCTGGGGCTTCTCCCTCCCTCTCCGCCAGAGGCTTGGGGACATAGCAGAAGCCCGCTCAGGCAGGGAGACAGGGAAGCCTCGGCCCGCCCATCCATGCCGCCGCCACCGCCTCACCCCTGGCATCAGAACTTCCCTGACAGTGGCAGGAGCAGCCGGCGGGGCAGAGAGGGCAGCGGTAGACTGCGGAAGCAGGCCCTTCACGCTGGCTAAGAGGCAATGGCAGCTCCTCATCCTCCTGCTAGCGTTGCACTCCAGGCAGCATCCAGCCAGCCATGCCTGGCCTCCCCCTGCAGCAGCCCATGTGGATCCTGGCTAGCCCAGCTTCAGGGCCTTTCCTTGTGGTGGCGATGACAAGGCATGCATGCATGCATAGGGTAGCGACTGGCAGCAGCGCTCCTGGCTGGCAAGTGGGTGGATGTCACGTGACACGCATGTCTTCTGGTTACTGGCCGGCTGATCTTCCAGTTTCTGGCACTGCCACATGTGTGAAGACCAGTTGATCATTGCACGTGGATGCGCACTAGTAACCAGAAGACTAGCTGGCTGGTGCACATGCCTGTACCGGAAACCGGAAAGGGGAATGGTTGACGCTGTGCGTGCCAGGCAACATGGCTCCACATGCCACTTTGGGCATGCGTGCCATAGGTTCGCCATCACGGCCCTACATCATTTGTGATGGATGGCAGTCCAGTCTCTTCTTTAAAGTTTCCAGTGATGAAGCTCCCACAACTTCTGAAGGCAACTCCTGTTCCATTGGTTGAATGTTTCCATTTCCTTAAACTACACAGACACAGATAATAGATTATACATATTAATAGAGTTGGAAGGGACCTTATAGGTCATCTTGTCCAACCCCCCACCTAAGCAGAACCTAAGCAGAACCTACACCATTTTTGATGGCAGTCCAGTCTCTTCTTGAAAGCTTCCAGTGATGAAGCTCCCACAGCTTCCGAAGGCAACTTCTGTTCCATGGGTTGATTGCTCTCACTGTCAGGAAATTCCTCCTTATTTCCAGGTTGAATCTCTCCTTGATCAGTTTCCATCCATCATTCCTTGTCTGGCCTTCAGGTGCCTTGGAAAATAGCTTGACCCCTTCCTCTCTGTGGCAGCCCCTTGTCATATGACGGCCATAGTTAGAACTTGATTGGGCCTGTCCTTCTGACATACAGAGCTGTGTGAGATTCTGGAAACCAGCAGATCTAAGGAACAAGCTACCGACAAAAGGTTTCTGTTCTATGGGAATTCAGCTGGTCCTCGAATTACAACAGTTCACTTGGTAATAACATCACTGAAAAAAAGTGTTTTGTGATCATTTTCCACACTTATGCCCCTTGCAGCATCTCCATGGTGACGTGATCAAAATTCGGATGCTTGGCAACTGACATGTATTTATGCCTGTTGCAGCATCCCGAGATTATGCCAGCCCCTTTTGTGACCTTTTAACAAGCAAAGTCAGCGGGAAGGCCAGATTCACTTAACAACCGTGTTAACTAACTTAACAACTTCAGTTATTCACTTAACAAGTGTGGCAAGAAAAGTCACCAAAAGGGGCAAAATTGTCCCAGTTAGCCACTGTGCTCAGTTAGCAACAGAAATTTTGAGCTCAATTGTGGTCGTAAGTCAAGGACTACCTGTATAGCCAGGAGTTTCGGAGCTTTTGAAGGAGCAGTTATTTGCTATTCATTTTTCTTCTTTGACTTTTAAGGCTGCCTGCTCATCAGGTAGCTGAGAATGTCTTACGCTGGATTAAAAACATCAGCGTACAAAATAACAAAGCCATACAAAACGTATTGTGCAGAAGGACAATTAAGTCTAAGTGCACACCTAAGCAGGCTTGTGCAATATTGGGATATTGTTTTCTTTTTTACTTCACTCGTCATCATTTGACTATTGGGAGAGAATGAAATCAGACTTAACTGAACTGACTGCAGAGTCAGAAATCATGAATCAAATCAGTGTTGAACCCATTTGTAGACTAATTTCACTTACTGTAACTTACTCATACCCTGGATTTTTCAGGAGCTGAACAAAACTTTACTATGGATAGATTAGTTTTACCATCCTGAACTATAATTGTCATTTTGAACTCTGAAATCATCCTTATAGCTAAGCTTTAGCCTGGAATTAGACCAGAGGTCTTCAAATTTGGCAACTTTAAGACTTGTGGACTTCAACTCCCAGAATTCTCCAGCTATACCATTTCAGTCAGGTAGCTGTCCAGTCTCTTTTTAAAGGCCTCTTCTTAAACCAGTACACATTCATCAAGGCAAGCCCCAAATCAAGAATGGCTGGCATAATAATGTATCATTTTAATGTGAATTACTGGTACACAAGGGAATGACTTTAAAAACAGGCCCGAACTTCAGTACCTGCTTGCAGAAAATGCTGTTAATGTATTTATTTATTTATTAGTGAGATTTATATACCGCCTCACAGTGCAAGCACTCTCTAAGCGGTTTACACCAGTAAGCAATGTATATTTATATTGCCCCCAACAATCTGGGTCCTCATTTTACCTACCTCGGAAGGATGGAAGGCTGAGTCAACCTTGAGCCGGTGAGATTTGAACCGCTGACCTGCGGATCACAGTCAGCTAAAGTGACATGCAGTACTGCCTCTAACCGCTGCGCCACCTCGGCTCTTAATTTGTTACGTTTGTAAATGGCCAAAGTCACAAGACTTCCATCTAGTTGTATAATTATTAAATATTATAATGGGAATGGGGGCAATGAAGAA
>JALIGW010000014.1:10153877-10728877 GCA_023053685.1 Diadophis punctatus similis | reverse complement strand
TCAATTTGACATTTGGCAATATTTATGACGGCTGCCGTGTCCTGGGGTCATGTGATCACGTTTTGCGATCTTCTGACAAGCAGTCAACGGGAAGCCATTCAATAACCCATGTTCCTAGCTTAACAACTGCAGTGCTTCCCTTAAAAACTGTGGTAAGAAAGGTTGTAAAATGGAGCAAAACTAATTTAACAACCATCTTACTTAACAACAGAACATTTTGGGTCAATTGTGGGCGTAGGTCGAGGACTACCCATACTTTCAAGTAAAACTAGGCTGTTCTGGTGGTTATGATCTGTAACAATAGATTAAGGCCATCTGTTGTGAAAGTGAATTGCCCTCTTTGCTAAAATACTGATACTAAAGATAATAAATTTGTCGTATTGCAGATCCATATTCTATTGCCACTTATCCTGTTCAAAATATTCCTTGCACATAAGTGCCATCCAAACGATCCTACTTGGATTTGCATTCACTGTTTAGAAAGTATCAGTATTGTTTTTCCTTCTAGCATTTCAGTTTGCATGATTTTTCATTGCAGTAGAATTAATGCGGTGACTTGCTGCATTTTGCTGGCATGTAATGATTGGCAGAAGCTTGCACGATTGTATTCTTCTGAATGGGAATTATGAGAGTTGAAGTGTACCACATTTGGCAGTTACAGGATTGGGACAGCTCTTTTAATGCTAGGGTGCAGTCGAAATTGTCAATATGGTTCTCAGTGGAGAGAAATGGGTCTTTTCCATTCTGGTGACATACTGATCAAGCAGTAGGTACTAATTGTTTCTGAAATCCTTACTCACTGGTTTCATATGTATGTCCCTTAAGTTGTGTAGAGTGCAGAGAAGAGCAACCAAGAGGATTTGGGGACTGGAGGCTAAAACATACGATGAACGGGTTGCAGGAACTGGGCATGGCTAATCTAGTGAAGAGAAGGACCAGGGGAGACATGATAGCAGTCTTCCAATACTTAAGGGGCTACCACAGAGACGAGGGGGTCAAACTATTTTCCAAGGCATCTGAAGGCCAGACAAGGAATGATGGATGGAAACTGAACAAGGAGAGATTCAACCTGGAAATAAGGAGAAATTTTCTGACAGTGAGAACAATCAACCCATGGAACAGATTGCCTCCAGAAGTTGTGGGAGCTTCAACACTGGAAGCTTTCAAGAAGAGACTGGACTGCCATCAAAAATGGTGTAGGTTCTGCTTAGGTTCTGCTCAGGTAGGGGGTTGGACAAGATGACCTATAAAGTCCCTTCCACTCTATTAATTTGTATAATCTGTTATCTGTATCTGTGTAGTTTAAGGAAATGGAAACATTGTTGATGTGTTCTGGATTCTTACTTGTCTTAGCCAATGGACTATCCAGGCCAGGATGGGCAAGTTGTAGAGGTAATAAATTTCTCCTTGTGCAAAAGTGTTTTGCAAAAGCATTCCAAGAAATTTAGGCATCATTTCTTTATAAGCAATTAAACAGTAACATGTTCAATCTTATGTATTCCTCATTATTTTCCAAATGTTTCATTCTGAAACAAAATGGAACATATAGTGGTGGCCCACCTCAAAATACAGTTGAATAAAAATAATTGTTTTGATCCAAAGTGCAGTAGAATTCCTGGTCTACCTTTAGGTGGATAAGCTTAGCATTGTTCAAGCGGTTGTTTGTTTGTTTTCCTGTGACAATCTATGAAAGTAAAAATTGGACTTGGAAGAAATAGAATGGAATGAGTGATTGACACATTTGAACTTTGAGGTTGGAGAAGATTTTTAAGGGTGCTGTAACAACCAGGGAAACCAAACAGATCAGTCTGGATTTCTCACTCAAAGCATTAAGGACCAAGCTTTGACTATCATGCTTTGAATATATCCTATCTGCAGAGACCCAGATCATTTTAAAAATTCACAGTACTTGGAAAAATGGAAGGAAAAAGAGAATAGCCAAGAGCAAGATAGATGGATTTGATTATGACAGCAATGAATGCACCGCTGAGAGACCTAAAAGGCCAAGTTGAACAGAAATCATTCTAGGGACAGTCTATCCATATACTTGGCTAAGAGTCATCATCAACTTACGGCACTGAGTCAATGAATCATTCTGTGCCACACATTAAAAGAAATAGGAGAAATAAGTAAAGAGCAAGAAAAGAAAAGAAAAATATGAATTGGCTTAGGAACAAAACAGATTATTAAGATTGCTGGACAATTAATCATCTCACAGTGATAGCAAGAGATTTGGCAATCTTCTGAAAGTTATTAGCTAATCTGTCAGTGAAAAGGAAGCAAGTGATATCCTCGTCTCATCTTGCATATCTATTTATTTTATTTATTTATTTATTTATGGTTTCTTTATATGCCGCCCCACTCCCGAGGGACTCAGGGCGGCTTACAACATAGAAAAAAAATACAAGAAAACCAATAAATTTTAATAAATTAAAATCAAAATATAAAAGTTAAAAGTTAAAAAATGAGTCAGAAGAAGAGTTACTCCTGTTGTTCTTGGATTGAAGTATTTTGAAATCTTTCCAAAAGGAAGGATGCTAAAATGTATTGGATGAGGATAAAGGCTGTCTGGGGACAGGGACAAAGGATGAGTGGAATGTGCTCTTCATAGGACTGCAGCCTTGTAACTTTAGCCTGGAATATATATCCTGCTTAGTACCATTGAGAGAGGTCTGTTATTTCAAAGAAGCCATTTAAAATGTGGAAGAGATTTCTCAATGTTTCTGGTTTCTTTATATCTGTAGAAATACTACTTAGTCAAAAGAAAATTATTAAAATAAATCATATGATAGTATTATCTCCATTTATAAGATTGTTGATAGCAGTTAATAGTTAAAAGTATGTAAAATTTTAGAATAACTAAAGCATTAGGATTTATGAGATGCTACTTTGAGCTATAGCACGTGATCAACAGTATTAAGTATCTGGTGGTGCAGATAACTTAGCAATCTGAACTGGTCTCTTCACATGTCATCCTTAGTGAAGCGTGCAAACCAGCATTTGCATTTCCTGTGTCAGATGAGGAGAGCACATTTTTCTCCTTCTACCCTGGCTGCTTTGTACAGAGGCAGGATTGAGAGCTCTTCAACAAACTGCCTCACTGTTTGGCTTGGTGGCTGTAGTGCCTCAGAGAGAAAGTCCCTACAGAGAGTGGTAAGGACAGCCGAGAAGATTATAGGACAGTGATGGTGAACCTTTTAGACACCGAGTGCCCAAACTGTGCCCACGCGCATGCCCAAATGGAAAGGTGGATGCATGCATGGACATGCGTGCATGCATGCATGCATGAACGCATACACATGCATGAACATGCATGAATGTGCGCATGAACGGACAGGTGCACACACATGCGTGGACAGGCACACACATGCATGGAAAGGCGGACAGATGCGCATGCGCAGCAGAGACCCGAAGACTAGCTGGTCGCCAGGAGGCGGAGCATGCCAACACTGGCAGCGCGGCAAGAGGTAAGATCTTTTTTCTTTTGTGAGCTTCTGTTTCATCATTTGCAGGGAAACAGAAGCTCATGAAAAAAATGCCACAGAGCTCTGACCTGGGGCAATGGTGCGCGTGCCAGCAGAGAGGGCTCTGTGTGTCACCTTTGGCACATGTGCCATAGGTTTGCCATCACGGTTATAGGAAGCTCACTTCCTGTCATTCAAGATGCTGCTTATAAGCGCTAAGTGCTTAGACCTCAAACATTGTTAGAGACCCCACACACCCTCTTCATGGTCTGTTTCTGTTGCTCCCCTCTGGGAGGAGGTTTCGAAGTATTTCTAGCAGGACTTCCAGATTCTGTAACAGCTTTCTTCCCTAGGTCATCCGTCTGGTAAACTCGCAAGATTCGTTTCTCTCGCCATGTACATGTATACATCCGAACTAGACTGTGTTGTTAGCAATAGCAATAGCACTTAGACTTATATACCGCTTCATAGTGCTTTACTGCCCTCTCTAAGCGGTTTACAGAGTTCAGCATATTGCCCCCAACAATCTGGGTCCTCATTGTTTCTCCATGTCATATAATATATGTGGGTATATGCATATTTATTTGTTTGTTTGCTTGCTTGTTTTATGTTTATGGAGTGTATATTAGAGGTGGAGACCATTTGAGAGCTGAATGCAACAAAATTTCATTTTAATGTATGCCGACTAGTGTACATTCAAAGTGACAAAGTTATTCAAAGTCTAAGTCTACAATGAGCATCAGGTTATTTGAGGAGGTGGGAGGTGGGGTATCATCACTAACAAAATCAAATCAAATTTGGCTCCTCCCTCTGAATATCTCATTGGGGGAACCTTCAGCACCCCAAGATGGAATGTACCAATCAGAGGCAGATTTTGTTTGAAGTGGACAGTTCTCCATCTGCTTGGATTTCCAATTACATGAAGCTTTATTGATCAGAGCAAGAACATTAAGCTGTACATAGGAACGCATTGATACCAAGTGTAGAGCTTGCACTACCAATGTCAATGTGAAGAGTAACTCTTGCTCATCAGGTGAGTGGTTGCATTTTGTACCAGCTGTAGTTTTGTAGTCTTCAAAGGCAGGCCCGCGTAGAATACATTGCAGTAATCTAAACAGAAGCTGACAAGTCTTGAATTAGTATCATTATCATGGATCAAACTATTCTGTTTGATAAAGGAGTAAACCCACTTTGAGCTTAAAACAGTTGTTCTGTTGAAAGTTGGAGAGTTGAAACGCTATATGGCACATTTAAAAAAAATTAAAGAGAAGTAAAACTATCGTAATGTTTCAGAATCCTTTGATGGGGTGCTGCTGATCCTCTCATCCCATGGAAATACCACTCAAATACACAAATGTTGACACTTTGTGTAAAACAAGCACAGCTAGTTTCATCTGATAAATGTTGGAAGGTATGTTAGCATATGCCCCATAGAATACAATCTGGGATTGTCTGCCAAGTAAGTTGAAGTCTGCTTTGACAGCTCTGTTAACGCTGAGAGAACATCTGAATAAAAGTTGTAGAACAGAATTATGGGTGGCTTTTAAAATATCCTACTTTTTTTTAAAAAAAAACCAACCATCTGCTGTTGACAGATGTACTACTTCCTGTGGTAGAATTCTGATTTTTTTCACCAGATAAAATGCCAATGTTTGTTCTATTTTGTCCTTCTAAAGCAGGGGTCCCCAAACTTGGCAACTTTAAGACTTGTGGACTTCAACTCCCAGAAGTCTCCAGCCAGCTGTGCTGGCTGGAGAATTCTGGGAGTTGAAGTCCACAAGTCTTAAAGTTGCCAAGTTTGAAGACCTCTGTTCTAAAGACTGGACTTTGTGATGGTTTTTGTTGATTCCATAACATATCTGTTGCAAAGATTGAAAATTAACAAGGGCTGTGCAACTGCAAGTTAATTGCCGCATTAAAAATAATCTAATTAAATCTTGGATGATAATAATCCCCAGTACATATTCTCTGTGGACTATTATGCAAGTGTATGGTTTTGAAATATTTTAAATTTGTTACATTGTGAGGATTTCTGAAACAAGCAAAGACACATTTTATATTACTACTCCTCAGCAAATTGAGGGGAAAGTTACACACGGTCTTTGTTTTACACAATGGAGAGGAGCAATGATCCTATATCCTGGTGGACAACTTCATGGCTTGGTTTATATAACATGGTTACTGCAGTAACCAGCATAACCATGTTACATAAACCAGTTGGGATCTTGTCTTAATCAGCTTTTCTGCATTTGCACAAATATTGCATAGCACAGGAAACCATAAGTAACCGTATAAGCGGGATATTCTCAAAGTGCAAGATTAAAACTAACTAGACTTTGCATGTTGTGTGAACCCAACTGCTGTGTCTTTAAATGACCCTAGTGAAGCATGCTATATGAAGTTTATTTATTTATTAGACTTGGCCACTGCCCGTCTTCCCTAGAGGTGATTCTGGGCAGCTTACAAGTATTAAAAGCTAATAAAATATTGAACCAATAAATACTTACGATAATAGCAATAATTTACAATTAAAGGGGGGGCGGCAAAGGAGCAGAAGGCACATGGAATGTGGGGGTGGGGAGTTGGGATCTTGTCTTAATCCATCAGCCACCTCCAACATGATGCACCCCCATTGGGATCCCATGCCAATTGGTGGAGCCTGGTCTTCAGGCCCTTACAGAAGGTTCAGAAGGTGGGTCTGGATCTCACCTTAGGGGGCACAGTTGAAAATCTTGGTGGGAGAAAAAAATTGAAGCGTCTTCAAAGGGCAAGAAATCCTTTAGCAGTTGTTTTTGAGATTATTTGGACACAGTCTACAAGGATAAGATAACGAGTATTATCAGATGGCCCTTCAGAAAACCAAGTGAATCAGTTGTGGTCCCTAACTCTCCAAATGTAACCATTGGAATTTTTCCTCTAGCAATCTGAATAGGAGACAATCAAGTCAAATTTCAGAGGTCTCATTAAAAATATCTGTTTGAAGAAAGGTGTTGTGACCCAGCACCGCAACCCCCAGAAACACACACACACAACCGTTTGTGATTCAAACAAAAAGGGTCCTTTTACTAATAAGGTTTCTTAGCAAAAGCTCAGGGGTTTTAAACGTCCATAAACAACACAATAGTAAAGTCTCGGGGAATAATGTTCCTTTGGTTTCTTGAGGGTTAAATATCAAATGTTCAAATGTTCAAAACAATATTCAGTAATTCTCCTCTTATCTTACAAGTTGGCTGGCTTCCCGGAATAAGCCTTTCAGAAGCTGCTTTCTCCGAATACAAGATTTCCGAACAAATGCAGATGCAAACAAGACTATGGATGTGCTGCAGATCATTGACGCGTTGTTCTCAGCACTGAGTGCTGATTGCGCTGGCCTAATATAGGCACTGAAGGGCGTGGCCCAATTAGCCCTCAGTGCTACCTCCGAGTAGACCTATGCTTGCTAAGCCAGTCCTGTCTTCTGGCTGCTCTGCGAGCTCTGGCGTCCAGCAGAGGTTCTTCATCTCCTGATGATTCACTCTGCTGCGCAGGTGCAGAAGGTCCTGGGGGATCGTCCTGCTCTGGCACCGAGTCCTCATCACCAGCCATCTCCGGTGCCAGGCACATGGGCTGGTACTGCTGCACCATGAGCGGCTCCACGTCCTCCGGATCCTCCATCCTCGGCGCCAGACGCGGCCAAGGCACAACAAAAGGTTAAAATCACAATGCAAGAATTCCCTTTACTTTCAAATGAGGGCACCAGGATAGAAACAATGTATAATGGCAAAACCCGCTTGCATTTTCTCATGCTGTTGTGATGGAGATAGCCATAAGTCCTCCGGCTCTCACATTACCTGCCTCTTTGAGATTTTTCAAAGCACATAATATTTGGGCCAAAGTAGATGTTGTGATAGAAATGAAGAATTGTAGTCGCACTCCATAAGACCAGGTGAAGCCTGCTGATATGGGAGATTTGGTGAATAGAAGTAAAATACTTTACCTGCCTTCTGCCTTTTTATTCTGTCTCCAGCTGAATTTCAGTTTGTAAACTGGCAGAGGAGAGATAATTAAAAGACCACGAATGGCAAAAACAGTTTTAAAGGGCATTTCTAATGCAGAATTAAGCACTTAGTTTGAATATCCCTCTCTTATACATTGATCCTGTATCAACTTTGCCTTTCAAGTCATTAGCTCCCCACACATTAGCCTCGGGGCCCACTAAATGTCTTAGACTTCAGCTCCTGGTTATGATGGGAATCCTGTTGACGTCTAATACTAAGTTAGAAAAGACATTGAGTTAGAAAAGGTTATTTTGTCACCCTTAATGGAGGCAATTTCTAGAGAAATAAACAGTTGTAGAATTGTAAAATCATCATTCGAGCCGAGGTGGTGCAGTGGTTAAATGCAGCACTGCAGGCTACTGCTAGTTCAGCAGTTCAGCTGTTCAAATCTCACCGGCTCAAGGTTGACTCAGCCTTCCATCCTTCCGAGGTCGGTAAAATGAGGACCCAGATTGTTGGGAGCAATATGCTGAACTCTGTAAACTGCTTAGAGAGGGCTGTTAAGCACTATGAAGAGGTATATAAGTCTAAGTGCTAATGCTATTGCTATCATTCAAATACTTAGGCAACTGGTACGTGAATTACATTATTGATGTTCTGTGATTAAAAGATGGCAGAGTAGATAAAAATCGATGATTTTTTTAAAATAAAAAAAATCAGATTTTTAAAATTTAAATCGGATTTTTTTATTTAAATTGGATTTTTTATTTTTATCAAATTTATTTTAATAAAATGCTTTTGGAGCAAAAATCTATCTAAAGATAGTTTTCTATTTAAGATTCAGCATGAAATGGAACTTAGTTATGTAGCATGAGGCTGTATATTCTGTAATATTTACTTTTTTGGTAAACTTATTCAACAAATCCAAGCTCTGCAACCTAAATAGGAAACCTTCATTTTGTTTGCAAATAATAATATTAAAGATTCTAACTACCAGCAAAAATGAGTCCTTACATTTAAAGAGCACCAGTCATTTCAGATCCATCATGGCAGTGCCTGTTAGTGGGCATCCACTCACCTGCTGCCCGCCATGTCCCTCACCTTGTTGTGTCACTGCCGCATCACCAGCCGTCCCATTAAATGGGACTGTCAGTGAGTCAATAGCGGGTCAAAAGAGGAGCCGCTGAGGGACAGAGATGACAATTGCTCTTTAAAAATTACAATTTAAATTGACTTGATTTAAACCAAGCCTTTTTACTAGTGATTTAAGTCATGATTTAAATCGTGATTTAAAATGTGGAAGAGATTTCTCAATGTTTCTGGTTTCATATATCTGTAGAAATACTACTTAGTCAAAAGAAAATTATTAAAATAAATCATGTGATAGTACTATCTCCATTTATAAGATTGTTGATAGCAGTTAATAGTTAAAAGTATGTAAAATGTTAGAATAACTAAAGCATTAGGATTTATGAGATGCTACTTTGAGCTATAGCACGTGATCAACAGTATTAAGTATCTGGGGGTGCAGATAACTTAGCAATCTGAACTGGTCTCTCCACATGTCATCCTTAGTGAAGCGTGCAAACCAGCATTTGCATTTCCTGTGTTAGATGAGTGAGCTATATCCAAGAATATTAGAATCCAGTGTGGTTTACTGTAACTTGTAAATGTAATAAAGGTGCTTTGATTATTTGTCAGTCTGGGGTTTAGAGAAGCGAACTTGAAAGCTCTAGTTTTGTAACTTTACAATGCAATGGCATGTTCTGCCATGATCCATTGCTGACTCTGAAGTGACAATTTGTTGGCTCCACCAAGACCATTATTTGCCTCATTAATACCACTGGAACAAATTATTGCTTTGCAGCCTTGAAATGTGTAGTAGCGGTGGAGGTGATTGATATAACAAGTTCAGAAAATAATGATCAAATGCACATTCCAGGAGACAAGCTCTTCAGAAGCAATTAAGTGTGATTCCAAAGAGGATTGCTGAAACATTTCTTTGTAAAGTACCTGATTGAATATAATACATCACTTTTGTTATTGTTCATTATTTGTGCACAGTAATAATTGAGGGAAAATTGTTGAAGGGGAAGCAGTTGGACGTGAGAATTGCTTAGAAAGAGGAAAATATAGAAATAGAGCATTATACCAAAAGAGAACCTAGCGTGTGTAGCTCAGTGTGATCAAGACCATAAACACCCTGGTGTTATCCAAATGTTTTGCAGTTCAGCTTCAACCAAGACTACCCAGAACAGAAGTTTATGGGAATCATGTTCCAGAATAATTGGGTATATCCAGTTAATCATTTATTTATTTTATTAGATTTATGTGCCATCCTTCTCGTCCAGAGGTGTCTCTAGACATTATTATCAAATGCCACACAGCAAGTAAGCAAATACCACACAGCAAGTAAGCAAAAACTACACAGCTTTCAGTAATATATCTTTTAATACAAAATTTTAGGGTAAATACAGGGTAAATAATAGAGTAAATAATAGCAATAGACTTATATATTGCTTCACAGTGCTTTACAGCCCTCTCTAAGCAGTTTGCAGAGTCAGCTTATTGCCCCCAACAATCTGGGTCCTCATTTTACCCACCTTGGAAGGATGGAAGGCAGAGTCAACCTTGAGCCTGGTGAGATTTGAACTGCCAAATTGCAGTCAGCAGGCAATCAGCAGAAGTAGCCTGCAGTACTGCACTCTAAGCACTGTGCCACGGAGGCTCCTATTTCCTATTTTGGAAATTATTTGTGGAATTTCTGACTTCTATTTAGAAAGAGTCAGCTAAGGCAGAGAGTTCTCGAATCTTTAAAGTACTTTAGAATCATAGAATCATAGGGTTGAAAGGGATCTTGGAGGTCTTTTGGTCCAATTCCCTGCTCAAGTAAAAGATCCTATACCATGCTGGATAAATGGCTGTCTAGTCTTTTCTTGAAAACCTCCAGAGATGCAACACCCACAACTCTGGGAGGGAAGCCCGGGCATTGATTAATTGTTCACACTGTCAGGAAATTTCTCCTTAGTTCCAGCTTGGATCTCTCTTTAATGAGCTTCCAGGTCTTACTTTTTGTCCTGTGCTCGGGTGCTATGGAGAATAAGTCAACCCCCTTCCTCTCTGGGAGAGCCTCTCAAGTATTGGAAGACTGCTATAATGTTCCCTCTAATTCTTCTCTTTGATAGGCTAGACCAGGGGTAGGCAAAGTTGGCTCTTCTATGACTCGTGGACTTCAACTCCCAGAATTTCTGAGTCAATCATGCTAGCTTAGGAATTCTGGGAGTTGAAGTCCACGAGTCATAGAAGAGCCAACTTTGCCTACCCCTGGGCTAGACATACCTAGTTCCCTCAACCATTCATCATAATCTCCAGACCTATGGTCACTTGGACTGAATTGCCGTTTATGAGATACGATGCCTGCCTCCCTGAAGGCTCACAGATATCCGTCTTTATGCTGATTATAATGACTTTCCAAAAATTTAAAGTAGGATTTCCCCACCTCCCCAAGCTTAATCTGAGGATCCAGAGCACCTTCTCAGTGGAAATAAAGGATTCTGCTGATGAACTATGATAGTACATGGCCTTTTTTGGCTGTGCAGACCATGGCAGTTAGTACTTCACTTTTATGTCTCACTTGGGATCTGGATTTAGATATCTATTTGAAGCCAACAGTGGTGGTTGAGTTGGAGCCGAGGTGGCGCAGTGGTTAAAGTTCAACACTGCAGGCTACTTCAGCTGGCTGCTAGTTCAGCAGTTCAGCTGTTCAAATCCCACCGGCTCAAGGTTGACTCAGCCTTCCATCCTTCTGAGGTCGGTAAAATGAGGACCCAGATTGTTGGGGGCAATATGCTGAACTCTGTAAACCGCTTAGAGAGGGCTGTAAAGCACTATGAAGCGGTATATAAGTCTAAGTGCTATTGCTATTGCTATTGGACAGAGTTAATAATCTGAATGTTCTTAGTTTGACCTTGGCTTTTTATCATGCAGGTTGTCTCTAGTGGATGTGGCAGACTTTTGTGAATGAGTAGGACTTACAGTATGTATTGTATTCTTCAACTAGTTGCTTGCCAATGTGAGTGCATTTTACTACTGGGTCCATTCAGAGACTTTCCTGTGTCAATCTTTCCTTAAGGAAAAGGACTTGTTAGGGTGAAGCTGGATATGTGTTTTGAATGCCAAATTTCCAGGTTGCTACTTTACATTTCTAAGCAGCGTTGGTTGTGAAGAAGGAAAGAGATAAGCTCTGCCTGAGCTGCTAGACGGTCACAGATATTCACTGGCAGATGTTTTGATTAGTAATGTGGTGCCAAGTAGCTTCCTGTGGTCTAATGATGCCCATTGATATGGAAGTATAACATTTACATTTGGTTTATATGTGAAGACCCATTCACAGATATAATCTGGAAATTAGCTGTATGATCACCAACACTGATGCAAGTAGAATCCTGGGGACCATTAAATAATCAATATATTACAGCCTTGTATGTGCTTTAAAGGGTTTTCAGAAGAGCAGTTAGGAGCTATTTTCCTTCTGCTTCTGTTTCTTTTCTGTTCAGTTCTGTTATTTGGTCTGAAAGCATTGAAGAAAACTGTTACTGTAGGGGAGTACCTTTTAAAATATCTGGTGCACGGAATCACTTTTTAATTTGAAACCTTCTCAGCTGTAATATTTCACTTTGAGTATAATAATGTTTACCTCAAAAGACACCCCCACCAGGAATTGTACATAAGTTTGTATAAAATGGGCCCAATTTTGAAAACACAGTACGTGTGGAACAATCATCGCAGTCAGCTCATAAATCAGCTTTATTGCTTATTGCATGTCATGTAACTGTACTACTAAAATGAAAATCCCAGCTCCAAGTTACTGAGGATGGCTAATTTAGGTAAATTGCAAAATCTTTCATAGGGATGCAATTGGTAAACCCCTCTCTACGAGGCCAGTGTGGATAAAAATATATGATTTTTAAAGAATAATAAAGAGTTTGTTTTATGGTAAACTTGTTAAAGCAACACCCTTTTTATTCGCAAACAATGCTGGGAACCAGGAAGGTTATTTATTGAGCAGTGGCTGCTGTAAGAACAGCACAGTTTCACGGTTGGAAGAGTTCCAGTATTATTGAAACAGCATCAGAATACTCCCTGCATTGTCTGAATGCCCCATTTCAAACGCGGAGCTCAAAGTGGGGTTTTTAAATGTAAAATATATATCAATACTATGCACAATCCAAAGAAAGAACAGTTCGAAATGATGGGAGCTCTCCAGGGTCCTGAAAAGGTGAATTACTCTTAATGGTTGATACGCAAATTTTAAGACTCCTGCTATTTTTTCTTCTTCCATCTTGAAGCCAGAATTGAGTTTGGACTGCTTGTGCATGAGGGGCTTACCCTCTCTGAAGTAGAATATATAATGACAGGTTTTCAAACACACACACACACACACACACACACACACACGGCCCTATTTTTAATCTATTACACAGAGACAGGCTAAAATCTACCTTTTGGTAGATAATGGCTGTGGGTGGATAGAATTCAGCTTTCTGGTCCCAGTCAGACTGGTCAGATTTTTTTTGAGAGTGCCATGTTGTGTAAGTAGGCATAAGTAATTTTGTACACATAAAAAACCTATATGCACACAGCTGTGTTTTGAAGAAACAAGTACTGCATACAGAGTATCTGCAGACCCAACAGCAAGCTTGTTTCTTGGTCTACATTGTGATGGAGTTCAGGCAAGAGTGAAGTGGCTGAGTAGCCTTGAGTCACTTGTGGAGAGGAAGTGTCTGAAGGAAGATCCTCTTTAAAACTTTGCAGTGTTTACCTACTAGTTATGTAGCATGTGTTTTAGTCTGGTGAGATTGCTATCTAAAGTTGAGCAACAATAAACATGCTACTCTGTTCAGCTCTTTGTTTTGGTTCCTTGTGCCTGAGATCAATCTTGCCAGACTAAAGCACAGTAAAGCCAGACTAAAGCACACACTACATAACTACTAGATAAATTCTGAGAAGTTTTAGGGAGGATCTCCTTTCAGCCACTTCTCCCCACAAGTGATTTAAGGCTAGTCAGCCGTTCTACTCCTCCCCTTAACCTAGTGTCCAGATTCCACTACAACATACATGTTGACTTTAACTTGTCATTTCTCAGTTCATTTTACATTATTCTTAAAGGCATCTTTGTTGCAAGGGGACTATAAGATTCTTTCCTTCCCTCCCCCATTTCATTCTTGCAGCAATCTTATGAAAGAGGTCAGGCTGAAAAATGATCCAAGTATCAAGTAACCTTCATGGCAGAGTTGGAGTGTGAATTTTGGCCTCTGTTCTGAGATGTCTTCCCAGGGATAAAGTAGGAAATTAAGTAATTATGTCAAGGTACAGTTTTTATAGCTATGACCCAGTGACTTTGAAGTTAGTGCTCAAAGAGACACCATGCAGTCATGAAATGCCCTCCCATCTATTGCTAGTGTGTGACCCTTCATTTATGAAACTGTTTATGAGGGCGCAAGAGAATTTGATTAACTGTAATCTGAAACACAACTTCTGGCCTCTTTTAATTTTGGAAGTATGTAAGCCATCTGTTGTTTTGAAGCAGAGAGATTTAGTAATCAACTATAGCAATAAGAAGGAACTTAAGAAGGGGTATTAATTAAGAAACTTGGTTGGACTTTAGCATCTCCTACCCTTATTCATGCCATCCAAATAATACCGTGGAAAAATTGGTTTCAAAATAATTTTTAATTTAACCAGATACTGTCCCTTTGAATGGAATCTTTAACTTATGGCAAGAAAATTAGGCCTGCAAGCTTTTTGTTTTTTACATCTGGAAACCTCCACAGTCTTTCTTTGCAAAATATGCCTTTCTTTTCTTATTATTGTTTGGGAAACACATATCCAAATATATAGGTTTAACTTTAAAATATATTTTGAGACTTAGCATTTTTGCTCAATGTTCATAGCAAGCTGTATTAAGAAAGTATATCAAATATGACTTGGCTATGTCTGTTAAAAATAAAAATTGGTTAGGTATTAATAATTTGTGTAGGGGTATCTTCTATTTTTTGAGGCTTATGCTCAAAAAAATTACTGATTACATTTTGTGTCTTTTTTATTTTGCTACTTGAGTTGCTGACATTTTATGTGTTTAGGATTTACTCTCTGAGAGTTCCTAAAAGTTATATCACAGTGCCGAAGCCAATAGAGGCCTGCAAGTTTACAAAGGTACTATAAGCCATCCATTTGAAGCATCTTTTCTAAGGAAGTCATTTGGTATAACATTATCGAACAACTTCACTTTTACTGTATATGTAAGCAAAGCAATAATAACTTCCTTACATTTTAGGTTGTGAAGGGAAGTCTTTTGCAGAGAAACAAACATTGGTGGCATATACCTCCGTTATTGTATTCCATCTCTTTATTATTTAAAAAAAAATGCAAAGAGAGAGAAAAGAGAAGATTGTGACATGAGCTTCCATTAAAACTATACAGTATGTAGACAAGCCAGCTCGTCACAGATAGCCAATGTAGGGGAAAATGTCAGACCTGCCAACACTTAAAGCTCTAAATAGAAATTATCCTTAGCTCCATTTATTGAGAAAGGTATAATTTTATTAGCAGTCAAGTGTGTTGCAGTAATGCATAGCCAGAACTGCCAAAATCCCTAAGTTCAATTTTTCCTCCTTTAATTGCCTCCCATCGCTGACAACTGCCCCCCCGACCAATCAGGTTCAAGAAAGATGTTTTCAGAACAGACACTTCAAGCATAGGTTGGCATGCAGCTACCTTCTTCTCCCAGCTTGGTGACCTTGAAGCAGCATCTCAGGGAGATACAGTAGTTTCGCCTTCCCCCAAGTTTCCCTCCTCCCATTCTCTCTCCCCAGAGTCCATGGCAAACTGTCACCACATGGTAGCGAAGCGCACAAGCAAGCGTAAGATGGCAACTGACAGTGACTCTCAAAGGAGTAGTGGGTGGATTTTCTTTTATGCTGATCTCTGTCTTAACATTCCCGTTGTTGCCTTTTATTACCAGACAACCTTATCAAAATTCTCAATTCACACACAATTAAATTTTTTAAAAAGTATCTAGCCTTTTAGAGCTAATGTGGTAGGAATGTTGCTGTGATATTCTGTGCCAGACTGGGTAGAGATATCTAAGGTTAAAACAATGTGTCTTGGGCTCAGTCCTCTCAGAAGAGATCCTGTGATATTTTGGGATCAAAAGTGGTGGAGATATCTCCAATATTCCTCATATCAGGATTGATAGAGACATCTCTAGAGTGGTACAAGTGACAGGTTTCTAAATGCTTATATAAATTTATTGTTGTAACCATAAGTGATAACAATGTGACATAGAATAAATATAATTAAACAAAATAAAGAATGGAATAGAATAGAATAGAATAGAATAGAATAGAATAGAATAGAATAGAATGGGAATGGGAATGGGAATGGGAATGGGAATGGGAATGGGAAAAGAGAGGAGAGGAGAGGAGAGGAGAGGAGAGGAGAGGAGAGGAGAGGAGAGGAGAGGAGAAGAGAAGAGAAGAGAAGAGAAGAGAAGAGAAGAGAAGAGAAGAGAAGAGAAGAGAAGAGAAGAGAAGAGAAGAGAAGAGAAGAGAAGAGAAGAGAAGAGAAGAGAAGAGAAGAGAAGAGAAGAGAATAAATGGAATGGGTGGAATGGAACAGAACAGAACAGAATAGAAAAAATGGAATGGATTGGAGTGAAATGGAATGGAACAGAATATAAAAATTGGAATGGAATGGAATGGAACGCAACAGTACATACAGAACAGGATAGAAAAAAGTTCTAGATACAAAGAGGTCAAAATAAGATAAGGCCAGTGCTACAATTAAGTAAAAATATTTCTGAGTTTTAAATTATGACAAAGCAAAATAAGCAACCAGGTTGCTAACAGTTATAAATATAAATAGGAGGGATTTAAAACTGAGACTATGCAAGGACTTAGCATGTCATCAATCTCTCCTAATCATGTTTGTCACTAATTATTGCTCTGCTGTGATTGGGGGGGGGGGTGTTTAGCTATTCAGCAATTTTGGCCTATTGTATGGGGGGGGGGGAACCCAGCTTCATTCTGAATTGGCTTCATTGCCAGTGTTTTAAAATAATCAAGGATAGAATGGTTGGCAATCAATAAATGTCATTTGCTCCATTTGAAAGACTTGGGACAATGCCCCTTCCTCCATTTTACATCCCACGAATAGGACAGTTGGATGAAAAGCAGTGGAATATTTCAACTCGATCCAATTTGGGTTTTTCATAACCCAGGAAGACTAATCTGCATTAATAATAGAGGTAATTTATAAAGGTATCCAGGGAGAGCAATTTTTGCTCTTGTGCAAATTTATCGAAGGGTTGAAACTTGCAAATTCACCTCTGGCCACAATGCAAGGAGGTAGGCTTACGCTATAAAACTGAATCAAGCCATGCATTTGCAATGAAGAGAGGGAAGTAAAAGGTAGGAGAGGTAATTTGCAAGCTAATTTATATGCTCGAAAATAAATTTCATCATACTCTGAGGATAACAAACCTGCTTTCCCTATGAATGTAATTACTGAAGCTGAGCCAAGGGGAGATTGAGCAGAATGCAGTTCTGTGTTGAGCGCTGTCATTGATGATTACTGTAAATACTAGAAGCTCCCTACTATTTGGGTAAACCTATTAATGACCTTTTTGAAAGCTAGCAATGGCTTTTATTATCAGAGCATTTCAGCCGTACTTTCCAGCGTAATGAGTTTGTTCTTGAGTTCCATGAGATTCCATTTGAATGGATTATTTAGCTGTGTAGACATATTTAATGCCCAACCATCCTTCTGCTCGTTATACGGTCAGCTTTAATTTGGACACTAAGTTAGAGAGAAATGGCAGTAGATTTTCTTGGTGGGGGCGGACTAGAAACATAAGCCCCTCCCCATATGCACCTATTAAGACAGAGGTCTTCCAACTTGGCAACTTTAAGACTTGTGGACTTCAACTCCCAGAATTCTCCAGCCATCTATGCTATGCTGGCTGGAGAATTCTGGGAGTTGAAGTCCACAAGTCTTAAAGTTGCCAAGTTTGAAGACATCTGTATTAAGGTATTTGGGATGAAGATAAATGACCCTGAGTCTTCACGTCATGTACAGGTAGTCCTCGACTTACAACCACAATTGAACCTAAAATTTATGTTGCTAAGTGAGACAGTTGTTAAGTGAATTTTTCCCAATTTTACAACCTTCCTTGCCAAATTGTTAAGTGAATCATTGCAGCTAAGTTAGTAACATAATTTTTTTAGTGAATCTGGTTTCCTCGTTGACTTTGCTTGATCCCAGGATATTGCAATTGTCATAAATATGAGTCAGTTAGCAAGCACCTGAATTTTGATCACATGACCACAGGGATGCTTCAAGTGGTTGTAAGTGTGAAAAATGGTCATAAGTCACTTTTTTCAATGCTGCTGTAACTTGGAATGGTTACTAAATGAACTGTTGTAAGCTGAGGACTACCTGTATTCCTAATTTACAAGATCTTTCTAGGTAGTCCAGACCAGCGGTGGGTTGCTTCCTTGCTGGTGCGCTGCACGCGCATCTCCACGTTTTGGGCATGCGCGCACTCACTACGCGTTTATGCCCCCCTCGCGCGATTTTGCTCGCACAGAAGCAAAATCTTGCCAACATCTCGCGCGCATGCGTGTCCCCTCGCGAGATTTCGGCACGATTTTGCTTCCGCGCATGTGCAGAAGCAAAATCGCCCGAAAATTCATAAAAAAAGATGGCAACGCACGTGACGGACCAGCAAAGAGGGCTCCGGAGCGGTCGCGCGCAAATTGCACAATCGGTCGCTCCCTACCGGAGCTGCGTTACGGACAGCTCCGGCAGGAACCTATCTTTGGTCCAGACCTCTAGGAAATCTAATTCCAGTTGAGGTTGCATTGAAGACGACAGAATTACTAGCCCTGATATGTACTCTAGTCATAAAATCCAGCATGCAGTTTAGAAATATATAGTAATAAATATTATTGTAGAATTTGGCTGTCATTAAGGGAAATACCTTGCCAAGGGTCCTTCATCCTTGAAGCTGGTTTCTGTACCAGTTTAATTATATCCTCCCTCCATTTCTATTTCCCCAATACTGGCAGAATTACTCTCACAATAAGACATTTCAGTTAGCTATAGACTGCTTTATCAACATTTCTTTTTTATTTAAGAGCTAGAATAGATGTTGGCTATTTTTCCCTTTTGCCAAAGATACTTTTTTGTCTTTACAATTCTAATGCTCTAGAATTGAGCAATTATTTTTCTCCCATCTAGCCCCTCTTATATTTATTGCTGCACCTGGCATTACTAAAATAAAACCATTCAATTGCAAACTTTTCCAGGCATTCATTTAATACCATCCTTGTTAGAGCCCAGGAGAGATGTGACTAAAAGTTGCCATTTATTATATCAAGGTCAGGACTGTAGGGCTTGGATGGTCCTACAATGTTTCTAGGAAGCTTTGAAAGATCCCTCAAATTAAATATGATTTATTTTCACGTTAAAAACACGAAATAGCAACTAAATCTCTTGAGGCTCAATGAAGTCTCATAAAATCTTAGAATAGAATAGAATAGAATAGAATAGAATAGAATAGAATAGAATAGAATAGAATAGAATAGAATAGAATAGAAATAAAAATATAGAATGGAATGGAATGGAATGGAATAGAAAATAAAGGAATAGAATAGAATAGAATAGAATAGAATAGAATAGAATAGAATAGAATAGAATAGAACAATTAATCAGTGGAACAGCTTGCCTCCAGAAGTTGAGCAGGGGGTTGGACTAGAACAGTGTTTCTCAACCGTGGCAGTTTGAAGATGTGTGGACTTCAACTCCCAGAATTCCCCAGCCAGCGTTGCTGGCTGTGGAATTCTGGGAGTTGAAGTCCACACATCTTCAAACTGCCAAGGTTGAGAAACACTGGACTAGAAGAACTACAAGGTCCCTTCCTTCTGTTCTGTTCTGTTCTGTTCTGTTCTGTGCTCTGCTCTGCTCTGCTCTGCTCTGCTCTGCTCTGCTCTATTCTATTCTATTCTATTCTATTCTATTCTATTCTATTCTATTCTATTCTATTCTATTCTCATTGGCAGGAAATTTCTCCTTAGTTCTAGGTTGCTTCTCTCCTTGATTAGTTTCCATCCATTGCTGCTTCTCCTGCCCTCAGGTGCTTTGGAGAAGAGCTAATAATCTTGAGATATTGTGAAATTTGAACCATTGTGTTGATTATAAATGTTTTCCAAGGCTGATAGTGGTGGTGATTGCCCCTGAATTAATTTTATTATGTATATTTCCATATGTTTTGATTGGGGAGAGAGCTTTTCTAATAACTAACATTCAGTTATAAGTCCAGAGCCCATCTGTGTTTAACATAAATTATGGTTAGCTTGGAAAAACATCAAGGG
This sequence comes from Diadophis punctatus similis, assembly GCA_023053685.1. Lineage (NCBI taxonomy): Eukaryota > Metazoa > Chordata > Lepidosauria > Squamata > Dipsadidae > Diadophis > Diadophis punctatus. The sequence continues at coordinate 10,709,002 of JALIGW010000014.1, read as the reverse complement.
TATACTGTGCTTAAGACTTGGATTCTAACTTGTTTCAGATGTAATGCTTGCTGTTACATACCTGCTACAGTTTATTTTAAAAAGTGATACCGGTAGGTAGTAGAAAAAGAGTAAGAGGTTGTTTTTTTATAATCATACAATGATAAATAATTTCATAATTGCACTAATATTTGCTGTAACGGAAGTTGGAGGTTTCTTCTTTCTATTCCTTTCTATTCATTTTTGCACTTGCTTCTTTCTTGTTCCTTTCTTTACTAATTTTACTCTTTATTAGTTTGTATTAGTTTTTATGTTCTTCGTAAAAAAAAATTAATAGCATACTGAATATATTGAATTACATATGTGTGTGTGTATCTGTGTGTGAAAATAATGGGTGTATATCAAGAGGTGGGTTCCTCCCGGTTTGGACTGGTTCGCCCGAACTGGTAGCGGCCCGCTGGTGACGTCACTGAACTGGATCGGTCGGTGCTGATCCGTGGGCACCACCATCTTTTTTTTTTTTTGAATTTTTTAAGTGAATTTCTTACTTTTGGGAAGGTTTTCCAGTTCTGCTGCTTGAAAGAGAGCCCACCCTCCCGCCCCCGGGTTTATACTGACCTTTATTCCTTCTTCTGAAGCCCAGCTGATCAGCTCATCAGCTGTGTTTCAGGCTGATTTCCAGCTACTAAGCATACACGGAAGCAAAATTGCACAAGGGGACGCGTGCGTGTGCAAAACGTGCACTTCCATCGCGATGCGAACCGGTGGGGAAGGTAAGTAGAACCCACCCCTGGTGTATATGTATATAAGAGTAGGGACCTGCCTAGAACTGCTGCTTGGCATAGCAATATATGTGGGCACATCAGGAATCAGTTTATGGTCTACCAACCAACTTCAGTGGTTATGCTACTTCTTTTCTGGCAATTATTATCTGGAATTTTAGGCAGTTGTCCTCCTTATCTTTTATTAAAGAATCCCATTATAATTGCTAGGACTTACAGTTAGTCCTTGACTGAGGACCACTCATTCAGCAACTGTTCAGTGTTTGGAGTTCCAGATGTCACAGCATCGCCAGGGTAACTTCATTGCAATCTGCATGCTCAGTGCCTTGTTTGTGATTATGACATTGCAGTGAGCCACTGTCACAGGATTGCAATTTCCCACATTCCCTGCTAGTTTTCCCCAAGCAAAGTCACTGGGGAAGCCAGCAGGAAATCAGAAGTCATAATCATGTGAGATCCTCACTTAACAGCCCACACATGATGTGATGTTAGAACCAGGGGTGGGTTCCACTTACCTTCCCTACCGGTTTGCATCAGGTTAGAAGTGTGTGTTTTGCGCACATCGCTGCCGCTTCGGCGAGTGGGGACAAATTTCCGCCATCGGTTCGGGCGAACCGGTCCGAACCAGCAGCAACTCACCACTGGTTAGAACCATATACCTGTATTTTAGTAATAGCAGTTTCAATCCCAATTGCTAATATAATCTGAGAACTACTTATACTTCTACACAAAGTGCATGTGTAGAGAAGCCTTGCAAATCACAATATTCTATTCTCTTTCATGACAGTATGTTCCATTTACTTTGTACAGATTTTTTCACGTATATGCACCTTGACCGTTCAGCTTGTTTTGTCTGTTTCAGTATAAGGCTCGTACTTATTCTTTCTCTGATTCTAATAGGTAGTTATCTTCAGAATTAAACGTTGTGAATTCTGCATTTTTCATTCTAATGCTTCTCTTAATTTATATAATCCCAAGAGGAACAACAAACCCTGGCTTTCACTTTTCAGAATAAATCCCTGTTCTATCTCCTTATACACAGAAATTGCTCTGTGGAAGATTTTAACTGAGCAAAGTCTGTTACGTGCAATTTGAGATTTGATTATCACAGATAAATTAGATTACTTTTTCCTTACCTCCTTATGCCAGATTGCAATAATGTTGAGAGATCTTGACAGATAGATGTTTCTTTTTCTATTGTTCTGTGATAAGATTAAAGGTTTTTTTGTATTCAGAAGATAATTCCTTTCTACATTGCAATCTTCTTAGAAATAATTTTTCATGTTTTTGTTTAGAATTAACATATTTAAAGAGCTTGACTCACCAGCATGAAATTAGTGATCAGGAATTATTGAAGTAACTAAACTCTATTAAGAGACAAGCATCTTTGGAAGCAGTTTGTATTACCTGAGAACTGTGGGTCTATGTGTAGGCATGTTTTCAATGCTAATTTCTCTTCTAATAGGTCCAATTAAAAAATTATGCAGAGAGAGCAAAATAAGCCTGAATCAGTACTCCAGCACAACTACTTACACATAAAATAGTATCTGATAATATTCTGTGGGTGATAATGTTTTATTTAACAAGTCTTAATGTTCAAGGTTGAAGAAGGTTAGGCCGTCAGAGAGACTGCAAAAGAAAAAAAATGTGATGGGGAATGAAGAAAGAAGTTTCCAAGCATCAGTTCTTGAAGGGGCATGTGTGAACGTGTGCGAATGTGCGCATGCACGGACATGCGCAGACGTGCATGCATGTTCATGCATGTGTGCATGTGCAGCAGAGACCCGAAGACCAGCTGCCTGGCGGGAGGCGGGGTATCCCAACACCGGCAGTGCGGCAAGAGGTAAGATCTTTTTCTTTTGTGAGCTTCTGTTTCGTCGTTTGCAGGGAAACAGAAGCTCACGAAAGAAACGCCATGGAGATCTGACCTGGGGCGACGGCGCATGTGCCAGCAGAGAGGGCTCTGCGTGTCACCTCTGGCACGTGTGCCATAGGTTTGCCATCACGGGACTAGGGTAATAATCATCAAGAAGTGCAGTTTGGTCTAGTGCAGTGATGGCAAACCTATGGCACGCATGCCACAGGTGGCACGCGGAGCCATATCTGAGGGCATTTGAGGTATTGCCCTATGCCCGCTCCAGCGCGCGCATGATTTTCGACCTTTTCGGCCATTTTTTCTCTCACCAGGCTTCAGGAAAGCCTCATGAACCCTGGGGACGGCGAAAAACGACCCAACGGGCCTACCAGAAGTCCGGAGGCTTCAGTGAGGCCTGTGCGCATGCGCGGAGGGGCAGCGCGTGGGTTGTGCACATGTGTGGGGGGAAGGGCATTGCATTATAGGTGTGGGCACACACACACATGCTATCGTGCGCGCGCACGTCCTTTTCACACCCGAGTCAAAAAAGGTTCGCCATCACTGGTCTAGTGGTTAAGGCACTGGACCAGAAATTAGAAGACTGTGAATTCTAATCTCGCTTTAGGCATGAAAGCTGAATGGAGACATTGAGCCAATCACTAGGAGACAATAAATTCGAGTCCTGCCTTAGGCATGAAAGCTAGATGGATGACATTGAGCCAATTGGGAGAGTTCTAGTCCTGCCTTAGGCATGAAAGCCAGCTGGGTGACTTTAGGCAAGTCACTCTCTCTCAGCCCAGTCCACCTCACAGGGTTGTTATTGTGGGGAAAATAGGAGGAAGGAAGGAGTATTCTGTTTGTTCACCGCTTTGAGTTATTTATATATAAATTATAATAGGGGGATATAAATACATAAAAATAAATGAAGTGTTTGTGCAGTGGAACACAGAATATTCACAACAATCTTTCCAACGGTCTGAAGCTTCCCCGGCTTCCATTAAACGCCACAGAAAGGCCTCAGCAGGGAACCATTCCTGGGAGGGGGTCTTTTTCAGAATCTGTCACGGCTCTTAAAAGAACAGTTGGAAAACTGCCCCTTTCCCCTTTAATTCTTTTTCTTTTTTAAATCACCCCACTTCTTTGCCCACATATTTGGTGGAGGATTTTGAAAGACCGTTTGTGTGCCCGGCATTATTTCTGCTGCTAGCAGATGGTGGGGCTGCTGACAGAAGACGGTGGAGGCCGAGAGAGGCAGCCAAGTGGCAGCTGATCCTAAGGGAGCTGAGCTCTCCTGTCACATCTTTCCATCTGTGGTAGCTTTGAACTCTCTGTGAAAGAGGAGTTGGAAAACTCTCTTCAACAGAATGTTTGAAAAGCACAATGTATCATGATGTGCGGCTGGGTTATCAGCCTACTTTATCAGAGGGGGAAAAAAGACATTTCAAAGGAGAAACGGCTTTCCCCCCCTCAGATCCGTGACAGTTCTCACCAGATGTTGCATCTCATTACCTAAAATAATGAGATTCTGCCTAAGAAGAAAAGTTACAGAAAAGGGGCTCCAATTAACTGATGGCTGTGATAAGCAAAGCTGAGGTAACAAAGGTGGATCCTATCGGAAACCTCTGGAAGGTTCCAGAAATTTGCTCTTTGTAGTATTCTGTTTGCAAGCAAGCCTGCCCAAAGATTATAAATCCTTCCTTTCCAAATAGGATTGGTCAATTACTGGTGTTATTTTAAATGTAAAATCTTAAATAGACTGAGAATAAGAATATTGTCACCTGGAAGTCTAGAGCTCTGAATGAATGAAAGCTGTTAACTGCAGAACATATCAAGGTTCCTTCTGGATACTTCTGACATCAAATCCTGTCAGCCCCAACCAGCATGGATAAGGGACAATTGAAAAATAGTAGCCCAAAATAATAGAAGGATAATAAGTTTTATTGGCGAAAAGACCCTGATTGTGGGGAAGACTGAAGGCAAAAGGAGAAGAGGACAGCGGAGGATGAGATGGTTAGATAGTGTGACTGACACAATAAATATGAATTTGGGCAAACTCTGGAGACAGTGGTGGACAGGGTGGGCTGGTGTGCTATGGTCCATGGAGTTGCAAAGAGTCAGATACAACTTAGCATCTGAAAGACAATAACAAATTTTATAACCTTGGTAGAAGTAGGTAATCTTTTGGACAGAGTGCCTATATAAAATGGCTATTATGGAATAACCTTGCCTAACCACAAAATGGCTGCTGTGGTGAGCACAGCCCATCTTATCAAAAATAAGATGTAGCTGAAGGTGAAGTAATGAGATTGTTCTCCAGCTTTCTACCCCTTTATTTCTACCATTACTCCATTCAGCTTTCTTATAGACATGCATTACCGGTACATTGCAGGCCCCAATCCTGTGGTTGTTTTAAGAATCCTTAGCAGGGGTGTCAAACTGGTGGCACGCAGGCCGGATGCGTCATGCACAGGCCACGCCCACCCCAGTTCCGCGAAAGGAAAAAAATGTCATGATATGTCACGTGATGGCAACGGGACGTGGCGAGTTTGACACCCGTGCCTTAGAGGAACTCAACCAGGGGTGGGTTCCTCTTACCTGCCTACCGGTGTGCTGCGTGCGCATAATCTCATTTTGCATGCACACTCGCTACATGCGTGCATCCCCTTGCGTGATTTTGCTTCCTGTGCATGCGCAGGAAGCAAAAAATGCCCAAAAATTCCAGAAAAAAGATGGCACCACGCGACGGACTGGCGAAGACAGCACCGGAGCCATCGTGCGCAAATTGCATAATTGGCGGGTCCCTACCGGAACGGCGCACTGGACCGCACCCGTAGGAACCCACCAATGAACTCAACATGGTCCAGGAAATTCCTTAAACATTGATGACAGTTTTATTTTGTAGCTTTCCACTTGAGATATGTAATTAAATAATATAATAAAAATATCAAAATAGGTCAGGAAAAAGTCTAATGGGCCCGAGAAATATCTTTGAACTTGGAGTCTTCATGTGTTTTACCCACCATGATGGCAAGACCACATAGGTTGGCTTGGCCATTATTTGCTCTACATGTGGGTGTTTAATTTCCTGTGTTTTGTGCATGTTTAAATGTATGCTCTGAAATACTCTGCTTACATTGCAAATTCTTGTGACTTCGAACTTCTTTGGCTGTTGTTGCTACCTGGACATGAATGAACAGGGGATTTATTTGCAAGGGGTATAGGGAGTGGGGATGATTTTGTCACCTTGGGGATAACTAAGAAAAATCTAAAGTTAAACAAATCTCTCTCTCTCTCTCTCTCTCTCTCTCTCTCTCTCTCTCTCTCTCTCTCTCTCTCTCTCTCTCTCTCTCTCTCTCTCTCTCTCTCTCTCTCTCTCCTTTATATTTTGAATAGGCTACTTTTGTGGAAAAGCAAGACAATCAATTAGAAAAAAAATTTCATGTATTTTCAGCCAAACCAAGAATATTTCTTACGTTCTGTTTGAAAATAGATCAGTTTTAAATGCTGCTTTGAATCCTGTATTTGGAAGAGGATTTTTTAGAAAGTCAGTTAGCAGTAATTTTATATATGAGTGGTTAGTATTAACTAAGCCTCATCAAATAGGACTTACTGCCAGATAAGCACAGTGGAGAATGAAAGGTTTAGTCAGGCCCCTTACGTGTTATAAAACTGGCCTTTCATTTTAATGAAATCAAAACAATCTTCACTTCCTGTCTTTAAAAAAAATATTATGTTTCACTTACCTCTGGTGGCATCTGAAAGTGTATTTTTATTTATTTATTTATTTATTATTTATTTATTTATTAGTGACATTTATATACCGCCTCACAGTGCAAGCACTCTCTAAGCGGTTTACACCAGTAAGCAATGTATATTTATATTGCCCCCAACAATCTGGGTCCTCATTTTACCTACCTTGGATGGATGGAAGGCTGAGTCAACCTTGAGCCGGTGAGATTTGAACCGCTGACCTGAGGATCACAGTCAGCTAAAGTGGCCTGCAGTACCCCACTCTAACCGCTGCGCCACCTCGGCTCTTATCTGTGTCAGACACACCCAAGATTATGTGTTTTGTTTTGTGGCCACACTAAGTTTTCTAAACAAATTAGAAGTAGAATAATATATAAGAAATATGATCAGCTCAGATATCACCAGCACTGTATTTTTTATTTTATTTTATGTCTCCGGCCTTGTATTTTGTATTTCTCCAGCTTATTTTGTTTCCAGAGTTTGCTTCAATCCTGCTTGAAAAATCTGGCTATTCTAGTTGTTAAACAGATGATATATCATTACTTTAAGTCATTCTAGGTCAGTTCTTTGCGGATAAGTTTACAGATTACTGTCAGGAAATGACAGTCGAAATAGTCCTTGCGGAAGTAAATATATATAAAAAAGAGGTTCATTGTATCATCCAGGGGATATTGATCTGGAGCCATCAGCAGGTTGCTTTTACAATAGTGGCAGGTTAAAATAAATGCTGGTGATGAGTGGAAAAAGGAGACGATTTTATGATGCAGGAAACAAAGGGGATGGTTTGGATTGACGGCTACGTTTCTGATTTCAAAAGGCAGCCGTGCAATTGATCTATTGTGTTAGAATGGGAATTGATGTTGATATGACACTTCCCCTTAGTTACAAAACAGATTGTGTTCCTCATCTCCCATGTTGGCATATGGGAGCTGATCTGGCAGTTCAGCGATCGACAACTTATCCTCCAGACCCTGAGCTGCCTGGGCCTTTTTTCGAATGATAGTTTAAGCCATCTGGACAGCACCAGATTGCCAACGCCTAAGCATGCAGGAATGGAGAGATTCTTTGGGAAATAAGGCTCTGTGTTTTGCCTGAAAGCGCTGTAGTTTGTATACATGCTGCAGAAGGCTATCGCTAGCAAAATGTCACGGTGTCAGACCTGCCTCAGCTGGAACCTTTACCTGGAAGTAAGAATGATCCGTGACTCCATTTGGTGAAAAAGGTATACAGGTAGTCTTCAAGTTATGACCACATAACTTGAAGGCCCGAAATTTATGTTGCTCAACGAAACATTTTTTCAGCGAGTTTGTCCCATTGTACCACTTTTCTTGCCACAGTTGTTAAGTAAATCATTGCATCTGTTAAGTTAGTAACATGGTTGTTAAGCGAATCTGGATTCCCCATTGACTTTGCTTGTCCGAAAGTCACACAAGGGCTGATCGCGTGACCCCAAGACACACTGCGACCGTCATAAATGTGAACCAGTTAACCAAGCATATGAATTTTGATCATGTGATCATGGCGATGCTGCAGTGGTCGTCAGTGTGAAAAATAGTCATAGGTCACTTTTTTTCAGTGCTGTTGTAACGTTGAGTGGTCATTAAATGAACTGTTGTAAGTCAAGGAATACCTGTAGTTTCCTAAAGGTTAAACATAATGCAGTAGAGCAGCGGTCTCCAACATTTCTGGCTTGGCAGACAATGGTGTGGGAAAGGGGATGGTTTTGTGTGAGTGGCAGGCACATGGAGCTTCGCGCATGAGTATGGCTGCCCGCTGCTTGCACAAGTGGAGCTTTGTGCACACTCATCTGCCACTTGTGCAGCCGGGTTCCGAAGTAGTGGATCATTGCCCAAGGCTTAGAATAGAATAACAGAGTTGGAAGGGACCTTGGAGGTCTTCTAATCCAACCCCCTGCTCAGGCAGGAAACCCTATCCCATTTCAGATAAATGGTTATCCAATCTCTTCTTTAAAACTTTCAGTGTTGGAGAATTCATAACTTCTGGAGGCAATTTGTTCCAATGGTTAATTGTTCTCACTGTCTGGAAATTTCTCCTTAGTTCTAGGTTGCTTCTGTCCTTGATTAGTTTCTACCTGTTGATTCTTGTCCTGCCTTCAGGTGCTTTGGACAATAGCTTGACTCCCTCTTCTTTGCGGCAGCAACTGAGATATTGGAACACTACTATCATGTCATCTCTAGTCCTTCATTTCATTAAACTAGACATACCCAATTCCAGCAACCGTTCTTTATACAGTATGTTTTAGCCTCCAGTCCCCTAATCTTTGTTGCTCTTCTCTGCACTCCTTCTAGAGTCTCAACATCTTTTTTTACACCAAAACTGACAAACCAAAACTGGATGCTGTATTCCAAGAGTGGCCTTACCAAGGCATTGTAAAGTGGTATTAACACTTCACATGATCTTGACAGAGCAAAGCCAGAACTGAAGTTCGCGTGCCGAAATCTATAGGTTTAACTTCCCCCTCTTTAAACCACTTCCCGCTGCTGGTCTTCCTTTGTCCAATCATATTCAAATGAATTGTTTTGGGAACAGTCTCTTTAATTGAGGGCTGGCAGCTGCATGTTGTCTGACCTTGAAACTCTGTCTCCAGAAGGTGTGGTGTGCAGTGAGCTTCCCCCACCTCCCATCCAACACCCTCCTTCCTGAGTTCATGGCAAACTGGCATCAAGCAAAGCGCAGGAACGAGATGGCAGTTCTGACACATGGCATAGTTCCCTTCCATTAAGGATTAACCTTTTCCTTGACTAATTCAAAATCAATGGCAATTGAACAGCATTTTCAGGGTTTTGGGGGGAGTCACGAAGAGAGCAATAGCAATAGCACTTAGACGTATAGACCGCTTTACAGCCCTCTCTAAGCAGTATATGAGTCAGCATATTTCCCCCAACAATCTGGGTCCTCATTTTACCGACCTCGGAAGGATGGAAGGCTGAGTCAACCTTGAGCTGGTCAGGATTGAACTGCTGGCCATCCTCAGAATTAGCCTGCAATACTGCATTCTAACCACTGGAAGGAAGGAAAGAGGGACGGAAGGAGGAAGGAAGGAAGGAAGGAAGGAAGGAAGGAAGGAAGGAAGGAAGGAAGGAAGGAAGGAAGGAAGGAAGGAAGGAAGGAAGGAAGGAGGGAAGGGCAATAGCAATAGCACTTACACTTATATACCGCTTCACAGTGCTTTTCAGCCCTCTCTAAGTGGTTTACAGAGTCAGCCTCTTGCCCCCAACAATCTTGGTCCTCATTTTAATGACCTCGGAAGGATGAAAGGCTGAGTCAACCACTGCGCCACTGCGGCTCTATTGTGAACATTTAATGTTTTACTTAAATAGCAAAAGTGTTTTGTTAATACAGGTAGTCCTCAACTTATAGCAGTTTGTTTAGTGACCATTTAAAGTTACAATGACACTGAAAAATGTGACTTATGACTGCTTTTCCCATGACCATTGCAGCATCCCAATGATCATATTTAATATGCTTGGCAACTGACTCATACTTATGACCGTTGCTGTGTCTCAGGTCATGTGATTCCCTCTTGCAGCCTTCTCACGAGCAAAGTCCATGGGGAAGCCAGATTCACTTAACAACTGGGTTACTAACTTATCAACTGCAGTGACTTACTTAACAACTGTGGCAAGAAAGGTCGTAAAATTGGGCAAAAGTCACTTAACAAATGTCTCACTTAACAACACACATTTGGGCTCAGTTGTGGTCATAAGTTGAGGACTACCTGCATTATCATTCTTAAATAAGTGCACTATTAGCCTTTTGGATTTCTTTTTAATTTTTATTTTTAAAGAATTGCTAGCATGGTAAAGAGAGCTGGATATTTTGTCCTCGAACAGAACGGGGATGATTTATTGGACTTTAAATGCAGGATATTATTTGCTTCTTCCCATTTGACCTTGTGTTTCTGATGAGCAGCAGAAAATTGTAATGCATTATTTTTAGCCCAAATGAGACTCGCGCAAGACAGGAAGTGTTAGATGTAACCAGCCTTGGGTGGCAAAGACCAACGAGTCCTGCTAAAAGTTCTGAACATGAGCAAGAATATGTGTTAATGGGTTTAAGGTGAAATGAGTTGTCACTGTGTTTCTTTTGCAAAGTTTCTAGCTTTGATTTCTCATGGATAGGATTCCTTGTTTGTCTGAACAAAACCAAGTTTTGGATTATGAGGGGCAAATAACATGGGTGTCAGTTCTGGAAGCCATTATATCTGTTTTGCTTCAACTGCCACATATTTTAGCCTGGAAAATTGAGAGGGTTTTTTTGTTGTTGTTGGAGCCGTAGAAACTTAGTCATAACAAAATTCTTTACTCAAGGATGAATGTGCCTGCACCTGCATGGAGACAGCATCCAGTTGAGCGTGAAGATCTGATTGGACCATGTGATCAGCTTCTGGGTGTGGGGCAGGGTTGTGAACTTTCTACTGGGTGGGGAAACCCTGGAAGCTTTCAGATTCGGGGTTTCCCAGATGTTGCCAACATGACATCTCTAATAAATTGGAACTTTGAGGAACTTCCAGCCTCGGAGTTTTATTTCGTTGGGGGTGTTTATTAGAACGCTGACATTGGGTTTTGTTATTTATTAACTAAAGTAATTACCTTCAGGGGTGGGTTCCATTTTTTTTTGCTGGCGCTCTGTGGGCGTGGCTTATTTTGTGGGTGTGGCTTGATGGTCATGTGTTGGTGGGCATGGCTTCATTGTCATGTGACTGGGTGGGAGTGGTTTGGCAGTCATGTGACCGGGTGGGAGTGGCTTCGCGGTCATGTAATTGGGTGGGGGGTGGCTGGGTGGTCATGTGGCTGGGTGGGTGTGGCCAACTTGACGTCACTCACGTCAAGGGTTAGGGTTAGGGTGCCTGGCCTCTCCTCGCTTCAAAGGCCTCAACGAGATACAATTTCCTTGTTTATTTACTACTACTGAACATCCAAAATATACTATTTATCCTATATATATATATGCCATATGTGTACATACATATTTCACACAGGCACACAAAAAGATACATTATCTACTATATATATTGTATGTTTATGCACACACACACACAGCTCTTCTAAAACTACACATTCAACCTCACTTACCGCAGTTAGTCTGATTTATCTCTTTTGTGAACTGTAAACAACCTTTTTCCTTACAATTACTCCCCTTCTGACATCAGACGTCATTTTAATGAACATGTGTGATATTATGGGATACAAATATGTAACATGTTTGACTACATGCAACTGATTTCCTATGCAAAGGGGAGGTTACTTTTATTCTGTCCAATCAACTTTCCTCTTGCATTTTCTTTGTTGTATTAACTATAAAAAGGAGGGCAACTTGGGGCTCGTGGTTCTCTCTCTTTTTTTTATGGAGAGACCCACTTTATCAGGGTACCCTAATAAACTGCTTTTAGATAGATGATAGAAGATAGATAGATGATAGATAGATAGATAGATAGATAGATAGATAGATAGATAGATAGATAGATAGATAGATAGATAGATAGATAGATAGATAGATAGATAGGTGATGGATAGATAGATAGATAGATAGATAGATAGATAGATAGATAGATAGATAGATAGATAGATAGATAGATAGATAGATAGATAGATAGATAGAGATAGATAGATAGATAGATAGATAGATAGATAGATAGATAGATAGATAGATAGATAGATAGATAGATAGATAGATGATAGAATTCTTTATTGGCCAAATGTGATTGGACACACAAGGAATTTGTCTTTGGTGCATAAGCTCTCAATGTACATAAAAGAAAAGATACATTCGTCAAGAATCATAAGGTACAACACATAATGATAGTCATAGGGTACAAATAAGCAATCAGGAAACAATATCAATAAAAATCATAAGGATACAAGGAACAAGTTACAGTCCTGCAGTCATAAGTGGGAGAAGATGGGTGATAGGAACGATGAGAAGACTAATAGTAATGCAGACTTAGAATAGTTTGGCAGTATTGAGGGAATTATTTGTTTAGCAGAGTGATGGCGTTCAGGGGAAAACTGTCCTTGTGTCTAGTTGTTCTGGTGTGCAGTGCTCTATAGCGTAGTTTTGAGGGTAGGAGTTGAAACAATTTATGTCCAGGATGTGAGGGGTCTGTAAATATTTTCACAGCCCTCTTTTTGACTCGTGCAGTATACAGGCCCTCAATGGAAGGCAGGTTGGCAGTAATTGTTTTATCTGCAGTTCTGATTATCCTCTGAAGTCTGTGTCTGTCTTGTTGGGTTGCAGAAGGTAAACCTTTTAAATGATCTTCCGACTCAGTTGCTTATTGGGAAGGTAAACCGAGGCAGAACCTAGAGCCACATTTGGCTTTCAGTTTTCTGGTGGCAAAATGCAGAGAGGGCTATCGTAATGAAATATTTGAACGAAGAAGCCCTGGGAATTCTAAAACATCAGTAATTGCTATGAACTTTTGATTTTTGGATTCACGAGCCCCATATTAATGAGGAACAGATTAATTATCCTCTTAAAGGGCACTGTTGTATTTTCTGAAGTGAAACTTTCTATACCACATCGCTGTGGTATAGATTTGCCTTGTTATGCTAATTCAGTGTTGGGAGAATTATATCTTATCTCAGAAAATGTGAGGCGAAGTGCAATAGAACATCAAATTCTATCTCTAGAGATACCTATGAATCACAGTAAAAGTAATCTTTTTTCAATTCATATAAAAAAAAACCTGTCTGGCATCTGTTGTATATAAACCAGGAGATGGCATATTTATCACCAGTTACATTTTTTGTGCTCCCTCAGTCTGGCATCAGATTGTTCAGGTAGCTACAACCCAGGATGAAAATGGGCGAAACCTTAACAGAACATTGGTAGGAAATAAATTTATGTTTTTATTATTCTCTTTATTAATTTGTAGTCCACCTAATTCCCAATTGATTCGAGGTGGCTTACAACCAGCAGTCAATATTTAGATATTAAAAGATATTAAAAATGCAATTTACCAGAAGAACAAAGTATTCAAAACAAGCAACAATAACATAGAATAATAGAATTGGAGGTCTTCTAGTCCAACTCCCTGCTCAAGCAGGAGATCCTATACCTGTGATGGCGAACATATGGCACGCGTGCCACAGGTGGCACGCGGAGCCATAGCGGAGGGCATGCGAACGTTGCCCACTGGCGAACCGGAAGTGTGGAAAAACGCACTTCCGGTTTGCCGGTGAGCTGTTTTTTGCACTCTGGAGGGTTCAGGAAAGCTTCCTGAAGCCCTGGAATGCAAAAAATGATGAAACGGACAAACCGGAAGTGCGTTTTTCTGAACTTCCGGTTTGCCCGTTTCATCGTTTTTTACCGTCCCAGGCTCCGGTAAGGCCTTTGCGCGGGGTGTGTGTGTGTGCGCATGCGCAGGGGGCAGCATGGGGGGTTGTGCGCATGCGGGGGGGAGGGAATGGGTGTGGGCATGCGAGCATGCGCTAGCGCGCGCACTCCCCCCCCTTTTTGGCACGCGAACCAAAAAAGGTTCGCCATCACTGTCCTATACCTTTCCAGACAAATGGTTGTCCAGTCTCTTTTGAAAGCCTCCAGTGATGGAGCACCCACAACTTCTGAAGGCAAGCTATTCCATTGGTTGATTGCTCTCGCCATTAGGAAGTTTCTCCTTAGTTCTAGGTTGCTTCTCTTCTTGATTAGTTTCCATCCATTGTTTCTTGTCTTGCCTTTTAGTGCTTTGGAAAATAGCTTGACCCCCTCGTCTTTATAGGGGGTACCTCAAATATTGCTGAACACTGCTATCATGTCTCCCCTAGTCCTCCTCTTCATTAGACTAGACATACCCAATTCTTGTAATGGTTCTTCGTATGTTTTAGCCTCCAGGCCCCTAATTATTTTTGTTGCTCTTCTCTGCACTCTCTCCAGAGTCTCAACATCTTCCTTTATATTGTCACTATATATAGTGACCAGAACTAGATGCAGTATTCCAAGCGTGGTCTTACTAAGGCTTTGTAAAGCGGTGCTAGAACGTTACGTGATCTTGATTCTGTCCCTCTATTAATGCAGCCTAGGATTGCATTGGCTTTTTTGGCAGCTGCATCACAAAAAGACAAAAAAAAAAGGAGAAAAGGGAGTTCCCCCATCATCCCATTCTCAAGGGTCATATTTTCCTAAATGACAAGGGTTGGAGCCATACAAATATCTGGAAGGTGAGGAGAACATTTCAGAGGGCAGAAATTATTTCACAGTAGGCACACTTCCTGGGTCCTGCAAGACGGATTTCCTTAATTGATGGGACCCAGAGCTCATGCATCCTGCTGGACTGAGCTAAATGGGCAGAGATGAAGACACAGGGAGTTCATCTGCTATGCCATGGAGAGCTTTATGGGTGATAACCAGCAACTTGAACTGAACCCAAAAGCCAAATGGTCACCAGTGCAGCTTAGAAGTTATGAACCCATCACTGCACCTCTGTCACTGCCTATGCTGTTGCATTCTCCATAGTAGGTGGAGCTATCATCCAGGATGGGTTGACCTTGTCCGTCAACCCATCCTGGATGATAGCTCCACACCTACGAGAATGGGCGTATCAGGTAGGACCAACGTTCCATTCTGGACCACTGTGGTTTCCAGTTGGTCTTCAAGAGCAACTCCAAGTCAAGGACATTACAGTAATCCAACTGTGAGGTGACTAGGACATGAGTTAATATCTGAAGAACCTCTCAATCAGAAAAGGGCGCAAATGGGCACCAAATTTACCTGTGTAAATTTAATTATTTGTCTTATCAGCTGATAATCACTATCAGGCTAGAAACAAGGAGACTGTGAGTTCTAGTCCTGCCTTATGCTCAAAGCCAGCTGGGTGACCTTGGGCCAAACATTTTCTCTCAGCCTTAGGAAGGAAGCCACTTTTGAGGAACCTTGCCAAGAAAACTGCAAGGACATGTCCAGTCAATCTTTGAGAATCAAACATAATTGAATGGAAGAGGGGGAAAAAAAACCTCTGTCTCAGCCCAGCCGAGTTGGTGCAGTGGTTAAATGCAGCACTGCAGACTACTGCTAGTTCAGCAGTTCAGCTGTTCAAATCTCACCGGCTCAAGGTTGACTCAGCCTTCCATCCTTCCGAGGTGGGTAAAATGAGGACCCAGATTGTTGGGGGCAATATGCTGAACTCTGTAAACCGCTTAGAGAGGGCTGTAAAGCACTATGAAGCGGTATATAAGTTTAAGTGCTATTGCTATTGCTATTGCTATTTCCCAGAGTTCTTGTTGGGCAGAAAAACAAGCCATTGTGAATTTCAGAAGAAAATGTGAGGTATAAACTCAACAAGTAATTAAACCTCACCCTATTGAAAGATTAGTGACTTTCCAAAGTGGTAACCCAGAAATAAAGTGCAGTTGTCTCTCTAACTATGTCAGATGTCTTAATTTGCATGTCTATGTAAATTTATTAATTTGCATATCTACATAAATATTTCCCTGCCTTCTCCCACGCATTTCCCACCAAAGCTTACCTAGTTGTTTTGCATTTTTAATTCTTGCAATCCCCAAAGATTCAGTTGAATCAAGCAGCTTTGGAGATAAGCCTACAGGAATTAATAAAGTGTGTCTCCATAAAATATATTGATTTGAAATGCATTAATATTTGAACAATTCCAGTATCATCTTGATTTATATTTGATAAGTATTTTGATACATATTTTGATAAATATTGTCAAATTAAGCATTCTTGGGTCAGAGAAGAGCAAAAGGGGGAGGTTGAGGTCTCTTTATTTTATTCTGTTTCAAAGGAGCTGTTATTTTCCCTTCTCACCAGAGAAGGGAAGGAAGTCACATACAGAAAAATCAAAATGATGCTTGAAATGGAAAATGTGTGTTTTGACTTGGAAGTAATTGCCACAGCGAGCAGAATGGAAATGTCATTGTCCATAAAGAAGGTGATATATTGAAAATGTGCCGCACATAGTTATCTTTCTCAATGTATTTTTCCACTTTCAGCATTATTTTGACGACTTCCTGCCTCTCTGTATTTGTTTTAGCTCCCAGTCTACTGCCTCTTGGTTTTTTTTTATTATTATTACTACTATTATTATGCTTAGACAGGAATTTTGCATTCCTGCTTTTAGTAATCTCCCAAGGGACATTAGTTTACAAAGTAATGAAGAAATATGCAAGATTCTGCTGACTGTGAATATGAGTGTCAGACCTCTGCATTCTGTATACATAGCACAATTGACCCTTGCACATCAGTTTGCCCATGGATGCCACCTTGGGTCCTGCTGGGTTTCCTGCACACCCTGATTTATATTTATATTTTAAACTATGTTTTTTTTTAAAAAAAACAACTTATTACCGTATTTTTCGGAGTATAGGACGCACCTTTTTACTCCCAAAAAGGGGGTCAAAAAGTGGGTGCGTCCTATACACCGAATGCAGCCCCCAACCCCCCCAGCCCCCACCCTTTGGAGGTTTTCCCCGCCGTCCGCCGCTGCCTCCGCCACCGCGGCTTGCCCCCCCCGCTGCTTGCCCCCGCCGTCCCCGCTGTTGCTTGCCGCCGCCACCACCGCTGCTTGCCCCCGCCACCCATTCCTGAGCTAGCATGAAATCTAGCACCCCAGTCCTTTCGAGGTGCCACCGCTCCGCTTCGATCCCCACCGCTGCCCGCTTGTGAGCGAGCGGGCGTATGAGCAGGCAAGGCGCGGCGGCAGGCAGGTGTTTTGGAAGCGCCGAGGGCAGCACGCGCGTCCGGGATGCCCCTCTCGCTTAGCCGGCAGCAGCGGGCGCAGTGAGTTCCGTCCCCACGCGCGTCCCCAGCGCTTGCTGTTTTCTCTGAGACCTTTGTCTACTGCTCCTTCTCCGAGACAAAGGTCTTGGAGAAAACAGCGTCGCCACAGCAAGCGCCGGGGACGCGCGTGGGGACGGAACTCGCTGCGCCCGCTGCTGCCGGCTAAGTGAGAGGGGCATCCCGGACGCGCGTGCTGCCCTCGGCGCTTCCAAAACACCTGCCTGCCGCCGCGCTTCGCCTGCTTCCTCAGCTGCTCTTCTCTAGCAAGCGCTCTTTGGCCAGGAAAACCAGGAGCCCCCGCTTTCGCCGCAGATCTGCTCAGCTCAAGTTGCAGCCCTTGAACTTCAGGAGGGAACTGGCTGCGAGACCGGGAGGACTTGTGGACTTCAACTCTAGCTAGCATGACTGGAGGAGGAATTCTGGGAGTTGAAGTCCACAAGTCTTAAACTTGCCAAGGGGGTGCAAGGGTCTTCAAACTTGTGGACTTCAACTCCCAGAATTCCTCCTCCAGTCATGCTAGCTCAGGAATTGGAGTTGAAGTCCACAAGTCTTAAAGCTGTCAAGTTTGAAGACCCCTGGGTTAGGGGTGCAAGGGTCTTCAAACTTGGCAAGACTTTTTACAACCATGTACACTTTTTACAAACTTCAAACTTGACAGCTTTAAGCCTTGTGGACTTCAACTCCCATTCCTGAGCTAGCATGACTGGAGAAGGAATTCTGGGAGTTGAAGTCCACAAGTCTTAAAGCTGTCAAGTTTGAAGTTTGTAAAAAGTGTACATGGTTGTAAAAAGTATACATGGTTGTAAAAAGTATTCTGCTACACTGGTATTTTATTAAATAATATATTACTACACCATTTGGTTCAGAATACTTTTTTCCTTGTTTTCCTCCTCTAAAATCTAGGTGCGTCCTATACTCCGAAAAATACGGTATGTAGGCAACAGAAACTTGGGTTACAGAATACAGAGTAACAGAGTTGGAAGAGTTCTTGAAAGAGGTGGAATTCAGCAGGTTCTGATCAGTTCTGGAGAACTGGTAGTGGAAATTTTGAGTAGTTTGGAGAACCGGCAAATACCACCTCTGGCTGGACCCGTCCCATCTATTCTCTGTCTCCCGACTCCCAGCTGATCGGGAGGAAATGGGGATTTTGCAGTAGCCTTCCCCTGCCATGCCCACCAAGCCACACCCACAGAACCGGTAGTAAAAAAAATTTGAACCCCACCACTGTTTCTTGGAGCTCTT
Source organism: Diadophis punctatus similis (assembly GCA_023053685.1). Lineage (NCBI taxonomy): Eukaryota > Metazoa > Chordata > Lepidosauria > Squamata > Dipsadidae > Diadophis > Diadophis punctatus. The sequence continues at coordinate 10,690,639 of JALIGW010000014.1, read as the reverse complement.
TCAGTGCAACCACTTGCTCAAACAGGACCATTTTCAGACAAATGGCTGTCCAGCCTCTTCTTAAAAGCCTCCAGTGTTGGAGCACCCACAACGTCTGAAGGCAAACTGTTCCACTAGTTGATTGTTCTTATTGTCAGGAAATGTATCCTTAGTTCTGAGTTGTTTCTTTCTTTGTTCAGTTTCCATCCATGCATGTCCCGGGGTCGTGCGATTCCCCTTTTGTGACCTGACAAGCAAAGTCAGTGGGGGAGCCAGATTCGCTTAATAATCGTATTACTAACTTACCAACTGCAGTGATTCACTTAACAACTGTGGCAACAAATAAAATGGGGCAAAATTTACTTAAGAAATGTCTCACTTAGCAACAGAAAGTGTTGGGCTCAATTGTGGTCATAAGTCAAGGACTACCTGTATTCTTTGTCCTGTAGGTGACAGGCCTTAGCAGCTGGTCGGCACAGAGTCTGAAATTAGCAAAATCCTTCTTTTGTTTAAAAATAATGATCCTGCAAGCTGTGGAAAGCTCTCTTTTGAAATACCGATGATTGCAGTACCCTCAGAGGGATGTCACCAGCAGTCAATATGATAGATCTAGGTTTTGTTTTGTTTTTTTAAAAAGAACTTTCTGATTTAGCTGAGGAAAGGAAACGTGTAAATGTTGATGTCACTAGACAGGTCTTTTATTGGTGTTGCATCTGAAGTGGCTCAAGAGAACTCTTTTAGCAAAGCGCTGACAGTCATTTACACCCAATAAATTAGCTCGATAAATGGATCTGCCTGTTTGTGTCATAAACTAGAGAGCTATTTAAGGGGTCCTGATTGGATTTTTTTTTTCACTGTTGGGATTCTACACCCTCCCCTCCGCCTGAAGATGATGATATTCCATAAACAGGCTAAGGTTATTCTGTAAATTATGATGCGGAAATATCAAAATACCCTCACAATGAATGAGATTCAGGTAGCTCTGAGCATGTCTGTCTGTCTGTCTGTCTGTCTGTGTCCATCCATCTATTTTTCCACCGGGGCCCTCTTGAGTCCCAGCTTCATCACATTCTCAACCATCTTTCCTAGAGCTGTATGGCTTGCTCACATTCTCAACCTTGTTTCTGTTCTGACCCAGCTCCCCAAACACGACAAACCCTCTGTATTTAAATCAATGATTCCTTTATTAGGAGCGCCAGCAGCCCCAGCACAAAGTTTCTCTCTCAATGCCGACTAACAAGTCTGTCCAGCCAGAAGATGAATAATTGTCTGCCACATCTATTCATCTCTGCCCCCTGCTTTTTATCCCCAGAGCTAGGGTGGGGCTTCACTAGCAGCGGTGGCTCTTCTGTCCCAAGGATCGGCCCATAGATTTCCACTGCTCTCCTCTCCTCTGCCTTCTGCGCATCCACGCATCAGGCTGATATAAAATGTGACTTCCCTCGTCGGAAGCCAAAGCAAGAAGGGTAGAATGGAGTTTGGAATGCACACATGCGTACAAGAACATATCAATCACATGCTCAGGAATAAACCATTATATTAGATAGGGATGCATCTGTTACATTGCCTGTTACATGCATACATGTAACAGGCAATAAATCACACCACGTGACATTGAGGTAACCTGGTATTTGATCCCAAACTTGAAGAAATTGATCTTCTCCATCATTCATTTCACAATCACCAACAAAATGCCAATGGTGAGTCCTTAGGCAAAACATTAGACAATTCTTTCAATGTATAGTCTCCGATTAGCAGCTTGATTCCTGCTGCTGATCTAAACCCATCAGTGTAGTTTTCTTGACAATAGTTCAAAAGTGCTTTGTCACTGCCTTCTTCTGAGATGGCTTTTGACTTCCCAGTCTGATGTGGAGCCATTGGATTTTGTGGTAATTTCCCATAGAAATACTAATTAGGTCTGACCTTGATTAAGCTTTCTGAGACAGCTAAGATCAATTACTCTTCATTTCATTCCATTGCTATTCATAATGTATGAATCTGGCTCAATTTATCCAGATGAGCATGGTTCCCAGTGAGAAGAAACTAGATGAGAATACACACACACACACACACACACACACACACACACACACACACACACACACACACACACACTAACAGAGTTGGAAGGGACCTTGTAGGTCATCTAGTCCAGCCTCCCGCCCAAGCAGGAGACCCTACACCATTTCTGACAGATGGCAGTCCAGTCTCTTCTTGAAAGCTTCCAGTGATGAAGCTCCCACAACTTCTGAAGGCAACTTCTGTTCCATTGGTTGATTGCTCTCACTGTCAGAAAATTTCTCCTTATTTCCAGGTTGAATCTCTCCTTGTTCAGTTTCTGTCACGCAGTGATTTTATGTTGCCTGTTATATGTATATGCAGGGAGATGCATCCCTATCAAATATAATGGTTTATTCCTGAGCACGTGATTAATATGTTCCTAGTACGCATGTGTACATTCCTTTCTTTTGATTCTTTCCTTTTGTTCTCTGCTTCTGATGAAGCAACACCTCTTTTATATAGCCAGAATGTGATTTCTTATTTTTGTATCAAAATAAATATCTTATACATTAGAATTATAATGCGGTTTATTTTGACAATGTCAGAGTTCCAGGAAAAGATTAATTTCGCCTCTGATAAGAGTAATTCTTATCCCAACAGTTTCCATCCATTATTCCTTGTCTGGCCTTCAGGTCCTTTGGAAAATATCTTGACCCCCTCCTCTCTGTGGCAGCCCCTCAAATATTGGAAGACTGCTATCATGTCTCCCCTGGTCCTTCTCTTTGGATCCTTCTCTGGATCCTTAAGGCGACCATGAATGTTCTTTTGTTTTCAATGCTTGGCAGCATAATGTGCAGGAAAACTTTGACAAACCCTTCAGTTAGTACCTTTCCGCAAGTTTTGACAGCAACATATTCTTCCTTCAGAGGTGAATGCACAGCCTGTGTTTTCCTTCACATCACTGGCAGGTTGATCCAAAGAAAAGATAAATGTAGCCTGAAAAATAACACACACAAAAAAGGAGGCATATGTTGGAAATGCTTTATCTTTGTAGAGCCACAGGTTTCTGAAGACGCGTAACACCGTTTCACAGCTGGACAAGTAGTAATAGCAAAATGTACTTTCAAACTTGAGTGCCTTTGTAGAGATGGCAGAGGTTAGGTGTGTACTTTATTTTAGAAGGGTTAATATAGTTGGGGAGACCTTTCTCCTGCCTCTCTAATAATACTCAAATAAGGCTTTCGGTTAGCCTGAGTAGTGAGTGAATTCCCACAAAGAAGATGTAAATTTCACTTTGCATTTTGCATTGGCATTGTGTGACATGTGAGTGCCACTTTTGTGGGTTGTGTAATGTAAACACCCCTGCTGGCCTTCCGTAAAGCCATTAAAACATGGCTCTTCCGGCAGGCGGGGTGATATTGAGATCAATCCCCCATGTATGAATGTTGATGTGTTTTTAACTGAGTCCCTAGGGATTGGGCGGCATAGAAATCCATTAAAATAAAATAAAATAAATAAATAACTTTGTCAGATAGGAATTTTCCTACCAGAGGCGATCTTAGGATCTTGCTTCCTCGAAGTCATTCGTACTCAGAAAATAAAACTGAGATTCAAATCTAATTAACAAAATATTTATTTCAGTACAAAAGTAACAACAGAATAAACCCTTAATAAACTACATCTTCTCAGCTAATGGATTCACGTCTGCCTCGGGAGAGGCATCGAAGAAGAAGGGAGGTAGGAGGAGACAAACTCCTGGAATGCACGCATGCGTAGTAAAACATATCACATGTCTGCTTGATTAGAAATACAGTAAACCTTAGAAAACAGTAGAGATGCACAACTGGCAATTATTCACATCGTGACAAACTTTTTGTAATTTTTAATCATTTTATGGTTTTATATTGTTCTTATATTATGCTGTAGGCCACCCCGAGTCCCATGGGAGTTGGGCGGCCTATAAGAACCATTAATAAAATAAATAAAATATATGTTATGGTGAGCATCGCCAAACTCTTGCTCATATTTAGCTATTAGAAAAAATGAAGCCTTTTTGGAAACTTGACTGACCCCTCTTATCAGTTGACTTTGGCTGCAGCTGCCCACATATTTTTGAATAATTGCAATTACTACCTGGAATACATGCTTGTCTTCCAATCTTTCTTCATCATGGAATTCAATGTATAGTTTATAAGAATGCCTGCAGCTTTCCAGATTGACTCTTATCTCTTTTGTCCTTTCATAAGGCCTTGAGGACTTTCTTTGGGTTGAGACTGGGCCCCAGGTGTGTGATGGAGCCAGTCAACTGGTTATGTTGAAGGTTGGATTGATATTTTTAAATTTTTGTCAGCTGCTGTATGTTTGATGGAGAGAGAGAGAGAGAGAGATGATAGGTAGGTAGGTAGGTAGGTAGGTAGGTAGGTAGATAGGTAGGAAGGTAGATAGATAGATAGATAGATAGATAGATAGATAGATAGATAGATAGATAGATAGATAGATAGATAGATAGATAGATAGATAGATAGATAGATAGATAGATAGATAGATATGAGGGTGAGTCAAAAGGTAATGCCATTTTCTTTAGGACAAGTATAATTACCAACACAGGAACATGTAGCATACATCAAAATGAAGCTGGTCCTCTGTGGATCACATCCCTACTTCTCAACATAGTCACCGTTTCTCTCAATAGCAATGTTCCACCTTCAAATGAGAGCATGTATCCTGCCTTGTAAAATTTTGTTGACTGTTCTTTGAGCCACTTCTTCACTGCAGTTTTCACTTCCTCGCCACTGGAATAATGTTTGCCTCTCAAACCCTCTTTCATGGGGCTATAATCTAAAGTATTGTCTTCAAACACATTTTGTAATCGTCTGTGAATGTTCACAGGGGTTTCCCCCTCAGCAACAAGGAATTCAAACACTGCTCTTTGTTTTTGATGCAACTCTTAAGGGGACAGCCATTTTGAATTTTCCTTGCAAGTCTAAAAACCTGAAAAGTAAGAAACAAAATATTTCAGAACGTAAATGATATAATCATTTATAACTGGAAAAAATGTCAGGCATTTTTATCAAAAACTTCACCTGAAATAAAGAAAATGGCATTACTTTTTGACTCACCCTCGTAGATAGATGATGATGATGATAGATAGATAGATAGATAGATAGATAGATAGATAGATAGATAGATAGATAGATAGATAGATGATAGATAGATAGATAGATAGATAGATAGATAGATAGATAGATAGATAGATAGATAGAGGATGGATGGATGGATGGATGGATGGATGGATGGATGGATGGATGGATGGATGGATGGTAGGTAGGTGTCTATATGTATTTAATCTTCATTATCAAAGTCATATACTTGAGATGGGCGAGAAGGAGGGAGGGAGAGGAGAGGGGGAAGGGATCAATTGTACATCTACTTAGTTCATTCCTCGTAAAATAGTTGTAAATATAGTTTTGGGTCCAGAACATATTATACTTACTGGCCACTTAACAGACTTAGCAAGAAGTATGTAGATGCCAGATAAGAGTTTTGTTTCTACTTTGGGTGATATGTGGCTCATCAAGCTGAACTCGGCCATTGGATGTATAACTTCTCTGCATTTGTTAATCTGGAAGGAAATGTATACCTTGTGGGTCAGCCCTGTTGGGCCTGGTGGTTCCACCTATGGAAAGATAATTGGTAAAGCAATACTTAAACCAGTTGAAAAATATGAAATTATATTTTTTCTGAATGTTTAATTTATTCTTGATAAATATTAGAATTTGAAATTAACTGCAACATGCACTATATTAGAACATGGAATGTTAATTCAAAAAGAAATTGTAATTTCAAGGGACATAGATTTATATTAGATGTAATTTTACACTCAGTAGGAATGGGAGAAGTCTACAAGAAAAGCTGACATGGAAAATGTATACATCTATCTTGCCACCATGAACATTTAGACTTAATGGGAAAGAGATGTGAGGATAAAAATTCCTTGGTTCATCTGCTCGGCAGAGAAGAAATGCAATATAACCAAGGTAACTCCAGTAAGTGACTATGTCCCAAGGACATTGTTTAATTGGTATTCAACTGATAGGGTACTTTCTCTTGGCTGGGTTCATACATCAAAGTATGTTTTGGCTTGGTTTATCCATAATTAGTGAAATAGATCATGATGAATGGGTTTACATGTCATCCTAAACCATAAACAGTGGTTTACAAATTGCAGTAATTAGGTTTACATGTTATGTGATGATAAAACAAAGCAAGCTACATATTGTATGTGTGGCCATGAATTAGCTTTTTTTTCTTTCTTAGTTGGTCCACAAGAAGACGCATGAGTTGGTTAAAATGGGGGAAATTTAGAAGGTAGGTTTCTATTGATTTAGCCTTGAATTTTGTTTTCCTTTTTAGCAACCGCATCACATTACAGATCTATATTTGACTTGTAATTGACTACTCTTCTAAGATTTTTTTCACAGTGCTTTTGGGAAACCAAGTGCTTTACTTGTATTTAATTTATATTTCCTAAGTCAAGATTTTTACCTTTCTCTGTTAAATTTCATCTGATGCTTTCAGCCCATTTCTCTACCTGATCAAAGTAATTGAGACATTTGTTTCTGTCTTCTAGGGTATTCACTATTCAACTCAACTATGTGCTTGTCTTTGCTTACTGAAATGTGACAATATCTAAAGTATTTTATTGGACCGGATGCAAATGTTGATTTATGTTAGTTTTCCTAGTCTACTTGTTAAGTGGGAACATTCAACTATGCTTGACAAGGTTTAATTTCCTACCCTTGCTTGTAAAGTTGTTTTAGTGTAATATAAACCTCTGGCGTAAGAACATCAGCAAGTTTATAGTACCTGGTTGGTCACATTTGTTAGGTTGATGGCAAAACATCTCAGTTGTTCATTTTCTCAGTTGTATGATTGCATTGAAGCTGAACTGATGAGACAAAACCTTTTCCCATGAGATCTACTCTGGATAATATTATCCGAGGAGAAACCTCCCTGTAGACAACATCTGATCTTGATCTGGGGTGAAGCTTAGGTCAAACACTTGGATTTAAGTCTGTAAGAAGGACTGCCTCATCAAGGCTACCTAGTCACTCAGGTTAATGAGTTTTTAACTTCCCATTTTGTGCCTTGTTTTCTTCCAATCAGCAAAGAGCCTGTTGCTCTTTATCTAAAGCAGGGGTGTCAAACTCAATTTCATTGAGGGCCACATCAGGGCTGTGGTTGACCTCAGGGGGGGCAACTGGGCAGGCGTGGCCAACTGGGTGGGCATGGCCAACAGTGGGTGTGGCCAATTGGGTGGGCGTGACCAGCTTGACACCCAAACTGCTGACATGTTTCCTCTTTGCATTGGGTAGACCAGGCCGAAGCCATGCTGGCCCAATCTTTCTTCTTTGCATTGGGTAGACCGGGCTGAAGCCATACTGGCCTGATCTTTCCTCTTTGCATTGGGTAGACCAGGACAGCCTAGTGGGCCGAAAAGATAGGACAGATAAATCAACAAATAAAACAAGAAGATAAGAAGGAGAAGGTATTAAAGACTTATGAAATAATTCAGGGAAAATACATACTGAAAGACCAAAAATAGTATTGGATAAACAGAAAGACATTGTTGAAAAGAAGATAGGGACTTGGGCAGACCCTCTGGAGGCTTGGCAGCAAATGATAGTAGAGATGGAAGGAATATTTGGATTAGACAAGAAAGAAGTAGATAGAGATAAAGACCCAAGGGAGGAATTTGGGAGGCAAGTTAAAAATGAATAGGAATTGAAATACTTAAACGGACAAGGGATGATGGATAGAGGAAAAGCTTTATAACACAAGATTGGCTCTATTAGGAGCTAGAACAGAGGCAGAAACAAGAAATAGGGAGAATATTATTATGCATATTTCTATAAAATATACTAAAAGCAGCAGCTAGATGTAAATATTAGATGTTGAAAAATGGTGTCACTATGTATGTTTTAATGATATTGTTATTGTCATTAGAATGGAGTTGTAAAATACTGAACAACTAAATAATGAAGGTTTTGTTTAACGACTACTTTGCTCAATGACTGAGTTGTCGATCCCAATTGTGGTTGCTAAATGAGGACTACCTGTAGAGTAGAGTAGAGAATATCCATGTTTGGAGTTTCTGTCTCCTAATCCTGTACAATATGACTAATATTGTGTCTGTTGCTGAGGTAAGTGAGGGAGAGAATGATAACATGAACTAGAAGCTCTACAAATGTCAGTGTAGGAGCTGACGTTTGCTTTAGGAGCACATTTGTGTTCCTAAAGGCAGGGGTCTCCAACCTTGGCAACTTTAAGATGTGTGGACTTCAACTCCCAGAGTTCCTCAGTTCCGCTGGCTGAGGAACTCTGGGAGTTGAAGTCCACACGTCTTAAAGTTGCCAAGGTTGGAGACCCCTGACCTAAGGTACATCATAAAAGAAAAAAACCACCCAGAGATCCAAGGCCTTTGAAGGCCTTGTTTGCTAAGTTAACGCTGGTAGGACGCTAAAATGAGCATAATTTGCAACACAATTTAAAATATTTTTTTTGACAGAAGATGTTTACCGGTAATTATACTATGCTTACATTGATAGATACTGCTAGGCATTGGAGAGATGGGTGGTTATTATGAGATGGTGGCAGGGATTCTAACATCAAAGCTAACCTTTGGAAAGGGTCTAAAAGGCTCTTTCTAATTCCTCCCATTGTTATATGTTTAGTTTCCCAAAATGGATGACTAGCATTTTAATAAAGACAGAGCATAAAGATAAATATCCTGTGCTGTTTTATGCATTTGTGGATTATGTTTGTTAGACTACAGTGAAATGCGGCAGTGGTCCAGAACTCGTAAATGTAATTGGCTTAAGTAGTTTCTGCCAATTTGATTTGGACAGTGTGGGAAATAGAGAGAATGATGTTTGCTGGAATTTTGCAAGACTTCCACCACTGATTAACTAACCGTTTACCAAGGCAGAGTCCTCCAATCTTTAGTATATGTCTGGTTTCTCATGAACCACATTAAATTATAATCTGGCATAGTATGTTGTGCACCACAGCTATAAATAATAATTTATGCTTTGAATTTATGTGTGAACCGGGACACCGTGGCTTGTTCAACAAACCGATGAGAACAAACCTTCGTTTGGTTTGCAGCTGCCTCAGAAGCATGTCATGTAATCTGCTCACCATTTTATTGTTTAGTTGTTTTTGTTCAAAGGCGTGTTGTTTTCTCTGTGTTTGTTGTTTGATTATTTTCATATGCTGCCAAGAGTCACACTGTTTGAATTGGGTAGCCCTGTAAATCCCCATAATAAATAAGTAAGTTGGAAGGTAACGGGTTGTGTAGTTGAGTTTCAACTCTTGTCCTAATTTTTAACTACATTGGGTCTCCATGGAGCATTACAAATGGATTTTTGTTGTTACTAGTCAAAATGTTATTCCTTTTAGCTCAGTGTTTTCTACAATCAGTAGCTTTGAAACATCTGTGATGGGTTCTTTTGTAGTCCTATTTAATAGATCAAGAACTGAATTTGGTTTTTTTTTTTTTGCATGCAAATCATATACTCTTTTAATTTAATTTAATTTAATTAAAAGTTCTTATAGGCCGCCCAATCCCGTAGGACTCAGGGCGGCGTACAGCATGAATAAGAACGGTACAATATATTAAAAAACAGTTAAAAATAACAAATAAAAAATACAACATAAAATTTTAAAAAAGTAACAAAAACCATTCATCCAGGGGGAATCCAATTTTCTTTACCCCGCCTGTCGGAAGAGCCTGTTTTTACGGCTTTGCGGAAGACCAGTAGAGTGGGGATAGTCCGGATCTCTGGTGGGAGTTGGTTCCAGAGAGATGGGGCTCCCACAGAGAAGGCTGTCCCCTGTGGACCCGCCAACCGACATTGTTTGGCTGAAGGGAGCTGGAGGAGACCAACTCTGTGGGACCTAACTGGTCGAAGGGAGGTATGTGGCAGGATGCGGTCCCGGAGGTAAGCTAGGCCTGGATCAGCTAATTCACAGGTAGTCCTCAACTTATAACAGTTCATTTAGCGACCGTTCAAAGTTACAGCGGCACTGGAAAAAGTGACTTATGACCGTTTTTCACACCTATGACCATTGTAGCATCCATGTGGTCATGTGATCAAAATTCAGGCTCTTGGCAATTTATTCCTATTTGTTGTGTCCCAAGGTCATGTCATCCTCTTTTGTGACCTTCTGATAAGCAAAGTCAATGGGGAAATCAGATTCTCTCAACAACCATGTTAAGTAACTTAAAAGCTGCAGTGATTCACTTAACAACTGTGAAAGTGAAAGAAAGATTGTAAAATGGGACCACATTTGCTTAACAATGATTTCACTTAGCAACAGAAATGTGGGTCTCAATTATAGTCGTAAGTTGAGGACTACCTGTAGTTAGAAGCCTAAAAATATTCTAACTCAAATCTGTTTTTAGATGTTTATTATAATTTCATACTAGCTTATATTTTCATTAAATTATCAAATGTTTTACACAACTTGTAATAATTCTTCTGCCTCCAGAAGATCAAGATAAAATTGTTTACATAGAGGAGAGGGGATTCTTATTTTTATTTCAAGAAAGGTTCCAGATTCTCCCTTAGGTGGTGGTTGCAGGATAGAAAAGACCAGGACCGAACACATTTCTGCCTGCTGAACTCAGCCTTCACCTCTAAGATATCATTAATTTAAAATCCATCATCTTTCATTCTGAAGTCTAGCTCTGTCAGACGTCTTGTGGTGAATTTGAAGATGCTGGTTTATAATGCTGCCTTTTGCAGCCTGCTGACAGTTCTCTTCTTTTAGAGCCAATGTTCCATAAAATTGAAGTTTTCCATAAAATCATAATACATGATTTTTTTTTCTCTTTGGCTTTTCAAAAAGTTTCTCCAGGAGATACAGAATGACATATTTTTGGAGCACTGGAGAAAAGAGGTGCTACTATTACGTAGTTCACAATTACTTGAGAAAAGAAATAGTGATTTAATGAAGAAGGGGGAAATATTTATACAGTATGTATATATATTGTGTGTGTGTGTGCGCACAAGCGTGCGCGAAGACCAAGATGATATAATTTTAGACAGCACATTTTTCATGATCAAAAAGGAACTTGGGCTGATACTATCTCAGTTAACATGTATGAAAGTTGCTGAAACTTTCAGATAAGTGCTATATCAAATAGAGAGGACAGGAAAATTGACATCATTTCTCAGATTCAGTGCATGATATCGTATCATATCATATCAAGGAAATGCTAAAAATGACTCTTGAGATGCGAAAATATTATGGTTACTGTCTTATCAATGTATGCATTTTCTACAACACCTGAAGTGTTGGGCTCCAATTCTTAGCTCTTGTTCATCATTTATTTTATTTTATTTTTATTTTATTTATTTATTTTTGTCAAGTACGTGTTGGTAATATACATAGATATAACATTGTTTATATACATAAGATGGGTACTGATAAGAAGGAACATTAGGGACAGTAGGCACGCTGGTGCACTTATACACGGCCCTTACTGACCTCTTAGAAATCGAGTGAGGTCAACAGTGGACAGTCTGAGGGTAAAGTTTTGGGGGTTTGGTGACGAAACCATAATGTCAGGTAGTGAGTTCCAGGCATTTACCACTCTGTTGCTCAAGTCGTATTTTCTACAGTCAAGTTTGGAACAGTTCACTTTGAGTTTGTATCTGTTGTGTGCTCGTGTATTGTTGTGGTTGAAGCTGAAGTAGTCATTGACAGGAAGGACGTTGTAGCAGATAATTTTTTGAGCTATGCTTAGGTCGTGCCGAAGGCGACGTAGTTCTAAGCTTTCTAAGCCCAGGATTTCAAGTCTGGTTGCGTAAGGTATTTTGTTGCGAGTAGAGGAGTGGAGGACTCTTCTTGTAAAGTATCTCTGGACACTTTCTAATGTATTTATGTCCGATATGCGGTGTGGGTTCCAGACAGATGAGCTGTATTCAAGGATTGGTCTGGCGAATGTTTTGTATGCTCTGGTTAGTAGTGTGATATTATCAGAGAAGAAGCTACGTAAGATTAGGTTAACAGTTCTTGAATCCTTTTTGGCGATGTTGTTGCAGTGGGCTTTGGCACTTAGGTCATTTGATATGAGTTTTCCAAGGTCTTTGACAGGGTGAGGGTCATCTGCAAGGTCTTGTCTGTTCAGCTGATTGGTTTTGTACCAAATACAGAATAGCAGAATTGGAAGTGACCTTGACGGTCTTCTAATCCAACCCTTTGCTTGAGCAGGAGGCCCTGGTCAACTGGCTGTCCAATCTCTTCTTAAAAACCTCCAGGGATGGAACACCCACAACTTCTGGAATCAAGCCATTCCATTGATTAATTGTTCTAATTGTGTCTTAGTATTTAAATGCTAGGGTTTCTCCTTAGTTCTAGGTTGGATCTCTCTTTGATGGGCTTCTGTCGATTACTTCTTGTCTTGCCCTCAGGTGCTTTGCAGAATAAGCCAATGCCCTCTTCTCTGTGTCAGCTGCTCAAATATTGGAAGACTGCTATCATGTCACCCCCTGGTCCTTCTCTTTTTTGCAGACAGTGTCTAAGTACAACCATTTTCCTACCCCTCACTTTCTTGAAACAGTTAAGAATCCATGTGGGATATTACAGCATTGGAATAATATCTCAGGACTGCCAACCTCAAATCTGTTTTGGACTGGTATTTGAGATTATCTTGGATTCATACCCCTTAATTTCCCAGTCTAGCCTACTTTTCAGGGGTTATAGAAATTAGGGAGACAACCAGGATTGTTATTTTGCAGAAAGAGTGATACAGTGATGTGTCATCATTTTTGAACAGGGGATCAATACAAAATCAGTTCAGAACTCCATTTTACCCAGACCCTCCTATAGTAATATAGTAATTAGTATAAGTAATTAGGATAGGAAGAGATTTGTCCTTTCACTGTGATCTTTATTTATTTATTTATTTCTTGGTTCTTATATGCCGCCCTACTCCCGAGCAGTTTTTGACTGCTGTACGGCAAACTGTTACACAGACTGCAACTGGACAAGTGTTGTTTGCTTAATGACATAACCAGGGGTGGGCTGCTGGGGGTTCACAGGAGTTAGGGAGAACCTCTAGCTAAGATTCTGTGCAGTTCGGAGAACCCCCAAATCCCACTCCTGGCTGGCCCCGCCCACCCTGCCCAGCCATTTTGGATGCAGGTAAGTGCAGGGCGTGCGCGGAGGCATGGGGAGGGAGAAAAATGGGCCTACCGTTTCCGGCCTCCAGAGGGCCTCCGGAGCCTGGGAAGGCCGTTTTCACCCTCCCGGAGGCTCGAGAGAAGCTTCCGGAGCCCGGCAGGCATTAGGAGAGGAGAATATTTGTAGCTTGGGGTTGAAAACGCCCCTCCCCCAGCCATGGTGCAAGAGGCCACTGTGGCCATGCCCACCCAGCAACCAGGCAGAGAACCCCTTGCTAAAATTTTTGAAGCTCATCCATGGACATAATCCTTGATCTCCAAGCTGCATGAAGGAATTGCTTGTATATGGACTCCCAGTTAAAATAGAAGGAATCAGGTTTATTCGAAATATGTGGTCTAGAACTTGCTTGACAAAATAAAGGATAACTTCAAAGGTATATCCTCCAGTTAATACTGTGATCTAAACCATGGTGATGACATTTCAACTTGTATCTTCTTTCAGGATTCTTGAAGCAACACAAATAATAATTTTCTATCCAAATATTGTTTACTTTTAAGACCTGCTTACTTTTAATCTGTTTTTCTACCCTGTCATCTGCATCTCCAAGGAGAGCTTGACATTTTAAAGAGGAAGTAATAGTAAGGAAAAAGGATTTTATCAGCTGGTAAGGCCATTGTAACCTCTATTAATGTTTTGAAGCAGCAAACAATTCAGATAAGACAGGCATTAGGAGAGGAGAATATTTGTAGCTTGGGGTTGAAATGAGGGGTCCTTGGTGTTCTCTGAGCTTGGTGATTTTCTTGCAGGGGTTTCATTACCCAAATAAGGTAACATTTATTTATTTATTTATTTATTTATTTATTTATTTATTTATTTATTCATTCATTCATTCATTCATTCATTCATTCATTCATTCATTCATTTATTTATTATGAGATTTATATACTGCCTCACAGAGCAAGCACTCTCTAAGCGGTTTACACCAGAGTAAGCAATGTATATTTATATTGCCCCCAACAATCTGGGTCCTCATTTTACCTACCTCGGAAGGATGGAAGGCTGAGTCAACCTTGAGCTCGTGAGATTTGAACTGCTGACCTGAGGATCACAGTCAGCTAAAGTGACCTGCAGTACTGCCTCTAACCGCTGCGCCACCTCGGCTCATATTAGTGCATGAGTGTCTAACCTTTTGGCTTGCCTGGACCTCATTTTTTTTTAATTTAGCATTTTTATTTTTATTATATAAAATACAAATAAGAAAAGAAAATAGAAAATTAAGGGAGGGAAAGGGAACGGGGAAAAGGGGGTGTGAGATACAAGAGGGAAGAGAAAAAAGAAAGAAAAGAAAGGGCATTGACTTCCAACTCTTCTTAGCACAGTCCAAGATAAACACACTCCAACCTCAACTTTTTGCTTTTACACATTAATATATAACTAGCCATTCCTATCTAACAACAAATCAACAAAACCAAGATCAAAGTTTCATTTTTTTTCTTCACAATCACAAATTCCAGAAGTGATATTCAGATAAGAACATATTTTCCTCTTTGAATAAAATAATCAATTTAACTATTTCTGCTTTATCTTCCTTGCTATGTGTATTTCTATTTGCACCTAGTAATCTTTGTGGATTTTCACCATTTTTATTTACAAAATTTATTGTATTCTTTCAATTTCTTTGGCCTTACTGAAAAAAAAGGGGAGGGAAAACCCTTTTTTCACCCTTCTTTTCTTCAAAGTACTAAACTTAAAAAACCCCACTTTTTAAAAAATCAAAACTTTCTAATACATCTTTTTCTTTGACTTCTTAACATACAAGCTTTAAACTTCAGTATTGTGTTTACTGCTTGCCTGGACCTCATTGAGTGTGGAGGAATTGCCTTGAGCCTCACTTTGCAATAGCAATAGCACTTAGTCTTATATACCGCTTCACAGTGCTTTACAGCCCTCTCTAATATACTTACAAAGTCAGTATATTGTCCCCAACAATGAAGGCTGAGTCAACCTTGAACCGATCAGGATTGAACTCCAAGCTATGGGCAGAGTTTGCCTGCAATACTGTAGTGCGCCACCATGGCTCTTTTATATTATCTATTGTATAAAATATATAATATAGATTTATAATATAAAATTACATAATAATGTTAAAAGTTTACAATCTTTACAAGCCGCATTACTACCTGTTCATGGCTGCATGTGGCCTGCAGACACGTCGGAGACACCTGGTCAAGGGCCTGACTCTTTCGGGGAACTGTCTCTCCTGTTATAACCTCCCTGGCTTAAGTCTACAAATGATGTTGCTCCTGCTATTCAAAGTCCCATCTTTCTGGTGGAGGAGGGAGGGAGGGAGGGAGGGAAGAACACCTTTGCAAGTTGCATTTGTCCCCCTTTATCCTACCACCTAGACTAGACCCAGCTCTTCCTCCAAGTTTTAACTGATGTTAGGATTCTTGTTGGTCTTAATCTGTGTTTTTAATTTGTTATATCCTATTTTTGTATGGTTGGTTACCGTATTTTTCGGAGTATAAGATGCACCGGAATATAAGATGCACCTTAGTTTTTGGGGAGGAAAATAGGGGGGAAAAAATCTGCCTACCAGATATTCATCTGGCTAGCGTCCTTAGTCTGGTCAACTTCAGCACATTATTTTATCCCCTGGTTAGGACTTAAAAAAACCTTCTTCTGAGAGAGTAACAATGAAAGAGCATGCAAGCCAGTAAGAGCTGGGAAGATCGTTAGCACCTAGTTAGGGCTAAGAAAAAACTTATTCAGAGCAAGTAGAGCAATGAAAAAAACCCTGCAAAGACATAGGGCTGGAAAAACATTCTTCGGAGAGAGTAACAATGAAAGAGTCTGCAAGGTAAGAGCCGGGAAGATCGTTAGCACCTGGTTAGGGCTAAGAAAAAACTTATTCAGAGCAAGTAGAGCAATGAAAAAAACCCTGCAAAGACATAGGGCTGGAAAAACATTCTTCGGAGAGAGTAACAATGAAAGAGTCTGCAAGGTAAGAGCCGGGAAGATCGTTAGCAGCTTCGGAGCAGCTTCAGCACATTATTTTATCCCCTGGTTAGGACTTAAAAAAGCCTTCTTCTGAGAGAGTAACAATGAAAGAGCCTGCAAGCCAGTAAGAGCTGGGAAGATCATTAGCACCTGGTTAGGGCTGGAAAAAAAGTTCTGAAAAAGCTACATTCAGAGTATAAGATGCACCCAAATTTTCAGCCACTTTTCGGGAGGAAAAAGGTGCGTCTTATACGCCAAAAAATACAGTAGTTGCCTTGAGTGTCCATGGACCAGAAAAGCAGGTAAATAAACATTTTGTCTCCCAGACAAGACAGTTTGGGCAAAACAAGTGCTTCTCATTGTACTGTTAGTATTGTGAGGTTGAATTCTATACAAAAGGATTCTGATTTTCAAGAAGCATTTTCCGTCTCCCTGTCTCTGTGTGTTTCTGTAGAACTCAGGGAGCCAACCTGAATCTCTTTTATAACATTAAAGAGAAAGGGCGTTGTTCTTACCTGAACGCCTCTTCTCGTAGGGCGGAGCTAGCCTCCAATGATTGGGATGATACAATCCAACAGCCAATCAGGACTGAGTCAGACTTATAAAAACTGTCCTCCCAAGGTGCACCCCCTCTTGAGACGAAGGACGAAGTCAGACCCAATGTGTTAACCCAACCAACTTTATTTAACAGGCAACAAAACCAACTCCCTACCCTTAACAGTCAGGGCGGGACTTGGAGGCTAGCTCCGCCCTACGAGAAGAGGCGTTCAGGTAAGAACAACGCCCTTTCTCCATAGTGGGCGGAGCTAGCCTCCAATGATTGGGACATGCCAAAGCAGCAGCCCCATTGGGAGGGAATCAATACGACTCCGCTAATCCAGACAATGACACCACCGTCTGCAACACCCGGCGTCCGAACGCCGTATCTCTGACCGCAAATGCGTCCATTTTGTAATGTCGGACGAACGGTAACGGCGACGACCACGTCGCCGCCCGACACACCTCCTCAATCGACGCTCTAGACGTCCAAGCCGTCGTAGTGGCCGCACTACGCGTGGAATGCGCCGTAAGGCCCTCCGGCCTATCAAGACCCCCCTTGTCATATGCATAACTAATGACCGCTCGAATCCATCGTCCGATCATCGCTGAGGAGGCCTTTCTGCCCATTGAAGCCGAAGAAAACCCTACAAACAACGCCTCAGAACGACGAAACTCCGCCGTACGGGCGGTATAAATCTCGACGGCCCGACGAACATCCAGAAACACGCTCAATGGATCTCCCGACTGAGACTCCGGAAACGCCGGCAAGATCAACTCCTGAGCCCTGTGGAAATAAGTATTGACTTTAGGAGAGAACGCCGGATCCAGTCTTAGGACAACCCTGTCCGGATAAAGAATACACAGGTCAGAGCGCACCGAAAGTGCCGCCAACTCGGAAATACGTCTCGCCGATGTAATAGCGACCAAAAAGGTCACCTTCAAGGTAAGTAGACGCAGCGGGACCGTATCCAACGGTTCGTACAGATCCGAAGTGAGGGACCGCAGTACCGTCTGTAGATCCCAAGTCGGGTAACGATGAACTACCGGAGGTGAAATGTTGGACGCTGCCTTAATAAACCGCCGGACCAGCGGGTGAGCCGACAGCTGTTCGATCCCGGAGCAAGAAAGCACCGTCGAGAGCGCCGCCATCTGTCGACGCAAAGTGTTGGGCGCCAGACCCTTGTCCAGCCCAGCCTGCAAAAACTGCAGTACGTTGATAATGGATAGATCAAGTGGGCAAACGGACACTGTCTCACACCACGCACAGAAGGTCTTCCATGTAGACGCGTAGATGCGTGTGGTAGAAGCCCGGCGTGAAGATAACAACGTCTGAATTATGTTTTCCGGCACTCCCCGTTGTTGCAGTGTACGCCGCTCAAGTGCCAGGCGGTCAGCTGGAGCCATGACGGGTCCGGATGCCACACTGACCCCTGGGAAAGCGACCACTCTGTCAGAGGGATCCGCCAGGGCGGACTGACGGACAATGAACGGAGGTCCGCAAACCACGGTCGCCTCGGCCAATGTGGTGCCAGCAAGATGATCTCCGCCTCCTCCTCCAACAGCTTGCGGATGACACGGGGAATCAAGGGAAGCGGAGGAAAGGCGTATAGAAGACCCCTCGGCCACGGACAGCGCAGAGCGTCCACCCCTTCCGCCCCGTAAGAGCGGTAACGGGTGTAGTAACGCGGGAGCCTCGCATTCTGCGGGGTGGCGAAGAGATCGAGGGCTGGGCGGCTGAAGCGTTCTACGAGTTCCCGGAACAGATCCTGATGGAGGCTCCATTCCGCCGGATCTACCTCGTGGCGACTGAGCCAATCCGCTTTGCGGTTTGATACCCCCGAGATATGTTCCGCCCGAACGGACCGTAGGTGCTTCTCCGCCCAGAGGCCCAGGGCCTCGGCCTCCGCCATCAATAGCCGAGAAACTGTGCCCCCTTGCCGGTTGACGTGGGCTTTCGCCGTGATGTTGTCCGTCAATATCAGCACATTCTGACCCGCCACGATGTGTTGGAAGCGTTGAAGGGCCAGAAATATCGCCCTCAATTCGAG
The DNA here is from genome assembly GCA_023053685.1 of Diadophis punctatus similis. Classification (NCBI taxonomy): domain Eukaryota; kingdom Metazoa; phylum Chordata; class Lepidosauria; order Squamata; family Dipsadidae; genus Diadophis; species Diadophis punctatus. Next base: position 10,671,878 of record JALIGW010000014.1, on the reverse strand, counting down.
GTGATTGATAGTCAAGGACGCTTCTGCTGACGACCATGTGCCCTGGGTCACATGTGAGAGCACGTGCACCCCCCAACCCAGGAGACTGGCGTCTGTAGTCACAGTCAACCGGGGAGGTTCCAGGAACGGACCGCCCTTGGAGATCGCCGGGGAACGCCACCAGTGGAGAGATCGGCGAACGGAGTCCGGCAGGGTGACCCTGAGCAGGGAGTTGCTCTGGTGCTTGCGCTGAAAAGGCAACATAAACCATTGTAACTCCCTTGAGTGTAATTGTGCCCAGGGCGTGATGTGGATGGCCGAGACCATCTTCCCCAGGAGGGAGGACAGCTGATTTAAGGGGACCCGGTGTGAATCTAGGACTTGTTGGACAAGTCCCAGCAAGCCGTCCTGACGCTCCTGTGAAAGATAAACCCTGCACTCCCGGGAGTCGATGACCGCCCCCAAATGTGTGATTCTGGTCGAGGGGTGCAACTGGCTCTTCTCAAAATTCACGGAAAAGCCATGCACCCTAAGTGCCTCCAGGGTTACCTGGACATCCACCTCCGCCTGCCCTGTCGACGCCGATTGGAGGAGAATATCGTCCAAGTAACATTGGAGCCTAACCGGTCTGGTCCGCAGACTGGCCGCCAAGGCAGCCAGGACCTTGGTGAAGACCCTGGGGGCGGACGACAGCCCGAAGGGAAGGGCCGTGTACTGGTAATGGGCGTTCTGATAGCAAAACCGTAGGAACTGCTGATGTATGGGCCGGATAGGGACGTGGAGGTAGGCCTCGGTGAGGTCTATGGACGTCATGAGATCCCCCTCCCGTATCCCACCAAGAATAGACTGCAACGTGTGCATCTTGAACTTCTTGTATTTCAAATATTTATTGAGACGCTTAAGGTTAAGGACAACTCTCCACCCTCCAGAGGACTTTTCCACGAGAAATAAGATGGAATAGAAGCCCTGACCCCACTGGTCCTCCGGCACCCACTTGATGGCATCAATGTCTAGAAGGTGCTGGATGGCGGTCAACATGAGTGACCGTTGCCGGGGGTTTGAGGACTGGGGGCACCTCAGAAAAAATCCCGGGGGGGTGGAGATGAAATCCAGGGCGAGACCAGATGACACGGTCTCGCGAACCCAAGCGTCGGTGGTAGTGTCCTCCCATCGCCTGGCGAAGAAGCGCAGGCGACCCCCAATGGGAGGACTGGGTTCATCTACTTGTAGCGGCGGTAGGGGCGACCACCTGCCCCCCGAAAAGGCCGCTTGTTGTAGTTGTCCTTGCGCCTGTCACCCTGGTTCTGCCTCCCGCCATACTGGCTCCTCCCCCGATTATTAGAAGGCGCGCGATAGGGGCGCCGAGGGAAGGACGGGGTGGCTGCAGGAGTCGTGGAGGTAGAGGCCTTATTCTGCCCTTTGCGTGTACAGTTGGGCAGAATCTTCCTCTTGTCCTTGTCCTCCACCAGGTACAGCTCCAACGCATCACCAAAGAGCGACTGACTCTTTATAGGCGCGATGGCGAGGCGCCATTTGTGGCGGGTGTACGCCGGCCAGCTGCGCAACCAATGCATGCGGCGGGCTACAATCGTGGACCCCATGGCTCTCGCCGCAAAACGGGTCGCTTGTAGAGTAGCGTCCGATGTGAATTGACTGGCTGCCATCAGTTTATTAATATCTTGTCTTGCCCGGACATCCGTCGAAGGCAGGTGGTCTTGCAGTAGGTTCAGCCAACGGATAGACGTGCGGCAAAAGAATGAGGCCGTTGACGCGGCCTTCAGTGCCCATGCCGCCGCTTGATGTGCCCGCTGCAGGGCCTGCTCCGTACGCCTATCCTCTGGTCGGAGCAGCTCCTCGGAATCCCCGGGCATCTGCGCCGTGGCGTACAAGGCCTTGATGGGCGGGTCAACCGGCGGGACGGGGAGATGTTGCGCTAGTGCTTGCGCCACATTAAAATACCTCTTGTCAAGGGTAGAGGGGAGAGCCCCGCCCTGTGGTGACTGCCACTGTTTGAGGACGGAGTCCACAAACAGTTTCGGGGCGGGGATCACCTCTGCCTGTGAGGTTGTTTCCTCAAAGAGGGGATCCACTTCCTCGTCCTCCGCCTATTTAGGGTCCTTGACCTTGGCCGCCGCCTTGGCCTTGTGGAGTAAGGACTTAAACAAGTTCGGATTAAAGAGCCCTGACGTGACTGGGGCCTCAGGAACCGCGTCCTCATCAGAAGACAGGTCAAGGTCAGGCCCCTGCTCATCCTTCTCTCCGCCTGCGGTGGGGGACCCCAAAGGTGATATGTCCTCAGACGCAGAGGCAAGCCTGGTCGTGGAGGCCTGCAGACTACTCCTAGGGGTGGAGGTGGAGGGAGCGGCCCTCTGTAACCCCGCAGCGATGCCTCTCTCAATGGCAGCCTCAATCATGGCCTGGACCTCAGGGCTGTTGAACTGCGCGGCCGCCGACGCGGGCTGTCGAGCAGGGGCGGTCCGCTGGGGCCCCGGGTCCTCCCATATGTCCCCCTCCCCTAGACGCAAGTTAGGGTTGTCTAGGGAAAGCGCCCCCGACGACTGTCTAGAGCGGGACGGGGGGGGAATGTCTGCCTCCTTGGTAGTGCGAGGCACAGGAGAAGCTGCAGCAGGAGGCGTCAGGGAGGCATGTTTAGGCGGTGCCGTGGCTCTCTGGTGGTCCTCTGACCCCCTGGATCGTGAAGAGCCCCCGGATCGCTCTGCCGAGGCACGCACGGGCGAGCGGTCCCTGCGGTTTGGGGAGGGGGCGCTAGATGACTTGCCCCGTCCCTCCTTTTCAGAGCCGTCCTTGGATTTGGATCGGCTCTTCCCTGACTTGGCCTGCTTATCTGCCATAACCGAGGTTAGAGGGCAGTGGGATGCAAGGCCAGAAGGTGTGGGCCGCAGATGGAGAGAGAAGCCGAAGCCCAGCTGGCAGATGGGGAGCCGATGCCGGCGTTGAGGAGCCCCTCAGAACGGCGGCGCGATCTCGGTGGCTTTCCGAGCTCCCCGACGATGATGCTAGGCAGGCAAGGAGCTGGCCGCAGAAGTCGGCCTGGAGCGCTCTCAATGCGCCTGTGCGAGCCGGGCCGATGCGAAAGGGCTTCCCCCGACGATGACGTGAGGTTTGTGACGGAGCCGGCAGCTGATGGGCGGGGCGGGGCCGTTCGCGCCTGCGCAGTTCAGTCGGGAGCCGGTCGGCGAAGAGGACACACGGCGCTCCGCGGCTGACAGTTGGGCTCAAGATGGCCGCCGGCGCGAATTCCTCGCCGTTCCTTGACAGGTCACTCCACCGGCGAGTCGGCACTTCGCCCAGGCCCCTACGGCAGCCCCGGTCGCGCGATCCCCTCTCCTCGTCACTATGCACCGATTCGCCCCAGGCCGCTCAAGCGCAGGACTTTTAGCGGCTCCGAAATCGGGGGGATATAATGAAGTGGCAAGTGGCACAGGCCACCCTGGGTGTCGGCCACGAAGCGCGAGGCTTTTGTGGCCTTCCTCGGACGTCCAGACACACCAGGCCCCAGGGGAATCGCAGTAGGCCGGCCACCCAAGGCGGCTAATTTGGCCCAGGGAGGCCAAATCGGCCTCAAACTCTCTCTCTCTCCCCCCCACTTAGTGATGTTTCGCAGATGACAGATGACAGATGGGGGGGCAACAGACTCACTTGTAATTTTCAATGAGATAAGCTTCAAAATCAGTAAAGGTAGCAACCTCAAGGTTGGGAACACAATCCTGTAGCCAAGGACTGAGTCGAAAGAGGGGGTGCACCTTGGGAGGACAGTTTTTATAAGTCTGACTCAGTCCTGATTGGCTGTTGGATTGTATCATCCCAATCATTGGAGGCTAGCTCCGCCCACTATGGAGAATAGGTGGCAGGCTGAATCCAAGCTAAATTACTTCAGCTTTCATCCCCCGGAAATCAGCACCGATAGACATTACAAAGGGTTGGGAGATAGAGTCTTAATGGCACCATTAATTCAAGGGCACTTAAAACACTGTTAACGGATGTCCTGATTAAAAAGCGTATTTCTTTTGGTGACAAAATCAATATCGTATTGGGGAAAACGCTGCTGAATCCCTAGCAGCCAAACTAGCAGGACCCGTGGTGAGAGATTTGGGGAATTGCAGAGAAGCCAAAAGATGGAAGAGGGTAATAACCTTGTTCAGATGTGGCCTTTCAATCTTGCAACCCAGGGGTGTCAAACTTGATTTCATTGTGGGCCGCATCAGGGTTGTGTTTGACTTCAGGGGGCCAGTGGGCGTGGCCAGGGTGGGCGTGGCCAGCTGGACATCACTCGTGTTGGGGGCGCCTGTGGTGGCCCAAGCGCTCTGCCAGTGAAAACAGGCCTAAGCACCTGTGCCAGCAAAAAGGGAGCTCAGGAGGTGCACGGCCCTCCCGAGCTCCATTTTTGCTGGCAGAGGCACTATGGGCCGGTCCTTCGCTGTGTCCAGGGTGGCCCCACGGGCCAGATCAAAGCACCCTATGGGCCGGATGGAGGCCTTGAGTTTGACAGCCCTGTTGCAACCTGAAGGCTGCACATAAAGAACTTGTGGCATTTGTGTGTTGATGTTATCTGACATGCTTTGTCATTGGACCCCAACCTCAAGGATGCTTAAGACAAAAGGATCCTCTTTTCATCTACAGATTATAATAATTTGTTTAGTGACCATTTAAAGTTTTAACAGCACTGAAAAAGGTGACTTATGACCGTTTTTCACATGACCATTGCAGCATCCCTATGGTTATATGTTAAAATACCGTTCTTGTTTTATTAAAATAAGATTGTTAGATCTCTGTATATATGAAGTGCACACAATAGATGCTAACACCTGCAGCTAGCATAACGCAGCATTAGCATCCATGGCTAGATTCAGAGAATTCCAACTATGAGCTTCTGCCTGGAGAACCCACATAGATCTAATTCACAGATGTCCTTTTCAGTTTGTTGAAAGATGTCCTAATTTAGACAGGAGTTTGCTTGTTTTGTCAATCCATTGTATCATTCCAAATTGTAGCAGTCAAATAAATAAGACATTGGCAAGATGTCAGCCAGTACATGGCTGTATGTAACTTGCAATCATAAAACTGCTGGAAGAGACCACTCTCCCAAAATAGGCATTGTATGACGAGTGCCAGAAACGAAATTTGATTACATTGAAACACATTCAGACTGGACTGAAATCCAGTCATTTTAATTGCTCTTTAAATATTCCTTCTAGCCCATTTAAAATTGTGATTTGGCACTTGGCTACTGTATATGTCCTTTGGATTGCACAACCCTAGTTTGATATGATTTTAATTTTTTCAAAGCTTCAAGTCGGTGTCTATGAAGATCCTCAATCATCCAATTCATGGTTATCCCAAAGCTGCCTTTTTCCCCAAAAGGCAAATAGACTTTCTTGGTTTTTTTACTTTGAAAAAGTTTTGCTTCTCATCCAAGACGCTTCTTCAGTTCTAACTGATTGGTGGAGAATGGAAAGATTTACAGAATGTTCTCTGCAGTCACCTGCTCATTAGCACTTTGAGAGTCATGGAGGCCACTTGGGGGTTTATCTGTATCCTCAAGTCACCTGAATCCGAGTCTAAATAGATGTGGAACTACAATCCCAAGAAGCGATATTTTTTTTCAAAAGGAAAAAAAATCAAGAAAACCCAGTTGCCTTTTGGAAACAGCACCTTCGAATAAATCAGTGTTGACTACTAGAAACGTCGTTGACAAATGCTTGCTGTTTTCTTGCCAACATTTTTGGATGGGTTTGTGATTGCTTGTTTCCTAGGGCAGAACTAGAATTTATACTCTAGCCTGGCGCCTTAACCATTGCACCAATCTGCTCTAGGGATAAGTATGGTACTTGTTAGATTTTTGTTTGACTGAGTTCCTATTCAGTAGCAATTGCTTAAGGCTTGCCATATGGCATTGTTCTGAACCCTGTATCCTATGCTTATGTTTAAAATAGGTACCTTACCTTACCAAGTATGTTCACTTCATAAAATAATTTATAGGGTTGATAATAATTACTGTAAACTGAGAACTTGGCCATAGCCAAGCCTAACTCCCACAACTGAATTCAGCAAAAATATCTTTAGGATTTTGGCAACCTGGTCATATGCTACTTTGATATATCCTTAAAAAGAAAGTATTTCTACATCTTATTCATTTTTGTGTGAGCCTGTTTCATTCTCTGGGGTTTCTTTTCCAAATGCAATTGAATTAAAAGGAAGTCTGCTTTAATTCACCTACGAGCTAAAATTAAACTCCATCTTGGTTCCTTTCTTCCTGTTAGATGGTAGTTTAATATTAAAATAGAGGTTGTCTATCTTGCCTACCGTCAAGATAAAAAAAATCTACATATGTGAATGTGTTATCCGCCTAGTGCTTTATGACTCCGAGCATCCTCCGAGGATAGTGCGTCAAGTCCATATTACATCTAAATGTTCTCTGTTTTTGTGTAACTGGTGTCATCAAAGTGTACTTAAGAATCCAAGCAACATATTGCCATTTCATTTATGCATCGTGTCTCAGTATTATGCATTTATTAATCCACCTCCAGGCAAGAATAATTCATTTTAAAAAAAGAGAAGAGTTCAAGTTTTCTTGGTTGGCAGAAGTTACAAATATCTGCAACATTAGCGGAATAATAAAAACCAGCATGGATGCCAAGCTGCTTCCAGAATATTTTCTGTCTTATTTAATAGAGATGACCTATTTTGACCACATGTCCATCTCCATCCCTCTGAGCTGAAGCATATCTCGTGTTTCATCTTTAGGGGGTTCCCTCAAAGAGAGATTAGGATACCTAGGCTATCTTAGATACCGTATTTTTTGGAGTATAAGGCGCACCTTTTTCCTCCCTAAAAGTGGCTGAAAATTCAGGTGCGTCTTATACTTCGAATGTAGCTTTTTTTTCCAGCCCTAACTAGGTGCTAACAGATCTTCCCAGCTCTTACCTTGCAGGCTCTTTCGTTGTTACTCTCTCAGAAGAATGTTTTCCAGCCCTAAGTCTTTGCAGGGTTTTCTTTCATTGCTCTACTTGCTCCAAAGAAGTTGTTTTCTAGCCCTAACCAGGTGCTAACGATCTTCCCAGCTCTTACTGGCTTGCAGGCTCTTTCATTGTTATTCTCTCAGAAGGTTTTTTTAAGTCCTAACCAGGAGATAAAATAATGTGCTGCAGCTGCTCCGAATAAGTTTTTTTTTTACCCCTAACCAGGTGCTAACGATCTTCCCAGCTCTTACTGGCTTGCATGCTCTTTCATTGTTACTCTCTCAGAAGAAGGTTTTTTTAAGTCCTAACCAGGAGATAAAATAATGTGCTGAAGCTGACCAGACTAAGGATGCTAGCCAGATGAATATCTGGTAGGCAGATTGTTTTCCCCTATTTTCCTCCCCAAAAACTAAGGTGCGTCTTATACTCCGGTGCGTCTTATACTCCGAAAAATACGGTAAGTCCCCAATGCCAAGGCAACAGATTACTTTTTAATGTGCTATCATTTGTGCTTTTGCTGTTAGGATTGGGAAAAATATTGGTGGGCATTTCAGACTGATTGGGGTCCTGTGTTCTGTGACGTGGGCTATGGTGTGTGGGGAGCATCATTTGCTGTTCTTCCTCCCCATCAAATAGCAAAATTCCTCGTCTCCTTTTTAAAACTGTGTCACCGTATCTATTCTTGGAAATATTTCAATTGATTCTTTGTCATATATTTTGTCTGTTGGAAACCACAGATTATCCCAGGCAAGGGGTTTGTTTCTAAGGTACCAAAGCATAAAATGTGCCAGTTTTAATCCTAAACTCATTAAAAAGAGTTAACAGGTTTGGGGAAGAAAATTGGGGCTAATTGTTTAGATGATTACGCCCCACTTGCTTTGATGATAGGCTGGAAAAAATGGAAGGAATAATTTTCTACTTAAACGCTGCGTCTTGCTTAGAACTGTCTTTAATTCTCCATCACTACCACTTTTGTATTCTCTTCAAGGGCTAATACCCAACTGCCATTTTTTAAATTAATGGGTCAATTCTAATTTCTGGAACCTGGAGTTTTGTGTCAAACTGTCACAATGATAGAAGAGTTATGGCTTTTGTTAAAAAAAAAGAAGTAAAAATAGAACTCCAACACACAACAGTGAATTTTTGTGAAACGCACAAAATGCACTCTGTAGGCAATGCCCATGTTAATTGTCAAAATATATTAAAAAGATTGGGAATGGATGTCATTCACTCTCAAGTTCCTAAATGTTTCTCTCCATCTCCACATATGGTTTGAGAAGGTGGAAGCATAGATTCCAATTATGTATTTGCCTTTTTCTGACGAGTTGTTGATGCTCTGAAGTGAAACCCTCATACAGTATAAACCAGAAGCATCTTCATAGTCTATTTCTAAATCTCTAAGCTAGCTGTAAATAACAGCCTAAATCAAGGTACCACCAAGATACGCCGCCCTGAGTCCTTCGGGAGTTGGGCGGCATATAAGAAATACCAAATAAATAAATAAATACCAAATAAAGATCACTCCTACCAACACTGACAGGGCAACCCACTACTAGTATATAAAAAAGAGCAAACCCCATTCTCTCTCTCTCTCTCTCTCTCTCTCTCTCTCTCTCTCTCTCTCTCTCTCTCTCTCTCTCTCTCTCTCTCTCTCCTTCCTTCCTTCCTTCCTTCCTTCCTTCCTTCCTTCCTTCCTTCCTTCCTTCCACCTTCAAACTTAAAAAATGTACTCCATAAAGAATCTTGCTTTCCCCTAATAATTTACATTTAGTGCAGGAATATGCAGGAAGGCCATTAAAATAATGCAAATTGTGCCAGTGATTAGGATAGATTAAAGTTTTTGCCCTTTATATAGATTAGGCTTTAAACTGAAATAGTATGATTTTTCTCCTTTTTTCTTGACACATACTTTTTATTAGCAGTCAGAAAAAATGTATTATCAGCCACTGTTAATGGTCAGAAGATCCCTCAGAAGACGAAACATGAACCAAAATTATTTCACTATCCATGCCTGTCCTCATTTTCTCAATACATTTAACCAAGCAAGTCTTTAGCATGATGTGTGCACAAGCCAATAGCAATTTATTCACTGAACTGTGGTTAAACAAGACATGTCTCTGGATGATATTGTGAACACTGGCTACGTGTGCGTGTGTGCATGTGTGTGTGTGTGCGTGTGTGTGTGTGTGAGTGAGAGATTGAATGATTATAAAATTAATTCACTAAGAATATGAAATAAATGAGAAAAACTATGTTACTTGATGTCACTTGATGTGAGTTATTTTTTTAATGTACTAAGTATTATAAATATGCCTATTTATAAAATGGGAATCTGTATCTTTTGTTTCAATGCATAGGACCCATTCCCTTCCCCCAGTGTCAAAATGAAGTTGATGCTGGTAGTGTAGGAGAAGATCAGGCAGAGCTGGAGGGATGGAGTTAAGCACGTCATCAGCTTAGAATCATTGTGTTCCCACAAGCGCTCCATGTCCAACCCCTCTTGAATTTCATTGACCCTTATCTGATGCCAATTTAGTATGGGATTTTAGTTGACCGGATTCTTGTCTATAGGCTTGAATAAATCTTCCATGCAGAAACTTTATGAATGGTCCTGATTCTTCGTATCTGACAGGTGCCACATAAATTACTTTGAGGATACAAACACTGCTAGAGAAACTCATTTCTGGTTCCATCAAACATGGTTTATGAAGCTAACAATGGGAAACCAAAGTGGGCCATTATTGTTTTGTTATAACGTTAATTCATTTTAGTCATTTTCTAGTGGAGGATATCTTACTGATATTGTTTCTTTCCTAATAATTAAAAGCTACATTATTTCTACACACTGTTATCTTCTTGTATTTTCTTTAGCTGAATGGACAAGACAAATCACTATCATTTATCATTAGAAAAATCATGGAAACTACACCATTGGTTCTGCCAAGCTTTGGGATAAATAGTTGCAGAGTGCCTGTGATTTTGATTTTTGTACTGGGAAAGTGTAATTTCCTGGTTATAATATATTCCGTATATGCTTTCTATATATGTTGATTTTTAATTGTAAGCTGCCCGTAGTCATTGAGGAGTTGGGCGGCCTCAAAATTGAGTTAAATAAACAAAAATCGCTTGAGACTTACACTGTTTTTGTTTCTTCCAGGTGTATAATTTTAAGAAGCCTTACTCTGTTGTTTTCATGACCTTACTGGATCAAAAATGGAGCAAATGGACTGTAAACCTTACCAGCCCCTATCCAAAGCTGAAATGGATCTAGCTTATACGAGCTCTTCAGATGAAAGTGAAGATGGGAGAAAAGCAAGACAGTCCTACGAGTCAAGAGAAACCCTGAACGAATTTGGACAAGATCTCAGACTCAATTACAACAGCCATAACCGAACAGGGAAAGAAGTTGATGAATCCACTCAAGGTACGTTGAACCATTTGTTGTGACAAATAGCATGTCCACCTTAACCTCAGTAGCTTTTCTTCTTGTACAGTGGTACCTCGGCACACATTGTTAATTGGTTCCGGGAGGTACAATGAGTACCAAAAATGCTGAATACCAAAGAAATGTTTCCCATAAGGAATAAAATAGTGAGTCACAAGGCAGCCAACATCAACAAGTTCTTGTGTTGTCTATGTATTGAATACTAAACAAACAATGAGTCCTCATCATCCTTTAATGACCCCATAATCCCTTGCGGGGTGGAGTCTGGGCAACTGAATGGAGCTGAGTGTTTCCTGGCCGGATGCCTTTCCTGTCACCAGTGTGGAGTTATATTCAAGCAGATATATACTCATCATGCCCAGAGAGAGAAATATCTGCCTCTACCTATGATAGAACTCACGGCTTCCTGATTGTGAGGTGAGCGCTCCACCTCTAGGGCACCGCACCACTCTAAACAAACAATGAGTACCGGGACAAAATGTTCACATCAAAATGCATTGAGTATCACATTCAATGAGTTTCAAAAAAAGTTGAGTATCAAGGTACCACTATATTTTACATGACCACCCATGGAAATAGCTTTCTGTTCCAAATCATACTGAGCACCTGATTCAATTTTATGCTAAAAGTTGCCAGGACTAAATTTATATGCAAGAATGTTGTCACACCCCTGATAGTCCATATGCATTTTTAGACAATGTTGCAGCTCAGGGCTTTATTGGGAAGCATGGACATCTATCTAGAAAAATGGAAATGGATGCTGGGGTAGCAAAGTTGAACCTCAGAGCTCAGGAAGCTGGCAGGCATCAGCTTTAGTAGTTTCCCTTCTGACAAAAAATCATTTTGATAGTTAGCCCTACCATGCACATCAACCATTTTGAGAATGGGCATCAGCGGTGGGTTGCTCCCGGTTTGGATTGGTTCTTAGAACTGGTAGCGCTGGTGGCGGGAGGCTCCGCCCACCCTCCCGGGGCGAGCGCGAACTGGTAGTAAAAGGTTTTAGAACCCACTACTGATGGGCATCCCTTCTCCTTTCTCCCTGCTTGATGTTTTTCTGAGAACATCTACAGCCTGCTTACGAAACTCCTAATGTGCTTACTAATGTTCAGTGGAACAGCTTCGCTCCTGGAGTTGTGGGTGCTCCATCCATTTTCAAAAATAGACTGGATAACCATTTGATCAGGAGGGTATAAGACCTCCTGACTTGAGCAGGAGGTTGGACTAGAAGACCTCTGAAGTTGTTTCCAGCCCCATGATTCCATGTTCTTTACTGGTCCTCAAGGCTTCTTACATTAGGATTAGGATCTTCCCAGTCATAGTATCCCATGGAAGGTCAGGCTTATTGAATCGTTATCATGTTCTCAAAGGAAATGAAGAACTCAATGAATTTGAATACAATTCTGTATTTATTATATGGGATACTGTCTTGATTATTTTGTAATGTTGATTTTTACACCACTGGTTCAAACAATACATTGTTTCAGAAGATCCTGGCAGGCGAAGAAAATTATGAATATATATAGCAAGAATGGAATGGAATGGGAATAATGGGAATAATGGGAATAGGAATAGAATCTTTATTGTCACTTTGAATGTAAACTAATCGGCATACATTAAAATGAAATTTCATTGCATATAACTCTGAAAGGGTCACCACCTCCAATATACACTACATAACCATGACAAACAAACATAAACAAACAAACAAACAAGCAAACACAAAATTATGCATATGCCCGCATATATTATATGACACGGAGAAACAACACAGTCTAATTTGGATGTATACATGACAAGAAAAACGAATCTTGCGACTTTAGTAGACGGGTGGCCTAGGGAACAAAACTGTTACAGAATCTGGTAGTCCTGTTAGAAATACATCGAAACCTCCTCCTCCAGAGGGGAGCAACAGAAACAGACCGTGAAGTGGGTGTGTGGGGTCTCTAACAATGCTTTGAGCTCTAAGCACATAGCACTTATAAGCAGTATCCTGAATAACAGGAAGCGAGCTTCTGATAATCTTCTTGGCTGTTCTTACCACTCTCTGTATGGACTTTCTATCTGAGGCTCTGTTGTCACCAATATTGAAATGCTTTTGGCATGATACTTTTCCACTAAAAGAAGGTGCAATACTTTGGTTTGATCTACACTCTCTACTTGAAAGAGATTTTTGTATCTCATCTTCTGTTTTGAGAAAACATTGAAATGTGTTTCTAAAAAGAGGATTGGGTTTTTTTGTTTGTTTTCCTAGCTGATTTCTATCACATTTGTTTGTCGGCACCTTTTTAAAAAAATGACACTGAATACAGAATAGATTTATTGGGAGACCATTATTTAAGTTAACATTCTATACAAGTGTTGCAGAAAATCAAATACTGGTTGTTGTTTTTTGTTTGTTTTTTTCTGGAGTGCTCAATGCACAATAAATTGCAGCTCTGCAGAAGCTTTTGTTAGAAACTTATCACTATGAAGGAAACTAAGATTGAATGAATACAAATAAATGTGGGAAAAAGAATTTTTCATTTAAAATGTAAAAAAAAAAAATCCTAGGATGATTTACAAGTAGCATTTAAAACTAGCCAAGCTAAATGTGTATACAATTATAGATGTCAGTTTAAACATTAAAAGAGTATACCTTTGTACCACCGATTAAGCATTTAATAAAAGAGAATTATTATATATACATTCATATCCAGACAGACAGACACAGACACACAATTTATTTATTTATTTATTTATTAAGAGTTCTTATAGGCCGCCCAATCCCTTGGGACTCAGGGCGGCTTACAGCAGAGATTAGAACTACAGATTAAAAAAGGCATTTAAAAACATCATATTACGATATAAAAAGCCATTCATCCTTGGGGGAATCATCTCTTCACCCCGCCTGCCGGAAGAGCCACGTTTTTACTGCCTTGCGGAAGGCCAGTAGGGTGGGGATAGTCCGGATCTCTGGCGGGAGTTGGTTCCAGAGAGATGGGGCTCCCACAGAGAAGGCCCTCCCCCGTGGGCCCGCCAGCCGGCATTGTTTGGCAGACGGGACCTGGAGGAGGCCCTCTCTGTGGGACCTCACTGGTCGTAGGGAGGAATGTGGCAGGATGCGGTCCCGAAGATAACCTGGCCCTGAGCCATGTAGGGCTTTAAAGGTCAAAACCAACACCTTGAATTGCGACCGGAGACCAATGGGTAGCCAATGCAGCTGGCGGAGGATGGGTGTTACGTGGGTATATCTCGGTACACCCACCACAGCTCGCGCAGCTGCATTCTGTACCAATTGTAGTCTCCGGATGCTCTTCGAGGGTAGCCCCATGTAGAGCCCGTTACAGTAGTCAAGCCGTGAGGTGACAAGGGCATGAGTGACTGTGAGCAAAGCCTCCCTCTCCAAGTAGGGTCGCAATTGGTGCACAAGACGCACCTGTGCAAAGGTCCCCCTAGCCACAGCTGAAAGATGTTGCTCCAATTTAAGCTGTGGATCTAGGAGGACACCCAAATTGCGGACCCGTTCTGAGGGAGTCAATTTTTCTCCCCCAAGAACCAAGGAGGGACAGTCGACATAATCCTTGGGAGGCAATATCCAAAGCCACTCAGTCTTGTCTGGGTTGAGCCTGAGTCTATTCACTCCCATCCAGACCCTTACATCGTCCAGGCAGCGGCACATTACATTAACTGCTTCACTGAACTGACACGGAGTGGAGATGTACAACTGGGTATCATCAGCATACTGCTGATACCTCACCCCGTGTCGTCGGATGATCTCACCCAACGGTTTCATGTAAATGTTGAACAGGATGGGAGAGAGGACCGAGCCCTGTGGCACCCCGCAAAGCAGGGGCCTAGGGGCTGACCTCTGCCCTCCTGTCAACACCGACTGCGTCCTGTCGGAGAGAAAGGAGGAGAACCACCGAAGAACGGTGCCCCCCACTCCCATCTCCCCGAGACGACGCAGAAGGATACCATGGTCGATAGTATCGAAAGCCGCTGAGAGGTCAAGTAACACCAAGATGGAGGAATGACCTCCATCTCGGGCTCGCCAGAGATCATCCATCAGAGCGACCAAAGCAGTCTCCGTACTGTAGCCGTGCCTGAAACCCGATTGAAAGGGATCCAGATAATCCATTTCCTCCAATAACCGCAGGAGTTGGAGCGACACCACTTTCTCGACAACTTTACCCACGAAGGGTAAGTTGGAGACTGGACGGAAGTTCTTTAAATCCGCTGGGTCCAGGGAAGGCTTCTTGAGGAGGGGCCTCACCACCGCAGCTTTTAAGGGCTGCGGGATGGACCCCTCTCTCAAAGATGCGATCACAACCGCCTGGAGCCAGCCGCGTGTCACCTCCCTGCTAGCCGAAACCAGCCAGGAGGGACACGGGTCCAATAAACAAGTGGAGGCGCTCATCGCTCCTATGGCCTTGTCCACATCCTCAGGAGTGATAGGCTCAAACTCCTCCCAAATAACAGGACTAAGACTCGCCTCTGTCATCTCGGCCTGCTCTGTCCAAATGGAGTCCAGGTCTGTCCGAATCTGAGTGATTTTATCCGCCAGGAACTACGAAAATTCCTCAGCTCTACCCTGCAAGGGTTCTTCGCTCCCCCCCTTTGCCAGCAGGGAGCGCGTTACCCTAAACAGGGCGGCTGGGCGGGAGTCGGCGGACGCAATACGGGCGGAAAAATACGCGCATTTTGCCGCCCGTATTGCCACTAAGTAAGACTTAATGCAAGTTCTTAAAAGTGTCCGATCAGATTCAGCTTTACTAGCCCTCCATCGTCGCTCTAGGCGTCTCTTTAGGCGCTTCATCTCCCGGAGTTCCTCAGTGAACCAAGGATCCCTCCTGGATCCGCTGCCACGGAGAGGCCGCAAAGGCGCAATCCGATCTAAGGCCCCTGACGCTGCCCGGTTCCAGGCAGTCACTAGGTCCTCAGATGAATTGTGTACCAGGGATTCAGGTATTTCCCCAAGTTCCCTCTGAAATCCTTCGGATTCCATTAGGCGCCTGGGGCGGAACCACTTAATCGATCCCGCCTCCTTGCGGTGGAGGAGTGGTGCCATAAAATCCAACCTCAGGAGGAAATGATCTGACCATGACAAGGGTATTGTGACTAAACCCCTCAGCCTCAGATCATCTCTCCACTGCCCCGAGAGAAACACAAGGTCAAGTGTGTGACCACCCTCATGAGTCGGACCCTGAACTACTTGGGTCAGGTCCATGGTTGTCATGGAAGCCATGAACTCCTGGACTGCCTCCGAGGTTTCGCCGGGCGATGGCAGGTTGAAGTCCCCCAGCACCATCAACCTGGGGAACTCAATCGCCAGCCCGGCTATCACCTCGAGCAGAACAGGCAGGGCCTTAGCAACGCAGCTAGGAGGCAAGTACGTTAGCAAAAGGCCCACCTGTACCCCTAAGTCCAACTTCAGAAGGAGCGTCTCACACCCAACAATCTCCGGGGCAGGGATCCTCTGAGGGCACAGACTTTGGCGAGCTATAATAGCCACTCCTCCACCCCTTCCCTGGGGTCGCGGCTGATGCTGCACTGAGAACCCGTCTGGGCACATCTCGGAGAGGGGGACCCCCCCCTCCTGGCCCAGCCAGGTCTCAGTAATACATGCCAGGTCCGCCCCCTCCTCCAAGATTAAATCCCGGATAAGGGGGGCCTTGTTGTTAACTGACCTGGCATTCAACAGCAGCAGCTTGAGCCCAGGGCCCTGACATCCCTGGTTACCAGGTACTTGGGCTGAGCAAGATGGAACCTGATCTGAGGGGCCAGAACGAGGAATCGCTTGTAAACAGCGAATTCTCGTTCCCCGTGAGCGGCCTACCCCTCTGCTCCCGGCATACCTGCCTCTCCCTGTAATGACCGTGATGCACCCACTCTCTATCACACCAGAGATCCCCTCCCCCACCCCACTGGTACTCCCAACTCCCGGCAGGCCAAACACTCCATTCATACTGGCCCTGGCATGGGGCCCGACCCCCCCTCCGCTTCTGTTTTCACACTCAGCGGAGGAGGGAAGAACCCCCGTCCCAGGCTCCCTCTTTCCCACAAACATCATCTAAAATCTTCAGTTGCACTCCCTCCACTCAACCCTAGCAACTCACACATACAATCCATCCATCTACTCCCCCCCCCCCCGAGGTAGGATAATCTATAAAACAGGCAAGGGTAAAACTAATTAAAAAAACAGTTTCCACGTATGGGAGGTACATAAATCCCGGTCTCCTAGCTTGTCTGATAATGTTCTAACAGATGTTAATCTAGTTCTTTCGTTCTTCCTCCTAAACTTTACACCAAAGCTGATAGTAATTCTTGGTGAATTTAAATTCTCTTTGATTTCTTTCCTTTTTATCCTACCCAGAGCGCAAGATTGAAGCATAGGTGGGCTTTATATTATCATGACCTGAAATTTGGAATGGGATATTAGCAACCCAAATTGTAACTAGTTACTTATGGGGGGAAAGAAATGGAGATGACTGCCACCCACTAAAATCGGCTATGACTTTTCCCCCCCTTTTACAACCTTATAATCCTTGATTTGGGGTGGAGCTGAGCATTTACTGGCTGGATGCCCTTCCTGACGCCTACACGGAGTTCACAGCAGATGTTTTCTTTTTGTGCCCTGAGAGAGAAACATCTGCCACTACCTAGGATCGAACTCTCAACCTTCCAAGTGGGAGGTGAGAATCTTCACCACTAGGCCACCATGCCTTTAGCAGAGTAAAACCCACAGGGACTCCTTTATTTTTTTATTTTTTTATTTTTTTTACATGAACAATACCAAATTGCAGAAGATTAATCTTTTCCTCTCTCTCATCTTCTTGTTACAATTTAAAGATAATTTCTGATAGAGGACATTGTTTGAAAGTGAGATGTTCTGGACCCTTCACTGAAATCTTCCCTTCAATTCTGTTATTTTATGTTATTGGGGTCCAAAAGATCAAACTATCTGATAACTACAGCAATTCTGGATTCTAGAAAGGAGAAAGAGAGCACATCAGAACAATGTAAAGTGACCAGATTTTTTTTTAAAGCGGGACGAGGGGGGCGGGCCCGCCTGGGCGCCGCCATTTGAGTTTTGCCCTCTGCGCATGCGCAGAACGCTGTGCATGCGCAATAGCAATAGCAATAGCAATAGCACTTTTCTTATATACCGCTTCATAGTGCTTTACAGCCCTCTCTAAGCGGTTTACAGAGTTCAGCATATTGCCCCCAACAATCTGGGTCCTCATTTTACCGACCTCGGAAGGATGGAAGGTTGAGTCAACCTTGAGCCTAGTGAGATTTGAACAGCTGAACTGTTGAACTAGCAGTCAGCCTGCAGTGGCTGCATTTAACCACTGCACCACTTCAGCTCCACTTCAGGGCAAAACACAGCAAATGTCGGCGTCCAGGTTGGGGGGGGAGGCGGGAGGCCTTTCCTCGCCTCCCGCCTCCCCTTCGGGAGCCGGCAGCCCTTCGGGAGCCCGCCTCCCCTTCAGGAGGCCTTTCCTCGCCTCCCGCCTCCCCTTCGGGAGCTGCCCTGGGGCTGGGCTGGCAAGCGACGAACGGGAGGCGGGAGACGGGAAAAGGAGGCAGCCGGCAGCTTACCTGTCGCGAGCTCCAGGCATCCAAGCGCCGCGGTCTCCCGGTCGCCCGCCCGGCCCCAGGGCAACGGCGGCAGTGAGGCGACAGGGGGAAGGAAGGGGAGGGGGACGAGGAAGGGCTGTTTGCGCCGCCGGAGGGGCCGCTCGTGAGCTCAAACCGACGACGGCAGCGGCGACGGCTCCTCGTCCCTCACCCCTCCACCCGCATCCCAACAGCAGCGGCGCCTCCGAGGGTGGGGCTAGGGATGGGGCGGGGGAAGGAGAGGAGGAGCAGCACCCCTTCCCCCTCTCCCCAGCAGGCAGCTGCCTCGCTGAAATTCCGCTTTGCCCGACTTGCTTCCGGTACCTCTCTTTTGTGCTTCCCTTAAGGTGACCAGACGTCCCGGCATTCTTTCCAAAAAAGCGGAACTTTTTGGAAAGAATGCGGGACGCGGGACACACGCTTGAAAAGCGTGTCTGTCCCACCAAAAGTGGGACGTCTGGTCACCTTAGAACAATGCCAAGTTATGAGGTGATGGTTGCTCTTAATGGCTTCCACTCCAGTTACAGAGTGAATATGAATTTTATGGGTTTTAACCGTGTGTGTGGGTTTAGATTCAGCTTTATGTCCGAGGAAGGGAATTAGGACATGGCAAAACTGCAGCCAAATAGCAACTTCGGAAAAACCTCATTTTTGTTGATTTACTGAACAATGCTTTGTTCAGCTTTTCTCATCTCTGGCGTATTTAATTATTTTGCAGTTTTTGAAGCCCACTCAAATCTGGGGATTCTGGGAGGCAGACTCCCAGCTGCTGTAGCCTAGAGGTAGAGCTCTTGCCTCACAATCAGGAGGTTGTGAGTTCGATCCTAGGTAGAGGCAGATGTAAGGGGGTTGGACTAGATGACCTGCAAGGTCCCTTCCAACTCTGTTAATCTGTTAACATGCATATGGCAGAATAGAAAAGAAAAGAAAAGGAAGTCAGTTGAAAACAGTATATAAAAACAAACATCCCTGTATGTAAATGGGGGCCACAGAACAAATTTTTAATAAGGTTAAAAGGATTTGCAAAGGTGTAGATAACTTTCTTTTTTTAATATTGTAATATGGAAACCAATAAAGGAAGAAATACTGATTTGGTTCCCCCACACCCCCACTTCAGTGAAGTGTTAATTTGATATCTTGAGCTGAGATACTGATCTAGCATTAATGAATGAATGAATAACCAAATAATTTGGAGCAGACTGTAGAGGGAATGGATTTTGATATTATCAAATAATTATACACTGGAAGCATGTTATCCTGATGAAATTAATTTTATAATCTGACTTTTTTTGTATTAGAGCACCAATGAATAGGAATATTCTTGAGTAAGCGCGGTTATGAATTGGCACTTTAAACAAAAGAATAATAAATTAATGTGTATTTCGGTACATTGCTAAATTGAATAGTGAATTTGTAGCACCATATAAAAACAGCAGACAATAGCAGCTGGGTAGTTTACTAATCAAGCTAATGAATACAGTGTTTGGAGGAATAAATAGAAGGGCAGTTGATTTTTTTTTGTATGTGTATTTGTTTGTATTTGTGAGCGAGCGAGCGAGAGAAAAGGAGAGAGGGGAGAGAAGAGGAGAGAGTACATACCTATTGGTACACAGCTAAAGTTTAAATGGGTTATCTATAAAATTCACCGGGATTTAGGAGTGGCTGGTTCAGATAGCTAGCTCATTAATACAAAGCGAGCAGAGGAAAGAAAGCTTAGTTGTACATCACACACATGGATGGTTATTCTGTCTCTTGGATTTGTACATTTATCCAAAACTATACAGCATGAAGTAATTCCGGACTCAAATCATAAGACCTATTGGAAGAGGATGGATGCTTTCCAAAACAAAGAAAATAAGATGGAGAACTCATAGTTTTCTAGCAGAACAGCCCTCAGATACCATATGTAACACTCACAAACTCTCTTACACACATATACAAACATTTAAATCACACTGGATAACCAAATCCCACTCTCACCAGATGTTGTGACCCTGTCTTCAACCATTAGGAATTGCCACTTGTATTTGATCATTCTCTCCAAATTAGTAATAGAATGGTATGGAAAAAAGAGCTTTGTAGCATTTAGCCCCAAGTTCCTTCTTCCCTCTCTTCAGCTGAGTCTTTCACCCAGCTAAAGTGAAAGTACACACACTGTACTTAAAATCTACACACACACACACACACACTCAAACTCACACTCACAAAAAACATCAGCCATAGAAGAAAGCCTTCCAGACAGGTTGTTAACAAGAGAAGATCTGTTGTGTGTGCTAGAGAGGGAGAAAAGACAGTTCAAAAGAACTAGCCAAGAAAGTATCCTGAACCAAGCCAGCTCGTGAGGACATTGGAACTAGAATCAGACTTCAGAGGGAGGATGAAGGCACCAAAAAAGCAGAAGCTCAGATAGGAAAACCAACCTAGAAGTAAGGAGAAATTTCCTGACAGCAGGAACAATTAACCAGTGGAATAGCCTGCCTTCATAAGTTATGGGTGCTCCATCACTGGAGATTTTTAAGAAGAGATTGGACAGCCATTGTCTGAAATGGTATAGGGCCATGATGGCGAAGCTATGGCACGCGTGCCACAGGTGGCACGCGGAGCCATCTCTGCGGGCACGCGAGTCGACGTCCAGGTCAGTTCCACAGTGCATGCCCACACGCCTCCCGCCGGCCAGCTGATTTTCGGGTGTGGGCCAGGAGATGCATGCGGAGGTGGCCGAGTTGGGTTGTGCGCGCATGCGCGAGAGGTGGGAGTCATGTGTGCATGCATGGTGCGGTGGCCCCCCACAGCTCGTTTTTAGTTCCAGGTGGCTTCAGGGAAGCCTGCTAGCACCAAAACAGGGTGTGGGGGGCCCCTGCACGCATGCGCAGGTGGGGGCACGCATTGCATTATAGTCCTTGACTTAAGACCACAACCGAGCCCAAATTTTCTGTTGCTCAGTGAGACAAATGTTAAGTACATTTCACACCCTTGTACAACCTTTCTTGCCACAGTGGTTAAACGAATCACTGTAGTTATTAAGTTAATAACATGGTTGTTAACTGAATATGGCTTCCCCATTGACTTTGCTTGTCAGAAGGTCGCAAATGAGGATCAACTGGCGCAGTGGTTAGAGTGCAGTACTGCAGGCTACTTCAGCTGACTGCTAGCTGTAGTTCAGCAGTTTCGAGTCTCACCAGGCTCAAGGTTGACTCAGCCTTCTATCCTTCCGAGGTGGGTAAAATGAGGACCCAGATTGTTGGGGGCAATATGCTGAACTCTGTAAACCGCTTAGAGAGGGCTGTAAAGCACTGTGAAGCGGTATATAAGTCTAAGTGCTATTGCTATTGCTATCACATGACCCCTGGAACACTCCAACAGTCATAAATACAAATGAGTTGCCAAGCAGCTGAATTTTGATTACGAGGATGCTGCCACAGTCATAAATATTAAAAATGGTCAGAAGTCACTATTTTTCAATGCTGTTATAACTTCGGTCACTAAATGAAGTGTTGTAAGTCAAGGACTAGCTGTATATTGCTTTTGGAAGCTGAGAGAAGGAGTGAGAAACCCACAAAAGGCTATAAGAGCAAGGTACATAATGTGTAGAAATAAGATATATAAAGCTTTGGAGAGAGAGCGAATATATCTCCACTCATAGATACATCCCAAAGTTATACAGATGATTGATGTGTAAGTAAGAGCCATGGATATTTATAGAAAAACACCTGTGTTCCCATCCTCCAGCCTTGAAAACACATCTTCATTTTTGTACCATAAATCATCTTCTTCAACAAAGGGAGGGGAAAAAACCCCTGCTTTTTTGGTCTATATGCTTTTCCAAGAGGAACCCATCACAAGCAGGAAGTTAAATGATTGTGACAAGACAGGACAATGTAGTCTTCACTGGGTGACTTCCTAGCTCTCACCACATCCTTTCAAATTCAAATTCAGAATACAGCTCGAAGGGACCTTGGAGGTCTTCTAGTCCAACCCCCTGCTGAAGCAGGAGACGCTATACCAGGGATCCTCAAACTACAGCCCACGGGTCAGATACGGCCCGCCAATGCAAAGTATCCGGCCCACGGAGTGGTGGGACTAAGCCCCACCCCTTGCCCTGCCCCTCACCATCGGCCTTATCTTCCAGCAAGCATCCACTCCAGCCATACTTCTTTCAAAGAGCTGAAGTGGTGCAGTGGTTAAATGCTGCGACTGCAGGCTGACTGCTAGTTCAGCAGTTCAGCTGTTCAAATCTCACTAAGCTCAAGGTTGACTCAGCCTTCCATCCTTCTGAGGTCGGTAAAATGAGGACCCAGATTGTTGGGGGCAATATGCTGAACTCTGTAAACCACTTAGAGAGGGCTGTAAAGCACTATGAAGCGGTATATAAGTAAAGTGCTATTGCTATTTCACCGGTTGAGCTGCACTTCTGATAATACAGCTGCTGCTGAAGTAAGGCCAGTCCGAAGGGTGTGGGGGAGGGCCAGCTGAGGGGTGATCTTGCTGGTGCAGCCACGTGATCCAGGGCTAGTGTTTGAGTAGGGAAGGGGCTGCTGCTGCCTTGAGAAGCAGCTCTGGGTTTCCAAAGTACTTTGAAATTATTTCCAAAGTACTTTCGGTTCTCGGTCTGGTTTATTGTGTGGTCATCTAAAACATATGATCAGGAGTTATTTTGAAGGAAATCCTATTTGTTTTATTCTTTTTTTAATGGCCTATTTTAAGGAGCCTGAAGTTGCTGTTGTAATGAAGTTAGGGAAGTGGCAAGAAAGTTTGTGCTCTTTCTCCCTTTGTGGGGGGCGGTCTTATTAAGTAAATAGATTCCTTGGGTTGAGCAAGTACAGCTTAGGAAGGAGAAAGGCAAAAAAAATGGACTGTTAAATTGGCCACACCCACCCAGTCACATGACCACCTAGCCACACCCACCCAGTCACATGACCACCTAGCCACGCCCACCCACCTTGTCCGGCCTCCTAACAGTCTGAGGCATTGTGAATCAGCCCCCTGTTTAAAAAGTTTGAGGACCCCTGACCTATACCATTTCTGTCAAGTAGCTATCCAGTCTCTTCTTAAAAACCTCCAGTGATGAAACACCCACTTGAAGGCAAGCTGTTCCACTGGTTAATTGTCCATTGTTAGGAAGTTTCTCCTTAATTCAAGATTGCTTCACTCCTTGATTAGTTTCCATCCATTGCTTCTTGTCCTGCCTTCTGTTGCTTTGGAAAACAGGCTGAGCCTCTCTTCTTTGTGGCAGCCTCTCAAATACTGGAATACTGCTATCATGTCATCCCTAGTCCTTCGTTTCTCTAGACTAGCCATACCCGAATCCTGCAACTGTTCTTCATTTTAGTCTCCAGGCCTTTAATCATCTCAGTTGCTCTTCTTTGCACTCTTCACCGCACTTCAAATTACAGTTAGGAGAAACTATGCTCACTTTCTAGGTACGTAGTTTTAGCAACATGCTTCCCAGCCTAACTTCTATAACTTCTCGTCTTTTTTTTCCAAAGTCCTTCGAAGACTGTATTTGAAGTCTCCTTCTGGATTGTTGCCATTCTTAGATTAGAATGGAAGCAGGTGTCCCCCTTCTTCCACTCTGCAGTGGCCTTTAAGGAGGAAGCAACTCCCCTCCTTCCTACTCAGGATGGTGCTGTATGTAATGTTCTAAATTGAACGGCCAAGCCACTCTGGGCTCCGTTCCAGGCAGTGGCGAGAATCAATAAGAAATGGCATCATTAGTTTGATCTTAATAACACTCGAGTCCCTTTTACAATTCAGTTATACTTTGAAAACCATCAAACGGGGAAACAGAACTGACTTTTCTGAGTAAAGCAGTCCTTATTTAAAAGGTGGTGGGGAGGAAGAAGGGAAGACGGTGGATCAATGTAAGAACAGATTTAGTGAAAGCGATTGGCAAGCTGGAAGCTAAGCACAAAATGGACAGGTAATGTGCCGCATTACGATTACTGAAGATAACGGGAAATAAATTAAACCTGAAAGATATATACCAGACAGAAAAAAAAGGAGAGGGGTAGGATTAATGGAAAAGACATGGAGGGTGGGAATTCTCCAAACTGGTTAGATGGCTTGCAAGTTAAGTAGGAGGCATGTATTATTTGCTAATGCAAAGGATTTAAAAAGTGACAGAAGAAATGAGCAAGAGTTTCTGAATTTTTAAAGAGGCAATTTGAAGTTGATGTTCACAGTTTCTGACTAGCCTTAATATTCCTAAATTAACCCATTAGTCTGAACAGATTGTTCTGATATATACCTGGGCGGGTTTGGAAAGGAGATAAAAGAAACATTTTAAAGAATTTGCTTGAATCTTACCTTCATTTTTTTTTAAAAAAAAAGGTTAGCTTTTGCATTTGGCATAGGTTTATTTTTAAATGCAAGCCAAAATTTATAATACTTTTAATCTGTAAAGAGAACAAAACGTTAGGTAAATACCGATTCTGATTGACCCAAAGCTTAATTAAATACAAATTAGAACATATTCCTGGTTTTATTTCTGAAATAACCATGAAATATTTCCACTCAGATGAAGCAGGAGCCATTTCTGAAAGGAACCATTTTGATAAGAGATGAAGAACAATTAAAATGATTAATAAGGAATGCGGATCCCAAAACTATAGCTGGTTAATAACTGAATAAAGACACATCGAAATGATACAAAAGAGCGATTTGGGTTTCCGAATTCTCCTAAATTCTTTTATCAAGAAAAAGGTTATAAAATGCAAAGGCTTGAGTAAAGCCAAAAATAATTCCAGAAATAAGACTAGATATAATTCTGCTGTTCAGGTTTAGCTCTAAGGAAGTGTTTGCATTTAGCAGCTATAGCTAAAACACTTGGTACTGTAAAATGGCTTTCTTTCTTTATAACTGCTGTCCTTTCCCTCCTTCCCAAGACCCTCGTTAGCAGCTGATCTATAGGTCACTACCACCACAGTTCACTTAATTCGTTCAATGTTATCTTTTTATGTTTTGGTTATCTATTTTGGTTATCAACTACTGCAGGCAGTAGAGTCCTGAGTCAGGTAAGATTTTGTCTATACATGTGAAATAACAAAAAACTAATCTTAGAACAGGGGTGTCAAACTCTATTTCATCAGCGTTGTGTTTGACCTTGGGGGGCCGGAGTGGGTGTGGGCAGGGTGGGCGTGGCCAGCTCAACATCACTCGTGTCGGGGGCGCCTGTGGTGCCCGAGCTCTCTGGCAGTGAAAACTGGCTCCCAAGCTCCGTTTTCGGCTGCAATGCAACCTTCTGCCAGCGAAAACCTTCTGCCAGCGAAAACAGTGCTCAGGAGGGGGCACCACGGGCCGGTCCATTGCTGTTTCCTGGGTGGCCATGCGGGCCAAATCTAAGCACCCTCCCGGGCCGGATCCAGCCCCTGGGCCTTGAGTTTGACACCCCTGTCTTAGAAGAATAGCAATAGCACTTAGACTTATATACCGCTTCATAATGCTTTTACAGCCCTCTCTAAGCAGTTTACAAAGTCAGCATATTGCCCCCAACAATCTGGGTCCTCATTTTACCCACCTCAAAAAGATGGAAGGCTGAGTCAACCTTGAGCCAGTCAGCATTGAACTCCTGGCAGTAATAGTAAGTTAGCCTGCAATACTGCATTGTAACCACTGTGCTGCCACGCCTCAAAGAATCACCAGGTGTCATTCTTGAGCCTTTTGGACCTGACAGATACCGTATTTTTCGGAGTATAAGACGCACCGGAGTATAAGACGCACCTTAGTTTTTGGGGAGGAAAATAGGGGAAAACAATCTGCCTACCAGGTATTCATCTGGCTAGCATCCTTAGTCTGGTCAGCTTCAGCACATTATTTTATCCCCTGGTTAGGACTTAAAAAAACCTTCTTCTGAGAGAGTAACAATGAAAGAGCATGCAAGCCAGTAAGAGCTGGGAAGATCGTTAGCATCTAGTAAGGGCTAGAAAAAAACTTATTTGGAGCAGCTTCAGCACATTATTTTATCCCCTGGTTAGGACTTAAAAAAACCTTCTTCTGAGAGAGTAACAATGAAAGAGCATGCAAGCCAGTAAGAGCTGGGAAGATCGTTAGCACCTGGTTAGGGCTAGAAAAAAACTTCTTTGGAGCAAGTAGAGCAATGAAAAAAAACCCTGCAAAGACTTAGGGCTGGAAAAACATTCTTCGGAGAGAGTAACAATGAAAGAGCCTGCAAGGTAAGAGCTGGGAAGATCTATTAGCACCTAGTTAGGGCTGGAAAAAAAAAAGCTACATTCGAAGTATAAGACGCATCCACATTTTCAGCCACTTTTAGGGAGGAAAAAGGTGCGTCTTATACTCAGAAAAATACGGTAGTTATATTTAATTTAATTTATCTGAACTGGTATTAATCTACACTTCTTTCATCTTAACTCTGCCACTTCTTCTCGCCCGTTCCCCATTTATTTAATAACATTCCCCTTTGTCATATTATAATCTACAGCCTCTCAGTAACTTTTACGAAGTATGAAGGGGCATTTTCAAGTCCACTTTGAGGACTATGCAATGGCCTGTGTTCTTACAATGTGCTTCTCTATTAAGAGAAAATAATGGCAAGGCTGTGTATATTGGAAAACGTTATTAGGTTCTGTATAATGGTGCCAGAACAGATTTCACATAAAAGTGCATTATGCCTTCTTTCCTTCTTTTGTGCTATGCTACTCAGAACAAATTGTTCTTATTTACAGATGAATTTCCAGGAAACTTTAATCACTTTGAAAAGTTTTCATTACTCATTTGTACTAGGAAAATAGGACATATTTTTTTTTCTTTTGCAAATTAGGTAGCCAAACCACTTTGAGGTTTTCAATGAGATTCTCTGCTGTATAACAGCTTTTCCCCCCTTTATTTATTCCTTGTATTTCTGATGTATTTATTGAATTTATTTCTAACTGCAAATTATTTATTCTTTGACACGAGAAAGAAATGATGAGATTTCTTTTCAGAAAAACAAATCCAGGAGAAACATTATGTACCGTATGCAGCATTAACTATGGGAGATCAAGATACAATCTAATACACAAGTTGAAAACTAAAATGAAATAGAAGGGTTGCTCTCTTGGTGTTTTCTTGCAGATGTTTCATTACCCAACTAGGTAACATCATCAGTGCTAGTAAGGAGTGCTGCTTGCTGTCAGTTTATATTCTGGTGGCTTGCCTATCGGTGTTGGTGAGGGTTGTCTTAGATTAGGCCAAGTCCAAAAATCAGCCATCAATATACATACAGGCATTAAGAACATCTATAGACAATGCAAAAGAGACACTCATCCAGCCCACAAAGGAACAAAAAGACTCCAGCAATTCTCCACCATCAATCAGCACCCAGAACAGCATAGATTAACTCCAAGGTCAACATCAGACCAACACTCAAGTAAACAAGACCCCAATCACGAAACTGCCAAAGAGCCAACAGGAAACAGCCCAACCAAAGAACCTCTAAGACACCCCCACCAACACTGACAGGGCAAGACACCGGAATATAAACTTGCAAACCCCACTCCTTACCAGCACTGATGATGTTACCTAGTTTGGGTAATGAAACGTCTGCAAGAAAACAACCAAGCTCAGAGAGCACCAAGGACCCCTCATTTCAACCCTGAGCTACAAACATTCTCCTTTATTAATAAAATAGAACTTCTAATAGTTGAATGATTTGAGTTTCTCACATCAGAGTAAACAATGAGAAGAGGTATATAATGTTTACATCTATCTAGAATGATATGAAGCACTTTCTGTTGCCAGAAATGTACTTGTTATCCTTTCTGAACAAGGACATTCAATCTGCAGTGGTTTGCACACTAGTAACTCACTAGATTAGTGTAATACACATTGTAAGTAGCTTCGTTAACTCATGGATTGGAAGTTATAGATGCAGAATGCACGAAGCAGGTTATACAAAACCATTACTGGTTGCTGATTTGGTTTATTGTTAATGAATCAGTAACATTTCCAGTCATCCACCGGTCCAGGATCTTGTTCTGTTATGGACATCAAAGGCCCTAAAGGATTTGAAACTAAGATGAGCAGCAGGATGTCTTCAGTGTATTATCACTAGAATAATCTGGAAGGTTCTGGTCCATTTTTGAGACTGACAGCACCATTTTTTGATTACTTACATAGTCTTCTTTGTGGTGTGCACTTTTCTGTGTTGCTGAATTTTCCTTGAGACCCATAAATTCTATGCTATAGTACAGTGATGGCGAACGTATGGCACACGTGCCACAGATGGCACGCAGAGCCATATCAGAGGGCGCGCGAGGCATTGCCCTGTCAGCTCCACGGGCAAACCGGAAGTTTGGAAAAATGCACTTCCTGTTTGCCGTTGGGCTGTTTTTTGCACTCCTGGAGGGTTTAGGGAAGCTTCCTGAAGCCCCGGAATGCGAAAAATGTTGAAACAGGCAAACCGGAAGTTCGGAAAACGCACTTCCGGTTTGCCTTTGGGCTGTTTTTAGCACTCCGGAGGGTTCAGGGAAGCTTCCTGAAGCCCCGGAGTGCAAAAAACAACCCAAAGGGCAAACCGGAAGTTCATTTTTCCGAACTTCCGGTTTTCCCGTTTTTCACCATCCCAGGCTTCGGTAAGGCTTTTGCGCGGGGGTGGGGTGGGGGTGCGCATACGCAGGGGGCAGCGTGGGGGGTTTGTGTGCATGCTTGGGGGGAGAAGGAATGGGTGTGGGTACGTGTGCGCGCGCACACCCCCCCTTTTGGGACGCAAACCAAAAAAGGTTCGCCATCACTGCTATAGTATTTCTCTTCGGGACTTTTCAATTGAAGTTTTATATTCTTATTCTCTCCTGTCTTTTTCCTCTTCATCTAATTTTTATTTGTTTCATTATTATTAATGAATTTAAACCATTTTTATTTTTAAAATCTCTTTGGGGATAGATGCAGTATAGAAATACATAAAAGAAGTAAAGATGGAAATTAACTGA
The DNA here is from genome assembly GCA_023053685.1 of Diadophis punctatus similis. Lineage (NCBI taxonomy): Eukaryota > Metazoa > Chordata > Lepidosauria > Squamata > Dipsadidae > Diadophis > Diadophis punctatus. The sequence goes on along the minus strand of JALIGW010000014.1, from coordinate 10,642,953 downwards.
TATAAACAAAGAGGGTTATTATGCTTATTAGTTTAAGGATTAAATGGTTAGGAATACATAAGGACCTTCCTTTTTTAAAAGAGAAAAATTGGGATGAATTGAGGAAGCTAAACTGACTTTATTACAGATCAAGTGGTTTGAAATATTGCATTAATATCAATTATTTATTAAACGTACAATATACAAATATTGTACACTGATTTTTATAAGCATATGTGTGGTAAAGAAATACTTATACCATAATGGTATCCCTTAATCCTGTAAAATCAATTCTAAAGAGAAGAAACATTATTTTTCCAAAACATTGTTTTGTTTTGTTTTTGCTAGATTGCTACAGTGGCAAACCATATTGGCATTTGTGTTATGTTACCACCTGCTTGAAAAATTCCAGAGAAACTTCTTGGATTCTGTGAGTTTCTTATATCTTGAGGTGTATTCAAGATAAAACAAATCCAGTTGTCATTTTTTTTCCAGGTTCAAAAATAAGAGCATGGTGAACTGGATCCAGACTGACTCAAGATTAGTTTTTATCTTGAGCCACATTATAAATACTGTGAAGATGAGGCATTAAACACCACTGAAAGTTAAATGTTCTAATGAATAAAATAAACAAAAGTGTAGGCTAGATAATATTAAAACGGGGGTTATTTTCAGATTGTATAAACTAGTGCCCTATTGAAATTAATCTGTGAAGTTGGTGGCAATTTAAATTGCAGCATTTATTTAAGTGGAAATCAAGAGGGAATTTAAGTTGGATGCATCCCATAGTTTCCCACAGGGTTTCCTGAGTTCATTAATACAATCCAAGAAAATTCATTTATTTGTTCATTTGCTCGCAATATTTACATATTGTGACTCCCCATAGGTTTGCAAGAGAGTGAACATAGAATCCATAAAAAGAATTAAGATTAATAAAAACATAATTTAATTTTAGTGTCCATAGCAATAGCATTTAGACTTATATACCGCTTCATAGTGCTTTACAGCCCTCTCTAAGTGGTTTACAGAGTCAGCATATTGCCCGCAACAATCTGGGTCCTCATTTTACCCACCTCAGAAGGATGGAAGGCTGAGTCAACCTTGAGCCTGGTGAGATTTTGAATTGCCAATTTGCAGGCAGCTGGCAGTCAGCAGAAGTAGCCTGCAGTACTGCATTCTAACCACTGCGCCACCGCGGCTCTAAAAATATCTATTAGTTTAAACATACCTATTTCCTGTAACAGTTCTTTGTATGTTTTAGGCTCCAGCTCCTTTATCATTCTTGTTGCTTTTCTCTGCACTCTTTACAGAGTCTCAACATCTTTTTTTTTTTTATATTATGGTGACCAGAACTAGATGCTGTATTCCAAGTGTATTGTATTCCAAGCAAGCCAAGTCATTGGCTGCACATAGTTCTGATTTTCCAGTAGAACGAGTGGAAGGAAAATAGTTAAAAGTGCTTTTTTTCTCTCTCTCCTCTTCGGGCGATAATATTAATGTCATACATTGTTCATCATACTTGACAGTATCAGAGAAGCTGGCAAAGAATGATCAGTTCTATTTGCATAGAGAAAAAAAAGATTGATGGTTTTTCCGCATCTGAGGAAAATTCAGCAGGAGTTCTGAATGTACTATTGTATTAAGCAAAAACTGACACTCGAGATAATTCTGTGGATTGATATAGAGAGAAAGGAAGAGAAATGGAAAATGAATGTAAACTGAAAGATTAAATGTGCATAATCTATAAATGTCTAATAGAAGATGTTTTCTAACAGTTCTATAATGTGACTATTCTATATTTTCCAACAAATGGACCATGAACCGTCTGGAGCTTTCTTTTTCTTTTGGTCCCTGACTGTAAATCCACTAAGAATAAATAAGTTACAACTTAAACGTATGCATATTAGGCATGTTAACAGCAACAAAAAGGACAATGAAGCAACAATTTGAGATTTGCTGTGTAATTTAATGCATGCATTAGATGTCAAAGCCATTCTCTTGATTCACTCCTGATCATCCTCAATCAAATGTGTTGATAAATTGTTTGTATTTCTTACAGGAAAGAATGGCATTTATTTATTTATTTATTCATTTATTCATTCATTCATTCATTCATTTATTCATTCATTCATTCAATCAATCATATATTTGCTGCCTTTATTATTTTTACAAGTAACTCAAGGTAGCAAACATATCCAACAGACCTCTCTCCTCCTATTTTCCCCACAACAACAACCACCCTTTGAAGTAGGTTGGGCAGAGAGAGAGAGAAAGAGGGACTGGCCAGTTTTCATGCCAAAGGCAGGACTAGAATTCACAGCAGGGGAGGGTTCCAGTTACCTTTGCTACTGGTGTGCATCGTGATGTTTCGTGTGCGTGGGCGCGTCCCATTGCGCGATTTCACTTCCGCGCATGCTCAGAAGGGCGATTCAGCCCAAAACACAGCTGAGGAAGTGCTCAGCTGTGCTTCGGATGAAGAAATAAAGGTCGGTATTAACCCGAGGGTGGGCGGGAGGGCTTTCCTTCAAAGCAGAGGATGAGGAGAAGCCATCCAAACCCGAAAAAATCACAGAAAATTCCGATTAAAATTACATCGCCAGCGGGCCTCTACCAGTGCACAGTACTGGTCCGCACCGGTAGGAACCCACCCCTGATTCACAGTCTCCTGGTTCCTAGGCCAGAACAAATTAGTCATACTTAATTATTTTATATCCTATCTTCTTAGCACGTTTGTGAGTTTGCATCTGTATGTGGGTGTGTGTGCGTAAGTGAATTTTGCCCCATTTTACAAGTCTTATTGCTACAGTTGTTAAGTGAATCACTGCAGTTGTTAAATTAGTGACCTAGTCTTTAAAAGTGAATCTGACTTCGTCATTGACTTTGCTAGTCAAAAGGTCACAAAAAGTGACCACATGTGAATGGGTAGTCCTTGACCCTGCAACTGTCATAAATATGAGTCAGTTGCTAAGCATCTGCATTTTGATCACCTGATCATAGGGATGCTGTGAAGGTTGTGCTGTTATAACTTTGAGCGGTCATTAAATGAACTGTTTTAAGTCAAGGACTGCCTATCTATCTAATAAAGTTTCTTGGAGTTTCCCCCCACACACACACTTTTGGGAGTACCAAACCAAAGTCAAAAATACACAGAGAGGCCAATTTGAGGATAAAGATAAAGTCATCATATTTTGAATATGAGTTTTGCACAGCGAAATGGAAATAGTTGAGAAACGATATTCCTTAAATTTGGGGATAGGGAAAATAACTCCCATTTACAAAACGGCTCCCAATTTTTGCCACTCGCAAATGCCTTGTCAAATATGGGGGAAGGGGAAATTAACTTTCATTTTAGGATGCTTAAAGCTCTTTATTATGTAAAAAATTATAATGGTTTTTAGAGAGCTTGGATCCCAGGAGAGCCCATTTGGGTGAACAAAGAGTCATGAATGATGCAACGCGTAGTACAAGGTTGTCAGTTACTAAGCACAAAAGGCATATTTTGTGGCCTAAACATTAATGAAAAAAGGTGAAGAAAATTGAAGCAGAATGAATAGGAAATGGAAATGCTAATTGTTCTGAGACAGATAATTGACACATAAAGCTATAATGAGTCTTTGTTGAACTACTCCGGAAGCTTAGATAGAAATTAGTTTTAAGGTTGTTACCAGGTTGGGCTGGGCTGAGAAAGGCAGATGTGAACAAATGAAAATATAAGAAGAGATGAGACACTTAAGTTTTTTAGTTACCAAGAGTTCCAAGTACAAAGGCTGGAAGATTAAAGCAGACAGTAAATATAATTCAGAGATGTTGCTTGAAAAACAAACTTCATGTTATCACCAAATTCTCACAGATGCCCTTCTGCTAAAGCAGGGGTGTCAATCCGGCCTGTGGGGTGCTTAGATTTGGCCCATGGGCCCACCCTGGAAACAGCAAAGAACTGGCCCACAGTGCCACTGCAAGCGAAAATGGAGGTTGAGAGCAGAGGTGGGTTCCTGCCGGTACGCTCTTACCTGTTGGTCGCCGCAGAGCCGAAGAAGCTGGTGGTGTTTGCGGCGCGGGGCTTCCGCTGCCCGCTTTCCCTCGCCCGCCTGGACACCACCAGGCGGTGGTGAGATAGCGCAGTGGTTAAAAGCAGCATTGCGACCTTCAGTTGATTGCTAGTTCAGCAGTCCAGCTGTTCGAATCTCACTAGGCTCAAGGTTGACTCAGCCTTCCATCCTTCCGAGGTGGGTAAAATGAGGACCCAGATTGTTGGGGGCAATATGCTGACTCTGTAAACCGCTTAGAGAGGGCTGGAAAGCACTATGAAGCGGTATATAAGTCTAAGTGCTATTGCTATTGCTATTGCTATTTGCGTTCTTTTGCCCTCTGCGCAAGCAGAATGCTTTGCGCATGCGCAGAGGGCAAAAGAACGCAAATGGTGGCGTCCATGCGGGCGGCGGCAGCGCCTGGGGAAAGCCCCCGCGCCGCGAACGGCAGCAGCGTCTTCAGCTCTGCGCCGAACAACAGCTATTAAATGCACCAGCAGGAACCCACCTCTGAGTGTCAGTGTGTGTTTGGGAAGGTGGGCAAGTTGTTACAGAATGAAAATAAAGTGTACCCTGTCTTCTAAGTTTTTATGTTGACCCTGGGAATTGTACGGTAGTTCTAACCTAGGAAATTCCTGTTTGGGATGGCAAGGTTGATTTAATGCAGGGGTCTCCAAACTTGGCAACTTTAAGACTTGTGGACTTCAACTCCCAGAATTCTCCAGCCAATTCTGGGAGTTGAAGTCCACAAGTCTTAAAGTTGGCAAGTTTGAAGACCTCTGATTTAACGTGATGATATTAATTCTTATGTTTATATTTAGAGCCTCTAAAGATAGAACTCTTGGGCTGTGTAGGTTGGAGAACTTATAAATACATAATGAATAAAGTAAATGTGACTACATGCTGAGTATGATTATGTCTGATGCCATGACTGTGAATTTCCTCCAGCTTTTGTTATATATTTGAACTGGCCTGAACTCTGAATTCTGCATGTTAACAGCAGCATGCCAAACGAGACTTGACGTTCGCAAAACTGGAAGAGTCTCATTTCAGTCAAAAGGTAGAAACGTGACCTTCAGGCATCTGTGCATGTGAAAGGCTGAATCTTACAATGCTTCTCCCTTTCCCATTTGATGTCTATGGAGATTCTCAGTCATCCAGGTCAGGGGTTGTCCCAAAGGTGCTTTTTCAAAAGCCAAACTGGATTTTGTTTTTTGTTTTTCTGAAGAAGAGTTGAAGAAGCTTAGCAATAGCAATAGCACTTAGACTTATATACCGCTTCATAGTGCTTTACAGCCCTCTCTAAGCGGTTTACAGAGTTCAGCATCTTGCCCCCAACAATCTGGGTCCTCATTTTACTGACCTCGGAAGGATGGAAGGCTGAGTCAACCTTGAGCCGGTGAGATTTGAACTGCTGAACTAGCAGTAGCCTGCAGTGCTGCATTTAACCACTGCACCATCTCGGCTCTTCCAAGCTTCTTGGATGAGAAGCAAAACGTCTTCAAAGAAAAACCAGAAAGTCCAGTTGCCTCTTGAAAAAGCACCTTTGGGGCTTCCCATTTGATATTGCAGATAGCTGGAAAGCCCTTGCACATCCGTAAGAAATTCAATAGCATAACACTTTAAACAATGCTGTTTAAACACTTTAAACAAGATTCCAAAACAAATAAGAAGGAGGAGAAATGAACAGGGATAGAAAAACCGAGCTCTGTTTGTCTGCTTAGCAACATGGCATGGTATATTAGCTAAGTCTGGGAAACCACACACACAAAAAACCCCATAGTGTATCTTTTTGACATGTGTGAACATTTTAGGCCTAGGATGGGTATTGTCAATTGTTTTCACTGCTCTGTTTTCAAAGGAAGATGGGTTTTAAAAGGCAGGGAGCTCCGTGGCCAATTATTTTCACAGTTTTCAAAGAATGAGTTCTCAAAAGATAAATTTAAAAACTATTGGGGCACCTGGGAGAAACAAGGAATCTACCTGCATGTAGTCAATGACTACATTCTTCATCTCAAAGACCCTCTCAAAGAGGATAGAATACCTTGATCAGATTGAAGTTATGGTCTCCTCCGGGTCCCGTCAGCCAAACAATGCCGACTGGCGGGGCCTAGGGGGAGGGCCTTCTCTGTAGAGCCCCCTGTTCTCTGGAACCAACTTCCCCCAGAGATCCGAATTATCCCCACCTTGCTGGCCTTCCGAAAAGCCATTAAGACATGGCTCTTCCTGCAGGCGGGGTGATTTTGAGACAACCTTACATCTGATGTCTCCCCCATGTATGTATGGTGTTATATGCGTTTTTAATTGTTTTTAAACTGTTTTTAATGATTTGTTTGGTTGTTTCTTAAAATGCTGTATGCCGCCCTGAGTCCTTAGGGAGTAGGGCAGCATAGAAGAACCTCTAAATAAATGAATGAATGAATGAATGAATGAATGAATGAATGAATGAATGAATGAGTAAATAAATAAATAAATAAATAAATAAATAAATAAATAAATAAATAAATAAATAAATAAATAAATAAATAAATAAATAAATAAATAATAATAATAAATAAATAATCTATTGTAAAGTTTTATTTTCTTTGTGTTTATTTGCATTTTGTATTAGTTTTATATTTGATGCAGTCAATCAACTTAATCTAATCCTTTTCTCCTCCTCCTCCTCCTCCTCCTCCTCCTCCTCCTCCTCCTCCTCCCTATACTATTTTATCTTACTCTTTTATCTTTATGTTACCTGCTATATTTTATTCTATTTTGGCTCACAGTAGCTATTTTATGTCCCTTCAATGTCCCTTACCTTATCTCATTTTATTGCATTTTACTGAGGCTGATACTCATGCTTTGATATGGCCAATTGATTAATCAATCAAATGTATTGTATGATATCAAAAGAGGGAGTTTCTGCCCAGCTAGATAGCGGGTGTCTCGCTTTGAGGGTGTGTGCTATCTAATTGCTTGTAGTAATAATAATAATAATAATAAGAAAAGTTAGGTTGTAAATCAATTGTTATTACTCAGTTATTTTGCTTAAGAGTTCATTTCTTTTCCTTTTGCATGTCCAAAGCATAAATTATACATTCCAGTCTTTAGAGGATACTAGACTTGGTTGTATAAGTTGTCCTCGACTTACAGCCACAATTGAGCCCAAAACTTCTGTTGTTAAGTGAGACATTTGTTAAGTGAGCTTTGCCCCATTTTACGACCTATCTTGCTGCAGTTGTTAAGTGAATCAATGCAATTGATAAGTTAATAACACAGTTCTTAAGTGAATCTGGCTTCCCCATTGATTTTGCTTGTCCAAAGTTTTCAAAAGGCAATCACATGACCTTTGGATACAGCAACAGTCATAAGTATGAACCATTTGCCAAGCATTCAGTTTTGATCGCCATGATGTAAAAGGGACGTTAAGACTCTTAAGAGTGCAGAGAAGAGCAACAAAGATGATTAGGGGACTGGAAGCTAAAACATATGAAGAACGGTTGCAGGAACTGGGTATGTCTAGTTTAATGAAAAGAAGGACTAGGGGAGATATGATAGCAGTGTTCCAATATCTCAGTTGCTGCCACAAAGAAGAGGGAGTCAAACTATTTTCCAAAGCACCTGAGGATAGAACAAGAAGCAATGGGTGGAAACTAATCAAGGAGAGAAGCAACTTAGAACTAAGGAGAAATTTCCTGACAGTTAGAACAATTAATCCATGGAACAGCTTGCCTCCAGAAGTTGTGAATGCTCCAACACTGGAAGTTTTTAAGAAGATGTTGGATAACCATTTGTCTGAAGTGGTGTAGGGTTTCCTGCCTAAGCAGGGGGTTGGACTAGAAGACCTCCAAGGTCCCTTCCAACTTGTTGTTGTTGTTGTTGTTGTTGTTGTTGTTGTTGTTATTATTATTATTATTATTATTATTATTATTATTATTATTATTATTATTATTATTATTATTATCTGAATTTTGATCACCTGACCATGGGGATGCTGCAGCGGTCATAAGTGTGAAAAACGGTCATGTCACTTTTTTCAGTGCTGTTGTAACTTTGAACGGTCACTAAATGAACTGTTGTAAGTCAAGGACTGCCTGTATTAGAGTGAAGTCTGGAAATCTATTTCTTTGTTTGTTTGTTTGTTTATTAAATTGATATTGCCGCCTATTCGCCCATGCTGACTCAAGGTGGCTTATTCAAATTCCTATTGTTGTTTCATTTTGAACTCTTCTGCCTTGAATTGCAACATTTTTGGCTTATTTCTGGAATAAAAATAGCCTCGTTTCATTCCATACATGATTCCAAATGTCATAAAGATGCATATTTCAGTTTGAGCATGGACTATCCAAGACCATCTGTTCTGTGTAAACACTGTTTTTCTGCACAGCCCTCCTAACTACGAGAACATTCTGGCCAATTGTGACGCTCAAGGGAAATGTGATTTATGGGTGGTGTTGCTTCAGGCAGATTTCAGAATAATTTGTGAAAAATAATTCTTTTCTGAATAGGATGAATATTGTGAATTTGTTGAGAGTTTTTTTTTTAAAAAAAGGCAGTCATTAATGTTTGGAATTTTAGACAAAAATTACCTAGATGAATTCAGTTAATAAAAAGCTGGATGGTTCATCAGGGATCAGAAGACAATTTCAGCTGACTAGCAAAAAGATCATGAACAAAACCAACTTGGAATGACACAGCGGTGATAACCTCTATTCCATAAAACATTACAAGCCATGCAACAACCGTTTTGAAAAAAAGGCTGAGGAAATTTCAGCCCATTTTAAAATAATTCACTGTGCAGTTTTGCAAAGAAAATCTTTAGACCGAATGACCCACGTATTTTGCTTTTAAGCTGTAGGTCATCATCACTGGTAGCTACTGAATATAACCTAGCCCAGGTGTGTCAAACTCGATTTCATTGTGGGTCGCATCAGGGTTGTGTTGGATGTTTGGGGGGCTGGGGTGGACCTGGCCAGGGTGGGCGTGGCCAGCTCGACATCACTTGTGTCAGGGGCACCTGTGGAGGCCCAAGTGTTCTGCCAGTGAAAACGGGCTCCCAAGCTCCATTTTCGGCTGCCACGGCTGCCTGCAACCCTCTGCCAGCAAAAACAGACTCTGGGTGGCCACGTACGGCCCTCCAAAGCTCCATTTTCACTGGCAGAAGTACTGTGGGCCAGTCCTTTGCTGTTACCAGGGCGGCCCTGCGAGCCAGATCTAAGTACCCCGCGGGCCGAATCCGCCCCCCAGGCTTGAGTTTGACACCCCTGACCTAGCCTAACTATTCATGGGAAGCCAAACTGGAACATTATTTCAAATTCAAAGAAGGCTGTAATTCAAAAACTGGTGAACCTGAATAGGCTGGTCCTTTAGATCAGAGGTTTCCAACCTTGGCAACTTTATGAGGTGTGGACTTCAACTCCCAGAATTCCTCAGCCAGCATGGCTGTCTGAGGAATTCTGGGAGTTGAAGTCCACACCTCATAAAGTTGTCAAGGTTGGAGACCTCTGCTTTGGATGACCAAAATTCAATCACTAGATTTTCTATAACTTACAAAGTTCAGTGTGAGAAGTCCTACATTCAGTGCCTGGAGAATGAGGGTTTATTTTAAATTAAAGGAGGAGAAGGGAGGAGACTTGGTGGATGTAGCTTGCTAAAGTCTGATGCAATATATGGAACGTTTAGATCAATAGAAATCTGAATAACTACATTTAGCGTATTTATTGGATTGGTTAGATTCATATCTAAGAAATCTAAATTTGTTTTAAAATGAGAAGTGGCTGTTTATGCTACTTCAATAGTGTTTTGTTTCTCCCAGTTCCTTCCCTCCTCCAAAAAAACTTTAAAAAATGCATTCTCAGAACAATAACCAAACAATAACCCAAAGTCAATTGGTTAGATTAAAAAATAAATTACGTATATTCCTTCTCTTAAACTGATTTATTTTCTCATGCTACTGCTCTTTGCATGAAGAACACCTATAGGGATGAAAGTTTGTGCGTCTTTTGGAAATGGCCTTTTCCCGCGCTACCATCATCCCTCCAAAAATTAGACAAGACCCAACAAACAATTAAATAAAACAAGAATACTTTTCCAATGCACCTTTCTCCTCACCTGTGAGGATGTCTGAATCCTTTAAAATGTTGAAAAGATATCTACAAAGTTTCTTCATTCTCATTTATGAGTTTAAGATATTTTTAATGATCTACATATCTTTTGTATTGCCTTCATTTCTTTTCTTTTCACTCCAACACATAATGAAAGGGCAGAATTTTTTTAAAATTTGTTTTTATTAAATTCACAAATACAGCAATACAACACTGACATACACAACAACAAATAAACATTTTGGGCTTTTCTGTTTAGCCCCTAACTCCAATAAGCTATCCTCGGAGCTTTACATAATCTTAGTTACATTTTTTTACCATAATAAACAACTATATCCGTATTATCTATATAGCCTTTTAAATCTATAGTTTTTACTTATATTAATATACACTGTATATATATATAAATATACCGTGTTATATTTATTCCATAAGTACCAATATGTATTTTATTTATTTTATTTTTATTTATTGGTATTTCTTATATGCCGCCCAACTCCCGGAGGACTCCGGGCGGCGTACAACAGGAAAAATACAAGAACCAATATAAATAAACATTTAAAACAAATATAAAAATTAAAAACCATAATTTTCGCACACTAATATCTTATATTATTCAGAGTTGACAGATATATATCATATTTTATGCATTCCTTCTTTTTCTTAACCAATCATAAAATTTGTTCCATATTATATAAAAATCTGATTCTTGTTTATCCTTTAATTCCTTTGTTAATTTGTCCATCTCAGCACAGTCCATTATCTTTCTAATTATGGAAAGGACAGAATTCATAATTTAGTAGTGACAGCTAGACTGAGGAGTAGCATTCATTAGTTTTAAAGTTTTCCTATAAAGGGATAGGGTGATGTTTCTATTCCTGAACACAGAACTGTAAACAGTCACTTCATTTGCAGGTTTGTGGATAATATAACAAAATAGAGCTTTTTAAAATGTTGTTTGCCATTCTGTAGATATTTTTCAATATTTGCAGAGATAGCATCACTGTTTTTCAGGGAAGCCACGGAAATCATTCCTGGCGGAAAAAAATAGAGGATGTTAAAAAACAGTATTTCTTTGGCTAATGTTTTTTTTCTGGAGCCAATGTACCTTAAGATTGTGTTTAACCCTAATTGATGATTACTGTGATATTTTGTTCTCTGGCTGAACCTCATATGGAGCTGATTTGTCTTCCAGGCAAGATCAATAGTCAATTGAACTTAAAGGAGTTAACTATATCTTTGGCAGACACTTTTAGCACCTTGTACACAATTTCTGATTAGTTCATTGTCTACTTAAATAAAACTGGTAAGGCCACACTTGGAATGCTATGTCCACTTTTGGCTACCATGATATAAAATATATGTTGAGGAGAACAGCAACCAAGAAGATAAGGGGTCTGGAGGCTAAACCCTAAGATGAATGTGTCAGGGTTCCAAATAGCATCCAAAACTAAATCAGAGTCCGAGGCAAAGTATTCCTCAAAGTTCCAATTTATTAGCAGAGCCATGTTGGTACATCTGAGAGAAACCTGAATCTAAAGTCACAAGGGTTTCTCCACCCAGTTTAAAGTTCATTCCCTTGTCCCCCACCCACAAGTTCATCCCGTTTACCATTCATCTTCTGCCAGCGTCTCAGTTACTCCCCTCAGCTTCCGGGCAGGTGCTGGACAAAGGATGACCTTGAGAATCTAAAAGGAATGTGTTTTGGCTATGTCTCTACAACCCTCATGCAACGGCCCCTCCCAACTTCCCACAGCAAGACTACATCCTAAGCATAACAGGTGGCAGGCCAAAGTTGTCATAGATGGCTTCGGTCTGACAGAATGGTTGTGGGAACTAAGTATGTCTAGACTCGAGTCTAGTCTAATGAAGAGAAGAACTAGAAGTGACATGATAGCAGTCTTCCAATATTTATGGGACCTGTCACAGGGAATAGCAGGACAATAATGGGTGGAACATTGGTAAAGAGAGTTCCAGCCTGGAATTAAGGATGCTGGCTGGGGAATTCTGGGAGTTGAAGTCCAGACATCTTCAACTTGCCAAGGTTGGGAAACACTGGCCTAGAATAAAGTAGGGACTGGTAGCTAATGTGCTTTGGTTGCCAAGCTCCATTTGTGGAGAGCTAAGAACCATAAAGTGGACAAGGCCAAATGAGATCAATAAGTATGGCTGGATTTGGGGGAAGAGATTTTGAAGAGATGCTTTGCTTTTTGAAGTGTCTCATATCTGCCCTCTACATGACTGTTTTCATCCATTTCCCATCTCAAAATGGCAGAAGCTATATTGTTATTTTTCAACGATGCAGGTCTAAAAAACACTGGGGCTTAAAAAGAGGGTGTGTGGAGTCACATGGGCCTATAAATTCCCCCCCCCTTTCAAACTTCCAGAAAATCTTCACACCATTTAAAAAGCATGTCCAGCCCAGGGGAAACTAAATCATATAAACTGAAAGGCAACTCGACAGATCTTACAAGCCTGTCGCAGTTTAAAATTCTTTCAGTAACCTTCACCCACTTCCAAATGAGCCTCTCCAATAATCCTAATCTTATGAACGGATGGGCTTGAAGCCAAACTGTACATCTTGGTTTAGAAAGTTTTTTCTGAGTTTGTCAGTGACCTCAGAAAATCTATAGTGTACCATTACTTAGCCAAAAAGTGTACAGACATTTTGACACCTCTTAAGTGCTTTGGGAAGAGATGTCAGAATGAAAGAGGATGTCTGAAGTAATGTAAAAATAGAATGACAATGAACTAAGTAGTTCATAGTGTCTAGACCATAGGGGGGGTGGAAAGGAGGAAAATGTTGGGTGCGTGTGTTCAATTACTCCAGACATACCGAAGTCTGTGTCTAAAGTTCAATGTATGAAAGTTTCTCTTTTGTCAAAGGTCTGTGGACAAAGACGGGTGCAGACCTTTTCATAAAGCTTGGATGAAAAGCTGATGTGTTTATTCTGAGCATTACTTTTGTAGCTGCACTTATTCTTCATTATGTAATTCTGAGACATTGGGTATTATCTGTTATTACAGTTTTGCTAAAAGGGGGGAAAAAGTCGAGTTGAGGCTCTAAGTGCTCGTGGGAAGAGTAGATTCATGTTTATTTGTCAGCCCTCTTAAAATTCTCACCTGGATTTCAAAGACCATTGTTAATGGAATGACTCAGTCCAAATAGTTTATATAAATGTCAGTATATTGTTCTGCCAAAAGACCAGGTACAGAGTGTGTTGATGGATAAATCTCTGATGCTGTCCTTTGAATTATCAAATATAAGTTGGCCATAGATGATGATGATGATAATAATGATAATAATGATAATAATGATAATAATAATGATAATAATGATGATAATAATAATGATAAGAAGAAGAAGAAGAAGAGGAGGAGGAGGAGGAGGAGGAGGAGGAGGAGGAGGAGGAGGAGGAGGAGGAAGAAGAAGAAGAAGAAGAAGAAGAAGAAGAAGAAGAAGAAGAAGAAGAAGAAGAAGAAGAAGAAGAAGAAGAAGAAGAAGAAGAAGAAGAAGAAGAAGAAGAATTCCAGTCTGAACATCTGGCTGACTGTGCAAGAAACCATAATAAATGGCATTGACAAATTCACCATCAATCAATTGCAAAAAGCAACTTTACTTGTAACAGCTTACATCCTGTGATGATACCTTCAACTCATCAAACGACAAAATCTGCCTATCTGAGGCCCTTTGGAAGGATTCAGTAGGTGGAAAAAATGCCAAATCCAATCTGAACATCTGGCTGTGCAACAAACAACAATAATAATCATAACAACAGCAACATCTGCTTACCACGATTATTCCAGTCTCCTGAAGCTTAAAGCTACATTTTTAAAAAAAACAGTAAAATTTTCTTGATAAGAAATGAGAAATTTAACCCATAATCCCAAATAATATCCTCAAACAAAATACCGTAATAAACAAAATAAAATAGCAACTATAAATGAATAAAGATAATAAAGTTAATAGTGAAGAATCATTCAACAAAGTTCATCTTTAGTAACTTCTAGAAAGCCAGTGCTGAAACAGGCCAAATTTTGGCTGCAGGATATGCCAGAGCACTGATGTCTTAATAGATAAGCTTCACCTCCTTGTGTCAGCCCTTCTCACATCATGAAAGTGGAATACTATGAGTAGCATTTCTCAGAAAGTCTTCCTTGGATGAGTTGACTCTGGTTGGCGTATATAATCCTATAGGTACCAAAGTGCCAAGCAATGTAGACTTGATAAGACTAGCATTTAGAATTCCACTCAGAAGCTTAGTGATTACCAACGCAGGGCCCACAAAATAGATGTTATGTGATCATCATAATAAGCATCCTTCAAAAACAAGGCCACTGCAATGTTCCAAATGGAACATTGGGTCCCACAAGGAGTCCTGGAAGATACATGGTTGACAGTATGCCAAGATTTCTAGAAGGACCAAGAGAGGTGCATTACCCATCTCCCCCATCAAGTTACTAGTTTATTGTTTGGATATAAACCTTGATTATAGGGGTCCAGATAACCCATTTCCTCTGGAATGTTCAGCAACTGAATTCACAACAATAAGTTTCTCCTAGAATGGAAGGGCAAGATATTAAATATTAAATAGCATCCAAGGAAGGTGTGTTGAACAAGGGGCAGACACAGTTTTCTTCCTGATTAGTATCACTAAACCCTAAGACCTAGGTCATCACTACACAAAGGAACTGGGAGGAAAGGGCATGGCATGAACTGGCAAGTTTCAAGAATAATACCCCATTAGCCGGATGAATGACCCCTGACATAAGGCAACATTGTACAATTAAATAGGGATTTTTTTAGTGCCATTAATGTTAATTATCAACTTGCTTCAACATAGCTTAAATTTACTTTTAGATGAAATACACACATTTTCACTATTTTGCAATATTTTAACTTCTCACCGTAGTATTAACTTCCAGATGGAAAACACAAAATTGCAAGACTTCTTTTCTCATCTTTTTAAAGGACTCTTAGACATGCAAATTTTGAAAATTGGGATGAACAGTCATTTGTTGGTATGTTAATTTAAAGATGCACCAAATTTATCCCTAGCAGGTTTTTCCCTAATTATAAGGTTGAAAAACCTGATTGTATTTTCACAGATGAGTTGTAGAAAATTACATTACATGGCTTCTTTTAGTCACACCCATTAATGTAAATAAACAACTTATTGTAAGAAGGATAATTTTAGCAGCTTTTGTTATCATAAACAACTTTAAAAAAAAAGTCGCTTCAGGTATGCAGATGTGGATATATAGCCTTTAGTTTTGACAACTGTCTCAAACAATTCATGGTAGCTTTATGGGGAATTCAGCAATGTTTATGCCAGGGAAGGATGAATGGATCTATTTATAATCAGCGTGGTTCAGTTTTGCAGACCTACAATCTGATTTAATTCTAAGCTCAGTTAGATTTCCAGAGTATTCTGTAATGTCTTTATTAAGAAAAAAAAGCAAACAAAACAAAAAAGCCATTCAGATCTTATTTTCATATGTCCCTTTTGTCCAACTTAGGTGGAAATGCTATCTGAGCTTGCTTGATTTTAAAAGCAGAATTGGAGCTGGTTAGTTCTGGGTAGAAGTTCATCAAACTCTGAGTATCTCCTCTCATATGCATCTGCCTGGACTTAAAGAACATTTACTAAAGCCCACTTCCAGGCCCCATCACTAAGAGAGGTCAGGTGAACCTCTACAAGGAGAAGAGCTATTTCTGTGTTGGCAGCCAACTCAAGTTACCTGAAGGAACACCTCCTCCAATATGTACTTACCTGGACTTTTAGATCTTCTAATGAGGCCAACCCATCAAAAGAAATGAGGTGGATAAAAATAAGACGAAGAGCTTTTTCTGTGCTGGCACCCCATTTAGGGAATGCCTTCCCCAGAAAACCTCAACAGGCATCCATCTTAGCATATTTTGGCACCAGGTAAAACTGCTTTTTAATTGCATGCTTTTAATTCTAAGCCTTTGAATGACTACCATACCTAATTTATAGGGCATTTTGATATTTTTTTTCATTTTATTCAGCATGCCTATTACTTTAGATTGCATTTATTTAGTGTGCTTTATTATAAATTGCCCAGAAAGTGTTGGCTATTGGACAGTTTAATTCTCATTTTAATGTTTGTTTCATTTGTTTATTTCATTTCAATTGTGGAAGTAAAAATAAAGAATCACGTTGAGAGAATAAAATGAGGTGAAAATAAAATTATTGACATAAAATTACAAACTTTAAAGATTATAACCCAGAAGAGAGTGACCTATAAAAATGGAATCAATTTTACAATCAATAGTCTGAATGCTATAAAGGGACATTAGAAGTACTACTAGATAGGATTTGTAAAATGTTATGTAAAAGTAAAACATGCCAATTTAGATTGAGTCTAATACAGTGCAAAGCCAAACAAATCCTACACGCTTTATAATGCGTTAATAATTTTATTTTTACCTTAGTCTTAGTATAATGCGTTAATAATTTTATTTTTACCTTAGTCTATCAATATTTTTTTTACAAAATGCTTTTATTTTTTAAATATATTTTTTTCAAAGAAAATGTTGCATAAGGTTTTAACAACTACAAAAACAAAAAAGGAAAAGTGGGAAAAAAAGAAATATGAAAGAATAAAAGACAAAATGAAAATAATAAAAGAGACAAAAAGAACGATATCTTAAAAAGTGACTTCCAATCTTTTTTGCAAGTAGATACAACCATAGTAATTACCATTTTATCCTTCCAAATTATGTATGATTTTAAATTCTAATGTCATTAGATTTATGCTGGTCTGCAACCAAAATAAAATCAGCATACTGCCTTATTTTTATATCAAACAAACAAACATAAAATGAGCCATGGTGACGCAGTGGTCTGAGTGCAGTACTGCAGGCTACTTCTGCTGACTGCCGGCTGCCTGCAATTTGGCAGTTCGAATCTCACCAGGCTCAAGGTTGACTCAGCCTTCCATCCTTCCGAGGTGGGTAAAATGAGGACCCAGATTGTTGGGGGCAATATGCTGACTCTGTAAACTGCTTAGACAGGGCTGTAGAGCACTGTAAAGTGGTATATAAGTGTAAGTGCTATTGCTATAAAATTGCAAGCTAGGCTAAGGTGTCAAATATCCTAAGAGAGTGGTAAATTATTTCACCTGTTTCCAAGCAAAACAGACATTTTCATTTAGTCCCGTTTAACTCAACTTTAAGCCTTTATCTCTTTATACAATTTCCCTAAAGGATGAATTTTGCACCCAGCTTTCTCTGCTTTCTACATTGTTGTTTTAACCATTCAGTTGCACTGAACTCTTGGCAACTTGGCAAGTGCTCTCCATGCTACCTTGTCAAGCACAACTTCTTTCAATGGTATGTTCAACTTTGCATCAGATTTCAATAATGGAATAACAGTGTAGGAAGGCACTTCAGAGGTCTTCTAGTCCAACCTCCCCTGCTCAAGCAGGAAACCCTATACCAGTGATGGCGAACCTTTTTTTCCTCGGGTGCCGAAAGTGCATGCACGCGCGCTATCATGCATGCACGAGTGCCCACACCCATAATTTAATCCCTGGGGAGGGCGAAAACGGCCTCCCCCACCCCCCTGGAGGCCCCATGGAGGCTGGAAATGACCCATTTCCCAACTTCTGGTGGGCCTGGTAGGCCCATTTTTCACCCTCCCCAGGCTCCAGAGGCTTCCCTGGAGCCTGGGGAGGGTGAAAATGCCCCTCCCCGAGGCCCTCCAGAAGCCAAAAACACTCTCCCAGAGCCTCTGTGTGAGCCGAAAATCAGCTGGCCGGTGTGCACATGCACGCTGGAGCTGAGCTAGGGCAACGGCTCGCGTGCCGGCAGATATGGCTCCGCGTGCCACCTGTGGCACGCGTGCCATAGGTTCGCCATCACTGCCCTATACCATGTCAGACAAGTGGTGGTTCAATCTCTTCTTTAAAAATCTCCAGTATTGGAGCACCCACAACTTCATTCTGGACACAAGTCATCCTATTGATTAATTGTCCTCACTGTTAGGAAATTTCTCCTTAGTTCTAGGTTGCTTCTCTCCTTGATTAGTTTCCGTCCATTGCTTCTTGTCTTGCTTTTTAGCGCTTTTGGAAAATAGTTTGACCCCCCTCTTCTTTGTGGCAGCTTCTTAGATATTTGGCACATTGCTATCATGTCATCCCTAGTCCTATCTGCAGACTCTGTATAGCATTTTTATTCTTACGTTGTATTTACATGAAAATGAGACCAGTTGCACACACAACCCAGCTTGTCCAGCAATCAATTTTTAAAATGAAAGATGATTTAAATACAGTGAAAATAACAATAATGGGGCCAGGTTATTTAGTTAGTTTCTGTTTAATCTTTTGGAAAATGTCCTTCATTTTAAATTATGGATCATCTTCATTTCAGATGAATACAGGTACTCCCAGTGTTTCAAATTGAGTCAATTCATTTAAACATTCATAATAATGAGCATTGTATATATGCCATCTCACCAAATTAAATTGATTTGCCAAATTGTGTCTTTCTATCTTCACTTCCCTACTTGGCTAAAGGACTAAAAAAAAAGCTTTCTCACTGATTGGAAATGATTGCTGCAGAGTTCTTTAAACATTTAAAACAAATTAGAGGCAATGCAAAGACATGTTCACAGATCAGATTAGCTGTGCCCTATTTAAAATGTTGAGTTCATTGAGATATTTCCAGCAAGGCAAACCTGTAATTTAATTTACATAAAATTGTAGGATTTAGTAAAGTGACAATGGATTTATGAACAGCTTGAGGGAGGAGGGGGGATCTTACAAAAATATCAAATAACCTTCTGTCTAGTTTAGCCTTCTAACCAGCTCTCCTTGGCAAGCTCTCAGGAAGACAGTTTCCTATCACCTGGTCCTTTTATCTAGAGAGGCAGCAAATTAAGAGCATGTGATTGTATATTAGACTGTCATTTTTTTCAAAAAAAAAATCTGCCTATCCCACTACAACCAGCTACACATGGGCAGAATAATTTGTGGATTTAGCCAAAGGTTTTACCTGGGAAATCAAGGTTAGTTCTTGGTCCATCCCTGAGATAAATCTTCAAATCAGGCAGGATCTGCATCTAATGACATCAGAGCAGGGGCGGGTTGCTCACTTACCTTGCTGCCGGAGCCATGTGTGCGCATCTCCACACTTTGGGGGGGCGCACTCGCTACGTGCCCGCTCCCCCTCGCACGATTTTGCTTCTGCGCATGCAAGGAAGCAAAATCACGCCAAAATCTTGCGAGGGGACACGCACGCGAGAGAGATTTTGCTTCCGCGCATGCGCAGAAGTAAAATCGCCAGAAAATCACGGGGGGAAAATGGCGACGTGCCGGGTGGACCGGCAGAGAGGGCTCCGGAGCGGTTGCGAAATCCGCCGCTCCCTACCGGAGCTGCGTACCGGGCAGCTCCAGCAGGAACCCACCTCTGCATCAGAGGAAACAAGGGCCTTGTGATGGAAGTTAAGGCTGATTTCAATTGGGAAATGTCACTGGGAGATCACTAACCCCACCCCAAATCTCCTAATCCAACATTTCACTGCTAAAATGTGACCATTTTTCCAAATTTCATCAGCATCATTTAGGGCCATTTGTGAGGTTAGAGGTTTGAAGGATTGAAATGGGGTTTCTTCTTATGGATCTTTTTATCTACCCCAACCCTAAGTTTAAAAAATGGGGAGAACATAGGTTGTGGTTCTGTGGATTGATGACTGCTATTTTCACTGGAAATCTTGGGTATTTGTTGGGAATATGTTTACGTGCAAACTTGTGCTATGCTATGTTCCACAGATTTCCTTTCCACCCAACACATATTATAATGGATCACATAATCATAATCATTAATTGGAAATAAAACAGAATGACTGGCTTCTCTAGCTGAATCTGATTAAAAAGCCCCTTTCCTTCTTTGCAGGCTTCGCAGTTGAACCAAGTGACATTAGGTCTCCTTTATTACTACTCGTATCTGTGCATTTGTTCATCTTTCCTTCTGATTGCTTGTTATGTTTTTGCTCTCTTCTAACCTTCTGGTTTATTACAACACATGTGTGCACTTTCAAATTAGTGTTGTCTCCTATTGACTGCCTGGAATGGTCCATGCAATTTTCATGGCAAGATTTGGAAATGGTTTGGCCTTACTTTCTTCCTAGGATGGAGACAAATCCTCCAACTGACTTCATGTCTAAGAAAGGATTAGATTGTACAATTTCTAACCACTGCACCAGACTGGTTCTCTATAATGCTTGGGTTCCATCATTTTTCTCTTAGTCTTCACTTCTACTCCTTCTGTTATGTATTTGGGAACGGTTCTCCATGAGTTATAATGGAAGGGTATTTCCCCCCCACAAGCCAGTTACAGGCTAAGGAGAAGTTCTCTGAATGTAAGTGTGTATGTCTTGCACCAGAGGTGGGCTTCAAATAATGTAACAACCGGTTCGCCCAGAATTGAAAATGTGAGCGTGCGCCTTCCGCACATGTGTGCTGCATCAAACAACATGGCATTTCGCTCGTGGGTGCCGTCTGTGCATGTGTGCGGCATCCAAACACACGGCAATTCACTCATGCACTACGTCCCTACATAAGTGCGGCGTCAAAAAACACAGCGACATAGGATGGGATTGCGCCTGGGCGGGTGGGCCCGCAGGTCACTACTACCGGTTTGCCCGAACCGGTCCAAACTGGCTGCATCCCACCTCTGTCTTGCACTGAGTGTGTTGATTGAACGTTACTGTCCTAATCTTACAAAAGCCCCCGTTGATTCTGGCTGAGTAGAAAATGCACATATTTGTATTTTGGTACTTTCAGGACCCTGGACAGCTCATACTGGGCATAGACCATGTTAACCTCAGTTGAAGATCTATTGTTCTAACATCTCTCTAGTCAACGTAAGCCTTAAAAAAGGATTCAGTTAATATTTCCTAATCTGGGCAGCTTCCAGATGCATGGAGTTCAATTCCTGGAATTGTATAAATAGCAGGGGTCATTGAAATTCTGGGATGTCTTGGTACAGCCCAGGTTGTGAAATGCTGAATTAAGATGAGTCCTCATCTTCATCTCTTCTTGCTTCTCTTTCTAGATTTAAATAATTTGTTGCTGTTTCTAAAGCCTTAGACTTTTTGATAACTAGAATCCCTTAGACGTTATAAAAGAATTATTTTAAGTTTGTGCATTCAGATGCAGAACAGTTAATTCTCATAGCCGGAAAGCGTAAAAGATTATGCTCAATGCTTCCTTTGGATTAAAGGGATCAAGAGTTCATCATAGATTCAGTCCAAATTAGTTTTGGCCTCAACTCTGCTACATTTTTTCTCCTACATATTGCTTGTGAAACATTGCATTCTTTAGGCTGAAAGAATGATATCAGCGGTCTGAGTAACACACCCATTGAAAGCAGAACTCCGAGGCAGGTAGATTCCTCAAAGAACATGTTTATTGGATACATCATATTGGCACAGCCGGTGAAAACCAACTCTGAAAGTTCCCACGGTTTTCACTTAATTAAAAGAGTAAAACTTCCCCCCTCCCAGGTGTCATCAGTCACATTGTCCAATGAATACAGCTGGCAGGCTCCTCTGCTCCTTCATCAGCCACCTGCTACGATGACCTTGGTTCCCACAGGAAAAACTTTTTATTTTAACTGTTAGCTGGGCTATCTACTCCCCCCCTCCCTTCCCTCTCTCAGGCTCCATGGCAACTATGAGGCAGCACAAGATGGCTTCAGCCAGGTTCACTTCAGAGTCAACAATTGTTTTCATTGAAAAAAATTGCATTAATATATACTTACGTATATGATGGACAATTCAATGAATGGTTATGTGGCTATCAAATTTCTTTTTTAGAGCCATCCTACAATCACACTTCTAAAATTTGGGACAAAAACCTGCTGAAAATTAAAAGACTAGAAATACTGATCTATACAATTCAGAAAGTTTTATCTAAAAAATATGAACCCTCCCCCCACTAAAATATTCATCATCATCATTGACAACCTATAAATCTCTAAGTAGAAACTATCCTTGGCTCCATTGGTTGACAAAGGTATAGTTATATTAGAAGTTGTGCATTGCAGTAATACATAGCCAGAACTGAGAATTGTGTGCCCAAATCCCTAGATTCAACTTTTTGCTCCCTTAACTGCCTCCCAATGCTGACCCCCTCCCCCATGACCAATCCAGTTCAAGCAAGATGTTTTGAGAATGGTCACTTCAAGCCTAAGTTGGCATGCAGTTGCTTTTCTCCCCCAGCTGGTTGACCTTGAAGCAGCCTCCTGGGGAGATACAGCAGTACTTTTACTTCCCCCCCAAGCATTGTCCCTCCCGTCCACCCTCCCCAAAGTTCATGGCAGACTGTCACCATACAGCGCAGCAGAAGCAAGCATAAGGTGGCAACTGACATCATCATCATCATAGAATAGAATAGAATAGAATAGAATAGAATAGAATAGAATAGAACAGAACAGAACAGAACAGAACAGAACAGAACAGAACAGAACAGAACAGAACAGGAATAGAATAGAATAGAATAGAATAGAATAGAATAGAATAGAATAGAATAGAATAGAATAGAATAGAATAGAATAGAATAGAATAGAATAGAATAGAATAGAATTCTTTATTGGCCAAGTGTGATTGGACACACAAGGAATTTGTGTTTGGTGCATATGCTCTCAGTGTACATAAAAGAAAAGATACATTTGTCAAGAATGGTTGTCATAGGGTTCAAGTAAGCAATCAGGAAACAATCAATATGAATATAAATCATAAGGATACAAGCAACAAGTTACAGTCATACAGTCATAAGTGGGAGGAGATGGGTGATAGGAACGATGAGAAAAACTAATAGTAATAGTAATGCAGCCTAGTGAATAGTTTGACAGTGGTGAGGGAATTATTTGTTTAGCAGAGTGATGGCGTTCGGGAAAAAACTGTTCTTGTGTCTAGTTGTCTTGGTGTGCAGTAATCTATAGCGTAGTTTTGAGGGTAGGAGTTGAAGCAATTTATGTCCAGGATGTGAGGGGTCTGTAAATATTTTCACGGCCCTCTTTTTGACTCATGCAGTATACAGGTCCTCAATGGAAGGCAGGTTGACAGTAATTGTTTTTTCTGCAGTTCTGATTATCCTCTGAAGTCTGTGTCGGTCTTGTTGGGTTGCAGTTATAGAGGTGCAGATGACAGACTCAATGAGTCCTCTGTAGAACTGTATCAGCAGCTCCTTGGGAAGTTTGAGCTTCCTGAGTTGGTGCAGAAATAACATTCTTTGTTGTGCTTTTTTGATGAAGTTTTTGATGTTAGATCATCATCATCATCATCATCATCATCATCATCATCATCATCATCATCATCATCATCATCATCATCATCATCATCCATAAAGGCTAACAATTCATTCCCTGCTGCCCCATCCAAGTTGCTACCATATAAAATGAATAAAGTATTGCTGTCCCAGTTTATTCTATTGAACAATTTAAGGTATGAATTAGGATTTTAAGTCTTCAGGTTGATATCTTATTAAAGCTTCTCCTAGCTTTATTAGGAGAAATCTCCTGCGTCACATTATCAGTGGCAATGGGAAAACAAAGTTATTTAGACTCCTTGATGGAATGGAGTAATATTGCCAGCAAACACATAAACGTATCTCAACATTATTGTATGACAGCCTCAGAGAAAATTCAGAGTATAAACTTTTTTTTAATGCATACTGCATTTCTGAAAGTGGAAAAAAAGAGTAGTAAAGTTCCTATGTGTGAATGGTGTGCTAGCAAGATAAATAGGATCTATAAATTAAAAGGAATAGTAAAAGCAATACCATTGCTAAACAAAGATCAATCATCATATATGAAAAAGCTAGCAAGTCAATATAAACATAATCTAGCCAATTTATTATTTTCTTTGTTTGGAATTGTTTTGTGTGTTGGCTGAAAATCATAATCACAATACTTTGTATTTGACTCTTCTACCTTGCAAACATTTATTGCAAATTTCCTCCATATGTTTACAAAGCTTATTTTATTTACTGAAGCAAATCAGATAAATGTTCTTGTAAAAAAAATCTTAAAACTAAATGAAAGATACTTGAAAAGTGGAGAAAAAACATATAAAAACATCTGAAACACTGTCTGAAGCAGATGATACAGGTAGTCTTCAAATTACAACTGCTCGCTTAGTGACTGTTCTAATGTTCATTTACAGCCGTTTGCAGCATCCCTAGTCACATGGCTGCATTTTACCGTGTTTTGTCAAAAAGAGGCATTGAGTTCTGGTTTGCAACAAAACAAGCTGTTCTGACCCAGCTCCCAAAACACGACAAACCCTCTGAAGTTAACTCAAAGATTCCTTTATTAGGAGCCTCGGCAAAAAAAAGTTTCTCTCATCACAGGCTAACAAGTCTGTCTTGCAGGGAGATGAATAGTTGTCTGCCACATTTATTCATCTCCGCCCCCTGCCTTTTATCCCCAGAGCTAGGGTGGGGCTTCGCTAGCAGCGGTGGCTCTTCCGTCCCAAGGACCGGCCCATAGATTTTCACTGCTCTCCTCTCCTCTGCCTTCTGCGCATCTGCGCATCAGGCACTGGACCCAGCTGTTCCTCCTCTTCCTCATCAGCCACCTCCAGACCTGAGGGCTGTTGACTCTCCACCTGAGGGCTGACGGACGGACCAGGCTCCGCCTCTGTCTGTCTGTCTGTCTGTCTGTCTGTCTGTCTGTCTGTCTGTCTGTCTGTCTGTCTCTCTCTCTCTCTCTCTCTCCCTCTCTCTCTCTCCCTCCCTCCCTCCCTCCCTCCCTCCCTCCCTCCCTCCCTCCCTCCCTCCCTCTCTCTCTCTCTCTCTCTCTCTCTCTCTCTCTCTCTCTCTCTCTCTCTCTCTCTCTGACAGCTCCATTCCCTCTTCCCCCTCGGAGCTCTCAGGTTGCCTTGATGCTAAGCCTGACTCCCACGCCTCTTCTTCCTCCTCTGATTCGGGTGCTGGAGGGGCCGGCACCTGACAGGCCACAACAGAAGCCCATAGCAAACCATTGGTTTTCTCAATGACTGCAGTTTTCACTGAATGACTGCAGTGGTCACTTTACAATGGTTGTATTTACTTACTGTAAATACAAAAAAGGTAGTAAAATCAGGTTACTCATGTGAGTGACCTGCTTTATAACTCTCATAACTTATGACTTTCATTTCATTCATAAATTGAGTCTATCCATATAGCAATATAGGTAGGGTTGATTTACAACAATTTTGTTTATTTGACCATTCAAAGTTACAACGGCACTGAAAAAGTGACTTAGGACCATTTTTCAAACTCATAACCATTGCAGCATCCCCATGATCACGTGATCAAATTCCATACACTTGGCAACTGACTCATGTTTATGACGGTTGCAACCTCCTGGGGTCATGTGATTCCCTTTTGCGACCTTCTGACATGCAAAGTCAATAGGGAAGCCAGATTCACTGAGCAACTGTGTTGCTAATTTAACAGCTGCCATGATTCACTTAACAGCTGTGGCCAGAAAGGTCGTAAAATGGGGCAAAACTCATTTAACAAATGTTTTGCTTAGAAATTTTGGGCTCAATTGTGGTCGTAAGTTGAGGACTACCTGTAAAAGGTTATATTCTATCTTGTACTAAAACAGAGTCACAAAAATATTGTGATAAATTTCATAGATCTATGTGACTTTGCATAAGGCCACTTTTACAGACAATTGCTACTTTGGGCATTCAAAAATAGCATGGATGTTTTCACACAGTAACTGTACACAAGAACAAACATCTCCTATCATAAAATGTGGCAAGAGGGCATGTCAAAATATTCATTCAAAGAAGAGAGAATTAGTGAAATTTCTCTTCCTCTGTCAAGCAATAGCAATAGCACTTAAGACTTATATACCACTTCACAGTGCTTTGCAGCCCTCTCTAAGGGGTTTACAGAGTCAGCATATTGCCCCCAACAATCTGGGTCCTCATGTTACCAACAATGGAAGTCAACCTTGAGCCGGTGAGACTCGAACTGCCAAACTGCAGTCAGCCGGCAGTACTACATTGTAAGCAATGATAATTGAGAATCTCTATATACATCAATCAGGAAAGTGCCAGGCAGGTTGGTGAAGTATGTTCTGTTAACTCAACAATCTTCAGATTCAGTTCTACATCCATGTAGTAATAACAAATAAGCAAAACAAAACAAAAATACGTGTTATAATTTTCAGAAGCCCATACCTCTGCAGCACGGGTGGGTTCTAACTTACCTTGCTGCCGGTTCACTTCCTCCCGCGCCGCGTGGACACGCCTCATGGGCGCATGGGCAGTGCTGAAAAAAACTGAATTTTTTTTAAAAAGCCAAAAACAAGATGGCGACTGCATGCACAGTGCTGGAAACTCGGCTTCTGTGCATGCTCAGAAGAAAAAAAGACCCCCCCAAAAATAAAATAAAAAAATAAAAAATAAATAAAAAAAGATGGTAGTGCCCACAGACCGGCACTGACCAAACTGGTTCCGTGACATCATCGTGATATCACCAGCGGGTCGCTACCAGTTCGGGCGAACCGGGAGGAACCGGGAGGAACCCACCTCTGCTCTGCAGTGAAGATTGTGTCAACTTTCCCAATCAAAACTTTTGAGAGCCTTTTGCTCCAACTTAATACACATTTGCTCATCCTTATTAATGAAGGTCACTTTTGGAAGTGGCTTTGAACTTCTTGGTGTTCTCCAAGCTCAGGGCATTCCTTCTCCCACAGATTCCCTTTGCTCATCGCTCTTTAATTACATTTTGAAATCCCTTCAACGTTGCTATCTTCCCTTCTCAATTAGTTCACCTCCAGCTGTGTCAAATTTTTATGAGGCAGGACAAAATATTGCTCCTGATAACGAACTCTGGATTTTGCTTATCTGCTCACAGCAGACTGCCCTGCAGGCATGAATGAGCTCACAGGACCGGTACCGTTTAATTTGTTGGTAAGCTCTTCTACTCTTTTTGGTTCTGATTTATTTTCTTTGGAGGACCAACTTGGCTTGTCTGCTGCTCCAAGGAAGGAGATTAGCTCCCCATCTTGTATATATGTGACAGTTGGACGTCTCATTGATTAAGGATGACTGTTGCTCAAGTTAGTTGTCATATTTCTCTGGTTTTTTACTCTCTTGCAGGCCCAAAGTTAACACTTGATGTAGGAGTACAGCCTCTTAAAGATAACATGATGGATTGGGACTTAATTCTTGGAGATTTAATGTTGTCTGACTTTTGTCACAATCCATTGTCCATCCCATGTTGTCCTTATTTGATAAATTCTAGGAAAACATTGTCCTTTTTTAAAACTCACCTTAAAGCAGTGTTTCCCAACCTTGGCAACTTGAAGATGTCTGGACTTCAAGTCCCAGAATTCCCCAGCCAGCGAATGCTGGCTGGGGAATTCTGGGACTTGAAGTCCAGACATCTTCAAGTTGCCAAGGTTGGGAAACACTGCCTTAAAGCAATTTCACTCTTACTCTAAAGTTTTGAACTTTCTTTTCCATTTCCCATTCTACTTGGCTCTGGTGGCTGCTTACAATCCTACCAGCACTATGTTCCACCAAGGCAGCTGAATTTCTGAATGGCCCATTGAATGTTTTCAGACTATCTCCAAAGCAGATCAGATCCCAGTCTGCCGTTTTCAGATTGAGAGTTTGGGAAGCATGTCATAGTGAGGTATTACGGGAAATTGAAAACAGTGCCATGCCATGACATATTGTTGCCATTGGCATTAATCAGGGTCACATTTGTTGGTCAAGACCCCTTTTATGAAAACAAACTCAGTGTCAAGGTTCCGGCTAATGAGCCCGAGCAAATCAAAACTCCAAGGCTGGAATCTTCCTCAAAGAACTTCTTGTTTGGGTACATCACATAGGCACACTCAAATGGAAAACTGACTCTAAATATTTCCCAGAGTTTCAGTAGAATTAAAATAGAATACGATTCTCTCCCCCAGTGTCACAGGTCACATTGTCCAATTAAATTAATTGGCGGGTTCCTTAGTCACTCCCACCGTCCTTCATCCGACACCTGTGGAGATGACCTTGGTTCCCACGAGAAAGATCAGTGTTGTGTCTGGCAATGCATTCCAACCTCTCCCCTCCCAGTAGTGTTTGGCAATTGAGAAGCGAGAAAATGGCTCCTGCCAGCTTCGATTCGAAGTTGACACTCAGATGTTGCACACTGCTGCATCTAAGGAATATAAAAATGCAATATGGAATTCTTCCCTTAGAATTGCAAGAAATTTAAAACAGGGTATTTGCCTTCTTCCTAACATTATCTGGCCAGGAAAAGGTGCAAAAAGAGGAATTGAGCTGCTAGTGCCAGCAGCTTCCAGATGTTTGGCACCTGTCTATAGCTTCTGTGACTATTAGAACAGGTTGTCAACACAGCTGGGATAGAAACCTCTTTGACTTTACCTGCTGACCCAAGGAGGTGGTATAAGATGCCTTGCAATTTAAGGATTACTGGATTAATCTCAGGAGTTTTCCAGGACTAAAATTTGGAAACCGGTCTGGGCTATAAAATTTTACTGCCTAAGGTAGGGCAACAAATTGCTTTTTAAACATGCCAGTCAAGCTAGTTTTTAATGCATAGACTAGAAACCCCAAAGTTACCTCCTCGTATCCTAAATAGCAAACATGCAACAATGGGGTTCATATTTTCTGCTTCTGGCAGAGCCAGTGTGACGTTGTGGTGAAGATGTTGGACTAGGGGAGGTTCATGTTCAGGGTTAGAAATGAAAGTTCATTTGAACTAGCCACTTTTATCAGACCACCTCAATTCATAGAGTTCAAAAATTGGAGAAATACTGTGTCTGTAGAGATTCTCAGTCATCCAGGTCATGGTTGTCCCAAAGGTGCTTTTTCAGGAGGCAACTGGACTTTCTTGTTTTTCAAAAGAATGTCCAGTTGCCTCCTGAAAAAGCATCTTCGGGACAACCATGACCTGGATGACTGAGAATCTCTACAGACTTTTAGCTACACAATTTGGGATGAACACCCTTTGAATGGTGTGGGAGTAGGAATGGATTTCCAGAAGAAAATTGCAGACTACAGGAACCAGGAGCATCACTCAGGTGACCCAGAGGACACAGATAAACCTCAGAGTGCTTCAACGACCCTCTAAAAGGATGCAGATTAATAATAATAATAATTTATTGTCATTGTACGTATATACACAGTACACCCATACAACGAAATTCACATAACGCTTCAAGACCAGTCCCAACACACATAGCAATCCACACCTGCCACGAATTCCCCACCCTGAACCACTCAAACATCCATACAACAGACCAAGTAATACTATCCAACAGCTCACTGATGGTGACCCTTCAATTCATTATTAAGTGTAATTATAGCTCTGGGATAAAAACTATTCAGAAAGCGTGTGGTCCGAGTTTTGATTGTTCTGTATCTTCTGCCAGAAGACAACAGTTCAAAAAGATTGTAAGCAGGATGAGAAGAGTCTCTAAGTATGTTTATTGTTTATATTTATTGTTCATACTTCATACTTCATGTTGTGCAACTTCCTAGAACAGCGAGATGCAAAGATATCATCCAGGGCTAGTAGCTGGAGCCCAATGATATTCTGGACAGTTGTAATTATTCTCTGTAGAGCTTTTTTGTCTGCTGCAGAGCTGCTTCCATGCTATGCTAGAATACCATATGTCAGGACACTCTCAATGGTGCTGTGATAGTAGGACAACAGTAGATGCTGAGTTAGATTTATTTATTTATTTATTTATTTATTTATTTATTTATTTATTTATTTATTTATTTGTGACATTTATATACTGCCTCACAGTGCAAGCACTCTCTAAGCGGTTTACACCAGTAAGCAATGTATACTTACATTGCCCCCAACAATTTGGGTCCTCATTTTACCTACCTCGGAAGGATGGAAGGCTGAGTCAACCTTGAACCGGTGAAATTTGAACCGCTGACCTGCGGATCACAGGCAGCTAAAGTGGCCTGCAGTACCCCACTCTAACCGCTGCGCCACCTCGGCTCTTTATCTTCCTGAGCATTCTCAGGAAGTACAGCCTCTTCTGAGCCTTCTTCACGAGCATGTTTACATTCATAGACCATGAGAGGTCCTCTGAGATATAAATACCCAGAAATTACCAGCTGTCTGCAAGGAATATAAATCCTTCCATTCCCCACTGTCCTGTCAGAGCTGAAGAAGCTTCTTGGATGAGAAGTGAAATGTCTTCAAAAGAAAAAAAACCAAGAAAGTCCAGTTGCCTCCTGAAAAAAGCACCTTTGGGAGAAGTACTATGTGTTCTGCCCAGAGAGAAGGTGGAACATTCAGTGGATCTAACTCGCAAAGACATTTATGTCCCATTGTTCCTACATGAGCCAAGGTACACCCACGTTACACCTATACTCCGCCAGCTGCATTGGTTGCCCATCCGTCTCCGGGTACAATTCAAGGTGTTGATCATCATCTTTAAAGCCCTTCATGGCTTAGGACCAGGTTACCTTCGGGACCGCATTCTGCCTCATACAGAGTGGGCCTCCTCCAGGTCCCGTCAGCCAAACAATGCCGGCTGGCGGGCCCTAGGGGGAGGGCCTTCTCTGTGGGGGGGGGCGTGCTCTGGAACCAACTTCCCCCAGAGACCCAAACCATCCCCACCCTGCTGGCCTTCCGAAAAGCCGTTAAGACATGGCTCTTCCTGCAGGCAGGGGGGGGGGGAGACTAGTTCCACCTGAGCTCTCCCCTGGTATGTTTGATAGTAAATATTTTTTAACTTTTTAAATGTTTTAATTCTGTTTTTAACTGTGGTTTATTATTTAGTGTTCTTATACAATGCTGTACGCCGTCCTGAGTCCCTCGGGAGTAGGGCGGCATAGAAGAACCAATAATAAATAAATAAATAAATGAGGTCAAGATAATGCACACAAACATGTAGATATACAAAACACACCTTCTCCAATCCCCCTCCCAAAAAAACCCTCATGGGAGATAATTTGGGTAGAAATTATTGAACTTCCATGATTGAAACCTCCATGGTTGAAGGTCGATATTGACTTCAGTTCTTCCTCCTTGTCCAACACCTCTGCTACACAGTAATTATCCAGGAATAACCCGATCAAATAATTGGAAATGAATTGCCTTTCCTTTCACATGTTTTGCACAACCGCCAGTCTGTGTGCATCTGCCTCAATAGTCTCCAGAGGTGATGTGGGTGATGATCGGTTTAATTTGCACCTCCTGCTCATTCTGGGATTTTTGCCAGGCTAACAGTGGCATTTTATTTATTTATTTATTTATTTATTTATTTATTTTGGAATTCTTATATGCCGCCCAACTCCCTAAGGACTCAGGGCGGCGTACATCAGTGAAAAATACAAGAACAACCAAAATCTAAAATAGTAATTAAAACAATATAAAAATTAAAACACAATATAAGAAGTCAACAACCATTCAACATCATACATACTTGGGGGGTGAGCTCGAGTGAATTAAGCTCTACCCCCCGCCTGCAGGAAGAGCCATGTCTTAACGGCTTTTCGGAAGGCCAGCAGAGTGGGGATAGTTCGGGTCTCTGGTGGAAGTTGGTTCCAGAGAGCGGGGCCAGCCACAGAGAAGGCTCTCCCCCTTGGGCCCGCCAGCCGGCATTGCTTGGCCGACGGGACCTGGAGGAGGCCA
Organism: Diadophis punctatus similis; assembly: GCA_023053685.1. Lineage (NCBI taxonomy): Eukaryota > Metazoa > Chordata > Lepidosauria > Squamata > Dipsadidae > Diadophis > Diadophis punctatus. The sequence goes on along the minus strand of JALIGW010000014.1, from coordinate 10,611,212 downwards.
ACTCTGTGGGCCCTAACCGGTCGGAGGGAAGTATGAGGCAGAATGCGGTCCCGTAGATAACCTGGTCCTAAGCCATGAAGGGCTTTAAAGATGGTGATCAACACCTTGAATTGGACCCGGAGACCGATGGGCAACCAATGCAGCTGGCGGAGTATCGATGTCACGTGGGTGTACCTTGGCACACCCACCACAGCACGCGCAGCCGCATTTTGCACCAGCTGAAGTCTCCGGATACTCTTCAAGGGTAGCCCCATGTAGAGCGCATTGCAGTAGTCCAAACGAGAGGTGACAAGGGCATGAGTGACCGTGAGTAGAGCCTCCTTCTCCAAATATGGCCGCAACTGGTGCACCAGGCGAACCTGTGCAAAGGCCCCCCTAGCCACAGCAGAAAGATGATGGTCCAATTTTAGCTGTGGATCTAGGAGGACCCCCAAGTTGCGGACCCGGTCCGAGGGAGTCAGTTTCGCTCCCTCAAGGAACAAGGAGGGGCAGTTGTCATGATCCTTAGGAGGCAATATCCATTTTCTAGCTTTTGTTCCTACCTTACGCTGTACAACTATCCTGTTTTGAATCTCCTTGTCTTTCTGACTGTCACGATGTGAATAATTGCCAGTTGTGCATCTCTGCAATATTTCTAGGTTTACTGTAATTTCTAATCAAGCAGACATGTGATATGTTTTACTACGCATGCGTGCATTCCAGGAGTTTGTCTCCTCCTACCTCCCTTCTTCTTCGATGCCTCACCCGAGGCAGACGTGAATCCATTAGCTGAGAAGATGTAACTTATTAAGGGTTTATTCTTTTGTTATTTTTGTACTAAAATAAATATTTTTGTTAATTAGAATTGAATCTCGGTTTTATTTTCTAAGTACGAATGACTTCAGGGAAGCAAGATTCTAAATCGCCTCTTGATAGGAAAATTCCTATCTGACACTGACCATTTTATTTTAATTGATTGCAATGTGTGTGTTTGTGTGTGTGTGTCTGTATTCCCCCAGTGAGAATGCATTAAATATCCCATAATAGATAATTTTAGAAAGCCACGTTTAAAACAAATAAGCTAACTTGTGGCAAAAAAAAAATTCATTGCATTTGCCCATTATTTATATACTGTAATAAACTGGATATTTTGGAATAATGTACTTAAGGATTTTTAATATAATAAATAAATGCTTTATGGCAAAGTATTAAGCCAGTCCAAAGGACAGTATAAAATGAATATACTAGTAGAGGAGAAAAAAATGAATCAGGTAGTATAACATGAGTATGAATATAAATACTTTCTTTTCTTCTTTTAAGGAGTTTTAATCACAGATGTTCCAGCCATATTTAAACTCTATAGTGAGCTGTATGATGCTACGGCTCTTCTATATGTTTGTAAAGTTCAGTTAGCCAAAATAGTGCATCATAGGGCAACAATTTTTGAATCAAAGTACCTAAAATCTGTTAACTTAAAGAATGCATAGAAAAGCCAGGACCCATTTGCTCCTGTGTAGCTGAAATTTCAAGGAACTTCCCACCAGTTGTTTTTGAAAATGTGTGGCCATTTCATCACCACCGTAATCATTTTTGTTCATGTGTTTGTGATTTCCAACACTCCCCGCCAGCTTCCCACAAGCAAAGTCAATGGGGAAGCCTGCAGGAAGTCAGAAGTTATTACCATTCCAACTGCTGTTTTGTTTGCCTATGGTCATTCTGTCCCAAAGATGCTTTTTCAGGAGGCAACTGGACTTTCTTTTTTTTCCTTTTGAAGACATTTCACTTCTTATCCAAGAAGATTCTTCAGCTCTGACAGGATAATGGGGAATGGAAGGATGGTCATTCTGTGGTCATTCTGTTTATCTTTTTGGATAAGGAAATATTAACAAAGAATGATCCAATGGGTTGTACATTGTCCAGTAGTTCCTTAAGCCTAGAACAGTGATGGCGAACCTATGGCACGGGTGCCACAAGTGGCACGCGGAGCTATATCGGTGGGCACGCGAGCTGAGGTCTGGCGCGCATGTGTGTGCCAGACAGCTGATTTTCGGGCCTTCTGGGCCCACTGGGAGTGGGGAAACAGGCTGTTTCCAGCCTCCAGAGGGCGTGGGGAAGGCTGTTTTCGCCCTCCCCAGGCTCCTAGAAAGGCTCTGGAGCCTTGGGAGAGCGAAAAAACGGGTGTGCCGGGAGTGGGGGTCACGCGCGCATGTGCAGGGGGGGCATGGAATTATGGGTGTGGGCACGCACATGAGTGACCCCCCGCACTTCCCCCCCTTTTGGCACGCAAACCAAAAAAGGTTCGCCATCACTGGCCTAGAAGAAAGGAAAACTTTGAGTTATTAGTCTTACTCTTCACTTGCTGATTGGATTCAATAGGTTTGACTAGATGTGTGATATATCATTCCAAAATTCTGGAATTGCCAGGAAGGTGCAATCTGATCTGAATGAAATAATAAAAAATGAATGCAGTGTTCATATTTATGCACATTTTGGTATATGTGTATATGCACTTCTTCTTCTTCTTCTTCTTCTTCTTCTTCTTCTTCTTCTTCTTCTTCTTCTTCTTCTTCTTCTTCTTCTTCTTCTTCTTCATCATCATCATTCATAATCATTGAATTGACTGAGGATTGACTGCAATGATTTGGGTCCTTGCCAAAGACCTAAGAATCATAGAGATGCACCCATAAAATGTATGTGATTCCAAGGAGGATTGTGTTTTGCAGAATTAATGGTGCCCATTCTAGTAAGTGTAAAATTTCTAAATATTTGATGAATTCTTTTAGCATTGCACCGAGCGCTACAATTATATTAAATTCACCGTGTTTTATACGATTAGCACTGTAACTGCATTAAGAATGGAAAATGTTTTCAGATAGACTGGAATGATGGGAGATTCATTTCATGTGTGTAGAAGCTCTTGCTGTTTATGGGCATCCTTGCATTACAGCTTGCTTCAAAGCGAATGATAGAGGAGGTCAAATGAAGAAATGTGTGTGGAATGAAGAACAGCATTTATAATCCGGGAGCTTTCCCAGGTTGTATTGCGAAAAGGGTTTTAAGTCAAAGGTGGACTTAAAGGTGGCTCAGTGGTTGAAGTGCAGCACTACAGGCTACTCCAGCTGACTGCTAGTTCAGCAGTTCAGCTGTTCAAATCTCACCAGGCTCAAGGTTGACTCAGCCTTCCATCCTTCTGAGGTCGGTAAAATGAGGACCCAGATTGTTGGGCGCAATATGCTAAACTCTGTAAACCGCTTAGAGAGGGCTGTAAAGCACTATGAAGCGGTATATGAGTCCGAGTGCTATTGCTATTGCTATTCTATTCATTCTCTATTCCATTCATTCTCTATTCTATTCTATTCTATTCTATTCTATTCTATTCTATTCTATATTCTGTTCTATTCTAGAATAGTCATCATGAGCTTCGTAAAGAAAAGTTTTTTAAACGTGATGCATATTTTTCAAAATATGTGATCAGATTTAATGCCGTCCGCTTCTCTCAATCTTAGTCCCCTCAGTTGGAAAATTGCAGCAGTGATCCACTGAAATTTCTTTTGTGCGACAGCCGCAGATCCCAACCAGACCGATAATAATCTAATTATGTTGTGGTAGAAACTCAAATAGCATAAAGCTTCGTCTATAAGCGTGCCATAAGTTCGCCACCACTGGCTTAGGCCTATTCATGGAGATATTCTGGTTCCTTGTGCCTACCATTTTTGTCCTGGAGGTTCACAGACACACTCCAAAACATGGTCATCTTGATTAAAGATGGATTATCCTCCTCCTCCTCCTCCTCCTCCTCCTCCTCTCCTCCTCCTCCTCCTCCTCCTCCTCCTCCTCCTCCTCCTCCTCCTCCTCCTCCTCCTCCTCCTCCTCCTCCTTTACCACTTCAAGTGTTGAGTGAGATAACAAAATTTCTGTTCTTGCATTTCTTGCGCCCTCAAACATTGTTATTTCTTGCTGCTGTAGTTGATGTTGAATTCCATCTCCTTCTGGGTCTGCCTCATGCTCCTTTCCTACCACTGACAGTCTTAATTGCACGTTTTTCTTCCCAAGCATTTCTTGGCCTCTCTGTCTTTTCCCTGCGTAGTTGAGTCTGAGCAGTGGAATCAGAACTGATGAGCAAAGAATGGAATATCATATATTCTGCTACAACTGGTGTTCGAGGCCAATTCCTCAGAGTTGAGCCTGGGGATACTTCCATCTAGTCCTTGCTCCTTCTCTTTGGCTGAAGAGCCACTTGAGAGGACCATGACAATGCCTTCCAATTTTATTCCCATTTGTTCTGAGAGAATGAGAAAAGGTCGCTGGATCTACTAAAAGATCCATTTTCTCTAGCTTTCCGTTCCCAAGTGTACAAGGGGACAACAAGCTGCAAATAAATGAAACAATCAGTCCCTCACTGCGGTAGCTTGAAGCTGAGCATGAAATCCTCTCTTGCATATAATCAACTACATTATGAATGTATTTTATGCATTATTTCAACACAAAGTTGGATCATGTTTTTTAAAAGCCTATTTACACACAAAATTCAGATCATATTTTTTTTTCTTTCCCCAGATTACATGCATTTAGGTTTTTGGTATAGAGCTGCCATTCGGATGTGCAAATATTCCCATGCGAACTTTCAGATTCATGGGTTGAAAGGATTGGGCAAATTAATCTTTTCTGTATGTTGCTGGCAATTGGAGGAATGGCAAAATCCTGATGCGTTCAACAAAGCATTTCTTGATGGGAAAAGAAGAAATGTATTTCTTATCTGAACTGTTAAGGAGGGCACTTGAGCTTATTCAAGAAAGATCCAATTTAGAATTAAGGAGAAATTTCCTGTCAGTGAGAACAACTAACCAGTGGAAGGGCTTATCTCCTTAAGTTGTGGGTGCTCCATCACTGGACGTTTTTAAGAAGAGATTGAACAGTCATTTGTCTGGAATGGTAACAGAATAACAGAGTTGGAAGGGACCTTAGAGGTCCTCTAGTCCAAACCACTGCTCAAGCAGGAGACCCTATGCCATTTCAGACAAATGGCTGTGCAATCTCTTCTTAAAAGCCTCCAGTGATGGAGAACCCACAACTTCTGAAGGCAAGCCATTCCACTGATTAATTGTTCTCACTCTCAGGAAATTTCTCCTTATTTCTAGGTTGTGTCTCTCCTTGATTAGTTTCTATCCATTGTTTCTTATTTTGCCTTCTGGTGCTTTGGAGAATAGGTTGACCCCCCTCTTCTTTGTGGCAGCTCATCAAATATTGGAACACTACTATCAAGTCAGCCACATCCTTCTTTTCACTAGACTACACATACCCAATTCCTGCAACTGGTCTTCATATATTTTAGTCTCTAGGCCAGTGATGGCTAACCTTTTCCGGACCAAGTGCTCAAAGCGCACGTGCGAACCCCCAAAATGCAATGTGCATGCTGATGCTGTGCATGTGCTCACCCCATGCATGTACATGCGCCCCCACATGCACCCCACCCCCCTGCATGCGTGCACAGCCCCCTGCATGCATGCATGGCCCCCTGCATGCGGCCCGCCCCCACGCATGCGTGGCAGAGACCCGAAGACTAGCTGGCACATGTGTGGTGGAGCTGAGCTGGGGCGACGGCTTGCGTGCCCACAGAGAGGGCTCTGAGTGCAACTTCTGGCACGCATGCCATAGGTTCGCCACCACTGCTCTAAGCCCTTAATCATTTTTGTTGCACTTCTCTGTACTCTTTGTAGAGTCTCAACATCTTCTTTATAATGTGGTGACAAAAACTGGATGCAGTATTCCAGATGTCGTCTTACTAGAGCTAAGTGTGATATAGGGTTTCCTTCTGTAGGTAGTTGTGCCACTGATTAATTGTTCTTACTATCAGGAAATTTCTCCTTGGTTCTAGGTTAGATCTCTCTTTAATGATCTTCCACCTGTTGCTTCTTGTTCCGTCCTGAGATGCTTTGGAGAATAGGTCAACCCCTCTTCTCTGTCACAACCCCTCAAGTACTGGAAGACTGCTATCATGTCATCTTTAGTCCTTCTCTTCGTCAGAGTAGACATACCTAGTTTTGGGCAAGACATACCAAGACTTTGGGAAAGCATTGCAACCTAATGTGTTACCATCAGCAATTCTGCTGGGCAAAATCTCATTCTTGTTTTGAGGAGATAGGAACCCTTGCTCGTGAACTCCTGTACTAGAATTTTTATAAGAATGTACTTTTTTTTTTTTAAATTCCATCTCTTTTCTGATAGAAACCAGGACACCCTTTAAGTTCTCTGGAGAAAGAGCAAAATAAAACAGCCACTTAAGAGGTTCCTTTCTTGCTTTGCTTTTTCTTCCAGAAGGTTTCTGCTCTTGCCAAATTGAACAAGGTAAATATTTCATTCCTAATTAAAGTAAAAGCTTTAGTTTGAAAGACGAGATTTCTTCTTCCCAAATGGAGTCACGCATACTTCATTCCTTTCCTTTCTCTGCAAAGTAGGAGACTCACAGTGCTGAGCAACTCACCCATATATTTTAGGGGTGATCAACCCCAACGATTGGCAATTCACGCTTAGCAGTGTGATTTCTGCACTTTTGTTTTCTTGAATTTTTTTTCCCAGCTTTCCCGAAGGCACTTATTCCATATTTCTGTTTGGCAAATGCATTCATGCTCCCCCCCCCAAACTGTGAAAACCACATTAAGTGTACAGTTAAATGCAAAATGGAATTAAATGCCAAGAAATGAGAAAATGCTGAACTGTGACATTGCTGTAATATCAGATAGTAAAAAATAATAATAGTAGTTCACTCCAGGATTCATTAATTGGATGCTACATTTCAGTTCACAGCCACCTCTGGCTGGATAAAAATTTTTATTGCTTGCTTTCCTACAACATATTCATTACGCTAAATATGGTTCCTTATTTTTACATCACCATATTTTGTGTGTGTGTGTGTGTTTAGATAGATTCCTCATGCGCGTGCACATAAAAGCACACAAACAAACTGCCTCTCAATTCAGCTAGTTTGTGCACCAAAGACACTGTGTTTTGATGGTGGGAATGATTCATTTTCTTTCTTGTGGACATCTTGTTTTCTTTCATTTATTCTTTTGCAGCTTAATTCATCCTTAGCATCTTCCTTTTTCAGCTTTTAAACTGAAGCTATTGTAATAGTATGTGATCATGAGAGATTGGGCTCAGAGACTCTGCCCAGAGAATGGGCAGATAGGAGACAGTGTAGCCCATGACTGGATAGTGGACAGGCCAAGGGGCCCCAAAGAGACCCTGGAGTAGAGCTATAAAGCTGAATGATAGCTTACCCCAAATGGATGGATCACCTCACTTAGTGGCCTCATATAGATATTAAATAGGGGGGAGAGAACCAAGCCCTAAGGCACCCCACAAAGTATGGGCCACAGTCTGGATCTCTCCTCGCCTATCAACACCAACTGAAACTGACCACAGAGGAAGAAGGATATTGATCTGGCTGTCTCTCTATCTGTCTGTTTAGCTAGCTAACTAGCTAGCTAGCTATCATCTATCATCATCAACATCCATCTGCTTTGGTGGGAAGGTAACAGCGTTCTGTGCGCCTTTGGCATTTAGTCATGCCGGCCACATGATCACGGAGACGTCTTCGGACAGCGCTGGCTCTTCGGCTTTGAAACGGAGATGAGCACTGCCCCCTAGAGTTGGGAATGACTAGCACGTATGTGCGAGGGGAACCTTTACCTTTATCTATCTCTACCTTCCTACCTATCTATCTGCTTTCCTTAATTCCTTCCTTCCTGCCTGCCTGCCTGCCTGCCTGCCTGCCTGCCTTCCTCTTTTTTCTTCCTCTTTCTTCCTTTCTGGGTTAGGCCAAGGCAGGCATCATGAGACACAGATACCATATTGCTTACTCCTTTTCTAGTATCATCCACTTTGGGAGGAGTTTGCTTGAAAAACAGCCGTTAATTGGACAAATACCATAATGAAAGCATAACTAGAAGTTAATTCAGATTAAGATTGAGTTAAAGTCCTCAATCCTAGCAATGGAGCCCTGGACCCTGCCTGCAACATGAAGCCCTGAGATATTCTATTTTTAAATATCGATCACTGAATTCCCAGAAGCTGCTAAAAATATTTATATGGATTCACTGTAGCAGGCAGGCCATGTTATTATCTGGCGTATTGGGTGAGTCGTGGTAGGTGTGTGGAGGATGCAGATGTTTTCCATGTTATTGGCATCTCAACACAAACATTTCCCAACAGTGAAGGATTACCTATAATGAATTGGAGCAGGATCTTGGGCATATGCCTGACACTAAAAGCAATTCCTTTCCTGACCAATTTTCACAACGACTCTTTAGTAAGATTGATTAAGAAGAAAAGGACGTAGTTGCAACTTAACTCATTCTTACTAAAACAGGGGTGTCAAACTCGATTTCATTGAAGGCCGCATCAGGGTTGCGTTTGACCTCGGCGGGCCGGGGTGGGTATGGCTGGAGTGGGCATGGGTGTGGCCGTGGCCAGCTCAATGTCACTCGTGTGGAGGCACCTGTGGGGGCCCACGCGCTCTGCCAGAAAAAACAGGCTTCCGAGCTCCATTTTCGGCTACGACAGCCTCCTGCAACCTTCTGCCAGTGAAAATGGAGCTCCGTTTTTGCTGGCAGAGGCACCGCGGGACAATCCTTCGCGGTTTCCAGGGTGACCCCGTGGGCCAGATCTAAGTACCCCCGTGGGCTGGGTCTGGCCCCTGGGCCTTGAGTTTGTCAGACTACAAGAGACTCAAGTTAATGCTTGTAGATCTTACCATGTAACCCATCATAGAGGAGGCCCCAGGCATCAATACTGCTTCTTTCATATAGGGAGAGAAGTATAGTTCGGATTGGGGTATTATTAGATGTGTGGCAGGGGCGGGTTCCTAATTTTTTTACTACCACTCTGTGGGCGTGGCTTATTTTGTGGGTGTGGCTTGCCAGCCATGTGACCGGGTGGGCATGGCTTCTCGGACTGCTGAAGGGAGGGGAACTGAGATAGGTCCTACCGCCCATTCCCCCTCCCCTCAGCAGCTCGAGAAGCCTCAAACGTGCGAAAATGCCTAGGATCATCACCGCACGTTCATGGCTTCTCGGACTGCTGAAGGGAGAGGAACTGAGATAGCTCCTGCCGCCTGTTCTTTCAGCGTCTCACGCGCTCCCTCAGCCATCCTCCCCTGCTTGGACTCACTGTGGGGTAGGAAGGCAGCGCATGAGCAGTGCCGGAAACTCGGCTTCTGGGCATGAGCAGAAGAATTTTTTTTTAAAAAAATATTTTTTTTAAAAAAATGGCGGTGCCCAGGCACCAGCAACCGACCGCACCGGTACTGTGACATCACCAGCGGGCCGCTACCGGTGCTATAGAGTGGACCGCACTGGTAGGAACCCACCACTGATGTGTGGACTTCTACTGATCCCATTGATTTGGTGACTGCTAATGATTGGGATGTCAGCAGAGAGCAGAAGTAAAATTGATTACTCCTTGCTGGCCCAGGAGACCTTCGTTCACAGATCTGATTAACTGATCTGTGTCATACAAAAGGTGTAGTTCCACAGTTACTGGATCTTCTGTCCCAGGAATAGTTTCAACATCGGAATCCCAGATGGTTATACCTTGGGATCGTGTAGGGGCAACCACCCAACCAGAATTATTATGAAAGCTTTGCTCAAACTGAACTTATCATCTTGCAGGAATTCATAGCCCACGGTTATTTGCCAATTTTGCAGAGCTTGTGAGGTTGATATAAGTGGAAGGAATGTCTGTTGTTTGGTTTAATAGGAACTTATTATTAAGAGGAAGTCTTTGCTCTTCCCATTGCTTTTGATGGTATTTTGGAGATCTCTGAAGCTTCCTATCCAGGGTTGAAATGCTACCGGTTCGGCCCGGTTCGGGCGTACCAGTAGCAGCAGCTGCCGGTGGTTCGGAGAACCGGTAGCGGCGGCAGCGCAAGTCTCCGCCCACCCGCACGTCGCCATTTACTTTTTTTAAACCTCTGCACATGCACAAAGCCTTCTGTGCATGCGCAGAGGGTGAAAAAGTGTGCACTTCCAAACCGGTAGGGAAGGTAAGTAGATTTTACTGCTGTTCCTATCCACATATTAAAAAGAGCTTTAAACCATGGTTGTGGATAGGTTGACATCATGGGATTTACAGTTGCTTTTTTTGCATCTACTGCTTCAATCATTGCAGCCCTTTTGGTTTCTCTCAAGCACTTAAGTTGAAAAATAGCTGAAGGTGTCAGGTGAGGGAGTTTTTCAGGCTGAATGTCATAATGAAATACTTTTCGGATGTCACACCTTCATTCCGAAGGTAAATTCTTTATTCCACAGGAATCAGAACTGTGTCTGGGTTTTTTTCCCCCCCTTTCAAAAACTCAAGATACTATTAGAGAAAGAAAAGGAAAGAGCAATTATCTAGAACCCAGGAATAAAGATGAATAGTGTTCTTATTTGAATCATTTCAGTTACCTTAAGCTATAAAGCTTTGTTGGGCATCCTTTCCAGATGGATCAGTGGGTGCATCTCTCTGGTTTATAAATCTTGGTCTATTGTGGTTAAGGCTGATATCACAATCTACTTCATAGGGAATTTCTCCACTTCTTTAATGTCTCCATTAAAACTCACCCCCTATGTTAAGAGGGGGGCAATCCCCCGTGGAGATCGATGGATCTTTGCTTCCTTTTTGAAGTCATTCTCATTAGAAAATAAAACTGAGATTCAAATCTAATTAACAAAATATTTATTTCAGTAGAAAAGTAATAAAAAAGAATCCTTAGTAAACTACATCTTATCGGCTAATGAAAAAGTCACGTCTACCTTCGGCAGAAATGGCGGAAGAGAAGGAAGGAGTTGACTTCTGGAATGCAGGCATGCGTAGCAGAACATATCGCATGTCTGTTTGACCATAAATACAAGAAACAGTAGATCTGCACAACTGGCAATAATTCACATCATGACACCCTATAGGACTTCTGTAGGGTTCTCTCTTCCAACCTTTCATAGGCAATATAGGCTGAAGGTCTCGCTTTGGCAAGGGAGATCTCCAACAAGATATTTCTTCTCAGTCTTAGTACCAGCTGCTGTGGCCTAGAGGTGGAGCTCTTGCCTCACAATCAGGAGGTTATGAGTTCGATCCTAGGTAGAGGCAGATATAGGGTCTCCTGCTTGGGCAGGGGGTTGGACTAGATGACCTGCAAGGTCCCTTCCAACTCTGTTAATCTGTATATCTGTACATGTTTCTTCATCATTGGGGTCTGAATGGCTATGTCTCCCTTAAGGTGTCCTTCACCACTGCAAAATAGACTTAGTATGAAGGCTCCTTTTCAAGAGAGAGTGAACATCCAGACCTCCTGTCAGACTCCAGACTCTGCCATTCAAAAGGAGAAGGGGGGTCTTGGCTCTGCTTGATCAAAAGGTTATAACATATCCGGATCCTAGACACCTGGGAGCCTTCTCATCTTAAGATAGGGTTTTATGAGGGGTAATGCAAGTCAGTTGAACGGAAGGGGGGCTGGGAACGTATGGCCATCTGGATTCTCAGGAAGGAGTGTCACACACTTGTGGATTGATTATGGGGTGGGGCATTAAGGTTAAATATGCTTGCCTTGCTTGAAGGCATTTAGACTTTGCTTTGAATGAATGGATTGTTATACAAATGCAAATTAAAGGAATCCTTTTGAAAACACTGACTCAGAAGTTCGTACTTTAATTGTGGTTGGGAAGACAGTCCTTACACCTACTTCCTTTCTGATACTTGAATAATTTGGAAAGATGGAGATTGCTCTTTTCCGTCCTGCTTTTTTCCATTTTCTTTTTATTGGGACTTTACTGTAATCATCTGCTAACCCTAGAGCTGGAAACGACTAGCATGCATGTGTGGGGGAACCTTTACCATTACCTTACTTACCATCTGGAACTGGAACGTTGCTGCTCCCTTCCCATTAAAACTCAATGTGCTTTTTCTGCCTTATCATAACCCGAGAAGAGGGAATCAAGCTATTCTCCAAAGCACCTGAAGGCAGGACAAGAAGCAATGGATGGAAACTAAAATCAAGGAGCGTGCCAACCTAGAATTAAGGAGAAATTTCCTGATGGTGAGAACAATTAATCAGTGGAAGGGCTTGCCTCTTGTGGGTGCTCCAACACTTGAGGTTTTAAGGAGAAATGGACAACCATTTGTCTGAAAGGGTTTCCTGCTTGAACAGGGGTGACGGAATAAGAATTTATGGCTAGAGGTGATAAGATCTTTTTCCCTTGAAAACTAATCCTTGTCAAAATAAAACCCGACAATAAAGTCTAATTAATAAAATATTTATTTCAGTTGAAAAGAACATAAAAACCTAATAGCTACATTTCTGCAATCTAAGAAACACGTCCTCCCTCATCAGAGGACAGCATCAGAGAGAGAAAAAGAAAGAATGCAATGGAATGTTAGACATGCGCAGATCACTCATCACGTGTTTGCTTTTCTAGGAATGTCTGAGTATCATAGAGTATAACATATGAGCACAGCTGACAATCAAAATTCACATCGTGACAAGGGGGTTGGATTGGAAGACCTCCAAAGTCCCTTCCAACTCTGTTAGTCCTTTATTCTGTTAAGATGCAATCTGCTGTAAAATAGAAAAGATCTCCACATTACCTAATGCTCCATTTTCACACGTTGGCTAAATGCTGAGGATGAGAATAACCAAAGTTTAGAAATCACCACCCCTACCATGTGAATCATAAAGTTCATATGTGTAATCTTGTCATCAAGATCTGGAAACTCAGTCTGGGTTTTGTGTACGAGTACATATGTGTACGTACAAAACGAGCGGCTAAATTACCAGTGCAAAAACCTGCTTTGGGATGTCCCTCCTCCAGGGAATATCCGGGAGTGGAGCTAACAAGATTAGATATGCATAGCTAAACTCCACCGTTTAGGCCACTCTGAGAGATTCAGAGAAAACGCATCCAGTTGGGAATTGGAACACCACACTTGTTTGTGATGGAATGTTGTCGGGATTCCCAAGAGGGAGGCAGTGCATTTCAGAGTAGCAAAAGACAGCATAGCTTTTATACTTTGTGTGGGAGAAAAAGGGTGAAGATGGCTCCTCTCTAACAATTCCCAGTTTATGCGTTTTATGGTGCAAGTAGTTGGCTTTCATTTGGCAAGATTTCTGTCTATGGGTGAGGAAGAGTAGAGAAAAACTGTTCAGAAGAATCTCAACGTGTCTTTCTTGGTTTTTGGAACCCAGCAGTGTTCCACAAAGGGAACACAAACACCACCATTTTGGAAGGCGCGGGCATGTTTGATCACCCAGACGAGTTTGCAAAAGTGTTGTTCACAAACGTACAGGTAATCTTCGACTTAACAAATTTGTTTAGCGTCCGTTCAAAGTTACGATGGCACTGAAAAAAGTAATTTATGGCCGTTTTTCACACGACTGTTGCGGCATCCCAATGGCCTAGAGGTAGAGCTCTTGCCTCACAATCAGGAGGTTGTGAGTTCAATCCTAGGTAGAGGCAGATGTAGGGTCTCCTGCTTGGGCAGGAGGTTGGACTAGATGACCTGCAAGGTCCCTTCCAACTATGTTAATCTGTAATCTATTTATTTTATTTATTTATTTATTAAAATTTCTATGCCGCCCAACTCCCGGGGGACTCTGGGCGGCTCACAGCAGATATAGAAACACATAAAAAACAATTTTTAAAAGGAGCCATATTAAAATACTATCCATTAAAAAACAAACTTTCATTCATACCCTGCCTGCCGGAAGAGCCAAGTTTTTATTGCTTTACGGAAGGCCAGTAGGGTGGGGATGGTCCTGATCTCTGGAGGGAGCTGGTTCCAAAGGGAGGGGGCTCCCACAGAGAAGGCCCTCCCCCTAGGTCCCGCTAGCCGACATTGTTTGGTCGACGGGACCTGGAGGAGGCCGACTCTGTGGGCTCTAACTGGTCGTAGGGAGGTATGCGGCAGGATGCGGTCCCGAAGATAACCTGGCCCTGAGCCATGTAGGGCTTTAAAGGTAATGACCAACACCTTAAATTGGATCCAGAGACTAATGGGCAGCCAATGCAGCTGGCGGAGGATAGGTGTTACGTGGGTGCATCTAGGTACACCCACCACAGCTCGCGCAGCTGCATTTTGCACCAATTGCAGTCGCCGGACACTCTTCAAGGGTAGCCCCATGTAGAGCGCATTGCAGTAATCCAGCCGTGAGGTGATAAGGGCATGAGCGACTGTAAGAAGTGCCTCCTTCTCCAAGTAGGGTCGCAATTGGTGCACAAGACGTACTTGTGCAAAGGTCCCCCTAGCCACAGCTGAAAGATGTTGTTCCAATTTTAGCTGTGGGTCTAGGAGGACACCCAAATTGCGGACCCGTTCTGAGGGGGCTAATTTCTCCCCCCCCCCAAGAATCAAGGAGGGGCAGTTGGTCGAGTCCTTAGGAGGCAATATCCACAGCCACTCAGTCTTGTCAGGGTTAAGCTTTAGCCGGTTCTTCCCCATCCAGACCCTAACATCGGCCAGGCAGCGGTCCATTACGTCTACGGCTTCCCCAAATTGAGACGGGGTGGAGATGTACAACTGGGTATCATCAGCATATTGCTGATACCTCACCCCGTGTCGTCGGATGATCTCACCCAGCGGCTTCATGTAGATATTAAACAGGATGGGCGAGAGGACCGAGCCCTGTGGCACCCCACATAGTAGGGGCCTAGGGCTCGACCTCTGCCCCCCTGTCAACACCGACTGCGTCCTGTCAGAGAGGAAGGAGGAGAACCACTGCAAAACAGTGCCGCCCACCCCCACCTCTCCGAGACGACGCAGAAGGATACCATGGTCAATGGTATCGAAGGCCGCTGAGAGGTCAAGTAGCACCAGGATAGAGGAATAACCCCCATCCCAGGCTCGCCAGAGATCATCCATCAGGGTGACCAAAGCCGTTTCCGTACTGTAACCACGCCTGAAGCCAGATTGAAAGGGATCCAGAAAATCAGTGTCATCCAACAGTCGTAGGAGCTGGAGTGCCACCACTTTCTCAACAACCTTCCCCGCGAAGGGAAGGTTGGAGACTGGACGGAAGTTCTTTAAATCCGCTGGGTCCAGGGAAGGCTTCTTGAGGAGGGGCCTCACCACCGCAGCTTTTAAGGGCTGCGGGACGGACCCCTCTCTCAAAGAAGCGTTGACCAACGCCTGGAGCCAGCCGCGTGAAACCTCCCTGGTGGCCGAAACCAACCAGGAAGGACACGGGTCCAATAAACAAGTGGCTGAGCTCATAGCTCCTATGGCCTTGTCCACATCCTCAGGAGTCACCGGTTCAAACCTATCCCATATAACCGGACTAAGACTCGCCCCAGTCATCTCGGCCTGTACTGCCCAATGGTCACGTGATCAAAATTCAGGCACTTGACAGCTGACTCGTATTTATGACGGTTGCAGGGTCCCAGGTCAGTGATCCCCTTTTGTGACCACCTGACAAGCAAAGTCAATGGGGAAGCCAGATTCACTTAACAACCCTGTGACTAATTTTAACAACTGCAGTGATTTACTTAACAACTCTGGCAACGAAGGTCGTAAAATGGGTCAAAAGTCACACAAAAAAGTCTCGCTTAGCAACATAAATTTTGGGCTCAATTGTGATCCTAATTCGAGGATCATCTGTATCTGAAAATAGCAAATTGTAAAAATAAAAGTACAAATGGGTCACCTCTTGGAATATGACATCAGGGGTCTAGAAGATGGTGAGATAAGATAGCAAGGGCTCCACCTTTTGCTTCTTGGCATCATCTACATTTTTAGCTCCAGAGTTAGTTTCCAAACTAAATAGGAAGAGAAAGTTGTTTAAATAATCTTAAAAATCATCATCATTAAAATGATTCAAATGGAAAGGAAAAGTAATGCCTACGATAAAGTATAAAAAAATATTCAAATAGCAATGAGTGACTGGGGAAAAAAGATAGGAGAAAGATAAAGAAAGAGAGGAAATAGTTTATGATTTTGTTTTTAAAATGTGGGTCATTTGCTTTTTTTCATTCCCCCCCTGCCAAATCTGTTAAGTATGCTCATGTATTTTTGCTTTTCATTTTGCTGTTTCTTTTTGCACATTTTACTGAACCAATTTTTAAAAAAATCAATAGATTTTTTTTAAGATTATATCTTTATGGACAAGAAATAGTATTTCAGAAATGACCTTGCTGCATTGAGGTTGTAGGAGATTCAATGAAATTAATACTGTGTTTGAATATATTGTACCATTTGGATAAGAAGCAATTACATGGATTAGCTCAACTTTGAGATTTAATATTTTCAGAGGTTTATATTCTTTTGAAGTTGATCTCCATCACATGGGAGTTGACATGAGGACAAAAAAAAAATAGACTTTCAGGGGGGAAATGTTATTATTCAGTATAAGGAAGACAAATATGTGGCTCTCATTATTCAGTGGTTTGCAAAATTGATTTATATAGCTCAGCTACAGACCACTGTAATGAATCATGACTCCAGTGCTGATACATGTCTGTCTGTGAATATATATCCGTATCTTTTTTATTCCTACTTTATTTTTATTTTATTTTATTTTAGTGTTTTTATCTTTCCTTTATTTTTATAAATAACTCAAGGTGATGAACATTCCTAATTCTTCTCCTCTATTTTCCTCACAACAACAACTCTGTGAGGTCACCCAGATTTTTGTGCCTAAGGCAGGACTAGAACTCCCAGTCTCCTGGTGATTCGCCCAAAGTCACCCAGCTGGCTTTCATGCCTAAGACAGGGCTAGAACTCCCAGTCTCCTGGTGATTGGCCCAAAGTCACCCAGCTGCCTTTCATGCCTAAGACAGAACTAGAACTCCCAGTCTCCTGGTGATTGGCCCAAAGTCATCCAGCTGGCTTTCATACCTAAGACAGGGCTAGAACTCCCAGTCTCCTGGTGATTGGCCCAAAGTCACCCAGCTGCCTTTGATGCCTAAAACAGAACTAGAACTCCCAGTCTCCTGGTGATTGGCCCAAAGTCATCCAGCTGCCTTTCATGCCTAAGACAAAACTAGAATTCCCAGTCTTTTGGTGATTGACCCAAAGTGACCCAGCTGCCTTTCATGCCTAAGACAAAACTAGAACTCCCAGTCTCCTGGTGATTGGCCCAAAGTCATCCAGCTGGCTTTCATGCCTAAGACAGGGCTAGAACTCCCAGTCTCCTGCTGATTGGCCCAAAGTCACCCAGCTGCCTTTCATACCTAAGACAGGGCTAGAACTCCCAGTCTCCTGGTGATTGGCCCAAAGTCACCCAGCTGCCTTTGATGCCTAAAACAGAACTAGAACTCCCAGTCTCCTGGTGATTGGCCCAAAGTCATCCAGCTGCCTTTCATGCCTAAGACAAAACTAGAATTCCCAGTCTTTTGGTGATTGACCCAAAGTGACCCAGCTGCCTTTCATGCCTAAGACAAAACTAGAACTCCCAGTCTCCTGGTGATTGGCCCAAAGTCACCCAGCTGCCTTTGATGCCTAAAACAGAACTAGAACTCCCAGTCTCCTGGTGATTGGCCCAAAGTCATCCAGCTGCCTTTCATGCCTAAGACAAAATTAGAATTCCCAGTCTCTTGGTGATTGGCCCAAAGTCATCCAGCTGCCTTTCATTCCTAAGACAAAACTAGAACTCCCAGTCTCCTGGTGATTGGCCCAAAGTCACCCAGCTGCCTTTGATGCCTAAAACAGAACTAGAACTCCCAGTCTCCTGCTGATTGGCCCAAAGTCACCCAGCTGCCTTTCATTCCTAAGACAGGGCTAGAACTCCTAGTCTCCTGTTTTTTACCTGGTACTTTAACCACTGGATCAAACTGTCTCCACTTTAGCCTTTCTTCTTCTTCGTCTTTTATAATTGTATGTATTCTTTTTCTTTGTTTTTTTATATTGAGCTTATTTAAAATCAACACAATTCTAGAGCATGGCTGGAGAAGGGTATTTGGTCCATACTTATAACCACAGGAATCATGCTATGTGCAAATTAAAAGCAAAACAAAACTGAACTGTCCTTTTTTGCGTATAAACCATGTTCTGGTTTTTTTCCCCTTCAATTTGTTGCAGAGCTGGAATTCTGTGACTCTTCCCATATGTTGTGTGCTGGCTACCAGGGGGACCTGCATACAGTTTCTCAGCACGGCTATCCTATCGAGATGGGGTCGGATATGGATACCGAGACGGAAGGAGGCGCTTCACCAGATCAGGCCTTGAGGATGTGGATGTCGGGCATGAAATCCGAACACAGCTCCTGTTTATCAAGCCGTGCGAACTCAGCCTTGTCCCTCACCGATACCGATCATGAAAGGAAGTCTGACGGAGAGAACGGTAAAGAAGTAACCTTGGCAATCAATTTTAAGAGATCCAGATTTATTTAACTTTCCTTGCGTTGCCTTTCAGTGTCTGAGTCCATATAGGTTCTCCCAGCCATGGTTTCCTTTAATCTCAGCATGTTGAATAAACCCTAGCTACTTGGCTTTATGCATGGCACTAATCTTCAAACCGTGCTTTATAATCCATAGTGGCGCAGTGGTTAGAGTGCAGTACTGCAGGCTACTTCTGCTGGCTGCCGGCTGCCAGCACTTTGGCAGTTAAGAGTCTCACCGGCTCAAGATTGACTCAGCCTTCCATCCTCCTGAGGTCGGTAAAATGAGGACCCAGATTGTTGGGGGCAAGAGGCTGACTCTATAAACTGCTTAGAGAGGGCTGTAAAGCACTGTGAAGTAGTATATAAGTCTAAGTGCTATTGCTATGGCCCTTCCTTCCTTCCTTCCTTCCTTCCTTCCTTCCTTCCTTCCTTCCTTCCTTCCTTCCTTCCTTCCTTCCTTCCTTCCTTCCTTCCTTCCTTCCCTCTGGTTAGAATGCAGTATTGCAGGATAATTCTGCCCACTGTCAGGAGTTTGATCCTGACCGGCTCAAGGTTGACTAAGCCTTCCATCCTTCCAAGATCGGTAAAATGAGGACCCAGATTGTTGGGGGCAAGAGGCTGACTCTGTAAACTGCTTAGAGTGGGCTGTAAAGCACTGTGAAGTAGTAAATAAGTCTTAAGTGCTGTTGCTATAGCCCTTCCTTCCTTCCTTCCTTCCTTCCTTCCTTCCTTCCTTCCTTCCTTCCTTCCTTCCTTCCTTCCTTCCTTCCTTCCTTCCTTCCCTCCCTCTGGTTAGAATGCAGTATTGCAGGATAATTCTGCCCACTGTCAGGAGTTTGATCCTGACCGGCTCAAGGTTGACTAAGCCTTCCATCCTTCCAAGATCGGTAAAATGAGGACCCAGATTGTTGGGGGCAAGAGGCTGACTCTGTAAACTGCTTAGAGAGGACTGCAAAGCACTGTGAAGCGGTATATAAGTCTAAGTGCTATTGCTATTGCTATAGTGGTTGTATCGCTACATAGCATTAATCATAAACAAACTGTAGTATAGCTTAGAGCAGAATTCTCCAAAATAGTCAATACTGACCCCCTAAGGGTCAGTCAATGTTGTTGTTGTTGTTGCTCATAGCATCACAGGTAGTCCTTGACTTACAACCGTTCATTTAGTGACTGTTCAAAGTTACAACTGAAAAAAGTGACTTATGACTTTTTCACACTTACAATCATTACAACATCCCCATGATCACGTGATCAAAATTCAGATGTTTGGCAACTAGCTCATATTTATGACAATGTCCTGGGCAGGGCTGTCTTAACAGCATTATGGGTCCCGGGCAAAGCAATGTACTGGGGCCCCTACGACAACTACTCACAGGAATAAAAATGTAAATAGTCAATAAAATTAAACATATATTTGCATGTTAGTATTAATAAAAAATGCAGCAAAATGTAATAAATATGTTGCTGTATTTATATGATACAAGGTGCATTGAAGGGTTAACATACACAGATTAGTATGGGGCCCCTATGCTCATGGGACCCACGGGCAAGTGCCCATCAGCCCCACACGTCCCAGTGTCATGTGATCCCCTTTTGCGACCTTCTGACAAAGCAAAGTCAATGGGGAATCCAGATTCATTTAACAACAGTATTACTAATTTAACCATTGCAGTGATTCACTTAACTGTGGCGAGAATGGTCGTAAAATGAGGCAAATCTCACTTAGCAAATGTTTCACTTAGGAACAGAAATTTTGGGCTCAATTGCGGCCGTAGGTCGAGGACTTATCTGTATTAGTGAAACTATTAATTTATTAGCTGCGCTCATCAGCCCACTTGCCTTCATCTCAGAAGTCCTTCTTCAAAGACCCGGAAGGCCTTGAAATCATCCCATGGCCCAGGGGCGGGTTCCTAATTTTTTTACTACCACTCTGTGGGCGTGGCTTATTTTGTGGGTGTGGCTTGCCAGCCATGTGACCGGGTGGGCGTGGCTTCTCGGACTGCTGAAGGGAGGGGAACTGAGATAGGTCCTGCCGACCATTCCCCCTCCCCTCAGCAGCTCGAGAAGCCTCAAACGTGCGAAAATGCCTGGGATCATCACTGCGCGTTCGTGGCTTCTCGGACTGCTGAAGGGAGGGGAATGGAGATAGCTCCTGCCGCCCGTTCTTTCAGCGTCTCACGCGCTCCCTCAGCCATCCTCCCCTGCTTGGACTCACTGTGGGGTAGGAAGGCAGTGCATGAGCAGTGCCGGAAACTCGGTTTCTGGGCATGCGCAGAAGAAATTTTTTTAAAAGAATTATTTTTTTAAAAAAAATGGCGGCGCCCAGGCACCGGCAACCGACCGCACCAGTACTGTGACGTCACCAGCGGGCCGCTACCGGTGCTATAGAGTGGACCGCACTTGTAGGAACCCACCACTGCCATGGCCTCGTCTTCTTGATCAGGCAAAAGCGGGTGCAGCTGGGACAGAGAAATCAGTCTTTGTGTTGCGTCTTTGTACTGCCAAATCTTTGCAGTAAGACGAAAGGGTTTGCCTTCTCAATCCCTTTTTCTTTCCAGTTCTCTTTTTTTGAAAACAAAGAAGGCAGAGAGGGTCAATTAACTGGGTTTTCCCTGTAGCATTGCTAGCTTGGTAGAGTTAGGTGAAGCTCGCACACAATTGGGTTGACTTTGGGCTGTTAAATTATCCGGGAGGTTAATTGACTGGATTAATTCTTGTTATTTTCACAACACATTAATATACACACTCCATTAACCCAGTTAAGTGTTCTGTGGGAACCAGGTCTGTGCGCCTTTCGCTTTTCCTCATCCTTGCACACAATCAGCGTTTGAGGAAGAAGGGATGCTATAAACTTGGAATCAACATGCCTGAGAAAAAAGATGAACGCTCAAGGGAATAAAGTCTTCGATCTACCAGAGCGCAGAACATTCTAAGCGCAGTGGTGGCAAAAGAAGAGAAAAGAAATGGAAGATGCCATCATGGCTTAGAATGCTAGAACACATTCTGCATGTTTATTTCCAAAGCACAAGGTGTCAACCCCACCACAAGATCACCTCTACAGGGAGGCTAAAACTATTTTTATTGAGATTAGCTGCAATAATCTTGAGAGTCTGATTGTGTTGTTCCTCCTCCTTCCTATTCTCCAGTGAATTAGCAACACATCTGCCTGAGCAACTTCTGAATATTATTGTTCCTGACTGAAATATATATGTATATCTATCTATATGTATATCATCTATATATCTATATTTCAAGCCCTTTTACCAACATTAATAGATGACAATTACTTGAGCCCTGGTGGTTAGAATGCAGTACTGCAGGCCATCTCTGCCCACAGTCTGGAGTTTGATCCTGATGGAGCTCAAGGTTGACTCAGCCTTCTATCCTTCCAAGGTCAGTAATATGAGAACCCAAATTGTTGAGGGCAATATGCTGACTCTGTAAACTGTTTAGAGAGGGTTGTAAAAGCACTGTGAAGTGGTATATAAGTGCTATTGGCATTGAAAGAAAGATAGTTAAATAAACTTGAACAACTTGTGTTTTTTTATTTAATTTGAATTTAAATAATTAAAAATGGATGGATGGATGGATAGATGGATGGATAGAGGGGCAACAGACATATAGACAGTTTGGCCTAGTGGTTAAGGCACTAGGCTAGAAACTGGGAGAGTTCAAATCCTGCCTTAGCCATGAAATAGCAATAGCACTTAGACTTATAGACCGCTTCACAGTTATTTCCAGCCCTCTCTAAGCAGTTTACAGAGCCAGTGTACTGCCCCCAACAATCTGAGTCCTCATTTTATCGATTTCGGAAGGATGGAAGGCTGAGTCAACCTTGAGCCGGTCAGGATCGAACTCTTGGCAAAGCCTGCAATAATGCATTCTAACCACTACGCCACCACGGCACCCAGAAAGCCAGCTGGGTGACCTTGGGCCAGTCAGTCTCACCCCAACCAACCTCACAGGGTTATTGTTATGGGGAAAATAGGTAAACGAAGATATGCTGGATATATTTGCTGCTTTGAGTTATTTGTAAATTAATAAAGGCAGGATACAAATAAATACCGTATTTTTTGGAGTATAAGACGCACCTTTTTCCTCCCTAAAAGTGGCTGAAAATTTGGGTGCGTCTTATACTTCGAATGCAGCTTTTTTTCCAGCCCTAACTAGGTGCTTACCTTGCAGGCTTTTTCATTGTTACTCTCTCCAAAGAATGTTTTTCCAGCCCTAAGTCTTTGCAGGTTTTTTTTTCATTGCTCTACTTGATCCAAAGAAGGTTTTTTCCAGCCCTAACCAGGTGCTAACGATCTTCCCAGCTCTTACTGGCTTGCAGGCTCTTTCATTGTTACTCTCTCCGAAGAAGGTTTTTTTAAGTCCTAACCAGGGGATAAAATAATGTGCTGAAGCTGACCAGACTAAGGACGCTAGCCAGATGAATACCTGGTAGGCAGATTGTTTTCCCCTATTTTCCTCCCCAAAAACTAAGGTCCGTCTTATACTCCGGTGCGTCTTATACTCCGAAAAATACGGTAATTTGTTAGAAAAAAGGCAGGGAAAAAAACCCCATATTTTCTTTCTTTTTCCACATTTTTTCTTCTTTTCTGTCTTTTTTCTTATATTTCTTTTCATTTTTAAATACTTTTACTGTATTGCAAAATTCTAGTAAAATATTTAAGAGGGAGAGAGAAAATTAGATCATTTGGGAAATGAGGGGGATAGAAGGCAGAGAGATAGTCTTTTCCACAACTACTGTTTTCTCCTCGTAAATGACCACAGTGATAACTTTCTTTTTATTGGTGAGAAAATGCCCAACCATTACTACCGGTAGAAAGGCTATACCAACCTCTGTTTTCCCACTGAATCCCCCCTGCAAACTTTCTCCCTCCCCATATTAACTTTTCAAATAAAACGCTGGTAGAAAAATGTATATTGCCTTTGCAAACGACTGTTCCATTCTTAGAGAGAAGATGACATAAATAGGGATATAAAGAAAGGGCCTGGGGATGAATTTATTTATTTATTTATTAGTGACATTTATATACCGCCTCACAGTGCAAGCACTCTCTAAGCAGTTTACATCAGTAAGCAATGTATATTTATATTGCCCCCAACAATCTGGGTCCTCATTTTACCTACCTCGGAAGGATGGAAGCCTGAGTCAACCTTGAGCCAGTGAGATCTGAACTGCTGACCTGCGGATCACAGTCAGCTAAAGTGGCCTGCAGTACCCCACTCTAACCGTTGCGCCACCTCGGCTCTTTATTGAATTGAAAGCTTTTCAAAGAAAAATAATACACAACTTTAATAGCTTTTGCCATCCCTTAACTTTATTATTGTCCAAGGAGAGCTTTCAAAATTTAACTAGCACTGTATATAGTCAAATGGTTTGGAACTGTATATTTTGATGAATAGTTGAATAGCAATAGCACTTAGACTTATATATCGCTTCACAGTGCTTTACAGCCCTCTCTAAGCGGTTTGCAGAGTCAGCATATTGCCTCCAAAAGTCTGGGTCCTCATTTTACCGACCTTGGAAGGACCTTGAGCCGGTGAAAATTGAACTGCCGAACTGCTGGCAGCCGGAAGTCAACAGAATTGGTCTGCAATACTGCATTCTAACCATTGTACCACCACGGCTCTTATTGGGATACTATTGGGATAGTTTGAATGCATAAGTGTGGGCTTCTCGGATGGATTTTGTTTCTTGTTTCTTCTCCCTGTTTACCATCACAACTGTGAGAAGGATATCCACACAAACTGTTTTAAAAATGAAGAAATGATTTGTTTCTGTTACACATGCTG
This sequence comes from Diadophis punctatus similis, assembly GCA_023053685.1. NCBI lineage: Eukaryota > Metazoa > Chordata > Lepidosauria > Squamata > Dipsadidae > Diadophis > Diadophis punctatus. The sequence continues at coordinate 10,587,088 of JALIGW010000014.1, read as the reverse complement.
AACTTCGCAAATGGTAATATGGGGAAAAGCAAGGAAACTAATTTAATGCAAAATCATAGAAGAAAAGATTTGGATGAATTGCTATTTACAGGCATTAATGGAGAAACTATTCCATGTTTGTCCTTGTCAGTTTCACCTTTTTCCCCATTTCTTGGGTGCTCCAGCCTATTCTGCAATTTGTCTATGATTTATGCAAGGAAGCATGCATTATTTTAATGCCCTGCCGATAAAATACTTTTTCCCCTCCAGTCTTTTATTCTTTAAAAAAAATATCTTTGGCACATTTCCTCCTAAAATATGCACATATGCTTATTTGAACCTAAAATACAGCTTCACACACATCCTAGTGGCTTTCTTAATTAGCCAAAAGCAGCTTTGCAAAATTCTCAGGAGGACACCTGAATATTCCAGAAGGATACACAAAATCTCATCAGTTTATTTCTGTGAAAAGCAATAAACAAATCAGCTTGCTTTGAAAAAATCACTTTTAAGACAAGCTCTGTTTTCAGTCCTTTTTCCCCAATCTGTAGCATAGACACTGTTTTGATAGAAGATAATATTTGTAGCTCAGGATTGAATGGTGACATCCTTAGTCCTCTAAAGAGCTTGGTTGTTTTCTTGCAGTGCACTGATGACATTACCTAGTTTGGTAATGAAACATCCGCAAGAAAATAACCAGAGCTCCGAGAGCACCAAGGACCCCACAGTCCTCCTCCTCCTCCTCCTCTTCCTCTTCCTCCTCCTCCTCTCCCACTCCCTTCTAGCACTGATGATATTACCTAGTTTGATAATGAAATGTTCACAAGAAAACAACCAAGCTCAGAGAGCACCAAGGAGTTCACAGACACTATTTTGGTTTGGTTGAAATGGAAGAGTAAAAATCAATGCAACTAAAATAGAGTCAGAAGGAAAAAGGAAGAAACAAAAGAAAAAGCTAAAATGCAAAAAGAAAAAAAAGCTGGAAGAAAAATTGAAGAGAAAAAAAGATTGTAGATTTACCATTTTCTCTAAAGTTCCGTGATCCTCTTCTTTCTGTTATCTAGACAATCTAATTGTCAAAACCATAGATCATAAGTTCATTTGTTTCTGTTTTATGCAAAAAAAAATCCATAAGGTACTGTGCATTTTCTTTCTGGCGGCTTACAAAAACTGTTTTATCTTTAACATGTCTACAGCTTCAGTCCTTTGTTTAACACAAATAGCTGGAGATTTTTAACGTTTTATCAGGGGTCAGAAACTGCCATCATGAGCTGAGCAAAAGACAATTTGATTTTTCTCCCTGAGCTTTGCCTACCTATTGTGGTGAGAAAATGTTCCTCTCTCTTTGTTTCATAGTCTTGAGCATAAGATAATTGTCTTAGATAATTAGTCTAAGATAATTTAATTGGTTTTTGAAAATTATTTTTGTCTGACTTTACAGAGGCGTGAAATGTTTCTTTTTTTTATGTAGGTTTCTACGTGGTGAAATAAAGTACTTAATTCAGCTAAGCACAGGGAAGAAACTTAACAGAATGATATTAAAGATAAGGCCTCTTGACAAGTGATGCAGATAAGCATGGGATTTACTGAGTAAATAAATAAAAGCATCAACACGTGCCCTTTTTAGTATGCTTACTATATGCTATATTCTCAAGTGAATTTTCTTACTATTAAGCTACACAGCAGCCCATAATAATCAACTTCCACATCAACATTTCTGATGTTGTCTCTTAGGCAATGTAATTTCCTTGAAGCCACAATGAAGCTCGATACTGCGTTATTTGAGGCGGGGGGATACTGCATCCGGCTGAATTGTGCACACACATCATTAATCTCATAAATAACTATTATGCATGCAGAAATAATAACTGTATTTCCTGCTGTTTCTGTGGAGAGTTCCTTATAAATCTAGATACCGGCTCTGAAATCAAGCTGAGAATATTTAGTAAAAAATACAGTACTAACTTTGGCGCCGTTGCTTTGCATAATTAAAAAATCACAAGCTAGGGCTTGCCGAATTGGACTTAAAGCTTGCTTCTTCCAGCAGTTTCCTCTCCCGGTATGACTATGGTAGCTAGCTTGTTTTTAGAAAGGTCACAATAAGCCAACTCTTTAACAACCAGTTAATGAAAGGTGTGCTGCCTCTGAAAGGGGAGATTTTATTTGATATAGTTATTGTGGGCTCCTTGGTGCTCTCTGAGCTTGGTTTTTTTGCAGATGTTTCATTACCCAAACCAGGTAACATCACCAGTGTTAGTGATTAGCATTTATGATGTTACTTAGTTTGGTAATGAAATGTGGATCTCCCAGTGGACCTAAAATTCCAATGGCCTTAATTAGGTACCAGCAAAAGTTAACACAATTTGCAGAAATTCTGGTGGTCTCCATGTAACATGGCATAAAATCAGAGGTGGGATTCAGCAGGTTCTGACCTGTTCTGGAGAACCGGTAGCGGAAATTTTGAGTACTTCGGAAAACCGGTAAATACGACCTCTGACTGGCACCGCCCCCATCTATTCTCTGCCTCCCAAGTCCCAGCTGATCGGGAGGAAATGGGGATTTTGCAGTAACCTTCCCCTGCCATGCCCACCAAGCCACGCCCACCAAGCCACGGCCACAGAACCGGTAGTAAAAAAAATTGTATCCCACCACTGCATAAAATACCACAACGTAAATTTAAATGGATGGTAAAATGAATATTAGACATAAGTAAATCAGATCAAGATAAAACCAGGGCAAGGAATTAAGAACTTCAAATGGCCACGTTTTAATAACAATGGAGCAGAAGTAGCCATCTGTCTTCTAACAGTTGGAAAGACATCTGCAAGACGATAACTGAGTTATTCAAGTTCATCAAGTAATTTGGCCTTGATTTTATCATAAATGAGGCCCACTAGGTGATCAGAGACTACAGGGATTGAGACGTTGCTCAACTTGCATTTACAAAATCTCCCTTCAAGATATGCTCAATTGTGGCCGTGAGTTGAGGAGTACCTGTACTTGCACACACATCTTTAGACATGTATTTCTAACTCAGTGTAGGAATATTGCATTCCATCTAGGAAGATCTCCCAAACATTTATCTTCTCTTTTGAAAGACGCAGCGAAAAGCAAATTGTGTGGCCAACCATGTCCGGTCTTGGAACCCAAATGTATATTGGATGAGAGAATGCCCAAGGTTTTAGGCAAGGCAGGGAAGTCAGAAATTACCCTGTGAGATGCTTACAAGGGTGAACCACTTCCTTTGCTGTGGCGGTGTCCACAGAGGCACCAAGAATTGCTTGTAACTTGAGGGGATCTTTACTTTCTATCTTCGGAGAGAATGAGAAAATTCAGCTTTTTTTTTTCTTGGTAACCTGGATTCTCAGGGAGAGACATTAAGAACGCTGCCAATCCCTGTGCTTTTTCCCTTTGGCACAGATAGTTAATAAATCGTGTATTTATGCTCAATTGGTGCAGTGACAGAGAAGTTCAGTATTTCTGCAGCAAATAGCTGCTGGCTGACACTTGTCCTTTGCCTACTGGTATAAATACTGGGTTTTTAGGATTTTGTGTGTGCGTGCGTGTGTCTGTGTGTGTGAGAGAGGGGGGGGAGAGAGGGAGGGAGAGGGAGAGGAAGAGTTACAGAGAGAGGGGGGAGATATGTCTTTAACCTGATGTTAAAGCATCTTAAAATATTAAGATGTCCTTAATATTTCCCAAAACACCAGAAGGCAAGATAAGAAACGATGGATGGAAACTAATCAAGGAGAGAAGCAACCTGGAATTAAAGAGAAATTTCCTGACAGTTAGAATGTTAAGGTGAGAATAAATCTCACAGAGGCGATGTGGATCTTTTCTTGGAATCCAAACATTTAGAAAATAAAACCGAGATTAAAAGTCTAATAGAAAATATTTATTTCGGTACAAAAACAATAAATTCTGAATAATTACATTCTTGCTAATTAAATGCGACCGCTCCTGGTCAGAGCCAAACCACAAGAGAATAATGGAGAATCAGGAATGCACACATGCGGAGTAGATCACATCATGTGTTCTGCTTGTAATGGGATGTACCATAATATTAGGATAGGGATGCATCACCCTGCATATATATACAACTGGCAATATACACCACGTGACATAGAACAATTAATCAGCGGAACAAGTTGCCTTCAGAAGTTGTGGGTGCTCCATCACAGGAGGCTTTTCAGAGACTGGGCAGCCCCTTGTCTCAAATTGTATAGGGTCTCCTGCTTCAGCAGGGGGTTGGATTAGAAGACCTCCAAGGTCCCTTCCAGCTCTATTCTGATTTATTTGTTTATTTATTTGTTTGTTTATTCCTTCTTTCCTTCCTTCCTTCCTTCCTCCCATTTCTATGCCGCCCAACTCCCTAGGGACTCTGGGCGGCTCACAACAGAAGAATAAACATCAAATCAATAAAAAAAACCATCTAAAAACAGATTTAAAAAACACATTTACAATTTAAAACAGTTTCAGCCAGCCATCCATGCATTCATGGCCCAACCTCGCTAGTCATCCCCACAAGGTCAATGGCCCCAGGCCTGTCAGAAAAGCCAGGTCTTTACAGCTTTCCAGAAGGCCAATAAGATGGGGGTAGTGATTGAATATTAATTTGTGTATGACAACTTCTTTGTCATTCTTCCTTATATTTTGATTGCTTCATCCATTTTGCATTGATCTATGATGATGATGATGATGATGATGATGATGATAATTGGACTGATTATTTTATTTTTATTTCCATTCCGAGGCTCTAGTATGTGCAGTTTGTTTTTTCTGAAATGTTTCTCCAGCTCAATTTAGCTGGGTGTTTATCATTCTCTTTGCTGCATGGATTTCTCTGTAGGACCTAATATTCAAGAATGCTTCCAGGAGTCCCTTTTGCGTGTTGGTGTGTTGGTTTGTGCCTGTGTGTGTGTGTTTAATAGGCAGTCTTCTTTCCTCCAGCATGTTGTCCGATTAATGTACTGCAATTTGAATTTTATTGAATCATTTTAGAGTGTAATTTATTTCTGATCCTTAGTGCTTCTTAGCCATGGCTGAAATAGCCTCCATTACTTCAATCACTCGTTTTTGTTTACCTTTTTTCTTTCCTGTCATTTTCCTTTCTTTCCACTCCTCCCTAAAGGGATTTTTTTTTTTAGTTTTCGCATCTATTCAATCTTGCAGCATCCAATTTTCTTTCTAATACAAAATAGCATATCATTTCAAACCTTTTAACTATAAAGCCCATCTCCATCCCACTCTCCAAACCTGGTTTGATTATGGGATAAATATTACATGCAGTAGGTCTACTTAAGATTTAAAAAAAAGAAAAAGGAGAAAAAAAAGAGCCATCCAGTGAATGCATTAAAATTCCACAATTGTAAGTAGCGTGGTAAAGATACATTTCTGTGAAATTGCATTCCATTGCTTTATACTGCAAGATACACATTGAAAAGACAAGAGGGGAATTTAGAATCAAGTCAGCCAACTAGGATAGGGTGAGTTGTATTTATAATGGACATTTCAGTTATCTGGAGATCTTTACTTTCTCTGCTTTCCCTAGTTTTATCCCTCAATCCCATTTCCTAATAATCTGTTAAGGTGCAGAGTCCAGAAATGTGAGGTGAAGCTAAATACCCTTCCTGCAGCCCTAACATTGTGAAACTGGAATTCCTATTTCACTTTAAGGGAATTGTTTTTACCTGGTGAAGGAGTGTGCTTGTAATTATAGACCAAGGATGCTTTTCCTATTTTGATACCACGAGGGTCTCTTTTGAAAGGAAGTAGTATGAGCATGGCATTTGATGCTTGTGATGGCACGTGGGAACGGAATGGGATAATTCGGCGTGGCCAACTTGCCGTGGCCACCTCAACGCAGGCCAACTCGCTGGGACAATTCAATTTAAGTATTTAAAATAAAATTATTTTAATTTTTGTCATTCACATTTCACTTTGTCCCTCCTTTTGCATTCTTTCCTTAATGGTTCTATTCCATTATTGCTTTGATATTAGTGTAACTCTTATCCTGCGGTGAATTGTCCCGCAGGGAAATTGATCTTGGCATGTTGGCAGCAGCGAGTTGGCCATGGTGAGTTGGCCTAGACCAGAGGTGGGTTCCTGCTGGTTCGGACCGGTTCTACAGAACCGGTAGTGGGAATTTCCCCTCGCTCGCCAAACCGGCAGCGATGGCTGGCTGGCCACGTCCCCGAACCGGCTCTCTCGGCAGCACTGTAGGTGCCGCCATCTTGTTTTTCTGGGTTTTCGGCACTGCACATGCGCGGGCACCCACGGTGCGGGAGGAAGCGAACCGGCAGCGAGGTATGTTAGAACCCACCCCTGGCCTAGACCCATGTGGGAATGGCCTGGTGAGACAGGAGGAAGAGTCACAGACTAGGCAATGATCAGATGAGAGGTAGCTGAGTCCACAGGGGGAATCAGGGTGTGACAAATTTCTCATTAGGTACCACACATCCCAGAGTTTCTTGGACTGAGAGCAAGTGTGTGTAGGGGGGGGGGGAGATATAGTTTCAGATTTGCAAGATTCTGTTAATTTAACCTTGCAATAAAACTAGAGCTTGTAAATGTAGGATTACACTTTGTAAGGGTGTAGGAACTCCTGCTTGAGCAGGGGGTTGGACTAGATGACCTACAAGGTCCCTTCCAACTCTAATAATAAATCTAAATCTAAAAAGGTAGTCTAGCAAGAAGCAAGCCCAGAAGTATTGGGCTACCTTACGAGGCTGACTGTCATAACACTTACGTGCTACATTCATGCAAAAATGATTATTAACAGATCAACAGTTCCGAGGGCTCATACTGTAATTTGTCCTAGTGATTCTGGATTTCCTTATGCTTTTCTTTCTACTCATACATTACAAATGTAAAAGTTATGACATTTATAATGCAATATTTTTTTTAAAAAAAGCAAACCTCACTAAAAACAATGCAAACAGTGTGGGATCCTCAATATGGATGCTGCCTTCTGTTAGTTCAGATTGTTTATCTAGTTCAGTGTGGGATCTGCTTTTTGGCAAGGGCTCTCAGCATCTTGTTAGCCAATTCGCATTTTTCATGGAAATGGCAAAGACTAAAACCGAATACTACAATTTTTATCTATTGAGAGGAAGCTGACAAATTGGAGCTGCAAGCAAACAATGATATTTGAGTTACCTACACTTGCGTAGTCAGGCCCAATCAAGTTTCAGGCCCCCAGTTTAAAGGGCATCAAAATACCACAATTGTCTTGGTATTGGAGGAATATCTGTCCAACACTTTTTGGAGTTTTTACATAGCTATACCTCCAATGGCCACTGAAAGGTGATTGCCCCCATCTCTCCACTGTACGTTCAGTTCCACTGTCAGCTTTCAAATATTTCTTAAGTCAGGAGTCCTACCTCTCCCCACCGAATGGCAGCTCCCATACGGCCAGTATGCAGGAGCTGACATTGGGAGGGTGATCCGAGAGTGGTGCAGCGGTTAGAGGCAGGTACTGCAGACCACTTTAGCTGACACTGATCTGCAGATCAGTGGTTCAAATCTCACCGGCTCAGGGTTGACTCAGCCTTCCATCCTTCCGAGGTAGGTAAAATGAGGACCCAGATTGTTGGGGGCAATATAAATATACATTACTTACTGGTGTAAACCGCTTAGAGAGTGCTTGCACTGTGAGGCGGTATATAAATCTCAACAAATAAATAAATAAATAAATAAATCTGATTGGGGCACGTGATGGTTGTGTGTAATGGAGGGAAGAACTTTGGATTTTGAATTGGGTGGGGAAAACCCAGGAAACTTCAGAGTCGGGTTTTCACCAGCTGTGCCAATATGGCATGCCTAATAAATCTGTACTTTGAGGAAGCTTCTGGCCTTGGAGTTTTGATTTCGTTTGGACTGTTACTTGGAACCCTGACAATAGCATTGATTGGAAAATTTAAAATACCGTATTTTTCTGAGTATAAGACGCACCTTTTTCCTTCCTAAAAGTGGCTGAAAATTCAGGTGCGTCTTATACTTCAAATGTAGCTTTTTTTTCCCAGCCCTAACTAGGTGCTAACAGATCTTCCCAGCTCTTACCTTGCAGGCTTTTTCATTGTTACTCTCTCCAAAGAAGGTTTTTCCAGCCCTAAGTCTTTGCAGGGTTTTTTTTTCATTGCTCTACTTGCTCCAAAGAAGTTGTTTTCTAGCCCTAACCAGGTGCTAACGATCTTCCCAGCTCTTACTGGCTTGCAGCCTCTTTCATTGTTATTCTCTCAGAAGAAGGTTTTTTTAAGTCCTAACCAGGAGATAAAATAATGTGCTGAAGCTGACCAGACTAAGGATGCTAGCCAGATGAATACCTGGTAGGCAGATTGTTTTCCCCTATTTTCCTCCCCAAAAACTAAGCTGCGTCTTATACTCTGAAAAATACGATAATTCCAGAAGGCGGCAGTGGCAAGCTGATTCCACACTACGGCTAAGAAAACTGCCTGGATATATGCGTCCACGTAGCCACCGGAAACACAGTTTGACTTGAAGGCATCTTTTTAATAATTTTCGCCAAGCTCTGATCTCTCCAGACCCCTATTAGCTCCAAGGGCCCACATACTCTTTCAAATAAAATGATAAAGAATTGCACCGAATCAGCTCTATCTTATTCAGCACATAATTGAGCTCTTATTTCTATCTAATAGATATTTCACCTTCAGGAAATACAGGGTTTGGAAGTTATTTGATTCTGTATTCATGGCATATTTCCAGTTTGATAGCTATTTTCTCCTCCTTATATGTTCTTGCAATGAAATCTCTCTTCCCTCTATTATCCACAGGTTCTTGTCCAGCGTGTACAAATTTCTTTTATGTCCCCTGAATTTGTAGGAACTTGGTGTTATGTCCACCTCTTTGATTTGTGGCAAATGCCTGCTATGACTGTGAAGATGTGTTTTCCTCAGCATGGCCATATTATCTTCACATAATTCTCACCCATTAAAAATAATAACGTTGTATGTTTGTGTCCTGTTTCTTACTGATTTTCAACTAGATTCATACGTAGAGAAATGGCAGATCTAGGATCTGTATTAGGATTGGGCTAAGCAGGCATTTGTTAAAGCCCAGATTCGTGTGTGATTACACACACACACACACACACACACAGCAAAACTAAAGAAGACATGGGAAAATGTGTATTAAAAAAGGCTCATAGATATCGATTGTCCCCACTAGTTGAATACTGAATAAATATATTTCAGCAATAACAGTTCCCCCCACCCCTTGTGAAACAGGGCCATAATATTATGAACTTCTACAACTCTGTTTAGCCAACCAATTTGACCTAACATCTACCTCCTATATATAGAAAAATAGTTAAGAGGTAAACTCAACAACAAAGTTAACGCTTCAAAGCCCCTGCTAACAATCTATTATTGTATTTAATTCGCAGAAATTCCACAACAGCTTCAGATTTACCACAAACATTATCCAGGATCAAATATCCTCTATTGTTTCTTAATTGTAAATTTTTTTCTAAGTATATTAACTGGGATCTTTCCCAACAATTGCATCTCATTCCCCAAAGTCATAAATCTCTGTTGTAAATATCTCTGCAGCATTCGTTGTTCAAAGAATCTTCCTATGAGTCAAAACACAACTTTTCTTGGCAATTGTTTGAATATCCCTTCTTTACAGCCTGCTCATTCCTTTTCCCTACCCAAAATCAGTGCTATTTCCATCACGGTTGGCTAGGTGTTGCCTCTTGCATGCAAGAAATATGGCCAGCAACAAAACTTCAAATCACCAGAATTCATATACCCCTTGCAGGAATAGGAGTCTCCTGATAACTTAACGTTTTATGGTAGGTGGGCATACTTCCAAGTAAAGCACCGGACTTCAGCTTCCCATTATTTTTATTTTTATTTTCCAAGAAGGCCTGTGGGGTGCATTTGGAGCCCAGAAATATTCTTGCAAAGAAATATGATGCTGGAGGCCATTCCTTCGCAGCATGCCAAACATCTTAGGTTTTAAATTTGGAAATGATTATTTAAAAATGCACAATAAAAACAGGAGGCTAGGAGGCTTTTGTGGGCACCAAAGAGAGCTTGTCTGGGCCTATTGCTACCCCTGGGAGCCATACTGTGGATTCCAGATTTAGCTCCTAAGGCAGTTTATGTCTGCACTCAGAGACTGCCTGCCTGCCTTCCCATTTAAGGACATTTTGAATGTGGCTTATGAAACATGGGTGGGATTAACCCATTTTTCAGAGAGCACGTAACTCCTGAATATAGAATCAGGAATGGGGAAGAGCTTCACCAGCAAGATATTTCTGTTTTAGAAGTTCCAAGTATACTTACCCAAAATTCTACTCATTCATTCATTCATTCATTCATTCATTCATTCATTCATTCAAATTTATATGCCACCTGTCTCTCTATGAAGTGACTTTGGGCCTGTCATCAGTTGAGGACTGTCTGTACAAACTATTACCTTTCATAAGATTATAACAAAGAGTGTTTGTCCGTGTGAATTGGATGTCAGTATCCCTAACCTGTCTTTTCTATCACATGTCAGCATTTTCAGAGACAGGTTAATGATACCGGCCATCATAATTTATGGAGAGAATTTTGATGAACATTTAATATTAAATGCATGCCAAATGTGATGTCCTTTTATAAATCCACCCTCTTGAATTAATATTTTAACTTCTATCTCCGATACCATTGCATGCCTTCTCTGTGTTATGGAGTTTTCTTGGGGATTAGTCAGAAATATTTTCTAAGGTCACTTTCGCTGGTCGCCTAAAAAATAAATGCAGTATGAAAATGACAGGAGTTTTGATTTCAAAAACAGGAATTTCATATTCTCATGCTATCCATATACTTTCAAAATAGGCCTAATTTTCTTATGGAAACTTGGGAATTTTTCTCATGTATTTCCCTGGCCTGGCAGTAATTTCAATGGTATTACAGTCTTTTCTGAATTCTCCTCTTCCTCCTCTTGGAGGATCTTGCAGTCTTAGTGGACAGCCAATTAAATATGAGCCAGCAGTATGTGGCGACAGCCAAAAAAGCCAATGCAATCCTAAACTGCATTAACAGAGGGATACAATCAAGATCAAGGGAAATACTAATACCACTCTATAAAGCCTTAGTTAGACCACACCTAGAATACTGCATCCAGTTTTGGTCACCACACTATAAAAAAAATGTTGAGACTCTAGAAAAAGTGCAGAGAAGAACAACCAGGATGATTAGGGGACTGGAGGCTAAAACATATGAAGAACATTTGCAGGAACTGGGCATGGCTAGTCTAGAGAAGAGAAGGACCAGAGGAGACATGATACTGTTCCAATATTTGAGGGGCTGCCACAGAGAGGAAAGGGTCAAGCTATTTTCCAAGGCACCTGAAGGCCAGACAAGAAATAATGGATGGAATCTGATCAAGGAGAGATTCAACCTAGAAATAAGGAGGAATTTTCTGAAAGTGAGAACTATCAAGCAATGGAACAGCTTGCCTTCAGAAGTTGTGGGAACTTTATCACTGGAGGCTTTCAAGAAGAGATTGGACTGCCATATGTCAGAAATGGTGTAGGGTCTCCTGCTTGGGCATGGGGTTGGTCTAGATGACCTACAAGGTCCCTTCCAACTCTGTTAATCTGTAGTCCTCCTTCTCATCTTCCTCCTCCTTCCTTCTACTACTATTACACAGTTCCTCCTTTTTCTTCTCCACTGATGCCAAACTTAAGACCCTTATAGCCTCCAAAGACTATATAAAATTATGTAATTATACATAATTATGTAACTATGTAATTATATAAAAATTACAAAAAATTCCCTGACTTTTGAAGTTAGAAACACACAAAATTGATGTCAGGAAAACCCTTAGAAAAGAAAGCGTGCTCATGAAAAGGTATTTATTTTAATTACTAGAAAATAGAAATGTGACTCTTGGCCACCTCCTAAAGATTAAATGCAAACTCCGTTCTTCTGTGTTCTGATTTTAAAAATAAAGTCAGGCAGAAAATGTTCCAGTTCAAAAATCTATCTCTAAAAAGTGTCCTATATAATACAGAGCAGGCTCCGTTGATTTGCTTTGCTGGTGTATTTTTGCAAACATGTACAGCAAGAATGTTAGCAGAATGTATTGCCATATATTTCAGTAACGCAGCATATGCATCATTACCTTCCTGCAGTCTAAATCACTTTGTGTGATTTTTGGAAGCTAAGAATCTGTTATTGAAAAGGATGGGCCATAGCTCAGAGAAGGGTACACGTTCTGCATGTTGAAAGCCCCAGAATCAGTGCATGGTCTCTCCAGGCAGGGCTGGGAAGAAGGCTTCATGCTTGTAACCTCTGCTATTCATTGCTCCTCTTCCTCCATAGCAATAAACCAGAATTCCAGGCAATCCTGGCTTATTGTTAATGAGCAGGATGAAAATGTGTAAAGTCATTATCAGTGGTTCATTCTCTCCAATAATAGTGAATAAGTAAACCAGAAGGCAACTGGAAGAAGCTTATAAAAAGATTATAATTTTATAAATGCACTCAATTCTCCATTTTACAAAATAATCCAGAAACCAACTCTTTCCTTTCAGCTGGTAATTCCACCACATCAGTAAGTGCATATAGGGTCTGCAAGTATAGCAATAGCAATAGCACTTAGGCTTACTGTATATACCGCTTTACAGTGCTTCACAGCCCTCTCTAAGCGGTTTACAGAGTCAGCCTATTTCCCCCAACAATCTGGGTCCTCATTTTACCCACCTCGGAAGGATGGAAAGCTGAGTCAACCTTGAGCCTGGTGAGATTTGAACTGCAAATTGCAGGCAGCCAGATTTATTGGATATGTCATATTGGCACAAGCTGGTGAAAACAGACTCTAAATGTTCCCATGGTTTTCACCTAATTAAAAGTAAAAGTTATTTCACTTTCTCCAAACAATGAGTCTGATGGTCCAATCAGGATACAGTCCAGTTGCTAGATGACTCCAGCCCCCTCCTTCTGGACACCTGGTGGGAATGTCCTTGGTTCCCAAGAGAAAGTATTTTGTTTTGGCTATTTCCCCCTCCCTTTCCCACAGCTCTAGTTGTGGCAGCACCGAAGCCCCAAAATGATCAGCTTCAGGATTAACACCAGAGATGGTGAGAAAGAGACTCAAACAAGTCATAATATAACTACTCATAAATGAGAGGCTGGAATATACTTACAGTTCGGTTTCCAAGGTTGTACAATATAATCCCTTTTCCCTGGTATCAGCTCTGATTAATCAGGGAATCTGGCTTCTTTGGTCATGTGCTAGGAGCTCAATGTAGAGCAAGCTTGGATAGCTTGCTCCCACTTTGTCCAACCAACCCTTATAAATGCTTTATCTGGAAAAAAGAGAAAGGAAAATTAAAAATAAGTTATGATGGTGTTCCTTCTTTCTCTCTCTCTCTTAAGTAACCCGTGAAATAGCTTGTGTTAAGAGATTGTGGCTTTCAAAAAGACACTGGTCAACCATTTGTGTGAAATTATATTGGGTCTACTGCTTGAGCAGGGGAGTGAAATGGAAGATCTCTGGGGTCCCTTCCAACTCTATTATTCTGTTCTCCCTCTCCCTCTCCCTCTCCCTCCCTCCCTCCCTCCCACACACACCCCATCTCTCACATTTATAAACTGCCTATCTCCCTCACAGAGGGACTCTGAGCAGTGTACAAATAAAGGTTCAAAACATAAAAGCTGACTATAAACACTTAAACACAAGAATGTTTAAAATTTGATGATAAATATGAATTCAAATTGAAAACTTCACCAGGATCAGACTGATCAGCTTTTTTTTTTTAAATTGTAATCATCTCCTAAGTTTCTTCTATGTCCATGGGAAGACCCACAGCCTCAGTTTAAAAATTTCCAGGCTGCAGGTTAATTCTCCCCACTTAGTACAATGGGGAATCTAATACACTTTCTTAAGATCGTGGCTTGTTACAGTAGCAGCAACCTTGGAATCCTAGTTTATTTATTTATTTATTTATTATTTATTACTTGTATTTATATGCCGCTCAACTCCGCAGGGACTCTGAGCAGCTAACAGTAATACAAATAACATCAACATAAAAACATTTAAAAACAGAGTTAAAATACAATATAACAATATATAAAAAATAGTTAATCAATTCAATCATTCAATCCTTTCATTACAAGGGCCAACATCAACAATCAATGGCCCCAGGCTTGCCGGAAGAGCCAGGTCTTCACGGCTTTTCTGAAGGCCAATAGGGTGGGGGTAGTCCGGATCTCAGGGGGAAGTTGATTCCAGAGGGTAGGGGCCGCCACAGAGAAGGGGCGTGCATAAGTGCACCAGCGTGCCTACCGTTCCTGTCCTAATGTTCCCTCTTATCAGTACTCATCTTATGTATATAAACAATGTTATATCTATGTATATTACCAACACGTACTTGACAAAAATAAATAAATAAAATAAAAATAAAAGGCCCTCGCCCGCGTGCCCGCCAGCCGACATTGTTTAGCTGACGGAACCCAGAGCAGGCCAGCCCTGTGCGATCTAACCGGTCGCAGGGAGGTATGTGGTAGCAGGCGGTCCCGAAGATACTGTGGCCCTGAACCATATAGGGCTTTAAAGGTAACCACCAACACCTTAAATTGCATCCGGAGACTAATGGGCAACCAATGCAGCTCACCTAAGATGGCCATCGTGTGGGTGTATCTAGGAACATCCACAACAGCACGTGCAGCTGCATTTTGCACCAACTGAAGTCTCCGAATACTCTTGACTGTCTAACTTGACCGGAAGGATGAGCACAGGAAGAAGGGAAGAGAGGAGAAGAAACTGTTTAAACCTGCTAAGGCCATTTTCCTCCGGGTTCTATTGCAACATGCAGATGGGACCGAAGTTGAGAAGAGTAGATAACGCCCAGCTGTTTTCTGACATGGTAATACAACTGCTTTGTATGCCCTTTTTTCCCTGACCCATAAAAATTCATCAGTTCAATAGAGAGATGTTTGGTGTAGAAGAGAGCTTTGCACTCTCTGATGTACGTCTGCCTTTGTCTGTCTATCTCTATGCTAATCTTTAACTTTCCTTTTGACATAAATTCAGTCTGAAAACTACGACCTTTACTTTTCTAAAACCTTATGGGAGGAAAGGAAATCAAATGCTAATCTCCCCTGTCTGTGTTCTTCCCCGGCGTCTCTATGATCTGCCAGTTGAGGAATTTAAATCACCTTGAAACCAACACAGCAAATCAGATGCAGCTTTTGTTCGCTCCGGGGCTGGGGAAGTAAAACTCAAATGTGAAAGGGAAATGGCATATTAACAGTGCTGCGGCATATTAATGTTGAACTGAGTTTATACAAGTGACTGGAATACATCACTGGACCATTTGTTCTTTTTATCTCTTTGACCTGTCTGTAGTTTGCCTTTCTCTTAAGTCTGGTGAGACACTTGAGTGGTTGGCAAGGAAACTTGTGTGCTTCTCCCTGGAATGTCTTCCTCATTTCTTGAACCCAGGTCAATTGTGCAGTTGAGTGGCTTCCATGAACAGCAGGATAAAATTATCTGCTTGAAAAAAAGTATAGCAAAAATGATACATGTTAAGAGTATTTATTTATTCATTTATTTATATCCCACTATTATTATTTTTATAAATAACTCAAAACAACCAACATACCTAATACTCCTTCCCTCTCCTATTTTCCCCACAATAACAAATCTGTGAGGTGGGTTGGACTGAGAGAGAGTGATTGGGCCTAAGTCCCCCAGCTAGCTTTCATGGCTAAGGCAGGACTAGAACTCACCATCTCCCAGTTTCTAGCCTTCACCACTAGATGATATCTATCTATCTATCTATCTATCTATCTATCTATCTATCTATCTATCTATCTATCTATCCATCCATCCATCCATCCATCCATCCATCCATCCATCCATCCATCCATCCATCCATCCATCCATCCATCCATCTATCTATCTATCTATCTATCTATCTATCTACTGTATCTATCTATCTATCTATCTATCTATCTATCTATCTATCTATCTATCTATCTATCTATCTAACTATCTATCTATCTATCTCTATCTATCATGTATGTCTGTCTGTCTGTCTATCTATGTATGTATCATCTATCTATCTATCTATCTATCTATCTATCTATCTATCTATCTATCTATCTATCTATCTATCTCTATCATCTATCTATCTATCTATCTATCTATCTATCTATCTATCTCTATCATCTATCTATCTATCTCTATCATCTATCTATCATCTATCTATCTATCATCTATCTATCTATCTATCTATCTATCTATCTATCTATCTATCTATCTATCTATTATCTATCATCTATCTATCATCTATCTATCTATCATCTATCTAAATAAATCCAACAGTGCTATATTAAATAAACAAAATGTTTGCAAAATTGTACATGTTGGAAAAGTCTATATTTGAATAGAAATGAAGGCACAAACATTTCATACTTTTTCTTACAAAGGGGAAATTCAGGTGAAGGCAGAGAAAATAAGGAAACAGTAATGCAGAATGAAAACAAATTTAAGATATTCAAAAACTAAGCTATTCAAATCACAAGGTGGTAAAAATGGACCATTGTTCAGTTCCGCACCTTCTTTTCATAATGACAGTTTTACTATGCCAGAATTCATAGCACGGATAACTTAAGACAGTGATTGGTTCCTTTGAGTCTCCTCCCACCACCACCAACAGCTATAAATAGAGATTTATGCATTGCCAAAGGATGCTTACTTACCAAAGATACTTTATCTTTATTGCAGAATCAAAAGAAAACATTTGATTTACTAGGGTTGTGCAAATCAGCCAAGTTACATTTCAGATGTCTGATTGGATGGGAAGAAAATATTTGTAGAATCAAGTTTTTTATTTATTTATTTATTTATTTATCCAACTAAAGAAGATTGGAGAATATAGTCTGGTGCATTTGAGATTATCCATTTTTTTAAAGGAAAAGCAGAACGAAAAGGCAGTAATGATTGAGTAGACTTTGGTGACCTTCCTGAAAATCTTCATTCAAAAGTTTGAATATAGATAATGGACAATTTCTATTTCTATCCCAGCAATTCAGCTGGTAAGACATAGGTAGCATATAAGGGCTGCCAACCACTTATCATAAAGGGGTCAATGGAATTAAAAAAAAATAACCCAAACTTATACAGATATTTGATTCAAGCAAAAGTAATATGCACTGATGCCAAAGTCCGAATCAATCACTGAATGGCACTCAACTTAATTTGATGTATCAAATCAAATTGATTGTAACCCTTTTGAATTGAAGCGTCATTTCTCCCTGTTAATTCTATACAAGACTGAAAAGAAGGGCAGATGGCGTCCGCTAGTTACCTCACGTCTCGCTTGTGGCTCTCTCTCTTCCACCTGCTTTGTTGTTGAGAGAACTGAACGCTGAACTAAAGAAACCTTTGGCTTGATCGAATAAGCTCTCTTTCCTATTTTTGTCTTCTCTGGTTTTCATTTGCTTCTTTTCACCTTGTTTTCAACAGTTCACTTAAAATATTATAAGGTGGTTTAGCTGATTACCCTACAGTAGAGCATATGAATTTTCTTGTTTTCACCTAAGAAGATCTGCTTTTGAAATCATTTTTATTGTCTAAACCAGTGTTTCCCAACCTTGGCAACTTGAAGATATCTGGACTTCAACTCCCAGAATTCCCCAACCAGCGAATGCTGGCTGGGGAATTCTGGGAGTTGAAGTCCAGATATCTTCAAGTTGCCAAGGTTGGGAAACACTGGTAAACTCTTGCTATGGTGAACTTTCAGCTCATATCCTGTAGCAACAGACACTCACCAGTGATGGCGAACCTTTTTTGGTTCACGTGCCAAAATGGGGGGGCGGGGGTCTGCGCACGTGCGTGCCCACACCCATAATTCCATGTGCCCCCCGTGCATGCGCGCGTGAGCCCCCCTCCCGGTACACGATGGCACGCCCGTTTTTCGCTCTCCCCAGGCTCTTAGAAAGGCTCTGAAAGGCTCTGTGAAAACAGCCTTCCCCAACCCCTCCGTAGGCTGAAAACAGGCTGTTTCCTGACTCCCAGTGGGCCCAGAAGGCCTGAAAATTAGCTGGCCGGCGTGCACATGCACACCGGACCTGAGCTCGTGTGCCCACCGATATGGCTCCACGTGCCACTTGTGACACGCGTGCCATAGGTTCGCCATCATGGTGCTATACGTGCCCAAAGCGTGTATTCCAGTAGAGAGAAATTCCCTGAAGAGGGGTTCCAGCATGAGTCTGAAAGCTTGGAAGAGTACATACATCTCTGCTCCCTGTCACTGACCCAAATTCGATCTCACATCATCTTCCAGAAGTTGTGAATGTTCTAACAGAAGTTTTTAAATAGAGATTAGACAACCATTTGTATGAAATGGTATAGGGTTTCCTGTCTAAGCAAGGGGGTTGGACTAGAAGACCTCCAAAATCCTTTCCAATTGTTATATTCTGATTCTATTCTAATTCTATTCTATTCTATTCATTCTCTATTATATTCTATTCATTCTCTATTCTATTCATTCTCTATTCTATTCTATTCTAATTCTATTCTATTCATTCTCTATTCTATTCTAATTCTATTCTATTCATTCTCTATTCTATTCTATTCTATTCTATTCTAGTCTGACTCTATTCTACTTCTATTCTATTCATTCTCTATTCTATTCATTCTCTATTCTATTCTATTCTATTCTATTCTATTCTATTCTATTCTATTCTATTCTATTCTGACTCTATTCTAATTCTATTCTATCCTATTCATTCTCTATTCTATTCATTCTCTATTCTATTCTATTCTATTCTATTCTATTCTATTCTATTCTATTCTGACTCTATTCATTCTCTATTCTATTCATTCTCTATTCTATTCTATTCATTCTCTATTCTATTCATTCTCTATTCTATTCTATTCTATGCTATGCTATGCTATGCTATGCTATTCATTATTCTATTCATTCTCTATTCTATTCTATTCTATTCTATTCATTCTCTATTCTATTCATTCTCTATTCTATTCATTCTCTATCTATTCATTCTCTATTCTATTTTATTCTATTCTGACTATTCTCTATTCTATTCTATTCTATTCTATTCTATTCTATTCTATTCTATTCTATTCTATTCTATTCTACCCTACCCTACCCTACTTTACCCTATTATTTGCAGTACCCAAAAAGCTCCTAATCAAGGAGTAGGCAACAGTTCTCTACAGCTTAGTACAACTTCATCTTGTGTGCTATTTGTGCCCTCTCCTAGACCAGAGAGCTCTAATTATGGTCACTCATGCCTTAATCGTGTTGAAATTGGATTACTACAAAGGTGTCTACATGGGGCTGCCCTTGAAGAGCATCCAGAAACGCCAGCTGGTGAAGGATGCTTATTTTTGGCCACTGTCCATAAATATGAAAGCAGACCTCAAATAAACCGGACCAACAGTTGCAATGAACTTAGAGGCCTTTCTTCATATTTATCTATGTATTCGCTAATAAAATAATCTCATATCGAATATTAACTCGCTGCTTGAGAACATTTAGCATCATTTAATGTTTCTCTATCATCTGATAAAAGATAATTTACACAAAATTTATCCCTCCCTTCTGGATAACCCCTTCAGGAAACGAACAATGAGTACAAATATCTCATTAGATGTTACAGAGTAATATTACATAACAATGAATTGCCGCTGTTCACTGAACATGTTTATTTGGAAATAAGGCTCATTTATTTTAATGGGCCTCTCCCCCGTTTTAGAGATGTGTGGAAAAATACCTAGAAACAATCTTTCATTTAGGACAAATGGTTCTGTAAATATAATGAAGCGAAAAGAAGGACGAAGGGTGACATGATAGCAGTGTTCCAGTATCTCAGGGGTTGCCACAAAGAAGAGGGAGTCAAGCTATTCTTCAAAGCACCTGAAGGCAGGACAAGAAGCAATGGATGGAAACTAAACAAGGAGAGAAGCAACCTAGAAACTTAGAACCAACCTAGAACTAAGGAAATATGGTATAGGTCAGTGATGGCGTACCTTTTTCGGCTTGGGTGTCAAAAGGGTGCGTGCACGCATGATAGCGCATGCGTGCCCACACCCATAATGCAGTGCCCTCCCCACACACATGCGCACAACCCCCACACTGTCCCTCCATGCATGTGCACAACCCTCACGCGCTATCCCCCTTCACATGCGCACAGGCCTCACTGAAGCCTCCGGACTTCCGGTAGGCCCGTTGGGCTGTTTTTCGCCCTCCCCCTGGTTCAGGAAAGCCTTCTGAAGCCTGGGGAAGGTGAAAAACGGCCCAATGGGCCAACCGGAAGTTCATTTCCGAACTTCCGGTTGGGCCTTTGGGCTGTTTTTTCGCCATCCCTAGGGTTCGGGAGGCTTTCCTGAACCCTGGGGAGAGTGAAAACGGCCGAAAAGAAGGCCGAAAATCAGTTGGCCAGTGCGTGCATGTGCACTGGAGCTGACATAGGGCAACGCCTCGCGTGCCCTCAGATTTGGTTCCACATGCCACCTGTGGCACACGTGCCATAGGTTCGCCATCACTGGTATAGGTCCTGCTTGAGCAGGGGATTGGACTAGAAGACCTCCAAGGTCTCTTCTGTTATTAGGGGTTAAGAATAAAGAAAGGATGTATAATATTGTATTTATTCTTTGAGAGATGTAGTGTTGTGTAGTGAACATTCTTGAAGTTTTCCTTTTCTTTAATAGTGTATTTTGCCTTAATACCTGCCATTAGCTTGAATTATTTAGGTAACTAAACAAGACCAATAATCCCATAATGATTTCCTGAGACTTGAAATAAAATTTGGAGACCTACTCCATTGCCTGTGGGTGCTTTGGGGGCTAGAATTGCTGTTGGCTAGTTGCTACATTCATTTCTCTAGCTGAAAATAGATTTTAGTGTCTTTTTAGCATATTTATGACCTTTCTAGGGAAGAATTCCTGGCCATCTACGAGGCCACGGCTGCTCAACGATTCAAAACCTCCAAAGGTTATATTTTGAGTAAGAGACTCTTAGAATATAAATTTGGACTGAGAAAGAACCGGAGAATTCTCTGTATAGCCCAATAAATTGTATGTGGCTTTCTTTAGTCAAAGAGTATTGTATTTAATGTAGGAATTCTTACTTCAGTGAGGAGATATGGAATGGGGAAACCCTGGAAGAAATGGTGGGCAACATTGCATGCACATCTTCATCTTGTTCAAGTGTCAACCACACTCTTAAAATTCTAAATATGCACCCCAGGTTGAGGATCTATTTCCGCTCATAATTTTACAACCCTAAGCAGATTTTCTCCTTCATTAATCTGAACCATTTCATTAGTATGGGAGATTGGTATCCTTGTATTTCCCCCCCCCCAAACCAATTCCGTCAGAATAACAGAGTGGAGGAGAACTTGGAGGTCTTCTAGTCCAACCCCCTGCTCAAACAGGAGACCCTATACCAGTGATGGCGAACCTTTTTTCCCTTGGGTGCCGAAAGCGTGTGCGTGTGCGCTATCACGCACGTGCGAGTGCCCATACCCATAATTCAATGCTTGGGGAGGGCAAAAACGGCCTCCCCCACCCCCACAGAGGCCCTCTGGAGGCCGGAAACGGCCCATTTCCCAACTTCCGGTGGGCCTGGTAGGCCCGTTTTTTGCCCTCCCCAGGCTCCAGAGGCTTCCCTGGAGCCTGGGGAAGGTGAAAACGCCCCCCTGGCCTCCCAGAGGCCCTCCGGAAACCTAAAATGCCCTCCAAGAGCCTCTGCGCGAGCCAAAAATCAGCTGGCCGGCGCGCACATGCATGCTGGAGCTGAGCTAGGGCAACAGCTCGCGTGCCGGCAGATATGGCTCCGCATGCCACCTATGGCACGCGTGCCATAGGTTTGCCATCACTGCCCTATACCATTCTGGATAACTGGCTGTCCAATATCTTCTTAAAAGCCTCCAGTGATGGAGCACCCACAACTTCTGAAGGCAAGCCGTTCCACTGTTTAATTGTCCTTACAGTCAATACATTTCTCCTCAGTTCTAGGTTGCTTCTCTCCTTGATTAGTTTCCATCCATTGTTTCTTG
Source organism: Diadophis punctatus similis (assembly GCA_023053685.1). Classification (NCBI taxonomy): domain Eukaryota; kingdom Metazoa; phylum Chordata; class Lepidosauria; order Squamata; family Dipsadidae; genus Diadophis; species Diadophis punctatus. Next base: position 10,565,060 of record JALIGW010000014.1, on the reverse strand, counting down.
TCCTCCTTCTGGTGCTTTGGAAAATAGGTTCTTCCTTTCTTCTTTGTGGCAGCCCCTCAAATATTGAAACAATGCTATCACGTGCCCCCTGGTCCTTCATTTCACTAGTCTAGACATATCCAATTCCTGCAGCCGTTCTTCATATGTTTTAGCCTCCAGCCCCCGAATAATCTTAGTTGCTCTTCTCTACACTTCAAATTACAGCTAGGAGAAAGTATGCTCATTTTCTAGGTAATTTTAGCAAAATGCTTCCCAACCTAACTTTCTATAGTATATCTACATTAAATCGTTATTCTGCTCTACCCGTTCTCCATTTCAGAAGCTTCAGAAACTCCATCATGAGTTTTCACCTGTTTGGTATGAAACATTAAACACAAAACAGTCAAGAAATGAACCACTCCTGACTGATGATGCTTTTCCCACTTTTATCTGGTGAAATAAGTTTTCAACCGTTAATACTTTGTTTTAGGACAAATGTCTGTTCAGAAAAGTTGAAATATTTGGGGCGCAATGGTTTGGCGGGCAGGAAAGAACCGTTTCTCTTTCTTACATGCACTGCTCTTTTATCTGTGACATGTTGGAAGAGAGTTATGGTTTTAGTGTCATTAGCATTGCATTTTTTATGATGTTCCATCCACAAAGTTATTATGAAAACATAACCCTTTCTTTTAGAATTGTAGAAAAATCGTGCCAGGACTAAATTTGGGGCTCAGCCTGTGTTGAGTTTCACAACAAGAACATTAGTATATGTTGTGGCCCGCCAGCGGCCAGCGGAGCTGGCGGCAAACTTGGACAGTGAGGAGGTTTATTTATTTATTTATTATTTATTTATTAGTCGCATTTGTATGCCTCCTACTCCACAGAGACTCTGGGCGGTTCACAACAATAAAAATTTATATGCAACAATAAATATAAAAAGCATTAAGAACATTAAAACATTAAAAACAAACAATTTAAAAACCCCCATACAATAATTCATTCATGGGGGCAAGAGTAATCGGTGTTATATTAAAATCATTGGCTCCAGGCCTGTCGACAAAGCCATGTTTTTAATGCTTTTCTGAAGGCTAGCAGGGTGTGAATAATGCGGATATCGGGGGGTAGTGTGTTCCAGAGAGCCGGTGCCGCCACAGAGAAGGCCCTCGTTCGTGGGCCCCCCAGCCGACATTGTTTGGCTGACGGGACCACCAGCAGACCAACTCTGTGGGCTCTAATCGGTCTTAGGGAGGTATGTTGGAGAAGGCGGTCTCGGAGGTAAACTGGTCCTAAGCCATGTAGGGCTTTAAAGGTAATCACCAACACCTTGAATTGCGCTCGGAGACCTATAGGCAGCCAGTGTAGTTCGCGAAGGATGGGTGTCACAAGGGTGTATCTAGGGACACCCATCACCACACGTGCCGCCACATTCTGCACTAGCTGTAGTTCTTCAAGGGTAGCCCCATGTAGAGTGTGTTGCAATAGTCAAGGTTGGGGAAGAACATGGGCCAGTCCTGGAATCTGGGGAAAGCTGTGATGAGTGCTCTGCGTCGGAGGCAGAGATGGGGCCAGGGCCATCCGACAGTTATCAGCTACCTTCTGAGTCAGAGATAAGTGTAGCTGAAGAACAGCTGGAGCCTGTTCCCAATATGCGCATGTGCAGAAATATCAGAAGGGAACAATTAGGAAACAGAGGTTGACTTGGGAGTAAAGGCACAAGGGGATGCTGAATGGCCCCTCCCATAGGAAATATATAGGAGCGAAAGGGCAGGGATTTTTGCAGGAGACAATTAGTTCGCTATTAGTGTGAAGTTTTGATTATCTGAGTTGTGCCTTACAGAGACTCCTTGCCAAGTATTTCCTTGTACAGCGTCATGCCTGGAAGATATCAGCCTGGCTACTCTCCAAGGACTGATAAGGTCTGTGGTTGCAATTCACCCTTAAAAGACTTTGCTGACTGTGAATGCTAGGAATTCACATCAGCCAAATAAAAAGGGGTTTTGTCGGGACAAGGAATCTGTTTCGGAATTTGGTGAAGCCTAGGTCAGAACAGTATCAGTTACCACCAGGAGCGGGTTCCAAATTTTTTTACTACCACTCTGTGGGCGTGGCTTATTTTGTGGGTGTGGCTTGCCAGCCATGTGACCGGGTGGGCGTGGCTTCTCAGACTGCTGAAGGGAGGGGAACTGAGATAGGTCCTGCTGCCCGTTCCCCCTCCCCTCAGCAGCTCGAGAAGCCTCGAACGTGCGAAAATGCCTGGGATCATCACCGCACGTTCGTGGCTTCTTGGACTGCTGAAGGGAAGGGAATGGAGATAGCTCCTGCCGCCCGTTCTTTCAGCATCTCACATGCTCCCTCAGCCATCCTCCCCTGCTTGGACTCACTGTGGGGTAGGAAGGCAGCGCATGAGCAGTGCCGGAAACTCGGCTTCTAGGCATGCGCAGAAGAATTTAAAAAATATATATATTTAAAAAAAAAATTGGCAGCACCTAGGCACCGGCAACCGACCGCACCGGTACTGTGACGTCACCAGCGGGCCGCTACCAGTGCTATAGAGTGGACCGCACCGGTAGGAGCCCACCACTGGTTACCACCAATGTTCCACTTTCTCTGATCACAAATCTGCAGAAGTGGTATGAAACAAAACAAATGCTATTGCCAGTTGCATACAAACAGATGCATTTGTTTAAACAAAGCTTATTTGAGGAATTTACATTTGAGAAACTTGGATCAAAGAGATTAACACAACAATGAATGAAAAAGGGTGAATTGAGTTGAGTTGTCCTCAAAGCCTCCATAGGTTTCAAAATATCACAAATGTAAATGGTTACAAAAAAATTTCCTGTTCTTTTAATCTGGAGAGAGAGAGGGGATGAAACAGAAAAAGTTCTTTACTATAATAGGAAATATATCAAAAATCCACAGATCCCTACTTTTAATCCCAGCTTCTGATATCTGTAATGCTATAGTACAAACAATTGCTCTTTAAAGTTGACTTTCTTTCCCTTTAATTACATACCCAACCCTCCAAAAATGTGAATTTAAATGATTTAAATCACCCACTGGTTGAGCCACACGGTAAACCATAATTACGGTGCTTAGGAAAATAGTTTTAAAAATTCATGCTGTTTGCATCTTTTATTATACATAGTGACTTCAATATTTTATTCTTTAAACAATAAAGGAAAAATGTACACACCTTGCAAAAATGTAACTGTTTATAATGGAGCAACATGGTAGAATGGTTTGTTAGAAGATCACAACACGGGCTACGAAGTGAGCTGAAATAACTTGGATTAATCTTTGTTTCCCAAACTTCTGATAGCTAAAGTCACATTTTCCCCATCCATTTTAAAATGTGGAAGTCTACCACTAACTATTACAGGTAATTATGTCTATATATTTCATATGTCAGGTTCCGCATGTGTTGATTAGAAGGATAAATGCCTGCTGGGGAATTCTGGGAGTTGAAGTTTCAAGGTTGCCAAGGTTGGAGACCCTGCACAGAGTACAGGGAGTCAACCCACCTGCCATGGACCATTTTCTGTCTCTTAGAAGAAAAAAAAAGGTGGAATGAGAATAAAGTATGTAGGAAGTTGACTTGGCTGATAAGAACATGGCACAAAAATAGTTGAGTATAAAACTTGAGCATTGTCTTACAAGTACATTTGTATGCACTGGCTAGACTGCCCAAATGTTTTTCAGCTTTATCAAAGAACAAGTTTTTTATTTATACAGATAGTCCTCGACTTATGACCACAATTGAGCCCAAAATATCTGTTGCTAAATGAAACATTTGTTAAATGAATTTGCCCCATTCTGCAACGTTTCTTGCCATGGTTGTTAAGTGAATCAGTGCAGTTGTTAAGTTAGTGACACGGTTGTTAAGTGACTCTGGATTCTCCTTTGACTTTGCTTGTAAGACGGTCGCAAAAGGGGATCACATGACCTCGGGACACTGCAACCGTCATAAGTAGGAACCAGTTGCCAAGCGGCTGAATTTTGATCACGTGACCACGGGGATGCTGCGACGGTTGTAAGTGTGAAAAACGGTCATAAGTCACTTTTTTCAGTGTCGTCGTAATTTTGAATGGTCACTAAATGAACTGTTGTAAGTCGAGGACTACCTGTGTATGGAGGGGTGGGGAAATGCAATGAATTCCTTTATTTTTGACCCAGGATATCATTCCACGTTGCTGTGATAAGTTTGAGGTCTATGCATTTTGCCAGTACCATCTTAAGAAAAACATTAGACATGTTTAATGGCTTATAACAGGAGGTATTATCTTGTCATCTCGGAATGAGAGCCAGAGTTGTTTTTTTAGTGAATGAGCATAAGGGATGACTTGGTTCAAGCTAATAATGAAAAGACAGAGATGGGCAAGAAAACGTTTGCATAGAAATGAAATTAAAGTGTCAATGGAGTTTCTCCTTTGTAGGGAGCTTTATCTGTAGCTTAAGTTCAGGTTTAAAAATGTGTTTTTCAGATGTTATCGGATTAATTCTGCTCCATTGTTTTCTCTATACAATTGCTTAAAATGTGATAGAGTTTCTTTACATTTTGAAGCTGGAAAAACACAGAACTTGTGATAGAAGCCTTATATGAGGATTTTTTAAAAGCTGTTAAAAGAAAAGAATGGTTTCCAAAACTTTCTGCAAAAAATGGCATTTTTAAGTCCAGAGAGGAGCCTTAAATCAATGACAGAAACATATTCTCTCTCTCTCTCTCTCTCTCTCTCTCTCTCTCTCTCTCTCTCTCTCTCTCTCTCTCTCTCTCTCTGTCTCTCCCTCCCTCCCTCTCTCCCTCCCTCCCTCCCACTCTCCCTCCCTCCCTCCCACTCTCCCTCCCTCCCTCTCTCTCTCTCCCTCCCTCCCTCCCTCTCTCTTCTTTATTTTGTTAAGTTGTCTAGATTTACAGGGGTCACCAACCTTGGCAATTTTAAGACTTGTGGACTTCAACTCCCAGAAATCCACAGCAAGTAAAGCTAACAAAGCTGGCTGTGGAATTCTGGGAGTTGAAGTCCACAAGTCTTAAAATTGCCAAGGTTGGAGACCCCTGGCTCTAGAACAATAATAAAGCAGTCTTTAAAAAAATAAGTCTAATAATTTGAACATTCTACAGACATTTATAGTTATTCACTTACCCCCTTTTATCCAGTTCAGCAGAAAATAAAAATCTGTGTGTCTCTCCCAGCTATTTGCCTCTTTGCAGTTTCAGTTTCATTTTCATTTTAGCATGTGGCAAATCAGCTGCGGGTCGGGAAGCTGCTAAGGACTTGCTTATCTTAACAGGTTCTTCCCTGTTTGCTGCAAACAGGTAAATTGCTGGAAGACAGAGGCCAAAGGGTGGGGGTGGGTGGGTGGGTGGGTGGGTGGGGCTACATTCGGTGTATAAGACGCACCCAAGTTTTCACCACCTTTTGGGGGGGTAAAAAGGTGCGTCTTATACTCCCAACAAATAGGGTATCTAAAGAAGCAATTTCTGATCTTCTTTGCAGCACTTATATGCATAGTAATCTCCATTCTTCCAAATGATATATCTTGGTTCTTCTTATAAACAACCCCTTTCAATTAGAAAATTCCAAAATACTCTTATTTTCCATTCAGTGGACATGACAACCTTCAGTGCACAGTGATGTATTCTTCCGTTCTGTGCAGCTGTCCCAACATTTACTTCTATTAACACGGAGTCCCCACTGAGAGCTAAGAAGAACACTTGGCTCAAACGAAGGAGATCCCAAGTAAAGTCCTCCCTCAACATGAAAGTGGAACATTCTTACTTTCAGCTCAACCTACTTCTTGGGATTATTGCTATTCCTTAAAGGAATGGTAGGATGTTAAGTGTAAGAATTACTTAATACAGTAAATCCTGTTTTTGAATTTTAATGCATTTTTATGCATTTTCCCTAGACAGGCACTGATTTTTGCAAAAAAAATATTTTCAAGGCTAATGGATATTCCATTCTGTGAGGCAACATAGGGAGCCTTAGGCAGATGCCCATTGCTTATGGTTAGAAAAAAGTGACTCTCTCTCTCTCTCTCTCTCTCTCTCTCTCTCTCTCTCTCTCTCTCTCTCTCTCTCTCTCTCTCTCTCTCTCTCTCTCTCTCTCTCTCTCTCTCTCTCTCTCTGTATGCATATACATACATGCATATATCAACAGTGCATTCAGAAAATATTCAGACCCCCTTCATTTTTGTCATTTTTCTTATGCTGCAGCCTGATTCTACAGTTGTTGAAATTCATTTATTTTTTGTCATAAATCTACACTCAGTACCCCAAAATGACAATATGCTCTTCTATATATACACATTTATTTTCTGGACTATTTTGTTTTATTACTTACATCTATATAAATTTAATAATTGGTATTTACACATTCTATACTCCGTTATCCCTGTTCTTTAACCATTCATAAAATTTATTCCATGTTAAATAATATTCTGATTCCTCCTTGTCTTGTAATTCTTTCGTCATCCTTTTTTTTTGCAAAAAGTTTTTTATTTTTCTCCACCTTAAAAATACATACTTAATAACACATATACCATAAGTAACCATATATATATATGTCTGTGTGTGTGTGTATGTGTGTGTATATATATATATATACACATACACATACACATAAACACATACATATATATATGTGTGTGTAAGGATTGTCTTCAGTCACAAAGTGAGGTTCGAACTTCTGAGTCCAGTCAAAGGTTTTCAAAAGGATTTCCTTTATTTGCATCTGGATACAACCACTTCAAAACAAAGCAAGATCTAACATGCCCTCAGGCAAGACAAGTCTTATAAGCTAGCACCCCACCCCAGTCTACATAATGAATACACAAATGTTTGACAAATGGATCCGCTCCTCAGATCCGTTCTTCCCTTTCAATTACCCCCCCCCATAAAACATTCTCTTAAGATGAAGAGGCTCCCATGTGTCTGGGATCTGGATACCCCCCCATAAACCTTTATCTTAAGATGAAAAACTCTCAGATGCCTGGGATCCGGATATATATAACCTTTTGAACAAACAGAGCCAGGCTCCCCCCTTTTCCTTCTGAATGACAGAGTTTGAACTCTGACATCCTGCCTCTCAAAAGAAAAGAAGGTCCACCTGTAAGACATAAGCAGAGTCAATTATGATATGTTAGCAAGGTTTGCTAGGGTATTTGGAGTGGAATTTTCTCAATAGGGTGGGGGCTTTCACATATTGTTTAGCGACCCACTCGTTCTGTGATGAAGGCAAATGTTTCCAGGCTACCAGATACTGGGTCTTCCCTCTGTGGATTCTGGAGTCCAGAATTTCCTTGATTTCAAAATGTTGTTCCCCTTCTATCATGATTGGAGCAGGTGGTGTATCTGCCACCGGTCTAAATGGTGAGGTTACCTCTCTCTTGAGTAGACTAATGTGAAATACTGGGTGGACTTGTCTAAGTGTTTTTGGAAGAATCAGTTCAACTTCTACTGGGTTAATGATCCTGCTAATAGTGAAAGGCCCAATAAAGTTAGGTCCTAATTTTTTTGATGGTTGTAACGATCTCAAGAATTTTGTAGATAAGTATACTCTATCCCCCACCTGGAAAGGTTTAGCCTCTACTCTTTTCTTGTCAGCTTGAATTTTGAAAGCCTCTCTAGCCTCCTGTAAAGCCAACCTGACTACTGGCCATGTGTTTTGCAACTTTTCTATCCACTCCTTAAGTGAGGGGATAGTTGGTTTTTCTGTGGGTAATTCCAGTATTGGGCTGAAATCTTGCCCCGTGGCTACTCTAAAAGGTGTAAAACCTGTACTTGAATGTACAGAGTTATTAAATGCAACCTCTGCAAATGGTAAAAGTTCAGTCCAATTGTCCTGTTGAAAATTAATAAAACATCTTAAGTACTGTTCAAGAACACCGTTCAAATTCTCGCAATTGCCGTTAGTCTGAGGATGATGCGACGAGCTCAACCCTTGGGCGGTGCCAAGTAGGTCCAAAAACGCCTTCCAAAAATTGGAGGTAAATTGGACTCTCCTATCCGAGATTATCCTTTTAGGAGCTCCATGAAGACGATAAATGTGTATTAGAAACAGTCTAGCCAAGCCTTTGGCAGTTGGGATCTTTTAGCAAGGAATAAAATGTGCTTGTTTTGAAAACAAGTCTGTCACAACCCAAATGACAGTGTTTCCCCCACTATCCGGTAGTTCCACAATAAAATCCATAGCAATTTCTTCCCATGGGGCTGACGGCTCATCTACTTTCTGTAGAAGCCCTGGAGTTTTCCCCTGACGTCTTTTTGCTGCAGCACAAATGGGGCAACTTGCTACATAGCTTTCTATGTCCTTTTTCAACGAAGGCCACCAAAATTGTCTTTTTATTAAGTGTAAAGTTTTTACAAAGCCAAAATGTCCAGCCAACCTAGAGTCGTGGCACCTTCCCATTAAACGTAATCTTTGGCTAGCGGGTACGTACAGTTTGTCACCTATCCATGCTAATTCATCTTTCATCACGCAGCTGGATTTGTGATTTAAAACCCATTCATCGTTGACTAATGCTTGTTTAAATGCGTGAGTGATGTCTGCGTCCCTCAATGTGTCTTTTCCTCCTTGGGACCTGGTGATTACTTTGGCTGCCAGTTGATTTGTTTGTACTATAGGTTTAAAAACCTCTGATTTCACACAGTTATATTGTGGCTTTCTGGACAGTGCATCTGCCAGAAAGTTTTTCCCCCCAGGGATAAATTTAAGAGTAAACTCGAACCGTTTGAAGTATTGCGCCCAACGAACCTGTTTAGGAGACAGTTTCCTTGGTGTCTTTAAGGCTTCTAAGTTTTTGTGGTCAGTCCAGACCTCAAAAGGGATCTTACTTCCTTCTAAGAATTGTCTCCAAGTTAACAGTGCCCATCGCACCGCGTAAGCCTCTTTTTCCCAGATCGCCCACCTTTGTTCAGTTTCACTTAGTTTCCTGGATGTATATGCACATGGCTGTAGTTGTCCTTGCTCATTGCTCTGGAGTAGGATTGCCCCTATTGCCACATCGCTAGAATCAGCTTGTATTATGAAAGGTTTTTCTGGGTCTGGGTGCTTCAAAATTGGTTCTGTTGAGAACAGCCGTTTTAGCTTCTCAAACGCTGCCTGGCATTCCATTGTCCAATTCACGGGCTGTCTCGGTTTAGGATCTCCCTCCCCCTTTGTTCTTAGCAGTTTTGTGATGGGCAGGGCAATTTGAGCGAATGCGGGGATAAATTGGCGATAGAAGTTTGCAAACCCCAGGAAACTTTGCAGCTGTTTGCGTGTGCGAGGCGTTTCCCAATCGAGTACTGCCTGTACTTTTTGAGGATCCATTTCTATGCCCTGGTGTGAGATACGGTACCCTAAGTAATCAATTTTTTCTCGGTGGAATTCACATTTTGAGAGTTTGGCATAAAGTTTTGCCTCGCGGAGTTTGCTCAGCACTGCCCTCACCAATTTAACATGTTCAGCCTCGGTCTCTGAGTATAATAGAATATCATCTAAGTAAACGAGAACCCCTTTGTATAAGTGTTCCCGTAATACATCATTAATTAATTGCATAAATACTGCAGGTGCCCCTTGTAACCCAAAAGGGAGCACTTTGAATTGGTAACATCCCAGGGGGGTGTTGAATGCCGTTTTCCATTCATCCCCCTCCTTAATTCTGATTCGGTAGTAAGCCTCCCTGATGTCTAGTTTGGAGAAGATTTTCCCTTTTTTGAGGTGGGCCAGCATGTCTTTCATCAGGGGGAGGGGATACATGTTTTCAACACTTATCGAGTTTAGGTTCCTGAAGTCAACACATAAGCGTTTTGTGCCATCTTTCTTCTCTCTAAATAGCACCGGGGCTGCTATCTTTGGTCTGGCTGGTTCAATGAAACCCCTTGCTAGGTTTTTCTCAATGAAAGCACTCAGTTCCTCTAACTCCCCCGGTGACATGCTATACATTTTTGGTTTAGGTAGTTTAGCCCCGGGTAAGATTTCTATTGCGCAGTCGGATGCGCGATGCGGGGGAAGTTCATCTGACGCTGCCTCGCTAAAGACTTCTGCCAGGTCTTTGTATTCCTTGGGTATGCTGTCTGTTTCCACGCTATGACCAGGCATGGCTGTTTTCCTGCGCTCAACTCCTTCAGTTTCTATCTGTGGATCCTCCGTAGTAGTTACGTGCGTTTGGAATTTTATGGTGCCTTGTTCCCAATTTATTTCTGGATTCCACTTTTTTAGCCATGCGAGTCCCAAGACTAGTGGCCATTCCATGCCAGGTGCTACTATAAACGTAAGTTTCTCTTCGTGGTTATCAATGCCTATTTTCAGGGGTTCCGTGGCAAAAGCAGCCGGCTCCCCCCCTGCTATAGACCCATCCAATTGGCAAAACGCGATGGGATTCCTCAGCTTTCTCACTGTGATTTCCAGTTCCCTGATTAGGGTTGGGCTGATTAAGCAACGGGTGCACCCTGAGTCTACTAAAATGGAGATATTTTTTCCCCCCTCTTGGTTAGGGATAAATAGTCTGAGTGGGAGGGTGAGCGGTTCAATTGGTTTGCTTACCAGTGCTTCATCCTCCGGATCGCTCTCGAACGCAGCTGGATCTTCCCTTTGAAATGCCGGGGTGTTGTTTTCAGCAGGAGGAGGGGGTGGTGGTCCCTTCATCTCGCTGCTCCTCAGGGCTGTTTCCCTCCCCCGCTGAATGGGTTTCGTTGGTCTCTCCCCCGTTTGGCGTTCGGGTTTCCAGGTGGGTGTTTGGGCCCAGCATTCGGATGCTCGGTGTCCCTCCTTCCCGCATTTGTAACAAATTGGAGGTTTAGGGGGGAAACCCTGTTGCCTTCTGAAGGGTTCTTTCCTCCATTGTGGTGGGGATTTCTTCCATGCTCTCCCCGTACGGTACTGATTCCTAGCCATATCAATCTCCGCTTCTTCAGCGGTGAGGTACCACTCATGCAGATGATTCGGTGCACCCTTAGCCACGCAGGCATTATACAGATCGTCACTCAGTCCATCCTTAAAACAGCTTACCAGGATGTCTTCTGGCCAGTTTAGCCGACATGCGAGATCCCGGAATTCTTCAGTGTACTCCGCCACTGGTCGTCGTCCCTGTTTCACCACCTTAATACGGTCGCATGCTTTGCGGTCTGCCAGCGGGTCCTCGAATCGTCGTCGTAGGGCCATCATGAATTGGTTGAAATTGCGCAGTTCGGGTGCGTCGTCGTTATGTAGGGTTACCATCCATCTGGCCGCGGCTCCTTCCAGGGCTAAGGTAACTGCTCGCACCCGGGATCCCTGGGTTTGGAACTCACGTCCATATTCTTGCATATAGGTGAACACATGTGCTACGAAAAATCCCAATTGTTGTGGGTCCCCATCAAATTTCACCCCCAGGGGGGAGTTTTCCTTTCTAGTTGTGGAGTTTGGAGTTGGTTAGGAAGTGGTGCCGCTGCGTGTGCTGCCCTGGGGGGGTTTGTTGGGTTTCCTGCCGCGTCCTCCATTTGCACGCCTGCTCCCCAGAGGTTGTTGACCCCCCCAGTTTCCTCAGCGGTTGCTGTGCTCCCAGCGCTCGTTATCCGTCGTTCTGGGGTCCCTCGGATGTTGAGATTTTCTAATGTTTCCATTACCAGCTGGGACAGGTATCTCTTCAACCGCCCCTCCCTTAGAGGCGCTTCGGTGGGTTCTTCCTGATCCATGGCTGCTTCTAGCTCTAATTCCCAATGGGGCTTCCGATCTCCCCGGTTAAGAGTGACACCTCTGGTTCTGCCATCCCAGCTGTCTTTTTTTCCAATGCCGATAGACCAGCGGGGCTTTCCAGAGGCCTCGAAATCTCCCTCAGCCTCTTCGCTGGGGAGCGCGGGACAGGCTTCCGCCCGGGGGGTGATTGGTGTCTCCCCCCAGCATTCAATTTCTTCCTGCTCCCGGTTTTTCTCGGTCATGATTGCACGGTCCCCTCAGTAGAGCGAAGTTACTCTCTGGGTTGACCGATTTTGCAGATCTTGCTTTCTGTAAGGATTGTCTTCAGTCACAAAGTGAGGTACGAACTTCTGAGTCCAGTCAAAGGTTTTCAAAAGGATTTCCTTTATTTGCATCTGGATACAACCACTTCAAAACAAAGCAAGATCTAACATGCCCTCAGGCAAGACAAGTCTTATAAGCTAGCACCCCACCCCATTCTACATAATGAATACACAAATGTTTGACAAATGGATCCGCTCCTCAGATCCGTTCTTCCCTTTCAATTACCCCCCCCCATAAAACATTCTCTTAAGATGAAGAGGCTCCCATGTGTCTGGGATCCGGATACCCCCCCATAAACCTTTATCTTAAGATGAAAAACTCTCAGATGCCTGGGATCCGGATATATATAACCTTTTGAACAAACAGAGCCAGGCTCCCCCCTTTTCCTTCTGAATGACAGAGTTTGAACTCTGACATCGTGTGTATGTGTGTGTGTGTGTGTGTGTGTGTGTGTGTGTGTGTATGTATGTATGTATGTATGTATGTATGTATGTATGTATGTATGTAACTTTTTTGCTGATAAATGAAAATAAAGGGACACTATTATATATCTATTTCGAGCTATTTTGCTCTCGTCAGATAGCCATACCCGTATTGGGAATTGAACCTGGACTCAACAGTATGTATGTATGTATGTATGTATGTATGTATGTATGTATGTATGTACATATATATATATATATATATATATATATATATATATATATATATATATATGTGTGTGTGTGTGTGTGTGTGTGTGTGTGTGTCTGTGTCTGTGTGTGTGTGTGTGTGTGTGTGTGTGTGTGTGTGTATCTATCTATCTATCTATCTATCTATCTATCTATCTATCTATCTATCTATCTATCTATATATATCTATATATATATATATATATATATATATATATATATATATATATATATACATACACTGTTGAGTCCAGGTTCAATTCCCACTACAGGTATGGATATATATATATATATATATATATATATATGTAATATTACCGTTATTCTTTAAATGGTTAAACATCTGCTGCAAACCTTTACGTTTAACATATAACCAGTAGATTTAATGCTAAGTCCTGGAGGGTTACTTGATCCTGTATGACAGCTGACATTTAATCGTGTTTAGTATCTGATCACTTATGACAGATATTCAATAACATTTAGGGACTGACAATTGACAGTTGGTGGCTTTTTATCTTTGACATGTGTCGAAATCAATTAATTTTTATGACATATATGCACCCTGAGACGATAGCCAGTCAAACGCCCAATTTCTTCTGTTCACAAGATTCTTGAATTACACCATTGTTTCCCCTATTCCCATCTATCTCCATCAGAGAGAAGTGAATAATATTCCCAATGATCACAAGTTATTTGTGCAATGATCCTATTTTCTTTGCTGTCCTCCCATCCTTCCAGCTTTGCACAAATTGTTAAAGATCTGGGCTAGGCTAGGGTAAGCCCCTGTGTGTATTTATGTGTTTGTGTGTGTCTGTGTTTTGGTTCAGCCTTCTGGTCAGCTGTATTCGGGTGGGTTCCTATTTTTTTTTACTACCGCTCTGTGGGTGTGGCTTATTTTGTAGGTGTGGCTTGCCGGCCATGTGACCGGGTGGGCATGGCTTCTCGGACTGCTGAAGGGAGGGGAACTGAGATAGGTCCTGCCGCCCATTCCCCCTCCCCTCAGCAGCTCGAGAAGCCTCAAACGTGTGAAAATGCCTAGGATCATCACTGCGCGTTCGTGGCTTCTCGGACTGCTGAAGGGAGGGGAATGGAGATAGCTCCTGCCGCCTCTCCTGCCGTCTCACGCACTCCCTCAGCCATCCTCCCCTGCTTGGACTCACTGTGGGGTAGGAAGGCAGCGCATGTACAGTGCCGGAAGCTCAGCTTCTGGGCATGTGCAGAAGAAACTTTTTTAAAAAATTAATTTTTTTAAAAAAATGGCGGCGCCCAGGCACCGGCAACCGACCGCACCGGTACTGTGACGTCACCAGCGGGCCGCTACCGGTGCTATAGAGTGGACTACACTGGTAGGAACCCACCACTGGCTGTATTCCTTTCTCTGTGTTGTTTTCTTATACATTTCTTTTAATTTTTTTTCATGTGTAAGAGCTGCCCAAAATTGCTATGGAATCAGGCAACCTTGAAATGAAAATAAATAATAAAACAACTATTGTCAGCTTATCTCCCCCCCCCCTCCAATGAGATCTGTTGCAAGAACAACTCTCACTGTGTCAAATATTTTTTCTTCTTCCACCCATGACATTTTTCTCACACTTCGGCTTTGTTTATTTGTAATATTGCTTTTGTCAGGTTGCACTTTACTACATATCTGGTGGCTGAAATGTTGCATTTTCCTCTTTCTGCTTTGAGTCTGAAATATTTCCAGATAAATTTATTTCCTTGGAGGGCTGGAATGTATTTATATACCTCAAAGAGTAAATTTCCAGAGAGCACTATGATTGAATACTGTAGCCTTCCATAAGAAATAAAGCTACAGTTTGGTACAGGATATTCAAAGCTTCTGTGATTCATGTCTCATAAACTTTATTCGTACTCTCAGTAAGATTCTGAATGCTGTACAGGTAGTCCTCAACTTACGACCACAATTGAGCCCAGAATTTATGTTGCTAAGTGATAATTTGTTAAGTGGCTTTTGCCCCATTTTACGATGTTTCTTGCCACATTTGTTAAGTGAATCGCGGCAGTTGTTAATAGCAATAGCAATAGCACTTAAGACTTATATACCGCTTCATAGTGCTTTACAGCTCTCTCTAAGCGGTTTACAGAGTTCAGCATATTGCCCCCAACAATCTGGGTCCTCATTTTACCCACCTCGGAAGGATGGAAGGCTGAGTCAACCTTGAGCCGGTGAGATTTGAACAGCTGAACTGCTGAACTAGCAGTAGCCTGCATTGCTGCATTTAACCAGTGCACCATCTCGGCTCTTAAATTAGTAACACGGTTGTTAAATGAATCTGGTTTCCCCATTGGTCTCAGATGATGAGCATACGACCCCAGGACACTGCAACCGTCATAAATATGAACCAGCATCCCAATGTAAATCATGTGACCATGGGGATGCTGCAACGCTCACAAGTGTGAAAAATGGTCATAAGTCACTGTTTTCAGTGCCATTGTAACTTTGAATGGTCACTAAATGAACTCTTGTAAGTTGAGGACTACCCCTATAGCCAAAAAGCGGGGAGGGGCATATTTGTATGGCCGTAAGTATATTTATCACACAATATGAACATTTCTTAGTGATGTTTCTAAGGTACTGTTTAAAAAAAGCAAGTTGAAACTGCATAGTATCTACACACACAAATGAAACAACATCCAGAAATCATTTCCAGTGGAACAGTCCATAATAGCATAGAAATAGAATATATTTACAGAAAATAGAATGTTTATAATTGAGTAAGTATATAACAGAAAAATATCAGTTTAAAGGAACAGTAACAAACATATCAAATATATTAGGATATTGTCATATAATTTTATGTCCTCTTAGACTTTCATAACTAGAATTAGCTTTCGTAATGTAGACTTTAGCTTGCATCTAAAGAAATGGAGAATAGAACATAATCACAGAAGAGAATATTTTTAGCTCAGGGTTGAATTTGGGAATTTTGGTGCTCTCTGAGCTTGGTGGTTTTATTGCAGACATTTCATTATCCAACTAGGTAACCTCATCAGTGCTAGAAGGAAGTAGGGTTTTCTCTCTGTTTATTTACAGCTGGCTTGCTTTTTCATTGTTAGTGGGAGTGTTCTTGGTGGTTCCTTGATTAGCCTTGATTATTGTTTACTGAGTTGGTAGCTCAGACAGTAATAACTCAGACAATTAAACAACAACACTAACTGAGCAAGCCACTAATATATAAAAAGAGAGCAAACCCCACCCCCTTTCAGCACTGATGATGTTACCTAGTTGGGTAATGAAACGTCTGCAAGAAAACAATCAAGCTCAGAGAGCATCAAGGACCCCACAGTCGTCCTCCTCTTCCTCCTCCTCTTCCTCTCCCACTCCCTTCTAGCACTGATGATGTTACCTAGTTGGGTAATGAAACATCTGCAAGAAAACAACCAAGCTCAGAGAGCATCAAGGACCCCACAGTCCTCCTCCTCCTCCTCCTCCTCCTCCTCCTCCTCCTCTCCCACTCCCTTCTAGCACTGATGATGTTACCTACTTGGGTAATGAAACGTCTGCAAGAAAACAACCAAGCTCAGAGAACACCAAGGACCCCACAGTCCTCCTCCTCCTCTTCCTCTCCCACTCCCTTCTAGCACTGATGATGTTACCTAGTTGGGTAATGAAACGTCTGCAAGAAAACAACCAAGCTCAGAGAGCATCAAGGACCCCACAGTCCTCCTCCTCCTCCTCCTCTTCCTCTCCCACTCCCTTCTAGCACTGATGATGTTACCTAGTTGGGTAATGAAACATCTGCAAGAAAACAACCAAGCCCAGAGAGCACCAAAGACCCCACAGAACATGCTCAGTAATATACGCTTCATCTTTGAAGTGCCCCAACACTATTTCCATTCTTTAATATAAAAATACATTTTCATAGCAAATGGACACAATCTTTTTACCACTAACACATATCTATGACTTATCCAGTTTCCAGAGGCAAGAGAAATATTCTTCAGGAAATGGGATATGTTGTCACTCCATTCCAGGATCATGCTGAAGAATGCATCTTCTCTTCATTTGGCATTTCCCCGCTTTTTTTATCCTTACCCTTCCTCTGACAGAATAGAAAGTATAGTTCTGGTCACAGGCCAAAAAATAAAGTGATTTGATGAGATTTGACTTGACTGGTAGAGAAGCAGATAGATTGATGAAGGTTTCCAAGCTTCCTTTTCAGAAGGCTCATCAACCTTTTACTGCTCACTGTCCAAGGTAGTACTGACAGTTCATTTTTCTGTCACACAGACATGCTTGGACTTGATTGATTGTATTGTTCCCCCAACCTGGGTGTCCTCTAGAACTTCAACTCTCGAATAACCAGCAATGGTCACGCTGGTTGGGAAATTCTGGGGGTGAAGCCTTAACAGCTTAAGCTTAACAGCGATTGCGAGAGGGATCTCGGAGTCTTGGTAGACAGCCAACTAAATATGAGCCAGCAGTGTGCAGCAGCAGCCAAAAAGGCCAACACAGTCCTGAGCTGCATAAATAGAGGGATACAATCAAGGACCAGAGAGGTACTAGTACCACTCTATAAAGCCTTGGTCAGACCACACCTAGAGTACTGCATCCAGTTTTGGTCACCACACTACAAAAAAGACATTGAAACTCTAGAGAAAGTGCAGAAGAGAGCAGCCAGGATGATAAAGGGTCTAGAAAATAAAACATACAAAGAGCGGTTGCAGGAACTGAGCTTGGACAGTCTGGCGAAGAGAAGGACCAGGGGTGACATGATAGTAGTGTTCCAATACTTGAGGGGATGCCACAGAGAGGAGGGGGTCAGGCTGTTCTCTATGGCACCAGAAAGCCAAACAAGGAATAACGGATGGAAGCTGACCAAGGAGAGATTCAACCTGGAAATGAGGAAAAACTTTCTGACGGTGAGAGCGATCAAGCAGTGGAACAGCTTGCCAGCAGAGGTCGTGAGAGCCCCAACACTTGCGACCTTCAAGGAGAGACTGGACTGCCATCTGTCTCAAATGGTGTAGGAACTCCTGCTTGAGCAGGGGGTTGGACTAGATGACCTACAAGGTCCCTTCCAACTCCAAATCTAAAAATCTAGAAGGGGGCTAGTTTTGGAAAATCAGAATTGATGTGTTAACTGAGGGCCCTGGTGTGCTGAGATTATGATGCAAAATGAGCTGCAGATATTTATTTAATTTATATCCTCCTTTATTATTTTTACAAATAACTCAAGGCAGCGAACATATCTAACAGACCTCCTATTTTCCCCACAACAACAACCCTGTGAGGTTGAGTTGGGCTGGGAGAAAGGAACTGGCCCAAGGTGACCCAGCTGACTTTCATAGCCAGGCTTGAACTCATGGTCTTCTGGTTTCTAACCGGTGCCTTAACCACTAGACAAAACTGGCTGTGATGAAGGCATAAGTCATTTGATGTTGAGAAGGGTCCCAACTGTTTTTAGGTGAGGTTCTTGTAGATTAGCTATGGATTTCTTGTAGATTAGCTATAGCTTATTTCATGTTTTTTTCAAATCAAAGCATGAAATAAGAAAGATAAATAAGAGAAAACAACAACAACATTAAACTGCTGAAAGAGTTAAACTCTTTCTCCTAATAGGGACAGGGAAACAATCATAGTCAAGACAAGGTGTGCTTGTCTTTTTCATTTCACTAATGATGGTGATCTATTTTTTAAATTATTCTGTAAAACAAAACAACATCCTTCCTGAATAGTTCCTAGCGACTGGAAAGTAGCATCAGAGAGGAGAAAAAAAGAACATCTCAGATGTGGTTTATAGATGGGGATGAAAGTCATTAAAATTGATTTCTTGATGAACAGCACTAGGGAAGCCTTCATCTAGATGTTTTATCAATTTTCAATTACTTAGTTCCTTCAAGACACTTTCATATTCTATTCTGAAACACCATGTTTCCCAAAAATAATTCATAAAGTAAATCAAGCTCATTAGATGTAAGAAACCAGCAGCCAAAGGATGTGAAAAGCAACAACTGGAACAGGTTGGTCTACACTTAGAATACTATGCCCAGATTTGGTCACCATATCATAAAAAGGATGTAGAGACTCTGGAAAGAGTGTAGAGATGACAACAAAGACGATTAGGGGGTTGAAGGCTAAAAAGATATGAAGAATGGTTGCAGGAACTGGATTTGTCTAGTCAGTGAAAAGAAAGACTAGGGGACACATGATAGCAGTGTTCCAATGCAACAAAGAAGAGGGAGTCAACCTATTCTCCAAAGCACCAGAAGGCACGACAAGAAACAATGGATGGAAACTAATCAAAGGGAGAAGCAACCTAGAACTAAGGAGAACTTTCCTAACAGTGAGAACAATTAATTAGTGGGATGGCTTGCCTTCAGAAGCTGTGTATGCTCCATCACTGGAGATTTTTAAGAAGAGACTGGATTGCCATTTGTCTGAAATGATATAGGTCTCCTGCTTGAGCGTAGGGTTGGACTAGAAGACCTCCAAGGTGCCTTACAACTCTGTTATTCTGTTACTGTCCTCTTGACTTAAAGGAAATGATTTATTAGGCACAGAGACATTCTGTTCTCATAGCAGAATTTACTTGGTTGAGGAAACTGCATTTCCTCAAACAAAATCTTTGGATTCTCATAGTTAACTCGGTTCTATTTGCTCTTTCACAGTCTACAGATCAAGTGTGAAAGTTACATTGTTGTTTCACACACCCAGGTCTGTTGCTGAAAACTTCAGAAAAGGTAATTAAAGGATGCTATAGATATATTGACAGATTCAAATTAGATTTCTGAAAAAGCGAAGTAGAAGTGCGAAGAACATTTTTCTTTTCTGCATTGACACTTGAATTGAAATAAGATTTTCATTCATTCATTCATTCATGCCTTCAATTTGTATGGCCGCCCATCTCAGAAGTGACTCTGGGCAGCGATCAATCATAAAATAAATTAAAAACCCATTTCCATGATAATGCAAAAAAAAAATGTTTTATAGCATTCATAAATGATATGGGGATTTCTCGGTGCAATTTTGATATTTCTCCTTGGTCCTACTTGAATAAATGGTGTAATTACAATCAATTCTGTAGTTCCAGATTCTAAATATCATTCGCAAATAGCTCAAGGTACAAGAAGTTACCTTATTGTCCTTCTATTATACGGTGGTCTGATTTGAGGGTTATTAAGGCTTGTATCGAAGGCATGGCTCCTGCATTCTGATTCTGTACAGAGGCCCAACTTTCACACATTATACAGTGTTTCCCCGAAAATAAGACCCTGTCTTATATTTTTTTGAACCCTGAAATAAGCGCTTGGCCTTATTGCCATGCAATCAAAAGCCCGATTGGGCTTATTATCAGGGGGTGTCTTATTTTGGGGAAAACAGAGTAGTAAAAAGGTTACTGGAATGAAGGTAAGCCATGCTGCCAACATCTCTATAGGACTTATGTGCAGACATTTTCCCAGTCAAGGACAAAATTGAAATTTCATGCAATTCCCATTTAATTGAAGTTAATGTAATTAATATGATTACTCTGCAGCCAGAGTTTGATTATTCCATCCTTCAGATTTAAAGGAATGGCAATTGGATAGCTACAACTGGAGATTTTTTGGATGCTGTTTACCAGTTTTTTCAGGGACCCAATGCAGCCATGACAGTGCTGTATTTACGTAAATGTTAAGGTTTGAAACAGGTTGATGAACACGTGTGTTTAAAAATCTTAAACATTTTCTCAAAGTGAAGAATTCTTATTTATTTATTTATTTATTTGGAGGTTCTTCGATGCCGCCCTACTCCCTAAGGACTCAGTGCGGCGTACAACATTTTAGAGAACACCAAATAAATCATTAAAAACAATATAAAAACAATTAAAAAAACATATAACACCATACATACATGGGGGAGACATCAGATGTAATGTTGTCTCAAAATCCCCCCACCTGCAGGAAGAGCCATGTCTTAATGGCTTTTCGGAAGGCCAGCAAGGTGGGGATCAGAGGCGGGTTCCTGCCTCTGATTGCCGGTGCGGTTAATCACTGAGTTTGGCGCAGAGCCGAAGACGCTGCTCGAGCCTGCTCCCGTTCGCGGAGTGGGAGCTTTCCCCGGGCGCTTTCCCCGCCTGCATGGATGCCGCCAATTGCGTTCTTTTGCCCTCTGCACATGCGGAATGCTTTGGGCATGCGCAGAGGGCAAAAGAACGCAATTGGCGGCATTCATGCGGGCGGGGAAAGCACCCGGGGAAAGCTCCCGCTCCGCGAACGGGAGCAGGCTCGAGCAGCGTCTTCGGCTCTGCGCCGAACTCAGCGATTAACCGCACCGGCAATCAGAGGTAGGATCCCACCTCTGGTGGGGATTGAGATTCCAATTTGTCAAGAGTCTTATAGCTAAATGTGGATACACTCTGCAGTCCTTAATATGACAGTTCTACCCAAGTGAATTCTGGAAGTTGTAGTCATAACGTATCTGGGGATAACTGGTAGGGGAGTGATGGAGATCTACCAAAAGGAAATAGTCTGGATTTGATTTAGTCTTCAGATATCCGCATGTTGATGATCTTCAAAGGAAATCAAGCATACATTTATCTCAATGAAGTTGGCATTCTGACGAGACGAAATAATTAAAGAGACATTACTGTAAACCGATGTTGGCCTGTAGTTTTTGCAGTCAACGGGAGAGTTGATGCTTGATGAACAATCCAATTAAAACTAGCAACAAAAGAACTAAAATGTCAGCCAAATTGCTTTTTAATAGTCAATGCAAACATCACAATACATAAACATGAAATCTCTATAGAATTCTAAAGCTTCATGGTGAAACAATTGTAGAAATAAATAATAATTACAATACCCTGGGAATTCTTTTAATAGATTCATGTTCATTATAAATATTTTCTTGGCTAATTTTTTTTTTAAAAAACGAATGTTTCCCTGGGCATCTTGTTTATGTATTTGTTTTCCCATTTGTGTTTGATATTGAATAGCAGAAACATCTAACGTTTAATTGTATTTTTAAAAAGATTTATTAGTTTATTTCACTAATAGAAATTGCCTCAAAATCGTCAGGTTTTTATGGCATGGTGAGATGGTCCATTACAAGTCATACTTGTATGGGTCCCCAGGGTTATATGCCCTGGTGTGTGTGTTTGTGAGTTTGTTTAATTCTTGTATACCACTCAGACACTTTATTTATTTATTTTATTTATTTGTCAAACATGTATAGGATAGTAGTAGTTTGTATAAACATAAATAAAAAGTAACGATAAAAGAGGACAGTAGGACAGGGACGGTAGGCACAGTGGTGCGCTTATGCACGCCCCTTACAGACCTCTTAGAAACAGGGAGAGGTCGACTGTAGACAGTCTAAGGTTAAAGTTTTTGGGGTTTGGGGAAGAAACCACAGAGTCAGGTAGTGCATTCCAGGCATTGATCACTCTGTTGCTGAAGTCGTATTTTCTGCAGTCGAGTTTGGAGCGGTTTACATTTAGTTTGGATCTATTACGTGCTCGTGTATTGCTGCGATTGAAGCTGAAGTAGTCATTAACAGGAAGGACATTTTGAAATGGGCGACCATATAAATAATCAAAAGGAATGAAATACTCATATATATATATCACCCCGCCAAAAACTATAAGTCAACATCTAAGTACGTAATTCAGCAATCTCCCAGTAACTGGCAAGCAAGCTTATCATACAATTATCATCAGCATCCAGATAAGTTTCTGTATTTAGAGCTGTCCAGTTTCTCTGAAGTAAAAATGTTGTACTGTGTTACAACTTGGTGTCTATGCCTCCAGTCTTGGAAAGTAGGCAGCCTGACAACCCCCTCTGTAATATATTTCACAGGTAGTTGCTATAGTAAAGAAATTCTCATCCAGACCTAAGAGTTTCAGTTTTTTTTTAAAGTGCATGGCTTCCTTTGAAATTCTCCTTTAGTCTCCTTTAGAAATAGGTCATCAGGAATATTCACAGTCTGTCTGAGGAAAGGACTCTTGTTAAGCTATGTCAACACGGTAAATCAACTTTGATGTCTAAGTCAATACATCCATAAAAGCGGAATAAACAAAAGTAAAGCTATAGAATTTGTTTACTAAAACATAGCCAACAACAAGGAATTTCAACTTGTAAGGAATCTTTGACCACGTATAAGCAATTACTCAGCAAGAAGATTCTCAGTCTTAGACGATTATTTTTGATATGATTTAAATCTCATATAATTTTCTTCAAATATAAATCTTGGAGGAGGGCAATTACAAACAAACACACAAAGCACCACTCCACATGGATGTGTCCATTTGATCACCAGGGATCGAGCTTACATTAAGGGATATTTTATACTTACAAAGTGATTTTCTGGGACTTCCCAACAAGATTACATTTTGCTCTTCACCCCTTGAAGGCAAATTAAGGGGGCTTTCTAAAGGGGATGATATTTGGCTCAAACTGACAAGTCATCTTACCTAGAAGAACTAACTACTCAGGTATCTTTGAGGTGATTCCTCAAGGTACCTTTTAGCATAAAACAGAGTCATTGGAAAATCAGCCTGGGCTAGAGATGCATATACTGTATGGTTCCATATGTACATCAATCTATCAGAACAGAGCTGGAAGGAACCTTGGAGATCTTCTAGTCCAACCCCCCACCCCCGCTGAAGCAGGAGATCCTGTACCATTTCAGACTGGTATAGAGCCGCAGTGGCGCAGTGGTTAGAGTGCAGTATTGCAAGCTACTTCTGCTGATCACTGGCTGCCAGCAGTTTGGCAGATCGAATCTCAGCAGGCTCAAGGTCGACTCAGCCTTCCCTCCTTCCAAGGTCGGTAAAATGAGGACCCAGATTGTTGGGGGCAAGAGGCTGACTCTGTAAACCGCTTAGAGAGGGCTGTAAAGCACTATGAAACTGTATATAAGTCTAAGTACTATTGCTATTGCTATAGGGTCTGAAGCGGCTACTCAGTCTCTTCTTAAAAGTGTTGGAGCACCCACAACTTCTGAAGGAAAGCTATTTCACTGGTTAATTGTTCTCACTGTTAGGAAGTTTCTCCCCTAATTCCAGGTTGCTTGTCTCCTTGATTAGTTTCCATCCATTGATTCTTGTCTTGCTTTTTGGTGCTTTGGAAAATAGGTTGAACCCCCTCTTCTTTGTGGCATCCCCTCAAATATTGGAACACTATCATCATGTCACCCCTAGTTCTTCTTTTCTCTAGACTAAGCATACTCAATTTCTGCAACTGTTCTTCATATATTTTAATCTCTAGGCCTTTAATCCTCTTTGTTGCTCTTCTCTGCACTTTTCCAAAGTCTCAACCTCTTTTTTGTTTTTTGTTTATTTCCAATGCATGTTTCTTGATTAGAGGAAGGCCTCTCACATGAAAAAGACACGTTACATCTCTAGATATGCAGTCCGCTAAAAATTTCTGCAATATTTTAGAACTGCTGTGATATTTGCTCTTGGGCATTCTAGCAAATGAAATAATAGAACTTGTCTAAGTGCACTAGATATTGCAAGAAATTTAAATGCAGTTCCAAGCTAGCAGAGTGCCCGGGGGACGAGGTACAAGATTGGGAAGAATACTTGTTGCATCTTGGGTGACATCTAAAAATGAAATAAAAATAATCTGTATCTATATCTATAGACACAAAGATGTGAACACTGCACTTGCACCAGCCTGCTAGACCTTGGGAGGTTTTTGAGCTACTTGTGTGATGTTTCATGAAAATTTGGCCGTGTTTAAAAACTGGAACCAACTGTGAGAAGAATAATAGCAATCATATTGATTGAGACAAACCTGCTTCCTAAAAAAAGAAACAGGCTTTGAGGACAAGAAAATAAGAAAATTAGACTGACAGTGAGCATTGAAACATATGTTACAGGTCGAGATATAATTTTAAGTATAGTCATGACTTATTTTAATTCAGATTTTGCAGATCTCATAGCAGCACTGAACAATTTTAAAAGCTACATGAGCTCCAAAATTCCATAATGTTTTATTAAACTTTTACAATGAATATTAAACTCTGATTTGCCACAATATATTAATGTAACAGTGAGAAATCTAATGTCCCTTTAAGACACATTAAATTCCTCATTCCTGAAAATGGTTATTGTTTTTCATTAACTGCAATGTTTTATATCACCTTACCACTGGAAAGAATTTCTTTAATTATAAGTACAGTTTGTAAATTTACCTTGTTTCAGCAAACCAATTTTCTTTTCTCTTTTATCTCTCTCACACCCAATTTATAAAATGTTACTCTTTTGAAGACTGTTTAAGATCTGTCTTAATTAGGATATTTACATGCTCAGATGTTATTATTGGACTAATTCTATGGAGAATTGCATATATTTAATGCCAAACATTTTTTGTTTGAATTTCTGGAATTTTAGTTTTGATGTCGGAATAAAGGTGAGGATGAGTATACTTGGAAAAACAGATGAAGTGACTAAATTTTATTTTATCTATTAAAATAATATGTATCTCTGTATTTCTATCTTAAAATAATTTCTTGATAATATGAGAGGTGAGGCATGGATGAATCAGTAGTAGAAGAGTGGGGAAAATAGAATTTCTACAGAAATGCTTGAAGCAATTAATAGCGTAACGGAGGCACTATGATTTCTGCAATCCACAGCTATTGTTCAAAGTTTATTGGAAATAGCTGAAGTTTGGTTCTTAAGAAAAAAAATGATAATATCCTGCTCAGAGGGGCAATTAAGATTTCTAACAATTGGTGTTATGAGTTCTGTCCTCCTTTTATTGTATACTGCAACAATAGATATACTTCAACAATAGATGGGAAACAGGTTCAATTTCTATATCAGAACATATTCAAATAATTTTCATAGGGGATATTGATGTACTATATTTACCATTTCACTGATTTGGGCCAAGGTGAAGAGTCTTCTATCCGACATATGTAAAATGTTATAAAACATATATTATTATGTTTTATATAAACATTTAACCGTTTTGGGTACTTTTGACTTGGATGATTGAGTCTTCATGTACATCAGTTAGAACAATTAATCAGTGGAACAGCTTGCCTCCAGAAGTTGTGAATGCTCCAACACTGGACATTTTTAAGAAGATGTTGGATAACCATTTGTCTGAAGTAGTGTAGGGTTTCCTGCCTAAGCAGGGGGTTGGACTAGAAGACCTCCAAGGTCCCTTTCAACTCATTATTATTATTATTATTATTATTATTATTATTATTATTATTATTATTATTATTATTATTATTATTATTATTATTATTATTATTATTATTATTATTATTATTATTATTATTTTGCAATACATTTTGGGGAGAAACCCCTGTTGGTGTGACAAGATTTAGTACATTCCAATGACTCTCTGACTATTTTTATTATTATTATTTTGACTGATGAAATTACTTGGATGAGTAACAAAACATCTCAGATTAACAAATTTTGTTTCATTTGCCATGATTTAAACATTTTAGTTATAAAAGTATCTAGAAATGCAACAGGAAAGGATGATTATTGGGCTATTATGGAGGTGGGGAATTCTGGATCTATTTGTTTAGAGATCTAAGTTCCAGGTTCTCCGCTGAAGAGTTTATATAATTTTCTCAAGAGTAAGATCAGGAAATGCTGGAGAAGAAGCCAGAACAAGATAGATCCGTCTTCTTAGGGAAGATCCATATGTATATAATAAGATGAGATGTAACTCTTAAAATTAATAACTTATTATATATTGGATGGGTTGATTCTATTTGGAAGAAGCACTCCCGAAGGTACCAAACAATCAAGCCATATAGGACTTCATAGATTAAATCTAGAGCTCAGAAACCAAATCCAGATTCACAAATCCAGATTTATTCACCAAAAGATAAGTCATTGCATTCTGCACCAGCTTCTTAGTAAAGGCAGCCCCATGTAGATTACATTGCAGTAGTTGTGGTACAAGACACCACATGGCCAAGGCTTCCTATTCCAAGTGGGCCACAACTGATGTACCAGGTACAACTGGGCAATATTTCCTCCTGACACAGCTTCTACCTGGCTATCTAGTAGTGATCCTAAGGGGACTCTCAAACATCTGTTGCTTCAGGTAGAGTGCCGTTAAGATCCATAGTTAATTCAGAGTTTAAGCAGCATAAACAGCGAGCAAGCAGCAGTTTTGCCTTCTATGATTCTGTGTCAACCTTCACTCCAGGGAGGTTGTAAGACGGCAATGATATCACTATGATGGCCCTCAGGAACTGTGTATCACCGACATAGTATAATATAAGTATATAAGTATATAGTATAATATAAGTGTAGCTCACAAAATTATCTGCCACAATGTCCTACCTGTTAACGACGACTTCACCTTCAACCGCAATAATACACGAGCTCACAACAGATACAAACTTAATGTAAACCGCTCCAAACTTGATTGCAAAAAATTCGACTTCAACAACAGAGTGGTCAAAGCCTGGAACACTTTACCTGACTCAGTAGTTTCTTCCCCAAACCCCAAAAACTTCAACCTCAGATTATCTACCATCAACCTCACCCCATTCCTAAGAGGTCGGTAAGGGGCGTGCATAAGCGCACAATTGTGCCTACCGTTCCTGTCCTAATGTACCCATGTATTCTTACCTCTTTTACTCTTATTCATGCTTGTACTATTACATTCAATCATGTTTTACTGTTTATACTTTGCTTATAATCATATATGCTTGACAACTAAACAAATACAAATACAAAAAATATAGTGACAGTTCCTTATTCTAAATGTATGGATGACCACTCTCAGCCTAATTCTCAATCCTATAGATCAGGGGTGTCAAACTCGATTTCAGTGAGGGCCGCATCAGGGTTGTGTTTGACCTCGGGGGGCCGGGGTATATGTGTGGCAGGAGAGCATGGCCAGCTCAATGTCATTCATTGAGGCTCTGTTTTCAGCTGCGACGGCCTCCTGCCAGCCTTCTCTGTCAGCAAAAATGGAGCCTGGGAGGGCCATGCACAGCATGCACGGCCTCCGTTTTCAGCCGCAATGGCCTCCCACAACCCTCTGCCAGAGAAAATGGAGCTCGGGGAAGCCACAAGTGGCCTGCCTGGGCTCCATTTTCAGCTGCGACAGCCTCCTGCATCCCTCTGCCTGCAAAAACAGAGCTCGGGGAGGCTGCAGGAGGCTGTCAGGCCGAAAACGGAGCCTGGGCAGTCTGTTCGTGGCTTCCCTGAGCTCTGTTTTCATCTGCAGGAAATCATCGCTGTTGAAAACAGAGCCTGGGAGGGCCGTGCGCAGCCCTCCTGAGCTCTGTTTTTACTGACAGAGGCACTGCAGGCT
Organism: Diadophis punctatus similis; assembly: GCA_023053685.1. Classification (NCBI taxonomy): domain Eukaryota; kingdom Metazoa; phylum Chordata; class Lepidosauria; order Squamata; family Dipsadidae; genus Diadophis; species Diadophis punctatus. Next base: position 10,537,177 of record JALIGW010000014.1, on the reverse strand, counting down.
GATCCTTCACTCTTTCCAGGGCAGCCCCGCTGGCCAGATCTAAGCTCCCCACGGGCCGCATCCGGCCCACAGGCCTTGAGTTTGACATCCCTGCTATAGAGCATAAAAATGGATTTCCTCTATACTTTGAATCTAACTGCTCACCACTACCCTATCTTGGTCTCAAAACGGGAGTGAAATAGTGAAGATAGATGACAGATCTTCAAATGGATTGTGAGGTTCTCCGACCACAATAGACTGGTGAGTCTATATTAATACATTAGTCATGCATTAATGGTAGAAATGTGAAAAGTAAGGTAATTTAGAATGCTAGGTTTTAAAGGGAACATGGGTACATCAGACATTATGTCTGTTTGTGGGGGAAAGTAGCAATGAGTGGGACCGAAATGTTCTGAAGCGAAGTCATGTGATAGTAGCATTCTGTCTGGCAAAGAAGACAATGCAATAAATTAAAAATAGCAGAACACACACACTTCCTGAAAGGCTTTGAGCAGTACCTGGAAAAATAAATAATAGAGTGCCAAAGGATTCTGGAAGAAAAAAAAGGTCTCCCAACCCAAGCAATTGCCTGAAAGGGAGAGGTTCACCTTACATTCCCTGTTGAGAATTGAAGAAACTATCAAAAACAAGGAAGTGGTTAAGAGATACAAATGATTGCAAACATGGCTTCTGAAAAGCTGTAGATATCTTTGAAAATGAGCCTAGGTTTGTGGGGGAGGGGTTTGCTTGCTTCATTAATCTTAATCCCCTTTTTTAATACCCCATATTGGTCTGGTACTTTCTCCCCGATCCTCCTCCCAGTTTTATTCCTTTCACTTCCTTTTTCCCATCCTTCCCTTCCGGGTGCAGTTCCTCTTCCCCCCAATACCATCTTCATACTGTTGTTGTTGTTGTTGTTGTGTTTTTATGTATATTGCTGCTGAATATGGAAAGAGGGCTGAAAATATGGAACTCTATAGAAGAAGGAAGGAGGAGGAGGAGGAGGAGGAGGAGGAGGAGAGGGAGAGAAGGAGGGAGAAGGAGAAGGAGAAGAAGAATGGGAGGGAGATGAGGAAGAAGAAGGATGGAAAAGCGGGAGGAGGAGGAGGAGGGACGGAAAAAAGGAGGGAGAAGGACGAGGAGGAGGAGGAGGAGGAGGGAGAAGGAGGGAAGAGGAGGAGAAGGGAGAAGGAGAAATCCTACTCTTAGTAAACCAGATTAATTCATATTTTCTGAGTGTGGCTGAATCCAAAACCCAGTTCATATTTGCAATTTGATGCATTGATTTGAATCCACTTGAGCTGTCAAATTGATTTGATTGGAAGGAGTTATTAAAAAGTGTATGTTGGCATATGGAAAAGTCCACTGGAACTTCTAATCCATCCCACAGCCCTCACTTTGCAATGATTTCATAAAACCAGCTGATAGTTCTGGGATTCAATCTGGAGAGGTACCGTAATTAGATTGCATCACTTTCCTATTGGGGAACATGCCTCATAGTTTGAAAGGGGGGGGGGGGTAAGTTCCAACCCAAAGCGGATCTTTAAAGGGAACAAATGAGCATGTCTTGTGGAGCCCTGCATGTTAAATACAAAATGTCTAAGGTTCATCACTTTTTAATGCATGACTTTAAATGTGCAATTTCAGCAGCAAACAATATAGTACTACAATGCTGTCAAGAAATGATGGAACAGTTTGATTATTTTCTCCTTTTGGGGGTGGTGAAGATACAGTAATTTGTAATTTCGTTAAATGTGCTATGGAAATGCTTCCATTTTAGCTTCAGCCAAGCTTACAAACACGTTTGCAGTCAACTAATAGCAAGGCAAGTGCAGAAGACTTATTTATTGACAAAATGACTCTTTTTCAGACTGTATATTATTTATTTATTAGTGAGACTTATATACCGCCTCATAGTGCAAGCACTCTCTAACGGTTTACACCATTAAGCAATGTATATTTATATTGCCCCCAACAATCTGGGTCCTCATTTTACCTACCTCGGAAGGATGGAAGGCTGAGTCAACCTTGAGCCCGTGAGATTTGAACAGCTGAACTGCGGATCACAGTCAGCTAAAGTAGCCTGCAGTACTGCACTCTAACTGCTGCGCCACCTCGGCTCTAGTAATATTAATATATATTTGGAGGTGGGTGAGTTGTGTTAGAGAGCCACTGTGTCCCATTTATGCTGTTGGATATCATTGGTATGATCCAGACTGAAATACGGGTAATCCTCAACTTACGACTACAATTGAGCCCAAAATTTCTGTTGCTAAATGAGACAGCTAAGTGAATTGTGCCCATTTGGCAACCTTTATTGCCATAGCGGTTAAGTGAATCACTGCAGTTATGAAGTTAGTAACACATTTGTTAAGTGAATCTGGCTTCCCCATTGACTTGGCTTGTCAGAAGGTCGCAAAAGGGGATCACGTGATCCCGGGACACTGCAACCGTCATAAACATGAGTCAGTTGCCAAGCGTCTGAATTTTGATCATGTAATCATGGGGATGCTTCAGTGGTTATAAGTGTGAAAAACAGTTATACCGTATTTTTCGGAGTATAAGATGCACCTTAGTTTTGGGGGAGGAACATAGGGAAAAAAACTACCTACCAGGTATTCATCTGGCTAGCGTCCTTAGTCTGTTCAGCTTCAGCACATTATTTTATCCCCTGGTTAGGGCTGAAAAAACCTTTTTCAGAGGGAGTAGGAATGAAAACAAGCCTGCAAAGACTTAGGGCTGGTAAAAAATACTTCGAGGGAGTAGGAATAAAAAATGCTGCAAGCCAGTAAGATCGTTAGCACCTTGTTAGGGCTGAAAAAACCTTTTTCAGAGGAGTAGGCATGAAAACAAGCCTGCAAAGGGGAGTAGGAAGCCAGGAAGATCGTTAGCACCACCTTAGGGCTGGGGGGAAAAAGCTTCAGAAAAGCTACATTCGGAGTATAAGACGCACCCAAATTTTCAGCCTCTTTTTGGGAGGAAAAAGGTGCGCCTTATACTCCAAAAAATACGATAAGTCACCTTTTTTTCCAGTACCATTGTAACTTCAAACTGTCACTAAATAAAGTGTTGGAAATCAAGACTACCTACCGGTATATTTTATGACTAGTAGCTGGATACCCGTTCTTCGCTATGAAACTATGTGATCGGGCTTGATACATTGACAGTTAAAGCTTGAACATTAATGAGTAGTTATGATCAGCCTCTCCTCTCCCCTTCTCTCCCTCAGGCTTGTCCCACAGAAGCTGTCAGGCCTGGAAGCCATCTTTTACCTTTTTGTATTCAGGCCTGCCACATTTTCTACTGTGGGAAAATGGGAGGGGGGATTATATGAAGTACGTGATATGTAGTAGTCTAAATAACATTCTTTCCAGAAAGTCAAGGCTGCTGTGCCCGGCAGCTGTGATGAAGTGACTGGGAAGCATCTTCAGTTTTGGATGATGCCTGATTGGATCGTATGATGGACATGTGGGTGCTGGGCAGGGACTTGAACTTTCGTTTCGGTGGAGAAAACCCGGAATCACTAGCCTTTCAAAGGTTTTCATAACTACAGATGTTAGAGCAACTGAAACTGAAAAGAAACTGAATGACTACAGACCAGTTGCTCTAACATCTGTAGTTATGAAAGCCTTTGAAAGGCTAGTGATGTCCCATTACGGATCCACTGTTAGACCCCCTGCAATTTGCATACCGAGCAAATAGATCGACAGATGACACTGTTAATATGGCTCCTACAATATCTTGAATATCCAAAGACCTACGCAAGGGTCCTCTTTTTAGACTTTAGTTCAGCATTCAATACCATCATACCGGACATTCTTCTAACTAAACTAAATCAGCTAGCGGTACCTGAACACACTTGTAAGTGGATCACAAGCTTGCTAACAGACAGGAAGCAGCAGGTGAAGCTAGGCAAAATCACATCAGATATCTGAGCTTGCCCCACAGAAGCCTCTCCTATCTTATCCCCTTCTCTCCCTTTCAGGTGGGGAGGGGGAGTAGAATGTCTAACTCCTTAGCATGGAGTAGAATGTCTAAACTCCCAGCCCGCAGGCCGAATGAGTCATGCGCTGGCCACGCCCACTGGCAGTTGGAACAGAGTTCTTTTTCAGGTGGGGAGGCGGAGTAGAACGTCTAACTCCTTAGCATCAGAGTGTGTTAATAATAATATAAGAAATAACTAATGATCTGATGGTCATTTTGAAAAATCCTTTCTTACCAAGCACCTGGAAGCCAAGAGGAACATACATGCCAAGTTTCAAGTTTGTAGGCTTTACGGTTCTGGAGATTTCTTGATGATGCATGAGTGGTATTTGGCTTTTATATATATACATAGATTATTACTATAATATATTGTGAAATATTTTACGTTACTATCATGATACTACTCTTAACAAATAGGGTTGGCAAATAAATATGATAAATAAAACAAAAAGATAAATAAGTAATTAAATCCTTAATTTTGAGGGAGATGGAAGTGTAAAGTAGCCTTCAAGTAGCCTGCATTGCCATTAGAAGAATTTCACCCAGGACCTCATATGCTTTGAACTAATTTCTTTTTTTCTCGTTAACAATTTTATTGAGTTATAAGATAACATAAGATACAAAATACCGAAGAAAATAGGAAAACAATGGGGAGAAAGGGGGGAAGAGAAAAGTGGAAGGATTAGGAAAAAAGAGAAAAAAACCATTGACTTCCGACTCCCTCTGTTGCATTAACATCAAACCATAACTTTTTGCTTTTTTATTGCAATATAAACTAGCCATTTCTATAAGCATCTACCAATCTAATTGGTAAAACCCAAAATCAACGTTTCATTCTTCTCCACATCAAGCACAAAGTTCAGAAGCAGTCTCCATGTGGAAACAAAAGTATTTACCGTATCTTTCGGAGTATAAGACGCACCTTAGTTTTTGGGGAGGAAAATAGGGGGAAACAATCTGCCTACCAGGTATTCATCTGGTTAGCATCCTTAGTCTGGTCAGCTTCAGCACATTATTTTATCTCCTGGTTAGGGCTTAAAAAAACCTTCTTCTGAGAGAGTAACAATGAAAGAGCCTGCAAGCCGGTAAGAGCTGGGAAGATCGTTAGCACCTAGTTAGGGCTGGAAAAAACCTTCTTTGGAGCAAGTAGAGCAATGAAAAAAAAACCTGCAAAGACTTAGGGCTGGAAAAACATTCTTTGGAGAGAGTAACAATGAAAAAGCCTGCAAGGTAAGAGCTGGGAAGATCTGTTAGCACCTAGTTAGGGCTGGAAAAAAAAAGCTACATTCGAAGTATAAGACGCACCCAAATTTTCAGCCACTTTTAGGGAGGAAAAAGGTGCGTCTTATACTCCAAAAAATACGGTATGTTCTTTTCTTTAATCAAAATAGTCAGTTTCGCCATTTCAGCCTACTCCATCCGCTTTTGCAACCATTCGTCCAGGGTAGGAATCGAAGTGTTCTTCCATGCGTTGAACTTATTTCTGAACCATATTCTTTTTCATCAAAAGCGATGAGTGGTAGGAAACTGGATATGTTCCCCCCAAAACTGCAGGGACTAGTCACCTGTGTGGGCAGAATCTCGCATTCCTGTGAGGCATTCTTGTCATGACCTAGTTCTTCAGGTTTTTATCGGTCAAAATGTATGTTCAGAAGACTCAATAAAGTGAGAAAGATTGGGCACTTGTGCCTAGTGGTGGCGAAATCTTTCTGCCTTTTATCTTAGTTTTCATGTTTGTGTCTTAAAAAGAGGATTTTAATTTTTCTTTCCTGATAGCTGTGGAGAGAATCCTGCTAATGCTTCCAGTTAATCTAATCTACCAAGTTCCGATTATACTGCTTATTATTATGCATTAATATTAATAGCTTCTCAAAGAACATCTTCCAAATTAATTTAGCATGAAAAAAGATTTCCATCTCTGATACCCACTTTCTCTTTTTCCCATTCTCTTGGTCACTGATTCTTTTTCTCTCTCCTTCTCCCTCTCTTTCATTTTCAGAGAAAGAAAGAGATTGCACATCAGTAAAACTGTTCATTCAGTCAAGAATGCATTCATTCCTGAAAAAAAGTTTCTTGGGAGGAAGAAAAAGAGTTTAGCTAGAGCTAAATAGTTTCTCCTGTTCTATCTTAACTTTAAAGATGTTGATGTTTGCAACATGAATATTTCTTTCACAACTTGATTTCCCCCTAAATTCAGTGTTGGTGAAAGGAAGTGTTGGGTTGATTGAGTAGCAGCATACTCACTGATCTGATAAAGCGCGGTGGCTCAGTGGCTTAATGACGCTGGAGTCTCAGCTGCAGAAGTTCAAGTCCTAGCAGTGTGTGGCAGGGTGAGTCCCTGTCACTTGCCTCAGCTTCTGTCCTCCTAACAATTTGAAAGTGTGTTCTATGCAAGTAGATAGATAGGTACCACTTTGGTGGAGAGACGAGCTGGTGCTCTGTGCAGGCAGTCAGATTCCTGATGGCTCTGAACCTTCCTGGGTGTGGCAGGTTCAATTGTGATTGTAAATTTAAGGACTAGCTATATTAGATATCTTCTTGGATCTTCCCTTCTTGGAGCTGTAATAGGCTGATTTAATTTGATCCACGCAAGAAGAAACAGGGTTTCATCGACATACATTTTGTGAGCATTTCAATGACAATTGAATTGAGCTCACAGATTGTTTGAGAGCCAGCTTGGTCTAGTGGTTAAGACCCAGGGCTAGAAACAGGGAGACTGTGAGTTCTAGTCCTGCCTTAGCCATGAAAGCCAGCTGAGTGATCTTGGGCCAATTCCTCTCTCTCAACCCAACTCACCTCACAGGACTATGTCAAGGTTTTGATTAATGAACCCAAACAAATCAGAACTCTGAGAATTGAATCCACCTCAAAGGTCTTCTTTATTGAGTCCATCATATTGGCACAGATTAAAGGAAAACCAACTCTAAATAATTCCTACGGTTTCAGTATAATTAAAAGAAGAAATAAACCCATCCCCAAGTGTCATAGGTCACGTTGGCCAATTGGCGGGCTTTCCGGGCACTCCTTCCACAACCTTATCCTTATCCATGGAGATGACCTTGGTTCCCGTGAGAAAGTTTCCCGGGGGAAAGAGGTTGGAATACCTAACGAGGTATTCCAACCTCTCCCCCCCCCTTTCCCTTCTGTGTGGCAACTGAGGAACAGTAAAATGGCTTCTGCCAGGTTCGGTTCAAAGTTGAAAGACTGTTGTTGTGGGGAAAATAGGAGAAAGGTATGTTGGATATGTTTGTCACCTGATGTTACTTGTAAAAAAAGGTGGGATGCAAATAAATAAAATGTGGCATCTTTGGTATATTGACTTAAATTTCTAGACAATGTTGTAATCCTTATGGGACCAAGGCACTCTGTTCTTTGTTGCTTAAAATAACAGAATAACAGAGTTGGAAGGGATCTTGGAGATCTTCTAGTCCAACCCCCTGCTCAAGCAGGAAACCCTATACCATTTCATACAAATGGTTGTCCAGTCTCTTCTTAAAAACTTCCAGTGTTGGAGCACGCACAACCTCTGGTTAATTGTTCTCACTGTCAGGAAATTTCTCCTTAGTTCGAGGTTGCTTCTCTCCTTGATTAGCTTCCATCCATTGCTGGAAAATAATAATTTGGCCTCTTTGTTTTGTTTGCTTTCTCCCTGAATGCAGAAATGCCAGGAAGCCCACGCAACCAGTTTACCTTCAGACCACTGCCACCTCCGCCGCCACCTCCCCACGCGTGCACCTGCAGCCGGAAGCCTCCTTCAGCAGCCAACTCCCTCCAAGCCAGATCGTTGACCACCCGCAGCCAGCCAAATCCAGCTGCCCCATCGCCCCCAAATACCCAGGACTCTGTGCATCTTCATAACAGTTGGGTTCTGAACAGTAACATACCACTGGAAACCAGGTAAAGCATTTCAAAAGTTGCTGTCTTGTCAGAAATTTTCTTGAAAGCCTCCAGTGATGGAGCACCCACAACTTCTGAAGGAAAGCCATTCCACTAGTTCAGGGGTCAGCAACCCGCGGCTCTGGAGCCGCATGTGGCTCTTTCATCCCTCTGCTGCGGCTCCCTGTTGCTCAAAATATGCGTCACAACCGCCAATGTGTGATACCTGCTGGCACACAATTTATTGAGCTTTTCGACCCCCGGTAGGCCAACCATGGATAAATCCAAGAAAATAAAAGTTTCAGAACAGCCGCTCAGGAAATAGTCAGGCACGGGAAGGGTTTTGTGGCTCCCGGTGTTTTATTTTCTGTGGGAAATGGGTCCAAATGGCTCTTTGAGTGTTTAAGGTTGCCGACCCCTGCACTAGTTAATTGTTCTCGCTGTCGGAAAATATCTCCTTATTTCTTGGTTGAATCTCTCCTTGATCAGTTTCCATCCATTGTTCTTTGTCTGGCCTTCGGGTGCTTTGGAAAATAGCTTGACCCCCTCCTCTCTGTGGCAGCCCCTCAAATATTGGAGGACTGCTATCCTGTCTTCCCTGGTCCTTCTCTTCAGTAGATTAGCCATGCTGAATTCTTATAACTGTTCTTCATATATCTTTTAGCCTCCAGTCCGTTAATCATCTTTGTTGCTCTTCTCTGCACTCTTTCTAGAGTCTCAACATCTTTTTTATTGTGTGGTGACCAACACTGGATGCATTTATGGCCTGTTGCAGCATCCTGCTATCACATTACTGCATTTTATGACAGTTTTGCCAAAAACTGGCATTGACTTGTCATTTTTGGCAAAACTGTAAACCACAGTGTTTACGTAATGACTGTGGATTTGCTTAACGACTCTAGTGATTCACTTAATGGCCACTGTGAACATGATCATAAAATTGGGCTAGTCATGTGTCCAACCCATTTTACAATGGTCAGAAGTTACAACCATTATGGCCATAAGTCGAGGATTACTTATAATTACAACCTTGTATTCCAAGCAGGAATACTGTATATGTCCCCCACTTTCTTAGCCTTTCTGGGCAACTTTCAAAAATATAATAGACAATCAGGAGCGGGTTCCTAATTTTTTTACTACCACTCTGTGGGCGTGGCTTATTTTGTGGGCGTGTCTTGCCAGCCATGTGACTGGGTGGGCGTGTCTTGCCAGCCATGTGACTGGGTGGGCGTGGCTTCTCAGACTGCTGAAGGGAGGGGAACTGAGATAGGTCCTGCCGCCCATTCCCCCTCCCCTCAGCAGCTCGAGAAGCCTCAAACGTGCGAAAATGCCTAGGATCATCACCGCGCGTTCGTGGCTTCTCGGACTGCTGAAGGAAGGGGAATGGAGATAGCTCCTGCCACCCGTTCTTTCAGCATCTCACGCGCTCCCTCAGCCATCCTGCCCTGCTTGGACTCACTGTGGGGTAGGAAGGCAGTGCATGCGCAGTGCTGGAAGCTCGGCTTCTGGGCATGCGCAGAAGAAAATTTTAAAAAGAATTTAATTTATTTTTTTTAAAAAATGGCGGCGCACAGGCACCGCCAACTGACCGCACCAGTTCTGTGACGTCACCAGCGGGCCGCTACCGTTGCTATGGAGTGGACCGCACCGGTAGGAACCCACCACTGTAGACGATCATACAAACATGAAATGTAGAGCATTACAAACTAAAAAAAGGAATGGCTTCATGTTACAATATTTTGAAAATCTGGGTAATTTTTTAAACCACTTTCTGGGCTTCAAATGCTTCGAATCAATGGACAATTGGTTCCATGACCTGAGTTACATACAGAAAGCAGAATTAATTATTGATCTCAGACACATCTTTAGTTGTGGGATGAACCAAAGATGCCCCATTGATGGCTTAGTAGACCACAGGAAAGTAGACATTTCTTCTAATTAACTTAGCTAAAAGAAAGAGGGAAAGGAATCAGTATTTGTATATGTTGTGTCTCTAATACAGCAATATGCTGTCAACCTCTTAATTGTGTCAGTTTTATTTTCTTCAAAAACCTTGATAAGAAAGCATGTGTAAACCCAGATCAAACTTTTTCCTTCTCTTTTCTTCTCCTATGTACTATAAAGAGTACTGTAAGCTTCCGATTTCCTTTTAAGCAGTTTACCAACCTCAAGACCTGATGTTTTGTTAAACCAGTGGTAAAAGAGATCAGTCAGGTATCCTGAATCTGCATTTACTTAAAAGCCACTACAATGAACATTTGTGGAATGGTTTTATACCTTCAAAATGAGTTGAAAGCTAATTGCAATTTGTACATTAGGGAAACGGTGCAGCTGTAAAAGTAACATATGGATAAGCTTCTCTGAAGTGTTCAGCAATCCTGGCTTCAGAAGAATTATCCCAATGCTGTTTAAAATAGCAAAAAAAAATCTGTCTCTTGGGTTTTGGAAAAGTAGATATAGTAACAAACAATGGACAATATATTTGAGCATAGAATAGAATATAGAATAATAGAGTTGAAAGGGACCTCAGAGGTCTTCTAATCCAGTCCCCTGTTCAAGCAGGAGACCCTCTTTCATTTCAGACAACTGGTTGCTTCTTAAAAGCCTTCAGTGATGGAGCACACACAACTTTTGGAGGCAAGCTATACCATTGGTTAATTGCTCTCACCATTAGGAAATTTGTCTTTGGTTCTAGATTGGTTCTTTCTTTGTTAAGTTTCTATCCATTGCTTCTTGTCTTGCCTTTTGGTGCTTTGGAAAATAGTTTGCCACCCTCGTCTTTGTGGAGTCGTGGTGTCACAGTGGTTAGAATGCAGCATTACAGGCTTCTGCTGACTGATGGCTGCCTGCAGTTCGATCCTGACTGGCTCAAGGTCGACTCAGCCTTTATTATTTATTTATAAGTGTGTGTGTTGGGGAGAGGGGTGTTTGTTTGTTTGTTTGTTCTACTTGAGCATAAGCAAAGTCTCTTTTTTCTTCTAAAAATGATTTAATGAGACTCACCATAAGTAGTGTAGGGTTTCCTGCCTAAGCAGGGGGTTGGACTAGAAGACCTCCAAGGTCCCTTCCAACTCTGTTGTTGTTATTATTATTATAACAATTGATCTTAAGACAGGTGTTCCCTCCCCCCTTTTGCATAGCTGCATGAATGAAAAGAAAGAGAGGGACGCTGGGGGTTGGGCAGGATCCTTACACCATCAGACACATGGGATGGCAGCTGTTTTACTGTTTTAAATCTCTGTTGCGTAATATGCTGAAATCTATCTAATAGCTATAAGCTGGGTATTTTTGTATTCTTATTTTTTTAGGGTCTGCTTGGGTGATTTGTAATCTCAAAGAAGATTTAAAGGCATTTATTTCTGTCCCCCTCTAATAGAGAGAAGAGATAATTCAGAATGTACATGTTGTGTGCTCCTAGGGAACCAAATCTGATTCTTAAAACTGATTGGTTACCATTAGCTCTAGATATATTAAAATATTAAATATTTATTAAAAATAAATAAAATCAGGTCAGGGCTGTTTTTCTTCCAACTGGTTTCGTTTGTTTTTATAATCGCTTTAATATGTTCATACTCCACCCTACAGTTCTGATGATATTCAGCATGGCTCATGGTATCCATCATTATTGTTAAGTGTTTTCACATGGTTTTATCGGAACGTATTACATTTTTAAAAAGATCACATATCTAAATAATTCCTGGACTAAATGCGTTATACTCTAAAGCACGGTGGATTTGATTTAAATCAAGTCGATTTAAATCACCATTTAAATCATGATTTAAATCACTAGTAAAAAGGCTTGATTTAAATCAATTTAAATCATAATTTTTAAAGAGCAACTGTTATCTCTGTCCCACAGAGGCTTCTTCTCTGACCCACTGTTGACTCACCGACAATCCCAATGTTGCAGAATATACAGCCTCATCAGGGGCAGGTTCCTAATTTTTTTACTACCATTCTGTGGGCGTGGCTTATTTTGTGGGTATAGCTTGCCAGCCATGTGACCGGGTGGGCGTGGCTTGCCGGTCATACATTAGTTATTTCAGAGAGATGTTACTACTATTTTTGCTATTTTATACCTTACATGAAAAGCTTTGCATACAAAGTGCGTTTTACACCATGGCAACACAGCAACCTTTATATGCAGAAAATGCTATAGTTAAAAGACAAGCAAGTCTCATACAGCATTTTTGGTTTCAGTCATAGATTCCTTAGACGAAAATATTGAGGACTGTTAAAAGAACAGTATCTTTTAACAGTCCTCAATGTTTTCGTCTAAAGAATAACAGTATAAAACTGTATAAAATTAACAGTATAAAAGGTTAAGCTTTCGGAAAACGCCCACTTTGGGAAGCTTTAGGCAAAAGCGAAGGAAAAGTGTCAAATGCGAGCTTCTTATTATTTTCAAGTGAAGGGATGGGGAAAGGCTTAATTGTCAGGTTTCTGGGCATGCGCAGAATAAATTTTTTTTAAAAAAGCAATTTTTTTTAAATGACGTCGCCCAGGCACCGGCAACCAACCACACCGGTACTGTGACATCACCAGCGGGCCGCTACCGGTGCTATAGGGTGGACCGCACCGGTAGGAACCCACCATTGAGCCTCATGCTACATAACTAAGCTCCATTTCATGCTGAATAAACTAAATCATTAATGTATCTTAAATAGGAAACTATCTTTAGATAGATTTTTACTCCAAAAGCGTTTTATCAAAATAAATTTGATAAAAATAAAAAAAAAATCCGATTTAAATTAAAAAAATCCAATTTAAATGTTAAAAAATCCAATTTTTTATTTTAAAAAAATCATCGATTTTTATCCACCCTGCTCTAAAATACATTCAAAGAAGTAGCAGAAAAAGAGGGAATTGACACTAGGATAGGAAACAGAAAAAAATGATATCCGCTATATATTAATCATCTTTGTACGGGTAAAAAAATATTGTATGTAGGACAGACTGTATGATGCTTGGTCCCTTCCAGCTTTATAAATCTATGATTTTTTAACCATCAGAGTGAATTTGCAGGTTGTTAGTCTGTAGAGATTCTCAGTCATCCAGGTCATGGTTGTCCCAAAGTTGCTTTTTTCAGGAGGCAACTGGACTTTCTTGTTTTTTCTTTCGCTTCTTATCCAAGAAGCTTCTTCAGCTCTGACAGGATAGTTGGGAATTGAATGATTTATATTCCTTGCAGACAGCTGGACATTTGCATCCTTTTAGGGGGTCATTGAAGCACTTTGTGTGAAGCCTTGGAGGTAAACGTGGAGGTTAATCTGTGTCCTCAGGGTCACCTGAGTGGTGCTCCTGGTTCCTGTAGTCTGCATTTTTTCCTCTGGAAATCCATTCCTACTCCCACACCATTCAAAGGGTGTTCATCCCAAATTGTGTAGCTAAACATCTATAGAGAATCTCAGTCATCCAGGTCATGGTTGTCCCAAAGGTGCTTTTTCAGGAGGCAACTGGACTTTCTTGTTTTTTCTTTGAAGACATTTCGCTTCTTATCCAAGAAGCTTCTTCAGCCTCTGACAAGATAGTGGGGAATAGAAGGATGTATATTTTTGGCAGACAGCTTGATATTTTTGTCTTTTAAAACCTCTGGAAAGCATCCACACCCACTTCTCCTGGTCTAGACCAGTGTTTTTCCACTTTGTCAACCTTAAAATGTGTGGACTTCAACTCCCAGAACTCATCAGGCAGAAGGTTTTAAAATATGCGAGAGCCCATTTAGACTCGTGGTTAAAACACCAGGCTAGAAAGCAGGACACTGTGAGTTCAGGTCCCACCTTAGCCATGAAAGCGAGATGGGCCAGTCACACTCTCTCAGCCCAACCCACCTCGTGGGGTTGTTTGGGGGGAAAGAGGAGAAGGAAGAAATATTAAGTATGTTTCCTGCCTTGAGTTATTTGTAAAAATATTAAAGGCGGGATACAAATTAAATAAGGTGTGGACTTCAACTCCCTGATTATTTGGAACTCTGGCGGCTGACGTCCACACATCTTAAAGTTGCCAAGTTAGGACAAACACTAGTCTAGAACTGTGTTTCCAGAGAAAACCAGAAACTGACTATTTATAGAAGTAAAGATTTGGATGGTGCCCTTTCCATTTATTGTATAAAAGCCTGGGAATGGATGCTTCGTTTAGCATTAGTGATGAAGCAAGATCCTTCATTGCTTCAAAGATAACTGGCTAGCTTAGGGGTTGGAGCATAAAAGGCATGACGCATAACATTCTCTTCCAGATCTTTGCTGCCCATCATTTAACATTAGTAGCCTGCAGTAATTGTTTCTCTTCGCTTAATCATAACACTGGCTTCGCCGGTTCCAACTCGTTTCGGGGGGAAAGCTGAGCATTAAAAAGGAATTTGGAAGACGGAAGCGAGATCTTCTTATAGAGGCATAAGAACGAGGAAACTGAAAACCTTGGTTTGTTTCAGGATGCAGGGAAGCTTTATCTCATGGAAGATGGTTTTGAAGATAAGGGATACAAAGCCTTTTACAAGCTTTGAAATAGACAGGAAACCAATGCAAGGATTTAAAGAGGGGCACCAGGTGGTCAGGATAACAAGAGAAGGAAATCGTAGCATTGGGATAATCCTTAATAGCAAAGGTTTTTTTTAAAAAAAAGATGCAAAGGAAATGAAAAAAAAATGTATTAACAGAGCAGATTTAAAAACTGTAACATCATAGCACATAAATACAGGCAGGGAGCATTAATGAACAAATAGATGGAGAGCTTTTTTGTCCTTTGAACATTTGGGATAATAAAATGTGTTTAAACTGATACCTAAAGGGCGATAGAAGCTAGCCCATCTCTCTCCAGGTAGAAACACATAAACAAGGCTCAGCGACAGAAAAAGCTCTAATTCAGCCATTATCCACCCTAACTTTGAAGAAAATTAACATCCTGGAGCAAAGTCTTACCTAACCTCTTCCAGTCCCATTGATGATACCAAGAACATCTCATTCTTAAAAGCAATGTCACGACTGTTTTAAGAAGATAACGATCGTGACAAAGAGCAAGGATAATGTTTTTAAAAATCTGTGTCAGACAATAAAGGATAAAGAAAAAGCTCAATTTTGCACGTTCTTATTGCCATCTTATACAGGTAGTCCCCAACTTACGACCACAATTGAGCCCAAAATTTCTGTTCTTAAGTGAGACATTGGTTAAGTGAGTTTTGCCCCATTTTACAATATTTCTTGCCACAGTTGTTAAGTGAATCACTGCAGGTGATAAATTAGTGATCTGGTTGTTAAGTGAATCTGGCTTCCCCATTGACTTTTGCTTGCAAAAGGTGATCACATGACTCCGGGACATAAGTATGAACCAGTAGCCAAGCTTCTGAAATTTGATCACATGATCATGGGGATGCTGCAAAGGTCATAACTGTGAAAACCGGTCATAAGAGACTCTTTTCAGTGCCGTTGTAACTTTGAGCAGTCACTAAATGAACCGTTGTAAGTCGAGGACTACCTGTATAAATTTATTTCTCCACCCCCCCATGCTGTAGAACAAAGAACTCAGATACTGTTATCTCCATTCTCCTGCGCATGTGTGGTTGATACATATGATTTGCCTCGTCACTCTGGCTTATTGTCTTTATAGGATCCTTAAACTATCTATTAAGTGGAACATGCTTTCCATCAGCTGTCACCAGTGGTGGGTTTCCACTTACCTTTGCTACCAGTTCGGGAACGGGAGCGTACGCACAATGCTTCTGTGCATGCACAGAACCTTCTGCGCATGCGCAGAACGTCCGTGATGATTTCCGGGCGGGTGGGCGGAGCCTCCCGCTGCCACTGTTACTAGTTTGCCCGAACCAGGCTGAACCGGTAGAAACCAACCACTGGCTGTCACTCTGATTGTCGTTGGCACCGAAAATGGTGCTCGGGAGGGCCGCGGGCGACCCTCCCTAGCTCTGTTTTCACTAGCAGAGGGTTGCAGGAGGCTGTCACAGCCGAAAATGGAGCTTGGGAGCCCGTTTTCACTGGCAGAGCGCTTGGGCCACCACAGGTGCCTCCGACGAGTGATGTCAGGCTGGCCACGCCCACCCCGGCCCCATGAGATCAAACACAACCCTGATGCGGCCCTCAATGAAATCGAGTTTGACACCCCTTTCTAGTTCCTTAGTCTCTAGCCCACGGGTCTCAAACTCGATCGTGTCACGTGACATATCATGATCTATCGTGACTTTTTTGCCTTTGCGGAGCCGGGGTGGGCGTGGCCTGCATGTGACACATCTGGCCCGCAGGCCGCCAGTTTAACAGGCCTGCTCTAGCCAATCGCTGAGGAGAAACTCCTACAGAACAGTAGAACTTCCTTCTGAGTGGAAGAGCATTGGATGGCATTTTGAAGACTTGTGTAGATGTAGTGCTAAAACGTCCTTCAGAATTCTGACTTGCCAGTAATGAGCAAATGTATTGATGCCACAGGAAATCTTCAGGATAGCAATAGCCATGGGAATGTCTGAACCAGTCAAGAATGCTGTTCCTGGTTTTGCTGTCCCCGTTTCAAATTATGCCAGCTGTACTTGAGGTGCTGAACTAGGAGTTGGACAATCTGTGTTTGTTTGTTTGTTTGTTTGTTTGTTTGTTTGTTTGTTTGTTTGTTTATTATTTATTTATTTATTTATTTATTATTTATTTATTTACTTACTTACTTACTTACTTACTTACTTACTTACTTACTTACTTACTTATTGGTTCTTCTATGCCGCCCTACTCCCGAGGGACTCAGGGCGGCGTACGGCATTATGTAAGAACACTAGATAATAAACAGCAATTAAAACAAAGTTAAAAAGTTAAAAATTGAACAGTTAAAAATATTCACCACCAGACATACCGGGGGAGAGCTCAGATGGAACTAGTCTCAACCCCCTGCCTGCAGGAAGAGCCATGTCTTGACGGCTTTTCGGAAGGCCAGCAGGGTGGGGATGGTTCGGGTCTCTGGGGGAAGTTGCTTCCAGAGCACGGGGCCCCCCACAGAGAAGGCCCTCCCCCTAGGGTCTGCCAGCCGGCATTGTTTGGTTGTTCCTGCCTTTGGCAGTGGAAGCCAGTGTTGTGTTCCTGCCTTTGGCAGTGGAAGCCAACTGGATGACTTTGGGTCAGTTGCAGCTTCTCAGTTGTCATGAAAACTGCAGGAACTTGTCTTTATAGTTAGGACTAACTCAAAGCCATGCACACTAATGCGTGCATGCACACACACACACCCATTGACTTACTACATTTAAAAAAAAATAACCATCAACATCCTCGCCGACCATTTTCTATAAGAGTCCTAATTCACTAGTGAAGTGGCCCAAGGTAAGTGCAATAATTATATGAAACTATATAATTTATGCTTGACTGGGAATTATGTGTTGGGTCTGATCTTCTCCAAAATCCATTGCTGCACCAGACTGATGGCCAGGATTGAGTGTATAAAATGAAACCTAAAGTGATTTATTTCCTAGGGAAAATAAAACAACTTAGACAGTTGCAACACTTTCCTGAACTAGAAACTTTGAAGGTAATTATCAGGCAGATGTGACACTTCTCTTAATGAGTCATTACTTTCCTATTTTGAAATAAAAATGATGGCACTGCTTAATTTTGCAATGCTTTTGGCTCTATATGTGTTATTCTGACATGCTTCTCGTACATGGCATTTTCTGTCTAATTAAACAATAACTCTAACCTCACTTGGGGCACATCACCTTTTTAAAAGGCATGCTGAGCCTTAGAAGCTCCATCTGACAATTCTTGTATTGAGATTTTCATGGTGCCCTGTTGGAAGAAGGAGACTGAAAATAGTTCAGAAATCTCTGCTATAAAGCAGAACCAGTAAACCTGATCATTACCCCATCAAGCTCAGTTTTTTTCAGTTGATAAATGTATTGGCCTTCCGTCTGACTTAATCATTCATGCTAGAGCAAGTTGTCATTTGAGTGGTTCATTCTATTTGTCTGTCTATCTTCTCTCTCTCTCTCTCTCTCTCTCTCTCTCTCTCTCTCTCTCTCTCTCTCTCTCTCTCTCTCTCTCTCTCTCTCTCTCTCTCTCTCTCTCTCTCTCTCTCTCTCTCTCTCTCTCTCTCTCTCTCTCTCTCTCTCTCTCTCTCTCTCTCTCTCTATATATATATATATATATATATATATATATATATATATATATATAATTGATACCTATCTAGCACTGATGATGTTACCTAGTTTGGGTAATGAAATGTCTGCAAGGAAACAACCAAGCTCATGAAGCACCAAGGAACCCATCCATCCATCCTTCCATCCATCCACCCACCTACCTACCTACCTACCTACCTATCACTGTGTGTCTGTCTGTCTGTCACTGATATCTGTCTAGCACTGATAATGTTACCTAGTTTGGGTAATGAAATATCTGCAAGAAAACAACCAAGCTCAGGGAGCATCAAGGAACCCATCTATCTATTTGTCTGTCTGTCTGTCTAGTTATCCATCTCCCTCTATTTCTATGTGTGTTATCTGTCTGTCTATCATTTGTCTATTTCTTCTTCTTCTTCTTCTTCTTCTTCTTCTTCTTCTTCTTCTTCTTCTTCTTCTTCTTCTTCTTCTTCTTCCTCTTCCTCTTCCTCTTCCTCTTCCTCTTCCTTTTCCTCTTCTTTTCTTCTTCTTCTTCTTCTTCTTCTTCCTCTTTTTCTTCTTCTTCTTCTTCTTCTTCTTCTTCTTCTTCTTCTTCTTCTTCTTCTTCTTCTTCTTCTTCTACTACTACTACTACTACTACTACTACTACTACTACTACTACTACTACGAGACTGTGGGGAGGCTAGGAAAGCAAAGAGACAAAAGAAACAGAGTCACTTGATAGCTTTAGCTCATAAAGAGGAACTTGGTCCACGGGATGAGATATTTCTGGGAAGAAAGATTTCAGATCAATCAAAGAGACTCCACCTGAATAAATTCATTATGCATAAGAGTTGGAAATTGTTCTTGCAGTTGCCAGGTTTTTGTATTTATTCCCCAGACTAGCATGAAAAGATATTTCGCTGATGGTGTTCAAGTTGTCATCAGCGTCATCATTTAGAGGGGTATAGGCTAGGCATACACATATGTTAAGCTCAAGCATAATTTGCTAATACATAAAAGCTTAGAGTTGGCTAGAACTGAAAACTGACATTCAGAGAAAAATATGCTTAAAAAGTCCAACTGTTTCTGGCGTAATTATCTCTAAAGGAGGCAAAGGCATAAAGAGAGAAACTGTTGGTAAAATAATGCAGACAATTACTGAGACTTAAAACTGGAAATAAACAGTTCTCCATTGTCTTGTAAGGTAGGTAAGAGAAAAGGTAACTATTATGTAGCACTGCTGTTTTCAATCGAATCCTTTCAAACTCATATACCTAGACCGGGTTTGACTTTTTAAAAAAATTACCACCATTTTGTTACAAGGAAAACAAATGAACTCCACAGGTTTTTTTTTTTAGAGTCCTCAGTTATTCTTGTGTTACTTAGAAAATCCTTTCACAAGAAAACCACAATGAGAAAACAAAAAGCATATTGTAGACTGCAGTTTAATAGTAGCAACCATATCATTTCATTTCCATATACAAACTTACCAAACTGAAAATTGAAGAAGGAAAAATATTGTAAAAATAAGATCTAAAACAAGCTAAGCTTTGGGTGAAGCCTTACTTACAAAGTCAACACAGAACACATGGATCCTATGGATTGTGGATATGGTCATTTTGCAAGAAATGTTCCAGTGATTTTAAATACTTATTGATTTGTTTGCATTGGCAAAAAACTCTGGCATCTGACATGGGCAACCTTATAAATCAAATAAATAATTTTGTATTTTCTGTATTAAAAAATGTACCTATACATCAGAGGTGGGTTCCTGCTGGTACACTCTTAACTGTTGGTCGCCGCAGAACCGAAGAAGCTGGTGGCATTCGCGGCGCGGGGCTTCCCCCGCCCGCCTAGATGCCACCATTTGCGTTCTTTTGCCCTCTGCACATGCGCAAAGCGTTCTGCTTGCGAAGAGGGCAAAAGAACGCCAATGGCGGCATCCAGGCGAGCGGGGGAAAGCGGGCGGGGGAAGCCCCACGCCGTGAACGCCACCGGCTTCTTCAGTTCTGCGGCGACCAACAGGTAAGAGCGTACCGGCAGGAACCCACGTCTGCTATACATCCACCCATATATACACACATGGAGAGAGAGAGATCATTCTTTGTATGAAAATAATACGTATTTAGTTATTTACTCTTTGTTGTTTACTTATAACCTTCTGTGGGAAAGTTTACCTGAAATTCTTTGAAATAAGTATAACTTTCAGGGTATGGGGAAAAAAAACATAATTTTGTTGGTTTTCCTATGTTTATATGTGCTTTTGTCCCTTATTTCCTTGCATTCTCCACTTTTGGTGACAATGGACACAAAGCTACCATTTCTGCTCTAAAAGGAAGAGTCTCCTTCAAGTCAAGCTTGACTTTTGGACATGCCCTATGCTACGAAAGTCCATTTAATAGCCTTCTTCTGATATGGTTTTTTTATGTCCTAGTCCTAGAATTTTCTATGGCCTCCAATTCAAGTGCTAAACCAGTTGGACCTTGTTTAACTCCTGAGCCAAGACAAGGTCAACCTGATGCCACCATCTTCTGGGCTTAAGTGGGCTCATCCCCACTGTCAACCTCAGCCCAAGGAGATGAATCAATGGACTGAAAATCTTTGAGACCACTTTTTTTTTATGAATTGCCAAATCCCTCATCCCCTTCCTGGGGGCTTGCTTTCTCCTCCCTGACTTGGAAAATGTTATTTATACCTATTCTAGTCTCTGACAGATAGCAATTGTTGCCAGTTGTCTGTCATCACAACAATAATAAGTCCTGTAAAACCAGGCGTTATCATGATAACCATGTCATACTCTTTAATAATTGATATGAATTCACTTAATTCTAGAGCCAAATAACTTTACTATTAGTGGCTTAATCATTAATAGCATTACCATCAATTGCTGTTTATACCTATTTCTTTTGTAGATGTTTTAATTATAATCTTTGAATTGTAAACCATCCAGAGTCACCTGGTTGAGCTGAGTATATAGAAAATGAATGAATGAATGAATGAATGAAATTGTTGCAAGAGAAAAGCAATATATATATTTTAAGCTCTGAAATAATAAAATATTGCAGAATTCCATTGCGTTTAATGTGATAAATGCTCTTCTGATTAGTTAAAAGAGCTTTTGTGAAAATAAGAGACCATCTTTTTTTTTCTTTTAATACTGGCATATGTTGCCAGAGTGGTGTGTAAAACGTATGGCTTGCCATAGCATAAACACTAAGCAATTAATTCACAAAAACAATGTTGAAGAATTAAATACATCTGTTTCATGCCCAGATTGTCATGCTCAACAGTTTCCTGCTATATATTCCTATGAGCGTCACTTCCTGCTCCCTTCATAACAGAATAACAGAATAATAAAGTTGGAAGGGACCTTTGAGGTCTTCTAGTCCAACCCCCTGCTCAGGAAAGCCCTTGCTCAGGAAACCCGCTGTCTCACTGCTCAGGAAACCCTATACCACTTCAGACAAATGTTTATCCAACATCTTCTTAAAAACTTCCAGTGTTGGAGCATTCACAACTTCTGGAGGCAACTTGTTCCACTAATTAATTGTTCTCACTGTCAGGAAATTTCTCCTTAGTCTAGGTTGCTTCTCTCCTTGATTAGTTTCCATCCAGTGCTTCTTGTCCTGCCTTCAGCGGCTTTGGAGAATAGGTTGACCCTCTCTTTTTTTTGGCAGCCCCTTTGATATTGGAACACTGCTATCATGTCACCCCTAATCAGTGGTGGGTTCCTACCAGTGCGGTCCACTCTATAGCACCGGTAGCGGCCCACTGGTGATGTCACACCAGTGCGGTCGGTGCGGTCGGTTGAAAATTTTCTTCTGCGCATGCCCAGAAGCTGAGTTTTCGGCACTGCTCATGCGCTGCCTTCCTACCCCACAGTGAGTCCAAGCAGGGGAGGATGGCTGAGGGAGCGTGTGAGACACTGAAAGAACGGGCGGCAGGAGCTCTCTCAGTTCCTCTCTCTTCAGCAGTCCGAGAAGCCGCGAACGTGCGGTGATGATCCTAGGCGTTTTTGCATGTTCAAGGCTACTCGAGCTGCTGAGGTGAGGGGGAATGAGCAGCAGGACCTATCTCAGTTCCCCTCCCTTCAGCAGTCTGAGAAGCCACGCCCACCCAGTCACATGGTTGGCAAGCCACACCCACAAAATAAGCCACACCCACATAGTGGTAGTAAAAAAAATAGGAACCCGCCCCTGCCCCTAATCCTTCTTTTCATTAAACTAGACATACCCAATTCCAGCAACCGTTCTTCATATGTTTTAGCCTCCAGTCCCCTAATCATCTTTGTTGCTCTTCTCTGCACTCTTTCCAAAGTCTCAGCATCTTTTTTTACCTTGTGGCGACCAAAACTGGATGCAGTGTTCCAAGTGTGGTCTTACCAAGGCATTGTAAAATGGTCTTAAATGGTATTAAATCAATGGTATTAAATATTTATAATATAAATTATAAAGTGGTATTAAATCATGTTGTCATGTTTATTAGAGATTTCTAATTGCAATAACTAGCAACAGGGAAAAAGAAGGAAAAATAGCAGGGGGAAAAAACCCCTGTATTGGATTAGGGAATGCAAAGTTTTCCATCACTGTGTGTTGTTTCTGTCTCTACCAATTGGTTATATTTGTAAACCATGGAAGAAGACAAAAAAAAGGTTCCGTTGGATAAATTGGAATCTCTTCCCTTCCAGGCACTATTTGGAGGGAAAAGGTGTTGTTTTTGTTATTCATTTTTGCTGCATTTGTAGACAGTATATTTAAATGTTCCAAGCTATGCTTACATATATAAACTCCTGAACTGCTATTTTCAGCATTTTTGCTCTTGTATAAAGATTGCCCCATTTTATCAGACAGATAGCAAAGGCATCATTGATGTGTTAAAATAGAGCTATCAACTCTGCACGTATTCATCTAGATTGATAAAGGTTGGATTTATGTGACTATTGTTACTATCTAAGCACCACCATTTTATGGCACTAATACTCAGAAAATAAATAACATTGTCCTGGCAAAGGAATGCTAATACTCTTGTTGAACTAGCAATTTAAAGCAAATTGTAGCCAGCAGTTCCTTGAGAGGCCTAACTTAATGACCATCTTAGTTTTTCTAAAAATAATACATTTGCCATTTGTTATTGACCCATTCAAAATCTCTACTTTAAAAGGACAAATGGACCTGATTTCTGATTGACACACTTCCTTAGCCATTTTCAAGCTGCTCTTTTCTATGTCTGGACTGTTGTTCAGTTCTGGATCATTCTGAATTAATTTTGTAATTATTGTTCGTTATTGAGTGCACACCTGAGTGGCAAATATATTCAGAATTTTGTGGGGGGGAAACCCCCTACCGATTAACATGTTTGATTGGCATGTGACTGGCAGCAATCTACTCTGGACATTTGTTATATCCACATTTGTTATATCCACATTTTGAAGAAAATGGGGAATTGTCACGATGTGAATAATTGCCAGTTGTGCATCTCTACTGTTTTCTAGATTTACTGTATTTCCTAATCAAGCAGACATGTGATATTTTCACTACGCATGCGTGCATTCCAGGAGTTTGTCTCCTCCTACCTCCCTTCTTCTTCGATGCCTCGCCCGAGGCAGACGTGAATCCATGAGCTGAGAAGCTAATCCATTAGCTTATTAAGGGTTTATTTTTTTTGTTATTTTTGTACTGAAATAAACATTTTGTTAATTAGAATTGAATCTTGGTTTTATTTTCTAAGTACGAATGACTTCAGGGAAGCAAGATTCTAAATCGCCTCTTGATAGGAAAATTCCTATCTGACAGGAATAAAATCAAATTGCCATCTTTTCTTCAAAAAATTGTTAAGACAATTCTCAGAATGGGAAAGAAAGCCCAAAAAGAATTTACCAAATTCTCCTTTTTCCATATTCTGTTGCTGGTGTTGCTTCCTTAAAGGCGAGTGAGGGATTTGCTGGCCTTTTGCTTGAGAAATGCCTTCCATCAGATTTCAGAACAACCATTTTATTCCCCATTGTGCCAAGTATTCCTCCACTTACAACTTTTTATTTAGTGACAGTTTGAAGTTACAGTGGCACTGAGAAAGTGACTTATGACCATTTTTCACACAATCGTTGCATCATCCCCATGGTCATATGATCAAAATTCAGCATCTTGGCAACTGGCTCACATTTATGAGGGTTATGAGTATCATGTGATGGTTGCATGGTTGCAGGAGCCGAGGTGGCGCAGTGGTTAAAAGCAGCACTGAAACCTGAACTGCTAGTTCAGCAGTTCAGCTGTTCAAATCTCACCAGGCTCAAGGTTGACTCAGCCTTCCATCCTTCTGAGGTCGGTAAAATGAGGACCCAGATTGTTGGGGGCAATATGCTGAACTCTGTAAACCACTTAGAGAGGGCTGTAAAGCACTATGAAGCGGTATATAAGTCTAAGTGCTATTGCTATTGCTATCTTTTGTAACCTTCCGATAAGCGAAGTCAATAGGGAAGCCAGATTCACTTAACAACCTAATTTAATTTAATTTAATTTAAAGTTCTTATAGGCCGCCCAATCCCGTAGGACTCAGGGCGGGGTACAACAGGAATACCCGTGTTTCCCCGAAAATAAGACCGTCATATATTTTTTTGAACCCTGAAATAAGCTCTTGGCCTTATTGCCATGCACTCAAAAGCCCGATTGGGCTTATTATCAGGGGATGCCTTATTTTGGGGGAAACAGGCTACTAACTTAACAACTGCAGGGACTGACTTAACAAATATGACAAGAAAGAAAGAAATGGGACAGACTCACTTAACAAATGTCTCGCTTAGCCACATAAGAGTTGGGCTCAATTGTGGTCATAAGTTGAGGACTACCTATAAGGTGAGATGGATGGCATAGAAATTTAACAAATAAAAATTAAACAGAAACAATGCAAACCAGAATCAAATCTAGAATTGGCATTGCATGCCCAAATAGCAGGCTCACTATTAACAATTAATATGAACAATTTATGAGGGTTCAGTTGGTGAACATCAAGAAGGAAGTCCTTCAGATATAACAAGAGCTCTGACTACCGTATCTAAATAGCTGTTTTTGCAAAAGTCTGCTTTCAACATTGTTTCTGGAGAGCAGTTTTACATAAGAGCCTAGACCGGCCTTTATTTAATAGCTTCCAGGTATTTGAGATGGTCCCTGAAGATGAAGCCCAATGCTTCTGGAGAATACTAAATTGGAAATAGTTGTCCTAATTATTCAGCCTGAAAACTTGAAACCTGAAGAGAAAGTGGGTGGTGGGATGTAATTGAAACCTGGCCCATGATAGGCTCTTAGCAATTCCTTTGGTAGTTTTGTAGACACGTAGCAGGAATTTTCAGAATCTTAGCTAGGTGGATTGTACATACAAAATGTTTACAAATTACATCTATCCAAACTTGAGACCAAGAAGAGTCTATCAATATCAGACGTCATGGTATATGGGAATGGTATATGGGACGTCATGGTATATGGGAATGACCATGGGGGGGGGGGGATGGAAGAAGGGTCACAGCCAGAGAAATAAGAGGCTGCTTAGCCCATAGCAGGAATGGGGTGTGAAAAATGTCTCATAAAGGACTCTCCCTTTTGGGTTGCAAAGGTAAAGGGGACAGACATACAGGTAGGCCTTGAGTTACAACAGTTCATTTAGTGACCATTCAAAGTTACAACAGCAATGAAAAAAGTGACTTATGACCGTTTTTCACACTTTACGTCCGTTGCAGTGTCCCCATGGTCATATGATCAAAATTCAGATCCTTAGCAACTAGTTCATATTTATGACGGTTGCAGTGTCCCAGGGTCATGGGATCCCCTTTTGGGACCTTCTGACAAGCAAAGTCAATGGGGAACCAGATTCACTTAACAACCGTGTGACTAATTGTGGTGATTCACTTACCAACTGTGGCCTCAACTGTGGTTATGGCTTACTGTGACTGGAACCCTGAATTTACTAACCTACAATGTCTGTTTTAATGCTACATTCTGAGAATTTCTGAATGAACCCTTATCAAAGACAATAACCAGTTCTCAATTTTTATTATATTAACAGTGCCTCAATTTTTAAATCCATTCCCATGAAGCCATCATTACAATAAATGCCACATGGAATAAATGCTATTTGCTCAATAGGTTCACTTTTGTATACTTTTATAAAGTTAACAGTATAGTTATATGCATCTGCGTTATATATGTTAATATATGGAGCTATATCCTAACTAACTCTGCACGAGAATATAGAATCATTCCCACGGGAATAACCATTATTATTTAGTATCTTTCAAAATAAATGTTTTAGAGTTGTAATATGAAGCATCTAATGCTTTGAAATGTTGAGATTTACTCTCCCCGAGAATGTGAGTTAGAGTATTCCAACAACTGTTATGTATTTTTGTAGTTTTTGAACTATCCTGTGAAATATAAGGGAATATATAAAATTAATAAAATGTAAGGCATAATGTGGCTGAAGTTAACAACTTTTAAGTCTCATTGATTACAATAGAACAAGTAAAAAGCAAAGGCTTGTGTTTTTCAACACATTGATATTTGCAGGTTTAAATTCTTTTTCATGGATTTTGAAAGGAAATTCATGTATTAAAATATGTAGATATTGGCATTTCAATACCCAGATTCACTCGTTTAGTGTGTAAATTGATGTGTTGGTTTCAAAAATGCAAAGTTAATTGTTGAAAATATAGATTATGCAATATTAACTTCTTCACACACATACACACACTTCTACTGGGTAAATAATTAATCAAATAGCTACAGTTAATATTCTGTTACATCTATTTCTCACACTTAAGTTCCCAGTAATTTCCTGTCCAAATTGTTGATGAGAACTTCCCCTTACTTTTATCAATGTTAGTAATATCTTGTGATCTCTCAGTAGATAATGATTCTACTTTTAATATTGCTTTAATTAACATTATCATCATTACGTAATAACATTGTCATTATTATGAGTTATTATCTCAATAATAATTTAATCCAAGACAAAATCTAGTTAGCCCTGTCTATAGGGTTATTCTAGATTTTAATACCTCTTTGATAGATCTAGATGTCAAAATGTAACAAAGCCAGAAAACTTTGAACATAATGTATATAACCACTAAAACTCTTGTTTCTATCATTTTAACTAGGGGAAACAGTGCATAATAGGGCAATGATTAGGGCAAGGTATCTCAAATGAACTAATTTACAGAATGCAAACAAAATCCAGGATCCATATGCCAGATGGAATAACGTTTGTGAAAATTATCGTACATTTGATTAATAAATATATATATAAAAATAAAGTTGTAACTGCTTCAGCTCTGCTGAGCTGCAGCCAGGGGCGGGTTCCTAATTTTTTTTACTACCACTCTGTGGGTGTGGCTTATTTTGTGGGTGTGGCTTGCCAGCCATGTGACTTGTGTGGCTTGCAGTCATATATTAGTTATTTCAGAGAGATGTTACTACTATTTTTGCTATTTTATACCTTACATGAAAAGCTTTGCATACAAAGTGTGTGTTACACCATGGCAACACAGCAACCTTTATATGCAGAAAATGCTATAGTTAAAAGACAAGCAAGTCTCATACAGCATTTTTGGTTTCAGTCATGGATTCCTTCGACGAAAATATTGAGGACTGTTAAAAGAACAGTATCTTTTAACAGTCCTCAATGTTTTCGTCTAAAGAATAACAGTATAAAACTGTATAAAATTAACAGTATAAAAGGTTAAGCTTTCGGAAAACGCCCACTTTGGGAAGCTTTAGGCAAAAGCGAAGGAAAAGTGTCAAATGCGAGCTTATTATTATTTTCAAGCAAAGGGATGGGGAAAGACTTAATTGTCAGGTTTCTGGGCATGTGCAGAAGAAATTTTAAAAAAAAAACTTTTAAAAAAAATTTTTTTTAAATGGCGGTGCCCAGGCACCGGCAACTGATCACACCGGTACTGTGACATCACCAGCGGGCTGCTACCGGTGCTATAGAGTGGACCGCACCAGTAGGAACCCACCACTGGCTGCAGCTGCAATTATGTGATGCTCACTTTGAATGTTTTGTGACAGTTTCCCAGCCACTCTTGCAATCCCTTGCTCCCTCCATCCAGCAGCAGCCAGTTGCCTGCTTGCTAGGAAGGGAAGGAAAATATCTTGATTATCTCCCAAGGCACTGTAAAGGTAGTCAATGTTCTGCCTTAATTTTTTTTAAAGAAATAGTAACTATTATAAATTATAAAACAAGGTATATGCTTCTAGACATCCACATCATAATTTCAGAGAAACATGTTTAGAATAGAATTTCCTCCAGAATTTGGTGACTTCTAAATATGTTGGACTTATCATTCAGTATGCAATAATATTAAAAGGGATGTTGAAGCTGGCACTTGCTCGCATTCAAGCTGTACCCCTGCAAAATTGTCAACATGTGCTTATTGTTTATGCCTAGAATCTGCATGCCCACAGACGCATATGCTCTCAAACTGAAGAGATGCTTCTTGCAGCATATTGAGAATAAATCAGCATCTAAAAGTAAATTCACCATGAAGCACAGCTGGACTACCACAATGGAGATTAAGAAGCAATTGGCATTTCTTCTGGGTGAACTCCAAAACTGCCCTGAGGATTAGAACACGTCTGCAGATATATTGAATGGATTGTGCAGCAAGATATGATGAAATGTTACATGCTGTATAAATAAAGCACTTAATATTTCCTCACTGGTTTGCTCTTTTGATCAGTGCTACTCTCTTGAACCATTAGTGTCCCGCAAAAGACAACCAACAACAACCCTCTCTTTATAGGGTTTGTAATTGTTATTAATTCATCATTGGAAATGATTTGTGTTAATTGAATAAAGAGCATTCTGGAGTCTTGGTTTAGAGGCCACTTAGCTTATGACACTTGAAAGTGGCAGGACACCCATGGCGCTCTCAGAGAAAGGAGTACAGAAGAAATCAGAAATTGGCAATGTTCTCTGTGATGTTCACTCTTCTCATATGAGCTCTAGCAGGGCTTGATTGGGGATGCAGTGGTGGAGTGTCACGATGTGATTATTGTCAGTTTGTGCATCTCTATGTTTTTCTACTATTTCTTGTATTTATGGTCAAGCAGACGTATGATATATTCTACTACGCATGTCTGCATTCCTGAAGTCAACTCCTTTCTTTCTCTTCGCCATTTCTGCCGGAGGTAGAAGTGATTTATTCATTAGCCGATACAATGTAGCTTAATAAGGATTCTTTTTATTATTTTCTACTGAAATAAATATTTTGTTAATTAGATTTGAATCTCGGTTTTATTTTCTAAGTAAGAATGTTTTCAAAAGGGAAGCAACGATCCATCGACCTCCGGAGGATTTATTCCTCCGCTCACATGGAGTGGCTTAATGATGCTGGAATTAGTGGCCAGAAATGGTCTGCACTCCAGCAGTTTGAGCCCAGCTCCCCAAGATGGAGTGAGCGCCCGTCGCTCGTTCCCAGGCTCTTGCCCACTCCACTGTTCGAAAGCATATTGCGAGTAGATAAATGGGTACCACTTCGGTGGGAAAACCCTAGCTGCATTTGCATGTGCAAGAGAGCGGAAGCCAGCGGCTGGACCTGGCCAAGACGAGGCAAAACGAGACTGGCGGAGGAACTGAGAAGACCCAGCAACCTGAGCACCACTGGTTCAGCTGGTGTAAAGCCAGTTTTCTCCCCATGGTGCAGCAAGGATAGGCGTGCAAATGCCAAACAGAATGAACTAGCATTTAGGTTGCCAGGATAGCATAGTGACTGGCATTTGTAGATTTCCCTGACATTGTAGGCCGTGCACCAAATAAATAAATAAAGGACTTGATAAACAATTTGTCACGATGTGAATATTGTCAGTTTGTGCATCTCTATTTTTCTACTGTTTCTTGTATTTATGGTCAAGCAGACGTATGATATATTCTATTACACATGCCTGCATTCCTGAGGTTTCCTCCTTTCTTTCTCTTCGCCATTTCTGCCGGAGGTAGAAGTGATTTATTCAATTAGCCGATACAATGTAGCTTTAATAAGGATTCTTTTATTACTTTTCTACTGAAATAAATATTTTGTTAATTAGATTTGAATCTCGGTTTTATTTTATAAGTAAGTATGATTTCAAAAGGGAAGCAACGATCCATCGACCTCCGGAGGATTCATTCCTCCCGCTCACACAATTATCTTGAAATTTGGAATTATTTTTACATGGAGGAAATTACACTTGAGCTACCAAATATGAGGTTGCCCAGTGCCTGAAGACTGTTCATCACTGGCCAGAAGGTAACTCCAAGGATCTGTCTCTTCCTATGGATGCATCTGAAGTTTTATAAACTCTAACACAGCCTTATGAAAATGTATTGAACGAAAGAGGCTACGGAATGTGAAATATGCATTTGGCCTAATGCCAGTTAGACAGATTTCTCAAAATCTAATTTAAAAAGAAAATAGTAAAATGCATTCTCTGAGTACATAGGCTGCAGCTTATGTTTATTAAAAAATGCATAATGAATCGGAAAGGATGTGTTTTATACTTTAAAAAATGCAATCAGAAACAGATTTCTCCGGTAGTAAGCTCTATTGAATGGGATTAAATTAACTATTAAGGGAACATGTCTAGGAATGTGCAGTTAATAATCCCATGCATTTTCTCTATGTGAAACCATTTGACCTGTGCAATGCATTTCCAGCACCATGGACAGCAGACTGGACCTAATGACATCATCATTTAAATGCTGTGATTATGAACTTGCATCTGCATATCTGATTTGCATACCTAGGTCACAGCATTTGCACAATGATGTCGTTACACACATTTCATGGTCGACCCGCTCTGCAAATGCTCCCAGTATTTTTTTTTTCTGCCTTCCTCCATCTGCAAGTGAAATTGGCTTTTCCAACTTAGCTCTTGGTCTTTTTTTTATCTAGGCATTTCCTGTTTAAACATGGATCTGGGTCTTCAGCGATCTTCAGTGCTGCCAGTCAGAACTATCCTCTGACTTCTAACACAGTTTACTCACCGCCTCCCAGACCGCTTCCTAGAACGACTTTTTCCCGACCGGCTTTTGCTTTCAACAAGCCTTATAGATGTTGCAACTGGAAGTGCACCGCCTTGAGTGCTACAGCTATCACAGTCACACTGGCCCTGTTGCTTGCTTATGTTATTGGTAAGTCCTGTTTAGCTTTATTGCATCTCTCGTTCCCACTCCTGTTGCTGAGATTTTGGAGGAAGAATTAGATGTTTAGCTCACTATACAGAAGCAAGTTTTATCAGCCACGGTGGCGCAGTGGTTAGAGTGCAGTACTGCAGGCTACTTCTGCTGACTGACGGCTGCCTGCAATTTGGCAGTTCAAATCTCATCAGGCTCAAGGTTGACTCAGCCTTCCATCCTTCCGAGGTGGGTAAAATGAGGACCCAAATTGTTGTTAGGGGCAATATACTGACTCTGTAAACCACTTAGAGAGGGCGGTAAAGCACTGTAAAGCGGTATGTAAGTCTAAGTGCTATTGCTGTTTCTATCAATAATCGATAAGGCAGTTGTGATGTTTTTCTTGCACTTATTGTTCCTTTTGCTTTAATGAGTGTTACCGAGCTGTTTGTGTACTGATATGAATGTTATGTCCCTAATGGTATGTGGATTTCGGGGACAGGTCAAAGTGATACAGCCAGGGGGATGGTCAGATGAAAGTCAATTTAACCCACATCAGAAATGTAGACAGAGGAAGAAGCTCAGATGACACCCTCCCTAGTTTTTTGGTATGTGTACAGGATAGGGGAAAGATATACAGGTAGTCCTCAACTTACAACAGTTCACTTCATGACTGTTCAAATTTACAACAGCACTGAAAAAAATGACTTATGACCATTTTTCACACATGACCGTGGCAGCATCCCTATGGTCACGTGATTTACATTTGGATACTTGACAACTGGTTCATACTTGTGACAGTTGCAGTGTCCTGGGATCAGGGGTGAAATCCATCAGGTTCTGACAGGTTCTGGAGAACCGGCAGCGGAAATTTTGAGTAGTTCAGAGAACCAGTAGTGGAAATTTTGAGTAGTTCAGAGAACCGGCAAATACCACCTCTGGCTGGCCCCAGAGTGGGGTGGGAATGGAGATTTTACAGTATCCTTCCCCTGCCATGCCCACCAAGTCACGCCCACCAAGCCACACCCACCAAGCCACGCCCACAGAACTGGTAGTAAAAAAATTGGATTTCACCACTGCCTGGGGTCATGTGTGCAACCTTCTGACAAGCAAAGTCAATGGGAAATTCAGATTCACTTAACAGCCATGTTACTAATTTACCAACTTCCGTGATTCATTTAACAAATGTGGCAAGAAAAGTCGTAAAATGGAGGCAAAACTCAACAACATAAATGTTGGCCTCAATTGTGGTCATAAGTTGAGGACTACCTATACTTGCAGACTTGCAAGATTGATGTTAACTTTGTGAGATAGGCCAGAGAGGAGACTTAGCTTAATGAGCTAATTATAATTTGTCTAAAGTAGTAAGGTCACAATAACAGATTCTTGTACGTCAGAAAGAACATTTTCTCTCGTCTCTTTTACAGGAAGATTCAGCATCTGTTTGATTATAACCTGTTTAACATTCAATGACCTGGTAGATTTATTTTATTTTTTAAAAAAAGGATAGGGTCTACAACCAAGGACCAATCAATAAAACAAATACAAGGGCAGGGAAAAGCGATGATCTAAACACATGTCAGATCAAATATAGGCTTATATGTTGCAATTAGCATTATTGTTCTTTCTTCATTTTATTGACCGGATTTCCACTGACTTAGAGAACCTTTGTAGGAAACAAAAGTTTACACTAACAAGTACGCAAAATCAATCCAAAATGTAACTTCTCTTTATGCAGAGAGTACACAAGCTGCCTTCAAGAGTTCAAAGAACATGCAATATCTACATATGCTTTCAAGAGTCTTCTCTAACACCACAATTCAAAACAACCGTGTTCACTCTCAATTGAAGGGGAATTGAGGGTGAATATGCTTGTCTTGAATTATCATGTTGGAGAGGGCTCTTGAGAGCCCCTTGGACCACAAGGAGATCCAATATGTCAATCCTAAAGGAAATCAACCTTGACTGTCCTTTGGAAGGACAGATACTGAAGCTGAAATACTTTGGCCACCTAAGGAAAACAGAAGACTCCTTGGAGAAGATCCTGATGTTGAGAAAGGAGAAGAGGATGGCAGAAGATGAAATGGTTAGATAGTATCATCAGAACAATGAACATGAATTGGGCAACCTCAGGGAGACAGTGGAGGACAGGGGTACCTGACATGCTATGAAGAGCTGAAGTGATGCAGTGGTTAAATGCTGCGACTGCAGGCTGACTGCTAGTTCAGCAGTTCAGCTGTTCAAATCTCACTAGGCTCAAGGTTGAACTCAGCCTTCCATCCTTCCGAGGTGGGTAAAATGAGGACCCAGATTGTTGGGGGCAATATGCTGAACTCTGTAAACCGCTTAGAGAGGGCTGTAAAGCACTATGAAGCGGTATATAAGGAAAGTGCTATTGCTATTGCTATTGCTATGGTCCATGGGGTCATGAATAGTTAGACAGGACTTAGCAACTGAGCTTGGCCAGTCTGGCGAAGAGAAGGACCAGGGGTGACATGATAGCAGTGTTCCAATACTTGAGGGGATGCCACAGAGAGGAGGGGGTCAGGCTGTTCTCTATGGCACCAGAAAGCCAAACAAGGAATAACGGATGGAAGCTGACCAAGGAGAGATTCAACCTGGAAGTGAGGAGAAACTTTCTGACCGTGAGAGCGATCAACCAGTGGAACAGCTTGCCAGCGGAGGTTGTGAAAGCCCCATCACTTGCGACCTTCAAGGAGAGACTGGACTGCTATCTGTCTCAAAGGGTGTAGGAACTCCTGCTTGAGCAGGGGGTTGGACTAGATGACCTACAAAGTCCCTTCCAACTCTAATAATAAATCTAAATCTAAACTGAATAACAAGAATAACACTTGTCTTGACAACCTTCTTGAACAGATGGGGAGGGCTTACAGCTATAGAACTCAATTCGCACAGTTCTGAATCCTAAACATTTACTAAGAGTGGTGGTGAGAACGTGAAAGGGAAGAGAGGGCTAAAGACCGTTGACTCTTCTGCATTCAATGTGTCTGAAAAGGCCAAATGCACATTGATTATCTGAAGAATAATCAATTCCCTGAATTGTTTTTAATGAGTAACCCTTCCATTGGATGTTACAAATAGCCATCGCCTTACAGGGCAAGATTCCAATTAAGGTCCAATTTACTAAAATACTTTGGGCATCATAAAGAAACTACGGCCAACTTTTTAATGGTTTCAGAAATCCCTAGGTAGCAAAAGATTTTCTTGCCAAAAAAAAAAAAAGCCAATACAGAACTTGGCAGACACCAAACAAGTGATTTTTTTAATTTATTTTTTTTACTTTTTTAAAAATCATTTCGATCTGCCAATTATTTCCTGTGTGTTTCTCACTATTTTAATTAGGCTCCCATTGTAGCTATTATTAATAGCGTCGGTATTATCTTTATCTTGCTTCGTGTGCTTTAAAAGAAACTAGCCAAGATTTGGTAGTTTTTAATATTAAGTCTCTCGCTTCCACCATCCAGAGAACGAATGCTCATTAACACAACTTGAAGCATTACAGATGAAAGCGGGAGGATGAAAAGGGAGTTGTGCTGTGTGAGACATTTACTGTCACCACACCAAAGAGTTTGTTTACCTAACTTTGATACACTTAACATTGATCCATTACTGTGTTTCCTTAGACAGTTTTAGATCAGTCTTTCCTGAGGTTGATCTCAAAATTAGCTGATAGGTTTGGAAGATAAAAAGGGTGCTATTTTGCCTACGGTGATGTGGTGATGCTATTTATTTTATTATGTAATTTATATCCTGTTCTGATTGAACAGATTGATAGAGGAGGGAATGTCACATAAACTAAGCAATGAAAACAGAATAAATAACTATATAGCAAAATTGTCCCTGGAAAGTACCTGAAGCTGGGTAGAAAAATAATCATCACTATTTTAATTCATTCTTTAGAAATTAATAGTGACAATGAAATTAAAGAACATTATTTTCAGGCACAAAAAGAGGATTTATTGCTTGTGCCTAGACACAAGAACCTAATCAGCTAATGAGCAACACTAAATGGGCACTAGATAAGGAGCAACAGAATTCAACGGGGACTGAACCTGGATTGCTTGCAGCAATGCAATGATTCTAGGCTGAGTGCCCTCTTGACTCCTTCCCCCAGGCTTCAGTTCCTTCTAAACTGAAGTGCTGATCATTGCATGACTACAGGTAGCAACCATGGAGAAGGAGGGCACATCATGATTATGCAAACAGGATTTGATCCATCTGAAAATCTTCTCAGCTCTGTTTACATTGTCAAAGTTGCCTCCATTGGTGTTGTTTCCCACTCTTGATTGCAAGTTTGTGGATAATGTTCAATGAAGGCGCAGCAGGGGGAAATGGTGAAACCTCCCATAATATTGTTATCCTCATAAAAGAAACCATTTGTCCTCTCCCCTCAAATCCAGACAGGCTCTTAAAAGCATTTATAAAGCTTCAAGTGTCAGAATTAGAAAAAAAAACACATACACGAGATGTCTGCATATATTTTACAAATGATCTTTTGTTCAATTGGATTGCAAGGATGTGTAGAAGGCTAGATAGTTAAGCCTTGGCATTCACAGAGTGGAATATTTTTTCTTTTGTTAGGCAGAGCGAAAGCCAAAGTTGTATATAAGTGATTAAAGTCAAATATTTAAGGATCAGTCAAAATGTGGCATATAATCCCTATATATCCTTTGTTAAAATGAGATAAGGTTCAATCCGTCCGAGTGCTACCATGTTTACATGGTAGCAGAGGATGGTTTCGATCCATCGACCTCTCTGGTCGACAGACAAGGCAGAAGGTGATTAATGGTGGATTAGGAATGTAGACATGCGCAGACATCATATCACGTGTTCTGCTTGTGTTGGAATATTCCATAATATTAGATAGGGGTGCATCACCCTGCATAGACTCACAACTGTCAATATTGTCACACCGTGACATCCTTACATATAATTTAGTCCATTTGAATCTCATAACTGAGGATGGATTTCTTCAGCTAAAGCCAAATTTTTTATCCAAACTCATCATAAAAGCACTGAAGGGGGGAAAAAAGCCATTTGACATCTTCACAGGCTTTCTTGCTCTGTTTGGTTAACATCTCGTTTGATTAGAATGTTTGATCTAATCTGACGTTACTTCTCTATAGTTTAAATCCTTTTCATCTGTCTGCCTTGTAGCCGAAAGGAATTTATCTCTTTTGTGGAAATCTTTTAAATGATTTCACTCTCTGAATTTAACACCATCTTAAAAAATCTGCCTTGTCTGATAGCAGCAATGCCTAGCTAGAGAAGGGAAATGCCATCTTACTAAAGCTTTTGGTTAATCAAATACATCCGAACCCGTTGATCAGTTGATCTTGAATGACTGATCAGTTGGGTGCATCAACATGAGGGATGTATATTAACATAATCAAAGTTTGAAAAATGAAAGAAGAGTTTCCTTTTCTCACTTCTTTTTTTATGCATTACCAATGACCCTTTCCCTAAGATGGTACCTCTTTGGACTCTAATTGTAAATATTTGTATTAAAAAAAAATATTAGAGCTGAAAACTTTTTCTTCTATTGACAGCTGGAAGCTCTCTTAACATTTTTTAGTTTGAAATCATAACTTTGCATTAAGGGAATTGTAGTTTACATGGCACTCTGGATATTGTAGTTACACATGTGACCACTTCTATGTATTCTTATTGGTTCTGATCTGGGAGGAGGAGTAGTTGGGAGAAAGCATTCCATTCAGCATTTTGTTCTTAAGCAAGCAAGTCAACATGTAACGTGGGGAAAAAGCAACGTCTTTTTACCTGCAAACAATGGGAAAAGATTAGAATACAGAAGAATTCCTCTACGTAATCGTGAGTTATGATTGGAGATACCTGTAATAAACTGATTTGTGATAACCCGTTTGCTGAGTTTAACTATCTGGACGGAGTTCAGCTCTCGTTCCATGACAAACAGGGTTGTAATGCCAAATGGCAAGGATTGGGATTTTGGGGAGAGGTACTTTTATATTATTCCATATTATTCTTATTTGTTTATTATTACATGTATATGCCACCCATTCTATATTATTATTATGTATTTTTATTTACTTATTATTAAACTTCTTTGCCACCCATCTTGTTATTTGGAGTGACTCTGGATGTACGTTTGTGGCAAGGGTAGAGGTTTTTAATGTTTCCGAGCTCAGACAGCAGGAAATCATGGCAAAAGTTTTCTACAGCTGTAGTCAGAGAGGGTTCAAAGGGACTCCTACCCATGAAATAGGACAGTCAGTGTGGTCTAGTGGTGAAGCTGCTGGAGTAGGAGTTGGGAGACCTGAGTTCTAGTATTCCCTCAACCATGGAAGATCCCTGGATGGCTTTGGGTCAGACACCCCTGTCAGGTGTAAGAAATCAGGAACCAGGTTGTTCAAATGACTACAAGTTTATTCCATGCTGTCTCTAATCAAGAATCTGAACCACTACTAAATTGGTGGTAGATAAGAGTCAACAGAATTCAAGGAGGGCTGGACTTAGAACTCTTGTTGGCATGAAGGGACTCAAGACTGATGACATGTTTGACCCCTCCATCGGCTCAATCTGGTCACCTCCTACAACCTTCTTTCAATCCAAGAGCCAGTATGATGTCATGTTGAAGGCACTAGAATAGGAATGGAGAGATCCTGGTTCTAGGCTCCACTTAGCCATGGAGGCTTCATGATGGACTTCTCTCTCAATCCGGTATTCCTCTAGAAGGGAAAGTTCAGGAAAATAGCAATAGTCTATATGCTGCCTTGAGTTCTATATGGAAAGGTGAGATACAAATGTAACAATTAAAAAAGGCAGCAATTCTTAAATATTTTAGAGCAATTGTGATGGAATCCATGGAAATTGATTCCAGAACAAAGCGGCATAGTTCTAGCCAATCAGATTTAAGGATCAGGAAAGAGAGAGAAAGAATATAATGAAAGCAAAAACCATAACTGCTAGTCATTAAGTCCCCTTAATTAAGTATATATCATTAATCCCCATCTCTTGTACTTCTTTTCCTCCTCCTTCTCCTCCTCCTCCTTCCTTTCCATTTGAACTTTTAGGACCTCCTCCCAATTTGACATTTCCCAATTATATTTCCTAAAGTGATGGGAAATTTAACTTTAGACTGACCAAACCAATCCATGAAAACAAAACAACCCCCACCCCAAAAAAACCCCACAACCCAGATTTGTACGCACTTCATTCTGGTTGTGCTTCCTTTATTCGCCTGAAGGAGAAGCCATCTAGGGGTTGATAAATATATATTGTAGAGGCTGTTATTATTCAATTCAGAGATCAATGCACAGGGAGTCCCTTGTGTTTCAGGCAAGCGTTATATTTTGTTCTCTGCCAAAGTTTTCAAAGTGGAAGTTGACAGGCTGTGCCGGCACAGAAGGTAGATAAGAATAAATTCAATTTCATCACTGGCTTTGTAGCAGATGGTGGGTTAATCCAGTTTATGAAATGTAATCTGAAAAATCATGCAAACATCCATTTAAAACTAAAATCCTTTTCAGTCAATCCTTTCCCCAAGTATATCACCACAATGTAAGAGAAATAAACTATTATTTAGACATGATAAGGGAGGGGAATGATTAAAATAGAGAGAACGCCAGGTAGCACCGCTTTTCTTAAATTGTCAAGCTGTAGTGCTGTCAATTCCAACTGCATTCCTCTATCCTGTTAAAAGCAACAAAAAACTAAAATAACAGATAGCATGGAAATAGAATTGTGCAGCATCTAGTTTCATTATTTCAGTAGTGAAGAAATGAATGAAAGAGACTTGGGTCTGGTTTGTTTGTTTGTTTGTTTGTTTTTGCATTCAGCCAGTGTGCCAGTCTTCACAATTTTGGGGGGCTTTAATGGTTCAGATTTGGAACATTAGATGTGTGAACTTCCAAAAATTGCTAATCCATAAACTTCCAGCAATTTCATCTAGCTTGGTCAGCAATGACACTGCTATATAGTGTCCTTCACCAGCAGCTTTCTACCTCTGCTTCAGAAAAGCAATAGCACATAGACTTTATTTATTTATTTATTTATTTATTTATTTATTTATTTATTTATTTATTTATTTATTTATTTATTTATTTATTTATTTATTTATTATTTTATTTTATTTTATTTTATTTTATTTTATTTTATTTTATTTTATTTTATTTTATTTTATTTTATTATTTTATTTTATTTTATTTGTCAACAAGTGCAAGGAAACAGGACACATGGAAAAATGGCACAAATAAATGGATATAAAGAAGCAAAACATAGCCATAAACACATAAAATGGGTACAGTATGTGTCACGATGTGAATATTGTCAGTTGTGAGTCTATGCAGGGTGATGCACCCCTTTTCTAAATACTATGGTATTTCCCAATACAAGCAGAACACGTGATATGATGTTCTGCGCATGTCTACATTCCTATCCACCATTAATCACTTCTGTTATGCCTTCCGAACTGGAAGGACGTGTTACGGTAGCAAAGATGTAGTTTATTCAGGATTTATTATTTTATATTGTTTTGTACTGAAATAAATAAATAAATGTCTATTAGACATTTTAACCTCGGCTTTATTTCTAAGTATTTGAATTCCAAGCAAAAGATCCGATATCACCTCTATGTGGGAATGCCCCCCTTAACAGTATGTATACCACTCTAAAAAAATTTACAGCCCTCCCTGAGCAGTTTGCAATGTCAGCATATTGTCCCCCAAAACAGTGAGTCTTGCAGTGTCTTTGACCAGTAGGGTCAGCCACATCCCCTAGTTTTAATCTTGTGGGGAGACACAACTCTTTACATTCTTTCCTGAATCTCATGCTATTTGCCTTTCTGAGGTAATCTTCTAATTACCTCAGAAAGGCTAATCTTCTAAAAACTGTCTATAAAGACAGTTTTTCTC
Organism: Diadophis punctatus similis; assembly: GCA_023053685.1. Lineage (NCBI taxonomy): Eukaryota > Metazoa > Chordata > Lepidosauria > Squamata > Dipsadidae > Diadophis > Diadophis punctatus. The sequence continues at coordinate 10,497,214 of JALIGW010000014.1, read as the reverse complement.
ACTTGACGCTCTTTAGATGAGCCTGGACTGCAAATCTTAGAATTCCCTGTAACCATCCACTTCAACTTCTAGTGTAATGTTATATTATAACTGTAGACCACTGTATGACATAAATTATTACTCGCTTTTTTTTCTAAACGTAAGCAAACTCACATGTCACAATCTGTCCAAGGTTAATTGGGAGACTATGAGCGGGAAACTGTTTTTACCAAATCTGTTGTTTTCTCATCAGATCCATATGGTTTCACACTGTTGGTGTCCATTTCATTTCAGTGTAGCTATTCAGAAAGCCAAAGTATAGGTCAGTGATGGCGAACCTATGGCACGAGTGCCACAGGTGGCACGCGGAGCCATATCTGCCGGCACGCGAGCCGTTGCCCTAGCTCAGCTCCAACGTGCATGTGCACTTCAGCCATCTAATTTTCGGCTCGCACAAAGACTCTGGGAGGGTGTTTTCGGCTTCCAAAGGGCCTCCGGCGGGTGGTGGAAGGTGTTTTCACCCTCCCCAAGCTCCAGGGAAGCCTCTGGAGCCTGGGGAGGATCAAAAACGGGCCTACTAGGCCCACCAGAACTTGGGAAATGGGCCGTTTCTGGCCTCCAGAGGGCCTCCAGGGTGGTGGGGGAGACCATTTTCACCCTCCCCAGGGATTGAATTATGGGTGTGGGCACTCACGCATGCGCGATAGCACGCGAGCACGCTCTTTCGGCACCCGAGGAAAAAAAGGTTCGCCATCACTGGTATAGGTAATATGTTAACACACAAGCTTTTGTTTTTGATTACACAGCTTTAGTGTGTAATCAGATGCCCGTCGAAAAAGACAAAGTGGGGAAAATGCCATCTTATCAGGGGAACAAAATATAAAGATGCTGAATAAAAACAGAAAGTGATTGTGATGGGAAACTGCACGAAGCAATAACAACCGAGAGCATGCAAGCTCTAAATTCATCCAAGAAAGAAACGGTAGAGATAAGTAAAATGGTTTACTGAAAAGCTTGAAGGCACCACAATCAAAAGAGCTGCTGTGTAAAACGGCACTAAATGGCTGTTTAGAAATAACAACTAGCCACACCTAATGCAAAGAGGGAAAGAGAATAAGAAAAAGTAGGATGCCTGAGTCATCCTTTTTATACCTCAGCAGGACTGCTAAAAAATATTAATAGAAATAATGGCAACTGTTAAAGTCACACTTGTGTTACTCAAAAAGTTGGATTTTTGATTAGCAAAGAACAAATCTGCTTTCTAAGGCAGAGCTGGTGGTATCTGTCTATTTCTGCCAACCTGGAACTACTGTAGCTTCTGGGGCATGCCAGGCTCTATGTATATATCACAACTGAGTGTGTATCACAATTTCTGATGGCTTTTAATATATTCCAATATTCCTATGCTGGAATCAGCTACGCAATCCCTAACCATTTGGAATAAAAACCTTCAAAATTTCAGGAGACTAAAGGATGTGGCTATGGTTTTGTTATTTTCTGTTGTTGCTGTTGTTTAATTTTTGAATTGCCCAGAATTGCAAGGAGTTTTGCAGTGGAATAAATTCACATAATCTGTTTAATTTAAGTACTGCTATTACAATAAGCATTTTTGTAAAATTTATTCTTGGTTTGGCTCTTGAATTTTCCTTGGTAAAGCAAAGATATACGCATTATCAATTAAATTGTTATATCCTCATGAACCTCTTTCAGATTTCCAGGTTTGTCCTTTATTTTTATCCAAGAAAGTGTGTTTACTGTGTTCACACTTCCCAGACTGGAAACACAACTGGATGAGTTATCTCTACATGTTGTGAGCCGCCCAGAGTCCCCCGGGAGTTGGGCGGCATACAAATCTATTAAATTAAATTAAATTAAATTAAATTAAATTAAATTAAATTACTTTATTGTAAGGCTTGTCAGGCATGCAAAATCAAGGCCACACGTTAACTTCCAATTAAACTGATTTATTGCTCATTCCTATGCACAGGAATCTAGTCAACTGACAGTCAGTACTATTTTTGCTCTAGATAAGGGTTAATGGAATTTAAGAAGGGTTGGACTTAGATCACTTGTGGGACCGTAAAGATTCCAGGCTGATTCTCCTCTTAATGCTGTTCCCAGGTTCTGCCACTCCTTTGTCAGTGTTGGGATAAGAATTACTCTTATCAGAGGCGAAATGAATCTTTTCCTGGAACTCTGACATTGTCAAAATAAACCGCATTATAATTCTAAGGTATAAGATATTTATTTCTTAACAAAAATAATAAAATCACATTCTGGCTATAAACATAGGTGTTGCTTCGTCAGAAGCAGAGAACAAAAGGAAAGAAGCAAAAGAAAGGAATGTACACATGCGTACTAGGAACATATTAATCACGTGCTCAGGAATAAACCATTATATTTGATAGGGATGCATCTCCCTGCATATACATGTAACAGGCAATATAAAATCACTGCGTGACAGTCAGGGTTCCAAGTAATATGCCCATAACGAATAGAACTCCGAGGCAGGTAGATTCCTCAAAGAATAGCTTTATTTGGACATATCATATTGGCACAGGCTGGTGAAAACCGACTCTGAGTGTTCCCGCGGTTTTCACCTAATTAAAAGTAAAAGTTTTCTCCCTTCCCCAAACAATCAGTCCAGAGGTGGGTTCCTACCAGTTCTAACCGGTTCTATAGAACCGTTAGTAAACCGGTGATGATGTCACAGAGCCGGTTCTGTCGGTGCCAGTCCGTGGCCGCTGCCATCTTGTTTTTGTCTTCTGTGCATGCAGAGGCTGTTTTTTGCTTCTGCACATGCGCAGAAGCTGAGTTTTTGGCACTGCGCATCACACACGCAAAGCGCCTGCGCAGCAACGTGGCACGGGAGGAAGCGAATCGGCGACGAGGTAAGTTAGAACCCACCCCTGAATCAGTCACATGGTCCAATCAAGGTGCTGACCGGTTGCCTGGTAACTTCACTCCTCTCTCCGGCCACCTGTGGGAATGTCCTTGGTTCCCAGGAGAAAATATTTTGTTTTGGCTACAGAACTCCAGCTATCTCTATTCCCCCCTCCCTACCCCTCAGCTCCAGTGTGGCAACACTGAAGCCTTCAAGTCAGTCAGCTTCAGGGTTGAAACTCCTTCTCGACAAGCTACATAAACAGAACCCTGCAAATCTGAAGTCACAAACTTCCCATCTCCACTTTTAGCTGCTTGATCCATGAGGGCAGATCCTTCCTAAATATCTTCCTCTGACTAGTAAGAGACTGTGGGGGCTCCTACCTCTCTTATCTGATGGTTTCCTAGGCAGCATCTACTCTCCTCTGTCTTCAAGGTTATCCATGCATTCTATTATAACAGGGAGAGGCAGGTATGGCGGGAGCAGAGGGGTAGGCCGCTCTCGGAGAACGAGAACTCACTGTTTACAAGCGATTCCTTGTTCTGGCCCCTCTGGTTTGGTTCCACCTAGCTCAACCCGAGTGCCTGGTAACCAGGGATGTCAGGGCCCTGGGCTCAAGCTGCTGCTGGTAAACGCCAGGTCGATTACCAACAAGGCCCCCCTTATCCGGGATTTAATCCTAGAAGAGGGGGCTGACCTGGCATGTATTACCGAGACCTGGCTGGGCCAGGAGGGGGGGGTGCCCCTTTCGGAGATATGCCCGGACGGGTTCTCGGTTCAGCATCAGCCGCGACCCCAGGGAAGGAGTGGAGGAGTGGCGATTATAGCTCGCCAGAATCTGTGTCCTCGAAGGAGCCCTGCCCCGGAGATTGTTGGGTGTGAGACTCTCCTTCTGAAGTTGGACCTAGGGGTTCAGGTGGGCCTTTTGCTAACGTACCTGCCTCCTAGCTGCGTAGCAAAGGCCCTGCCTGTTCTGCTCGAGGCGGTTGCAGGGCTGGCGATTGAGTTCCCCAGGTTGATGGTGCTGGGGGATTTTAATCTGCCATCGCCCGGCGAAGCCTCAGGGGCAGTCCAGGAGTTCATGGCTTCCATGACAACCATGGACCTGACCCAAGTAGTTCAGGGTCCGACTCATGAGGGTGGTCACACGCTTGACCTTGTGTTTCTCTCGGGGCAGTGGAGAGATGATCTGAGGCTGAGGGGTTTAGTCACAGTACCCTTGTCGTGGTCAGATCATTTCCTTCTGAGGTTGGATTTCATGGCACCACTCCCCCACCGCAAGGAGGCGGGACCGATTAAGTGGTTCCGCCCCAGGCGCCTAATGGAACCCGACGGATTCCAGAGGGAACTTGGGGAAATACCTGAATCCCTGGTACACAGTTCGTCCGAGTCTCTGGTTGCGGCCTGGAATCAGGCAGCAGCAGGGGCTCTGGATCGGATTGCGCCTTTGCGGCCTCTCCGTGGAAGTGGATCCAGGAGGGCTCCTTGGTTTACCGAGGAACTCCGGGAGATGAAGCGCCACAAGAGACGCCTAGAGCGACGATGGAGATCTAGTAAAGCTGAGTCTGACCGGACACTTTTAAGAACTTTCATTAAGTCTTACTTAGTGGCGATAAGGGCGGCAAAATGTTCGCATTTTTCCGCTCTTATTGCGTCCGCTGACTCCCGCCCAGCCGCCCTGTTTAGGGTGACCCGCACCCTTCTTGCTAAGGAGGAAGGCGGAGATCCCTTGCAGGGTAGAGCTGAGGAATTTTCTCGGTTTCTGGCGGATAAAGTCATTCAGATTCGGACAGACCTGGACTCCGATTGGGCAGTACAGGCCGAGATGACTGGGGCGAGTCTTAGTCCGGTTATATGGGATAGGTTTGAACCGGTGACTCCTGAGGATGTGGACAAGGCCATAGGAGCTATGAGCTCAGCCACTTGTTTATTGGACCCGTGTCCTTCCTGGTTGGTTTCGGCCACCAGGGAGGTTTCACGCGGCTGGCTCCAGGCGTTGGTCAACGCTTCTTTGAGAGAGGGGTCCGTCCCGCAGCCTTTAAAAGCTGCGGTGGTGAGGCCCCTCCTCAAGAAGCCTTCCCTGGACCCAGCGGATTTAAAGAACTTCCGTCCAGTCTCCAACCTTCCCTTCGCGGGGAAGGTTGTTGAGAAAGTGGTGGCACTCCAGCTCCTACGACTGTTGGATGACACTGATTTTCTGGATCCCTTTCAATCTGGCTTCAGGCGCGGTTACAGTACGGAAACGGCTTTGGTCACCCTGATGGATGATCTCTGGCGAGCCCGGGATGGGGGTTATTCCTCTATCCTGGTGCTACTTGACCTCTCAGCGGCCTTCGATACCATTGACCATGGTATCCTTCTGCGTCGTCTCGGAGAGGTGGGGGTGGGCGGCACTGTTTTGCAGTGGTTCTCCTCCTTCCTCTCTGACAGGACGCAGTCGGTGTTGACAGGGGGGCAGAGGTCGAGCCCTAGGCCCCTACTATGTGGGGTGCCACAGGGCTCGGTCCTCTCGCCCATCCTGTTTAATATCTACATGAAGCCGCTGGGTGAGATCATCCAACGACACGGGGTGAGGTATCAGCAATATGCTGATGATACCCAGTTGTACATCTCCACCCCGTCTCAATTTGGGGAAGCCGTAGACGTAATGGACCGCTGCCTGGCCGATGTTAGGGTCTGGATGGGGAAGAACCGGCTAAAGCTTAACCCTGACAAGACTGAGTGGCTGTGGATATTGCCTCCTAAGGACTCGACCAACTGTCCCTCCTTGATTCTTGGGGGGGAGAAATTAGCCCCCTCAGAACGGGTCCGCAATTTGGGTGTCCTCCTAGACCCACAGCTAAAATTGGAACAACATCTTTCAGCTGTGGCTAGGGGGACCTTTGCACAAGTACGTCTTGTGCACCAATTGCGACCCTACTTGGAGAAGGAGGCACTTCTTACAGTCGCTCATGCCCTTATCACCTCACGGCTGGATTACTGCAATGCGCTCTACATGGGGCTACCCTTGAAGAGTGTCCGGCGACTGCAATTGGTGCAAAATGCAGCTGCGCAAGCTGTGGTGGGTGTACCTAGATGCACCCACGTAACACCTATCTTCCGCCAGCTGCATTGGCTGCCCATTGGTCTCCGGATCCAATTTAAGGTGTTGGTCGTTACCTTTAAAGCCCTACATGGCTCAGGGCCAGGTTATCTTCGGGACCGCATCCTGCCGCATACCTCCCTACGACCGGTTAGAGCCCACAGAGTCGGCCTCCTCCAGGTCCCGTCGACCAAACAATGTCGGCTAGCGGGACCTAGGGGGAGGGCCTTCTCTGTGGGAGCCCCCTCCCTTTGGAACCAGCTCCCTCCAGAGATCAGGACCATCCCCACCCTACTGGCCTTCCGTAAAGCAATAAAAACTTGGCTCTTCCGGCAGGCAGGGTATGAATGAAAGTTTGTTTTTTAATGGATAGTATTTTAATATGGCTCCTTTTAAAAATTGTTTTTTATGTGTTTCTATATCTGCTGTGAGCCGCCCAGAGTCCCCCGGGAGTTGGGCGGCATAGAAATTTTTAATAAATAAAATAAAAATAAATAAATATTACACTGCCGGCTATCATACAGCAATGCAAAACGCTAGGCTGGAGCATCACTCTGGCTTTCTAATTTTATGGCAAACAGCTTTTGCAGAATTGTGATGCTTCCGACCAGGAGACGTTTGCATCCATTTCCTTCCTGCTTAGCAATTCTGGGGAAATTGTTTGTGCAAATCGCTTCTTTCTCCCCTACTTCCTATTTATTCAGAAGACTGCCATGGGGATATTTAGAGAAGGAGCAGCCAGTCTCTTGGGAATTAGCAGTAATGGATTGGTAGCTTTGTCACATGTCAGTGTATTTGATAGAATGCAAAATTAATATTGAAAATATTGAACTCATCAGCTTTCAGGCGCTGTGTTAAGTTGCAGAAGAAACGATGCACAAGCATCGTTTGTGTCTGCCTGCCTTTTAAAAAAGGCTCCCTAATCCTTCATTAATTCTGAATATTTTATTCTCCAGAATTGCGTATAGTCCCCCAGCATAGTTCACCACCTTTTTTTTAACAAGGCAAAAAAGAAAAAAAAATTAAATGTGGAATAATTGTATAAATTCCAATTATTTCACTTTGGTTTAATTGCATTTAAATCAAATATATTTATTTACATGTTAGATTTGCGCCCTGCCCCATAAGTACCTATTTTACCTCATGACACTAGTGATGATAATTACATAAATAACTGGGCAGCAGTTAATTCTACATATTGTAATTTTGCATTAATAGAATCTTGCAAGTCTGAAGTATATCTCCCCCTCCCCCAGCTTTACAGCTCAAGAAACTAGAGAGAGTCCTTTCTGAGATTTGGCCAGCCTCCATCCAGCCTCCGCAGTCCTGAGCTGCATAAATAGAGGGATACAATCAAGGACCAGAGAGGTACTAGTACCACTCTATAAAGCCTTGGTCAGACCACACCTAGAGTACTGCATCCAGTTTTGGTCACCACACTACAAAAAAGACATTGAAACTTTAGAGAAAGTGCAGAAGAGAGCAACCAGGATGATAAAGGGTCTGGAAAATAAAACATACAAAGAGCGGTTGCAGGAACTGAGCTTGGCCAGTCTGGCGAAGAGAAGGACCAGGGGTGACATGATAGCAGTGTTCCAATACTTGAGGGGATGCCACAGAGAGGAGGGGGTCAGGCTGTTCTCTATGGCACCAGAAAGCTAAAAAAGGAATAATGGATGGAAGCTGACCAAGGAGAGGTTCAACATGGAAGTGAGGAGAAACTTTCTGACGGTGAGAGCGATCAACCAGTGGAAGAGCTTGCCAGCGGAGGTTGTGAGAGCCCCAACACTTGCGACCTTCAAGGGGAAACTGGACTGCCATCTTTCTCAAATGGTGTAGGAACTCCTGCTTGAGTAGGGGGTTGGACTAGATGACCTACAAGGTCCCTTCCAACTCTAATAATAACTCTAAATCTAAATTTCTCCTGCAGGCTCAGGTGCCTCTTATCCAAGTGTTCTTGTGGCTCTGGCTTTTTTCCATATCTCTCAAGATCACTCCCGTGTACCATTACATAAATCATATTTTTTCTGGATTTTGCATTTCAGAGGCAGAGTAGGAAAATAAAAATGGCTGGGAGTTGGAAGCGCATGCTTTTGTTGGAAGAAATATCCATCTGGTTCAGTTCCAAGCCAGGAGAAAGGCACTGGAGACAAAATGGAGGCTGATTGGAAAGAGGGTCCATTTATTGATGAAGCAGAAGCACGTGGGTGATTCTGGGCAGCTGACCACATGGAGTTGAGAGTGGGAGGTATTTATACCTTCTCTTGGGCTTTGCACTTGAACTTCTTGTTCCTGTGCAAGAACATGTATTATTTATTTATTAGTGAGACTTATATAGTGCAAGCTCTCTCTAAGCTGTTTACACAGTAAGCAATGTATATTTACATTGCCCCCAACAATCTGGGTCCTCATTTTACCTTCCTCGGAAGGATGGAAGGCTGAGTCAACCTTGAGCCGGTGAGATTTGAACAGCTGAACTGCTGATCACAGTCAGCTAAAGTAGCCTGCAGTTATTATAATAACTGTATTATATTGGCTGTTGTCAGATTCCCATGGGACCATGTACAAATCTTAGGAGTTTGTCTGAGCGAAGATTGGTTGAAGTTTGGGCTGATGCAATGAAGACTTGTGTTGGGCAATTTCTATTGTGGCTGAGGGCTAATCCTACCTTTGTTGGATTTTGGGTGAGGGTATTTGCTTATGAATAGAGCTAGCTATCTCTTTATCTCTTAAGTGCTGACATCTGCTGTGGGCTATTAAGGAAGGTGGGGGCTGCTTTCCAAGAGCATGTTTGTCCATTTCTCATCCGGGGAAATATAATATTCTGCCTTTTTAATATTTCCTAAAATATTTCATTCTTCTAGGAGAGGGGTGGGTGCTAACTTTCTACACTTTATTCTGGAAATGTGTTTGCATATCAGGAATTAAATAAGTTTACAGATCAGGTACACATGTAAACCTCCAATTAAACTGTTTTATTGCTAACCATACTTATGCGCAGGATTCTTCTCAATGAATGGTTAGAACCTGCTTGGAGTTAGATAAGGCTCAATGGAATTCAAGGAGGTTTGGACTTTGTTTGCTTGTGACTATGTAGGGATTCTAGGCTGATTCTTCTTTTAACTCCACCCTCAAGTTCTGCCACTCCTTCTACATTGCATGACTTATTTAAAAAGGCAAAAGATAAACTAAGGTGGTAGGAACAACTTCACTGCTCATTCTGGAAGGTATGTGAGTGTATGTGGAGGGGGCAGCATTGTGACTATTAATATCCAGTATAGCAATTGCATCTTCTTTGGTTAGCACCACCTCTATATCAGCAATTTAATTATATCATTCACCATTCACATTGTGAATTCCAACTATCGCTTATAGCTCCAAAGAGTATTACCTACACATTTTAAAAACACAACAGTTCTTAATCTTTCCACTAGTTGTTAGTTTTGACAAAAATCACTTTGCTATTACCTTGCCTGACTGCTTATCGAAACAATATTAGCCCTTCTTCTGGATTGCTACCCAGAGTCCAGCGATGGGTGACCATATAAATTGCATAAATAAAGTGCAATAAAATAAACAAGCCTGAATTTGAGCTACGAATATGGGTCTAGAACAGGAGTGCCAAACTCAATTTCATTGAGGGCCGCATCAGGGTTGTGTTTGACCTCGGGGGCCAGAGTCGGCATAGCCAGGGTGGGCGTGGCCAGTTTGACATCACTCGTGTCAGGAGCACCTGTGGTGGCCAAAGCACTCTGCCAGTGAAAAAGGGCTCCCAAGCGCCATTTTCAGTTGCGACTGCCTCCTGCAACCCCCTGCCCGCGAAAACAGAGCTCGGGAGGGCCACATGCGGCCCTCCCAAGCTCCGTTTTCACTGGCAGAGGCACCATGGGCCAGTCCTTCGCTGTTTTCATGGCAGCCACACGGGGCCAGATCTAAGCACCCCGTGGGCCGTATCCAGCCCCCAAGCCTTGAGTTTGACACCCCTGGTCTAGAATATAAGGTGGAAGAAATTTATATCATAGTTAAGCACCTGCCAAAGCTTCTTCAATGCAACTTATACCCAACTGGCTCCTATTCACTAAGGAAATGTAGTTATGGATGTACCAATATCAGCACAAAAGACGATGGCACTTGGAAAGTTAAAAATAATGGGAATAATTTTCATAAACATACAGTACACTCTCAGCATGGTGAGAAGATGGCTCCTCTCCTTTTTACGTTTCTCCATTCTTAACAGTAGATTCCAAGATCCTCCTCTGTGTGGCTTCTCTAGGGCTATGTTTGCACATCATATTAAACCATGGATTATTTAATTAGGAATGATTGTATTTGTTATTATTGTGTCCTTGGATAGATCTGTGCAAAAATTGTGATTTGTCTATCAGAATAATTGATTCCATGCTCCGTGCCAGGCCCACACTAGGTAGAACCCATCTTCTGTGCAGTAGAAGCACTAGATTTTAATGATGCAAAATTCAGGAACGATGTGTCTCTTTTCGTATTTTTACTTCTCACAAAGCCTTGTCCTTTGAATTGCAAGCGTTCCTGCTAACTGCTGAATAAAATTCATCATCCACCATTGGCTCAGCTCCAGATGAAAATGAGGAAACTAATTACACATTTAGTTTAAGGTGAAATTAGCATACTTAGAATTTCAATTTCTTATAAACAGAGGCATGGGATAATTGACTTCTTCAAAGCTTTCTACTATCTTATTCTGGGTGAGTAATGAAGGTGGGCATAAATTAATAAGCTGAATCTCTCTCTCTCTCTCTCTCTCTCTCTCTCTCTCTCTCTCTCTCTCTCTCTCTCTCTCTCTCTTTCTTTCTTTCTTTCTTTCTTTCTCTCTCTTTAACAGCAGTACATTTATGTGGCCTGACTTGGCAGTTACAACCAGTTGATGGGCAGCTTTATGAAAATGGACTCAGTAAAGGAAACAGACTCACAGAATCTGTGGATCCAACATACCCTGCCATTGGAGGCAAAGTGTCCGATAAAACAGAAAGGAAAGGTATCTCTTTTTCTATCTTTTTTCATCAAGTGTATAAAATCATCATGGAAGATGCACCGACATCACAGGATGGGCCAGAAGTCTCAATGGTTTTGTGTAGTGAGGACATGCAATTAACCCAACTGATGTCTATGGAGATTCTCAGTCATCCAGGTCATGGGTTGTTCCAAAGGTGTTTTTACAAGAGGCAACTGGACATTCTGGTTTTTCTTTGAAGATGTTTTGCTTCTCGAAACATCTTCAATGAAAAACCAGAAAGTCCAGTTGCCTCTTGAAAAAGCACCTTTGGGATAACCCAATTGATGTGCATGTTGCCCGAGTTAATATTATAGATTTATTTATTAGATTTTTTATCCCACGTTCATTACTTTGAAATGTATTTGATTATTACTTTGTATGTAACTCAAGGTGGTGAACATACCTAATGCTCCTTCTTCCTCCTATTTTACACACAGCAACAGTTGGACTGTTGGACTGAGCGAGTGAGAACATCTCGTGGTGATTGACCCAAAGTCATCCAGTCAGCTTTCATACCTAGGGTGGGACTTGAACGTGATTGACTCAAAGCCAGCTTTTTTGTCAAAGGCAGGAGTAGAACTCACCTTCTCCTGTTGATTGGCCCAACATCCCTTATTCAGCTTTCTTGCCTCAGGCGGGACTAGAACTCAATGCCTCCCAGTTTCTGGGCTAGTGTCCTAACCACTAGGCCAACCTGACTCTCGTATTGTACTACATTGTAAGGGTAGAGCAATGTTAGTTTATTTTTAACCAAAAATCGGGAACCTAGGTGAGCCTTAACACATTTTACTAAAAGATGTAAGCTTTTCTGAGCTACAGTTCACTTCATCAGATGCATGATGTCTCAGAAGATTGGTTTCAACAAGTCCTACTACACTGAGCATACACACCAAAGACAAATTCCTTGTGTGTCCAATCACACTTGGCCAATAAAGAATTCTATTCTATTCTATTCTATTCTATTCTATTCTATTCTATTCTATTCTATTCTATTCTATTCTATTCTATTCTATACAATTCCTTCTAATACATGACTTAACAGTTTCTCATTTTGGCAGGGTGGTAGGAATGCCATTGCTGTCATTCTAAGGATTTTTGCAAAAATCTGGAGGCTGGAAACGGCCCGGATCAAGATGTGATCTCACGTTAAGTGGCTTAAAACACATACAACAACACAGATAAACCAATGAGGCAAATGTAGAATAGGAAAAACGGGGTGAGGCAACATACATGAGAACACCATGGTGCTTGATTCAGATTTCACTTAAGCACATTTGGATTGAAGCTCCTAACCTTTTCTATATCTGCACTCCTAGAACGATTCTGATATATTCTCGCACCCCTTACAAAAGTAAATAATTATATGCATATAATTATGCATATACACTATAATTTTGAAACTTCTAAACCCAAGTTTTCACATACGCGGGAATATCGTCTCGCACACCCAGGGGATGCGAACACCCCCAGTTGGGAACTTCTGTCTAACTGAATTGATTTTTTTAATCAAATGAAAAAGTTGAATCAGTTAATTCTGTACCAGGATGGTTCTCAAACTGTGTCTCCTCAGTACTACATCAAATACTTCAACCACTATATCTTACAGGTTTTCTGAACCAGTGTTGGACTCAAAAAAAAATGCTAAGGATCTTTATATTTCCCCCCCCCCCAGCTCTCATCCCATTGGAGGAAATAAATGTTGGTTCTGATTTTTTTAAAAAAGAAGAAACGTCTTAGAAGAAAACCCTACCCATCATGTGTCATTACAGGAAAGGAATGTGGTTCAGAACAGGAAATATAGGTAGTCTTCGACTTATGACCACAATGGATCGCAAAATATCTGCTGCTAAGTGAGACATTTGTTAAGTGAATTTGGCCCCATTATATGACCTTTCTTGCCACAGATGTTAAGTGAATTATTGCAGTTGTTAAGTTACTAACACGGTTGTTAAGTGAACCTGGCTTCCCTATTGACTTTGCTTGTCAGACGGTCGCAAAAGGGGATCACATGATATACACTACAACTATCACATGACTATAAGGATGCTACAATGGTCACAAGTGTGAAAAATGATCATAAGTCACTTTTTCCAGTGCCATTGTTAACTTTAAACGATCACTAAATGAACGTAAGTCAAGGATTACCTATGCATTTGCAGCTGGCTGAGACTAGCTCATCAAAAACATTTTTGCTTTTCATTATACCATAGCAAAACTTAGAGTCAGCAAGAAATATTTCTGCCAAGAAGGAACATTTCTATAATGGGATCGTGTGATGTTGAAATTATATCTCCCAGTATAATTTGGCATATGAATCCACACATGGGTGAAATCCAGCAGGTTCTGGAGAACCGGTAGCGGAAATTTTGAGTAGTTCTGAGAACCGGTAGTGGAAATTTTGAGTAGTTAGGAGAACTGACAAATACCATCTCTGGCTGGCCCCAGAGTGGGGTGGGAATGGGGATTTTGCAGTATCCTTCCCTGGAGTGGGGTGGGAATGGAGATTTTGCAGTATTCTTCCCCTGGAGTGGGGTGGGAATGGAGATTTTGCAATATCCTTCCCCCGGGAATGGAGATTTTGCAGTATCCTTCCCCTGCCACGTGCACCAAGCCATGCCCACCAAGTCACGCCCACAGAACTGGTAGTAAAAAAATTTGGATTTCACCACTGAATCCACACGTTTATTCATTTCCCTGAAGACTGGGTCCTTCCATTTTTGAAAAGTGACAAAGCAGCGAGCATCCCCTTTAAAAGCCATCCACCTGGACTGACATTACATTCGCTTTAAACATATGGCTTGTATCTTTGACCTTAGAGCTCCCACCCTGTACTCGGACAGTATAATCAGTATGATAACGAGACTGTGTCACTATCAGGAAAATGTTTTTAAACATCCTCTTGGCCTGTTGGGCATTGGCTTATAAACAGTTCCAGACAATATCTGAAATGTCTTGTCATCTTCTAGCTTTTCTTGTGGCTCAAATTAAATTCTCTGAAGAAAAACACCGAAGTAATTTCAGACAGTGCTCAGGGGGAAAAAAAGAAATTGTTTATGAGCTGGTACTCTTAAAAATAAGCAACAGCCTAACACAGGGGTCTCCAACCTTGGCAACTTTAAGACTTGCGGACTTCAATTCCCAGAATTCTGGGAGTTGAAGTCCACAAGTCTTAAAGTTGCCAAGGTTGGAGACCCCTGGTCTAAAACAGATGGGCTTAGCCAATTCTCTTGGTCCTTTAATTCAGCCACCTAAATTTATCTACACAGCTTAAGTGCAGGAACTGACCTCTGCTCTCTGGTCATAAATAGTTTACCCTAAAGAAAATCCCCCTTGACTGCAATTTGGAAGGACAGATTTTGAAAGTGAAGCTCAGATAGTTTGGCCACCAAATGAGAAGAAAGGACTCAGTGGGCAAGATGGAAGGCCAGAGGAGAAGGGGGCAGCAAAGGATGAGATGGTTAGATAGTATCATCAACGCAACGAACATGAATTTGAGGAAATTCCAGAAGACAGGAGGACAAGGGAGCCTGGCATGCTGTGGTCCATGGGGTTGTGAAGAGTTGGATATGACTTACCAACTGGATAACAACAATATAAATACCGTATTTTTCGGAGAATAAGACGCACCTTAGTTTTTGGGGAGGAAAATAAGGGGGGGGGGAAATCTACCTACCAGGTATTCATCTGGCTAGCATCCTTAGTCTGGTCAGCTTCAGCACATTATTTTATCCCCTGGTTAGCACTTAAAAAAACCTTCTTCGGAGAGAGTAACAATGAAAGAGCCTGCCAGCCAGTAAGAGCTGGGAAGATCTGTTAGCATCTGGTTAGGGCTGGAAAAAAACTTATTCGGAGCAAGTAGAGCAATGAAAAAAACCCTGCAAAGACTTGGGGCTGGAAAAACATTCTTCGGAGAGAGTAACAATGAAAAAGCCTGCAAGCCAGTAAGATCTGGGAAGATCTGTTAGCACCTAGTTAGGGCTGGGGAAAAAAGCTACATTCGAAGTATAAGACGCACCCACATTTTCAGCCACTTTTAGGGAGGGAAAAGGTGCGTCTTATACTCCGAAAAATACCGTAGTTCCTTTCATGGGGTCCTCGATGCTCTCTGAGTTTAGTTAATTTTTTACAGATGTTTCATTACCCAGCTAGGTAACATCATCAGTGCTAGAAGGGAGTGGGGTTGGCTCTCTGTTTATATACAAGTTCCTTCCCTACCACCACTTCCCACTTCTCTGCTACTTTAGCAGAAGCAACATTCTGTAGAAAATGCCCTAAAACTCTGATTCTGAGATGAACAATAAGCTTTGCAAGTTGACAGAGCCTACATTTTGCAGGTTGCTAATTACTCCCAAAGAATTTAAAAAAAAATTGTTTCCCAAAATGTATCTTCTTTCCCTGTTCATTTACAGTATTAATCAATGAACATGTTCAATCCCTTTCTCCCCTTTTTTTCCTTCAGTTCTTTGCTTGTTCTTGTTTTATTTTAAAGGCTGATACACCAGGACCAAGCTGGGTCAAGAATGTGATGTGGAGGAAAGGAAGTGTAAAGCTTAGAGATGTGTTGGTATGAAAAGCACTATAGAAATGTGTTAAATAAGAAGGCATTTGTTGAGCCCAGTGAATTAATTAACACCTATATAGTGCTAAAAGTCCTTTGTCCTTGTTTAATCTCTGCGGAGTAATGTCAGAACTCAACGCTAACTCAGCTGTGTTGCTGTGAAATTTTGCCCAGGGAAGACTTTTCTGAAGCCAGTAATGAAGTATTCCTTTGCTAGATAAAACATATGCATATGAGTTCGATCCTAGGTAGAGGCAGATGTAAGGGTCTCCTGCTTGGGCAGGGGGGTGGACTAGATGACCTGCAAGGTCCCTCCCGACTCTGTTAATCTGTTACCGGTTATATCCATTGTGATTATCAGTCTGTTGATCTGTTTTTGTGGATGTGGATGCGTGGATGAGTGGGGGTGGGAGTGGGAGAAAGAGAGAGAGAAAGAAACTGGTTCATTTGTGCAATACAGGATCTTATCTTTGGTGCTCTCTAAGCTTGTTTGTTTTCTTGCAGACGTTTCTTTACTCAAACCATCTAGCACTATCGGTCTAGCACTGATGATGTTACCTAGTTGGGTAATGAAACGTCTGCAAGAAAAACAACCAAGCTCAGAGAGCACCAAAGACACCTCATTTCAAACCTAAGCTACAAATATTTCCTATTTATTTATTTATTTATTTATTTATTTATTTATTTATTTATTTATTTATTTATTTATTTATTTATTTATTTATTTATTTATTTATTTATTTAAATGGATTTATATGCTGCCCAACTCCTAGGGGACTCTGGGCAGCTCACAACATGTCAATCCATTTTCCAATATAAAAAGACACAACAATTTAAAAGCTACAAAAATTAAAAAGAGCATCTAACATTCATAACCAAGGGGGGAGACCCATATCTGGTCTAGTTGGTCTCACTTTCACCCCGACTGCCGGAAGAGCCAAGTTTTTATTGCTTTACGGAAGGCCAGCAGGGTGGGGATGGTCCTGATCTCTGGAGGAAGCTGGTTCCAAAGGGAGGGAGCTCCCACAGAGAAGGCTCTCACCCTCGGCCCCACCAACCGGCATTGCTTGGTCGATGGGACCTGGAGGAGACCAACTTTTAAGGGTCTTCTCTTTCCAATCACTGACAATATTCAAAGCTATCCTTTAGGCCAGAGGTTCGCAATCGCTGGGCCGTGACCTATTTGGAATTTGGGCCACACAAGAGGCAGGCCATTCTGCAGGCTCACGCAACTCCACTCATACGAGCAGCACCCCATCTCTTCTCTCCATGAGTGGAGCTGCATGTGCGTGCATGCGCACCTACCTGCAACTCGCGCAACCTGCTTCAACTCTTTCCCTCCTCCAGCTGGGCTGCCAAGCCGCAGAGATTTGGGACCGCCATTTTAGGCTGAAAAGATTCCTCCAGATACCTGAGGTTTCATATTATATGCCGCCTCCAGTGCATTTTCCCTTAAGAGGCAAATTTGTCTTGAATTGCAGGCTGCTCGTTTTATGCCTTTTGAATGCCTTTGGAAAGCACGTTCTCTTCATAACTTTTCTTTTTGTCCTTTTGTTTTTTTGGAGATATAGTATTTCAGAAAGGACAGGCAATAGACACGGGAGAAATTGAAATTGGAGATCAGGTGATGCAGACGATCCCTCCGGGCCTCTTTTGGCGGTTCCAGATCACGATCCATCATCCATTGTACTTGAAATTCAATG
This sequence comes from Diadophis punctatus similis, assembly GCA_023053685.1. Taxonomy (NCBI): domain Eukaryota; kingdom Metazoa; phylum Chordata; class Lepidosauria; order Squamata; family Dipsadidae; genus Diadophis; species Diadophis punctatus. The sequence goes on along the minus strand of JALIGW010000014.1, from coordinate 10,479,979 downwards.
TCTCCCTGGCAAAGGATTCCCTGCTTGGGATCTACGGCAGGCGCAATATTCCTCCCACTCACACCCAGGTATGGTAATTTTGTCTACTTTTTTAAAAGTTAGCTATTTCACAGTGCATTGTGCTCTGCAAAATAATAGTGAGGTTCAGTCTTAAGTGGCTCATTCAAGAACAACCTTGCTCTTTAGTGTCTACATTCTGAACTAATGTAGTCTCTTTTTTATTATTATTATTATTCTTTCTTAGCAGTTGAGAGTTTTTCTTCATTTTATGTAAGCATGCAAGGAGGAAAAGAATTTTGCCAAAGCTATGAAACCCAGGAAACGTTCCAATTGTAATTTTATTAAACACTAGACAGTCGCTTTATTTTGAATTTCAACTCAGATAGAGCTGGAAGGGACCTTGGAGGTCTTCTAGTCAAGCCCCCTATTCCATTTCAGACCCTATTCCAGTCCAGCCTCTTTTTAAAAGCCTCCAGTGATGAAGCACCCACAACTTCTGGTGGCAAGCTGTTCCACTGGTTAATTGTCCTCACTGTTAGGAAGTTTCTCCTTAACTCCAGGTTGCTTCTCTCCTTGATTAGTTTTCATCCATTGTTTCTTGTCTTGCCTTCTGGTGCTTTGGAAAATAAATTGACCCCCCTCTTCTTTGTGGCAGCCCCTCATACTGGAATACTGCTATCATGTCACTTCTAGTCCTTCTTTTCTCTAAACTAGCCATAGTCCATGGCTAGTCTAGAGAAAAGTCTAAAGAAAAAAATATTTTTGCCCCCATATTTAGAATACCTTATGATAGTTATTACTACCTGCTGGGTTGAATTGCAAACAGTCCCAGAAATATCTACAACCTGACTTTTGTTCATATATAAACACATATAAACCTTCTCCAGAGCAGCGAATCATCCTCATTTAATTAACACCTTTCGACAGCCTTTTGAAAGAATATCTCATAGCACTAAAAAGAAAAAGAGATTCGCCTTTATTGTTTGTTTTCGTTAGAAATAAAGGATAAAGGTTCATACCCATCTTTAAGATTTGAAATCTCTGAGGGTGAGGGATCTTTCTTCCCTGAACATCTCCCTTTATTAGATTTATTATTAGAGTTGGAAGGGACCTTGTAGGTCATCTAGTCCAACCCCCTGCTCAAGCAGGAGTTCCTACACCCTTTGAGACAGATGGCAGTCCAGTCTCTCCTTGCTGTTCCACTGGTTGATCATTCTCACCGTCAGAAAGTTTCTTCTAACTTCCAGGTTGAATCTCTCCTTGGTCATGTTTGTGTCTTCATAAATAAATAGTTTCCATTTTGTCCCCCAGCTGCTTCCCAAGACAATTTGCTCTTCTGCCTTTTGGACAGTATGTGTGCACAAGAAAAATCACTTGATGTAAATTGTTAATTGCCAATGCCTTTGTTCCGGAAAAAATAGCCATGGAATGACAACAGAGATCAGGGAACACTTTAAGGACATACAAGCTTTGAGCAAGTTTCCCCAAAAATGTTTTTAAAATGATACGGCATGGTTTTTCATGTTTTGCTTCTATGTTGGCAAGTAAAAAAATGAGTCGAAGTTTCTGCCTGACTTAATCTGTCTATTTGTAGGAAATTAAACAAAAATTGGGGCACAACCCAAATTGTCCTTGCTAAATCCTCTCACATTTCCCTTTACCCCAGCCCTACAGATGAAATGATAAGCAGCCTAGTGTTACATAAATGTTGTGGAAATTTGGTCATGGATCGTTATGCAAGCAATATTTGCCAGTTTGCATCTGGCCGGTTGCATTGTCTAACTGTGTTTTCTGGACTACAGTTTCTCAAAGAGAAATGCAAAGTTTCCAGGATGTTCTTGAACCTAAAGCCTTCAGCATGGAAAGTTCAGAACTTTACTTCCTTCTATAGATAAGAGAGGAAATCAAATTGGTTTATCACCCTCCTAAGGCCATATACAGGTAGTTCTTAGGTTTTAACCCCTAATGGAATGGGAATTTCTGAACTGAACAGCAGGCTTCAGGGAAGCTGTTGGACCTTCATGATGCTTTGCAGGAAGAAGTGAGCAGAAGACCTGCAGGTCTTATCAGTATTGTGTGACTGTGGGAACACTGCAGGGGTCTGAATTTCAAGAATTGGTTGCAGCTACTCTTTGTTCAGCACTGTCATAACTTTGAAAGGTCCCTGAAGAAATGGTTCTAACCTGAGAAATACCTGTACAGTAAAATATCTACTGATAGGACTGATACATAAAACAGAAATACAATGAGCAAAATGAGATCTAAAAATAAATAGGAACATAAGTCATAAAATAAAAATAGTGTTATTAAAAGTGATGAATAAATAAGTGCCCAAACTTAATTGATAGTGTGAAGTATTCTACAGATGGTAGCACAAAACTGGACAACTTGGGAGGATATTTTTGAGTTCAGATCTGAAAGAAGAAACAATAAGTAGAAATCACACTACATGTTGGGAAACTTCTTTAAGATTGGAAAATCTATGTAGAATCCCTATAGAGAGAGAGCAGGATATTAGGGTTAGATAAAGGAAGATTCATGGTAGTGCAGTAGTTAGAATGCAGGATTGCAGGCTAAATCTGCCCACTGTCAGGAGTTCGATCCTGACCAGCTCAAGGTTGACTCAGCCTTTCATCCTTCCAAGGTCAGTAAAATGAGGACCCAGATTGGTGGCGGCAAGATACTGATTCTGTAAAACCGGTTTGAGATGGCTGTAATGCACTGTGAAGTGGTATATACTGTAAGTCTAAGTGCTGGTGCTATGTTGATTTTAGAGCAAGAACCTTTATTGGTGACTAGCTCAGAAGGTCTGTACTTTCTGGTGAAGGATAACACTCTATGCCCAAATCTACCAACTGTTTAAAATACTTGTTTAAATACATCCAGGGGTGAAATTCAGCAGGTTCAGACAGGGTCTATAGAACCGGTGGTGACGATTATGCAGAGTTCAGAGAATTGGTAAATTGCACCACTGACTGGCCCCTCCCCTCCCCTCCCACTCACTCCTTCTCTCCTCCTTCTCGGGCTCATACACACAGAGTAAACATGAGAAGAAGGCGAGAAGCAGCCAGGCTGAACGCTAGAAGATTTGGCCGAACTTTTCTGTTGGTTCTGTGGCTTGGTGGGTGTGGCTTGGCTTGGCCACACCCACCAAGCCACACCCACAGAACCGGTAGGGGGAAATTTGAATGTCACCCCTGAATACATCCATACTTCAATCAAAGTCAGGTCATTAGTCTCTAATGGAGGAGTTAGTCTCCTCCAGGTCCCATCAACCAAGCAATGCCGGTTGGCGGGACCGCGGGGGAGAGCTTTCTCTGTGGGAGCTCCCTCTCTTTGGAACCAACTCCCACCAGAGATCCGGACTATCCCCACCCTGCTGGCCTTCCGTAAAGCCGTGAAAACATGGCTTTTCAAGCAGGCGGGCTAAAATAAGACCAATGAGAACATCTGTGGTCTTCCCATGCATGAATGATGATAATGTTTTTTTTAATTTTTATAACTGTTTTAAAATTATTATTATTATTGGGTTTCTTTTTAATAAATTGTTGTTCTTGCATGTTGTACGCCGCCCAGAGTCCCGCGGGAGTTGGGCAGCTTATAAGAATGAGCAAATAAATCAATCAATCAATAATTAAATACCGTACTTTTTGGAGTATAAGACGCACCTTTTTCCTCCCTAAAAGTGGCTGAAAATTTGGGTGCGTCTTATACTCCAAATGTGGCTTTTTCGGAGCTTTTTTCCCAGCCCTAACTAGGTGCTAATGATCTTCCCAGCTCTTACCTTGCAGGCTCTTTCACTGTTACTCTCTCCGAAGAATGTTTTTCCAGCCCTAAGTCTTTGCAGGGTTTTTTTTCATTGCTCTACTTGCTCCAAAGAAGGTTTTTTCTAGCCCTAACCAGGTGCTAACGATCTTCCCAGCTCTTACTGGCTTGCAGGCTCTTTCATTGTTACTCTCTCCAAAGAATGTTTTTCCAGCCCTAAGTCTTTGCAGGGTTTTTTTCACTGCTCTACTTGCTCCGAATAAGTTTTTTTCTAGCCCTAACCAGGTGCTAACGATCTTCCCAGCTCTTATTGGCTTGCAGGCTCTTTCATTGTTACTCTCTCTGAATAAGATTTTTTAAAGTCCTAACCAGGGGATAAAATAATGTGCTGAGGCTGACCAGACTAAGGAAGCTAGCCAGATAAATACTTGGTAGGCAGATTTTTTCCTATTTTCCTCCCCAAAAACTAAGATGCGTCTTATACTCCGGTGCGTCTTATACTCCCAAAAATACGGTAAATAAATAAATAAATAAATAAATAAATAAATAAATAAATAAATAAATAAATAAATAAATAAATAAATAAATAAATAAATAAATAATTCACAAAGCACTAAAACAGCCTCCTTTTAATGGTTGTGAAAGGAATTGGTGAACTTAAACTGAGTTTAGCTTAGGTTTTGGAACTAACGTTGAAGAGGCAACGCGTTGCTCTCGATGTCAAGGAGAAAAGGAATGGAATATAAATAAATTAAAGATTCCTCTGAGATGAAAGGCAATAAGATTTCATTTGATCATTTCTGTAATCTGTGCTCTTTCAGTTTGACTTTGTAAAACTGATGGATGGAAAACAGCTAATTAAACAGGAACCAAGACATTTTGAAGAATCTCACCAAGGACCCAGAAATCTAATTTTAATGTCCATGCAAGAAACTGGTTTCATAGAATATATGGACCAAGGAGCCTGGCACATGGCATTTTACAACGATGGCAAGAAAGTGGAGCAAGTGCTTATGCTGACCACAGCAATTGGTAAGAGATCATATCTATTTTTTCTCATAGATTTGATGGAGACAGTAGGGTCTCAGCACATCCCTGTGTTCCAGATATATGTGTGATCATTATTTCATCAGCTCCACATATTTGGGGTTTATTAGGTTGGGAAAGGCTCTGAATCAGTTTATATAAACAAGGTTAGCATGAATAATTGCAATTGGCAGGATTTATACTTTGACTAAACCGGATTGTTTAAAAAAAATTGAAATGGCTTAGCGTGATATGTAAACTCGGTTAGTTTTTTTGTAGAGAAAAGAGTCCACCTGCCACTCCCAATTTGATTTTCTTTCCAGATTAGTTGGGAACTTGAAATTCTGAAATGCAATTATATGGTAGCATGGGAACATTCAGATTTTTCTGGTGGTCTCAGTACTGTGGAGTTTAAGATTAATTTAAATAGGAATGCTCGGTTGCAAAGACAGCAGAATATGAATTCAGATGAAATGTGAGGCTCCAATTCTCGATTATCTGTGCTTTCCATGAACAAGATGCTTAACATTTCAGCTGTATCTGAGAATCATGGCTTGTGGCTCCCAAGCCAAGCAGAATTCATTACCCAAGAAATCCTGGTTTATGATTCTGGCTTGTAAAAGACCCCCATAATGCTGCGTGCTCTACCTGAACCACTATAGTGAACCAAGTCGGTTTCCCAAATGTCTGGTGATTTGCAATTGATCATTTTAGTGATATCATTAGAAAGTGCATGGGTGGGTTTCGTTGGCTTTTTGGAAAGGTGGGAGTGCTCAGTGAGGTAGATATTAGACCTTTGAAAGGCAAACTTCCAGTTTTAACCTCCTAAATTAGCCTGAAATTAGCCTGAAATTCATTGGTCTAAGTCAGTGGTTCCCAACCTGGGGGTCGGGACCCCTTTGGGGGTCGAACGACCATTTCCCAGGGGTTGCCCTGGCATCCTCAGCTCCCCCCCCCCACTGCCACAAGCCTGGCCATATCGGCTCAACTTGCCCGAGCCCTCCGATTGGTCGGGAGAGGTGCCATTTGGTGAGAGGCGTTTGTGATGCCTGGCGGCCGAGCTAAGGGGCGGGGCGTCGCAAGATTGCGCGCTGGAGAGTACAAGGCGGTGCTTACATTATCTGTGGCCGCCCCTGTCTCCTGACAGCGGCAGTTTCTTCCCGCTGGTGTCGAAGGGAAAGGGAGTCATGGGAGGGAACGGCCAGCCAATGACCACTTAAGTTTCACAGCACATGACAGCAGGAAGGAGGACAGCTGGGTTGGATCCAGTGGAAGATGATATTCCTTGTGCTCTTGCAAAGACTGGCCCGAGAATTTCTGATCTGGCATAATTACATATTGTTTTTGTGATTAATCGCTATGCTTTAATTATGTTCAATTTGTAACAATGAAAATACATCCTGCATATTATTTACATTACGATTCATAACAGTAGCAAAATTACAGTTATGAAGTAGCAACGAAAATAATTTTATGGTTGGGGGTCACGACAACATGAGGAACTATATTAAGGGGTCGCGGCATTAGAAAGGTTGGGAACCACTGCTCTAAATGAAAGTGGGGGAATCTCTCAGAGGTCTTTAATGATTATACCCAGAGTTAATTTAATTTAATTTAATTTAATTTAATAGACGTTCTTATAGGCCGCCCAATCCCGTGGGACTCAGGGCGGCGTACAACAGAATAAGAAGCGTACAATAAAAACAATTATCATAATTTAAAATTAAAAGGCATAGTTAAAACAATTATAAAAACAACATTCAAGGGGGGAATCTGATCTTCCTATTCACCCCGCCTGCCGGAAGAGCCAAGTTTTTATGGCTTTACGGAAGGCCAGCAGGGTGGGGATAGTCCGGATCTCTGGTGGGAGTTGGTTCCAGAGGGACGGGGCTCCCACAGAGAAGGCCCTCCCCCGTGGCCCCGCCAAGCGACATTGTTTGGCCGATGGGACCCGGAGGAGGCCCTCTCTATGGGACCTAACCGGTCGTAGGGAGGTATGTGGTAGGATGCGGTCCCGAAGGTAACCTGGCCCTGAGCCATGTAGGGCTTTAAAGGTAACGACCAACACCTTAAATTGCGACCGGAGACTAATTGGCAGCCAATGCAGCTGGCGAAGAATAGGTGTTACGTGGGTGTATCTCGGTACACCCACTACAGCTCGCGCAGCTGCATTCTGTACCAGTTGGAGTCTCCGGATGCTCTTTGAGGGTAGCCCCATGTAGAGCGCGTTACAGTAGTCTAGCCGTGAGGTGACAAGGGCATGAGTGACTGTGAGCAAAGCCTCCCTCTCCAAGTAAGGTCGCAATTGGTGCACAAGACGAATCTGTGCAAAGGTCCCCCTAGCCACAGCTGAAAGATGTTGCTCCAATTTTAGCTGTGGATCTAGGAGGACACCCAAATTGCGGACCTGTTCCGAGGGAGTCAATTTTTCTCCCCCGAGAACCAGGGAGGGACAGTCGACATAATCCTTGGGAGGCAAAATCCAGAGCCACTCAGTCTTGTCTGGGTTGAGCCTGAGTCTGTTCACTCCCATCCAGACCCTCACATCGTCCAGGCAGCGGCACATTACATCAACTGCTTCACTGAACTGACACGGGGTGGAGATATACAACTGGGTATCGTCAGCATACTGCTGATACCTCACCCCGTGTCGTCGGATGATCTCACCCAGCGGTTTCATGTAAATGTTAAACAGGATGGGCGAGAGGACCGAACCCTGTGGCACCCCGCAAACCAGGGGCCTAGGGGCCGACCTCTGCCCTCCTGTCAACACCGACTGCGTCCTGTCAGAGAGGTAGGAGGAGAACCACCGTAAAACAGTGCCTCCCACTCCCACCTCCCCAAGACGACGCAGAAGGATACCATGGTCGATGGTATCGAAAGCCGCTGAGAGGTCAAGTAACACCAGGATGGAGGAATGACCCCCATCCCGTGCTCGCCAGAGATCATCCATCAGTGCGACCAAAGCAGTCTCCGTACTGTAGCCGCGCCTGAAACCCGATTGAAAGGGATCCAGATAATCAGTATCCTCCAATAGCCGCAGGAGTTGGAGCGACACCACTTTCTCTACAACTTTACCCAAGAAGGGTAAGTTGGAGACTGGATGGAAGTTCTTTAAATCCGCTGGGTCCAGGGAAGGCTTCTTGAGGAGGGGCCTCACCACCGCAGCTTTTAAGGGCTGCGGGACGGACCCCTCTCTCAAAGATGCGATCACAACAGCCTGGAGCCAGCCGCGTGTCACCTCCCTGCTGGCCGAAACCAGCCAGGAGGGACACGGGTCCAATAAACAAGTGGAGGCGCTCATCGCTCCTATGGCCTTGTCCACATCCTCAGGAGTGATAGGCTCAAACTCCTCCCAAATAACAGGACTAAGACTCGCCCCTGTCATCTCGGCCTGCCCTGTCCAAATGGAGTCCAGGTCTGTCCGAATCTGAGTGATTTTATCCGCCAGGAACTGGGAAAATTCCTCAGCTCTACCCTGCAAGGGTTCTTCGCCCCCCCCCTTTGCGAGGAGGGAGCGCGTCACCCTAAACAGGGCGGCTGGGCGGGAGTCGGCGGACGCAATAAGGGCGGAAAAATGCGCACATTTTGCCGCCCGTATCGCCACTAAGTAAGACTTAATGCAAGTTCTTAAAAGTGTCCGGTCAGACTCAGCTTTACTGGCTCTCCATCGTCGCTCTAGGCGTCTCTTTAGGCGCTTCATCTCCCGGAGCTCCTCAGTAAACCAAGGAGCCCTCCGGGATCCGCTGCCACGGAGAGGCCGCAAAGGCGCAATCCGATCTAAAGCCCCTGTTGCCGCCTGATTCCAGGCAGTCACTAGAGCCTCAGATGAATCGTGTACCAGGGAGTCCGGTATTTCCCCAAGTTCCCTCTGAAATCCTTCGGATTCCATTAGGCGCCTGGGGCGGAACCACTTAATCGGTCCCGCCTCCTTGCGGTGGAGGAGTGGCGCCATGAAATCCAACCTCAGAAGGAAATGATCTGACCACGACAAGGGTACTGTGACTAAACCCCTCAGCCTCAGATCATCTCTCCACTGCCCCGAGAGAAACACAAGGTCAAGCGTGTGACCTCCCTCATGAGTCGGACCCTGAACTACTTGGGTCAGGTCCATGGTTGTCATGGAAGCCATGAACTCCTGGACTGCCTCTGAGGTTTCACCGGGCGATGGCAGGTTGAAGTCCCCCAGCACCATCAACCTGGGGAACTCAATCGCCAGCCCTGCTACCGCCTCGAGCAGAACAGGCAGGGCCTTTGCAACGCAGCTAGGAGGCAAGTACGTTAGCAGAAGGCCCACCTGAACCCCTAAGTCCAGCTTCAGAAGGAGCGTCTCACACCCAACAATCTCCGGGGCAGGGCTCCTTCGAGGATTTAGGTTCTGGCGAGCTATAATTGCCACTCCTCCACCCCTTCCCTGGGGTCGCGGCTGATGCTGAACTGAGAACCCGTCCGGGCACATCTCGGAGAGGGGAACCCCCCCCTCCTGGCCTAGCCAGGTCTCAGTAATACATGCCAGGTCCGCCCCCTCTTCCAGGATTAAATCCCGTACAAGGGGGGCCTTGTTAGTAATCGACCTGGCATTCAACAGCAGCAGCTTGAGCCCAGGGCCCTGACATCCCTGGTTACCAGGTACTCGGGCTGAGCTAGATGGAACCAAACCAGAGGGGCCAGAACAAGGAATCGCTTGAAGATAGCGAATTCTCGTTCCCCGAGAGCGGCCTACCCCCCTGCTCCCGCCATACCTACCTCTTAGTATTCAGAGTTAGTATTCAGCAGGTTCTGACCAGTTCTGGAGAACCGGTAGTGGAAATTTTGAGTAGTTCGGAGAATCGGTAAATACCACCTCTGGCTGGTCCCGCCCCCATCTATTCTCTGCCTCCCGAGTCCCAGCTGATCGGGAGGAAATGTGGATTTTGCAGTAACCTTCCCTTGGAGTGGGGAGAGAATGGAGTATCCTTCCCCAGCCACGCCCACCAAGCCACACCACGCCCACCAAGCCACGCCCACAGAACCGGCAGTAAAAAAAATTGAAACCCACCACTGATCATACCCATCCATATTTTAGGGGAAATGAAAAAAAAAAGTGGCATTTTACTTACACGTTCCAGCAGTGCCATGTCAGGGTAGTTGAAGCTACAATAAGTCCCTGCAGGACTACTCAGCCCATGTTGCACAGATCTGCTCTGGATGATTTGTCATTTCCCTTAACAGAAGGAACCAGATGAGAAAACACACACACACACACACACACACACACACACACACACACACACACACGTACACACAGCCCATTGGCGTACTACTCCATTGAAAATACGCAAATTCAAGCAAGATTTATTTATTTTATTTGTCAAGCAAAATTACAAATTAGAACAAAAAAAATAAGAAAATCAAAATGTTACAGGGGTGATAGGCATACCAGGGCACTTATGCCTGCCCCTTTAGGGACCTCTTAAATATGGAGTGAGGACCGAGTTAGGTTAGAATTAAAACTGTGAAAGTTAATGGCTGAGACAGTCGAGCCATTATATGCTGAGACAATATATTTATGTTGCTGGGGATATACTTTAATTCAGCGTTCCCCAACCTTTCTGGGTTGGTAGGAGAGGGAAGAGGGGATGCTTTTGTATGAGGGGCAGGTGCCCACTGCTTGAGTGAGTTGGGCTGCATGTTCCCGCCACTCCTGCGGCCTAGTTGCGAATAGACCCCAGACTGGTAGTGGACCGCAACCCACAGGTGCGCATGCATGCATGTGAACAGCTTCATTTGTGTGAGCGGCAGGCGTCTGCACCCACCGCTCGTGCGAGTGGGGCTGCGAGCGGGTGTGCCCCCGCTCATGCAAGTGAGGTTGCGAGCTTATGTGCCTGCCACTCTTCCATGCACCTGCCTCTTGCACAAGTGGGACTGTGCGAGCACGTGAGCCTCCCGCTTGAGTGAGTTGGGCTGCGTGCACCGCCACTCATGCGGCCTAGTTGTGAATAGGCCTTGGCCCAGAAGTGGGCTGCAACCCACAATTTGGGGTCTCTTGCCTTAATTTACAATGATTCTGAGTACTAGGAATGGGATAAGTTGTTGCCATTGGCTGCCGAATGACTGTGTGGTATGCTCTGCCTTGTTTGAGAAGGTAACTTTCGCACCCAGTATGCATTTCTTGTTTTTGTTTTTGTTTTTGGTCTTTCTGTGAACAGAAGTCATGGATGACTGTTCCACTAACTGCAATGGAAACGGAGAATGCATTTCTGGCCATTGCCACTGTTTCCCAGGATTCCTCGGTCCTGATTGCGCACGAGGTACGGATTTGAAACTGAACACTCTCACCCAAATATACAAACATCCCTACAGGTCTATGGAGATGTTCTATCATCCCTGGATAGAAATAGAATACCTCCTAGTATAAGATGTATTCTATTAAGGATTAGAATAGAGGTAGAAACTAGAAAGGGGGGAAATATTATTATGCACATTCCTATATAATATTTTAAAATTAATATGTAGATGTAAAGATTAGAAGTTGAAAGATTTTATTATATATACTTAAATAATATTACTATAGTTATTAGTATTGTGTATTAAAATATTAAATGATGAAGGATTACGAGGGTGAGTCAAAAAGTAATGCCATTTTCTTTAGGACAGGTATAATTGCCAACACAGGAACATGTAGCATACATCAAAATGAAGCTGGTCCTCTGTGGATCACATCCCTACTTCTCAACATAGTCACCATTTCTCTCAATAGCAATGCTCCACCTTCGAATGAGAGCATGTATCCCTGCCTCGTAAAATTCTGTTGACTGTTCTTTGAGCCACTTCTTCACTGCAGTTTTCACTTCCTCACCTTTTCATCATTCAGACGAAGGACCCACCTGCATACATTGCTCTAATCTAAAGTATTGTCCTCAAACACATTTTGTAATCGTCTGTGAATGTTCACAGGGGTTTCCCCCTCAGCAACAAGGAATTCAATCATTGCTCTTTGTTTTTGACGCAACTCTAAGGGGGCAGCCATTTTGAATTTTCCTTGCGAGTCTAAAATCCTGAAAAGTAAGAAACAAAATATTTCAGAACGTAAATGATGTAATCATTTATAACTGGGAAAAATTTCAGGTATTTTTTTATCAAAAACTTCACCTGAAATAAAGAAAATGGCATTACTTTTTGACTCACCCTCGTGTATACATGATGGAGCAAATACTAACATGTTAATAACTGTAATTTTAATATCTATAATATTATTATAATTATGTGAGTATGATTAATGTAACTAATATTATCAACATTATCAATGTTATTTTGTATCAAAACTAATGATACCCAGATCAGGGGTGGGTTCTGACTTACCTCGCTGACGGTTCTCTTCCTCACGTGCCGCGTGGGCATGCACATTCATGCGCAGTGCCAAAAACCCGTGCATGCTCAGAAGCAAAAAACAGCTTATGCGCATGCACAGAAGCAAAAAAACCAAAATGGCGCTGCCTCTGGCGCCGCCGAGAGAGCCAGTTCGGGGGCGTGGCCAGCTGGCCATCGCTGCTGGTTTGGCGAGCGGGGGGAAATTCCCACTACCGGTTCTATAGAGCCAGTCTGAACCGGCAGGAACCCACCTCGGACCCAGATGCCACACTGTTCATGTATTCAATACTTATATTTAAAAATAAAAAAAAATATTTAAAAAGAGAGAGAGAGAGATGCTCCATCATCCCAATCATTGGGACATCCCAAAGATACCTTTAACAAAAAACTGGACTTCCTTGGGTTCCCCCCCCCCCCTTTGAAAACGTTTCACTTCTCCGTGAAAGTTAGAACTGCAGAAGCTTCTTGGATGAGGACAGGACCTGATGCAGATTATTGACGCCGAATTGCTCCTTCCTCCCACAGATTCCTGCCCAGTTTTATGCAGTGGAAACGGGGAATATGAACAGGGTCACTGTGTTTGTCGCAATGGGTGGAAAGGAGCAGAATGTGATGTGCCAGAGGAGCAATGCATCGACCCCACTTGCTTTGGTCATGGCACGTGTATCATGGGAATCTGCATTTGCGTCCCAGGTTATAAAGGAGAGATATGCGAAGAAGGTTGGTCTCTTTTTTGTTGTTGTTGTTCTTGGAAGTCTACTTCCAAAGTGTCAAAAGGTTCAGTAATTAAAAAGCCGTCGCATCAACTGCCAAAAGGGATGTGCAAAAGGCTTTCTTGTGAAATCTTGTTCTACAGATAATGTTAGGGTTCCAAGTCATACCCCCAACGAAAGAAAACTTCGAGGCTTGAGTTTCCTCAAAGTTCCATTTTATTAGAGATGTCATATTGGCACATCCGGGAAAACCCGAATCTGAAAGCTTCCGGTTTTCCACACCCAAAAGAAAGTTCAAGCCCCTGCCCCAGCACCCACATGTCCATCACATGATCCAATCAATGCACCGTCCCAACTGGAGATGCCTCCCAGGCACACCTCTCCAGGTGCAGGGCAGAGTGTCCTTGACTCTTGGAGAAAGGAATGTTATTTTGACTACATATCTCCCCAGCTCCATACAATCCCAGTTCCCCACAGCACTAAATGTGGCAGGCCTGAAGATCCAGTGCCCAAGATGGTTTCCAGGCCTGACAGATAGACCTTGACCACACTTGAGCCTAAAATTGATGTTGCTAAGCAAGAACTTGATAAGTGAGTCTTGCCCCATTTAATGACCTTTCCTGCCTTGGTGGTTAAGTGAATCACTGCACTTGTTAAGTTAGTAACCCTGTTGTTAAGTGAATCTGGCTTCCCCATTGATTTTGCTTATCAGAAGGTCACAAAAAGTAATCACATGATCCTGGGACACTGCAACCATCATAATTATGAACCAGTTGCCAAGTATCTGAATTTTGATCACATGACCATGGGGAAGCTGCAACGGTTGTAAGTGTGAAAAATGGTCATAAGTCACTTTTTTCAACGCCGTTGTAACTTTGAATGGTCACTAAATAACCTGCCTGTACCTCCCAAACAGGCTCTTCTGAATGTGGAATTATTCCTGCTGGAAACTTTCGCCTGCTGATAAAATCCATGTCAGGGTGAGAATAACTCTCATTAGAGGCGAAAATAGATCTTTTCCTGGAACTCTGACATTAGAAATGAAACCGCAGTTTAAAGTTCTAAGTAAAAATATTTATTTCGGTACAAAAACAAATAAATCCTCATTAATTACATCTCTGATATAAAAGCACGTCTTGCTTCCACAGAAGCTAGGAACGGAAGGACTGATCAAAGAAAGGAATGTACACATGCATACTAAGAACATATCAATCACGTGCTCAGGAATAAACCATTATATTAGATAGGGATACAGCTCCCTGCATATACATGTAACAGGCAATATAAAAATCACTCCGTGACCATCCAGCATCTTGTTCAATCTTGACTTTTACTGTCTGCCTTTTCTTCTTCTTCTTAAAGGGAAGAAAATTAAACACTCACTCCACTTACTGTACATAGGATACAAAAATGTTTGAAAAATGAATTCGCAGATTAAAATAAAAGCAATATTCGTTTATTTTTGTTATGTTGGGACAGATGGAAGAGGCAGGACGCTGATTCTTCAACTAACACTCCTTATTCAGTAGATCAGTACAACCCAGCAACTTGCCTGTCTGACAGCTTGCTGTTTTATAGGGAGCTGTCAGACGGTTCAACCAATAGGATTCAACTATTTTTCCCGCCGTAATGGCGGACCTGAGTGAAGCCTACGTTCCTTGGCTTCACTCCCTTATTAGAGTATTCAACAATTTTATTTTATGTATTAAATTTATTTGCTGTCCATCTCACCAGGAGATGCATATGGAGCCATTACTTATTTGGAATTAAACATGTTAATTCCAAAACTGTATGAGTGTTAAAATTCCTCTTGGTATGATATCCACCAACAGAGAAACTAATTTTCTAGCTGAAGAATTACTGTGTTTCTGCTGATAGCAAAAACTTTGCACAGATTAATCTGGTCGGTAAAATACATCAGAAATCTTAGAAGCTGTTCTAATTCCTTCAGATCCGCCCAACTGGGTGGGGTTGATGAGAGTTGAGTTCCAAAATAGCTTTCAATATTAGCTTAGTCCTCCAGTGCTATGAAAGTTCTCACTGAAGGTCTGGACTCTGCTAAACACTGAAGAATAGAAGAGTAGAGGAGAGGAGAGGAGAGGAGAGGAGAGGAGAGGAGAGGAGAGGAGAGGAGAGGAGAGGAGAGGAGAGGGGAGGGGAGGGGAGAGGAGAGGAGAGGAGAGGAGAGGAGAGGAGAGGAGAGGAGAGGAATGGAATGGAATGGAATGGAATGGAATGGAATGGAATGGAATGGAATGGACTAATAACTTTATTGTCCCTTTGAATGTACACTAATCGGCATACATTAAAATGAAATTTTGTTGCAGACAGCTCTCAAAGGGTCACCACTTCCAATATACACTACATAAACATGACAAAATAAGTAAATACAAAATTATGTATATACAGAAGGTCTGGACCCTGCTAAACGCTGAAGAATAGAAGAGTAGAGTAGAGTAGAGTAGAGTGGAGTGGAGTAGAGTAGAGTAGAGTAGAGTAGAGTAGAGTAGAGTAGAGTAGAGTAGAGTAGAGTAGAGTAGAGTAGAGTAGAGTAGAGTAGAGTAGAGGAATGGAATGGAATGGAATGGAATGGAATGGAATGGAATGGAATGGAATGGAATGGAATGGACTAATAACTTTATTGTCACTTTGAATGTGCACTAATCGGCATACATTAAAATGAAATTTTGTTGCAGACAGCTCTCAAAGGGTCACCACTTCCAATATACACTACATAAACATGACAAAATAAATAAATACAAAATTATGTATATACAGAAGGTCTGGACCCTGCTAAACACTGAAGAATAGAAGAGTAGAGTAGAGTAGAGTAGAGTAGAGTAGAGTAGAGTAGAGTAGAGTAGAGTAGAGTAGAGTAGAGTAGAGTAGAGTAGAGTAGAGTAGAGTAGAGTAGAGTAGAGGAATGGAATGGAATGGAATGGAATGGAATGGAATGGAATGGAATGGACTAATAACTTTATTGTCACTTTGAATGTACACTAATCGGCATACATTAAAATGAAATTTTGTTGCATACACCTCTCAAAGGGTCACCACCTTCAATATACACTACATAAACATGACAAAATAAATAAATACAAAATTATGTATGTACAGAAGGTCTGGACCCTGCTAAACCTTCCTTCATTCCTTAGATGTAATATAGTTGGTTTACAGTTTGACAATCTGAAGCTTTAAGGGAAGGGTGTGTTTGTCTTCAAACCTTATCCTTGAAAATGTAAGGATACTTTTACTTGATTCCTGTTGGCTACTTCATGTCCTTGCTTCCCTGTTTTGTCTTCCAGAGGACTGCTTAGACCCAATGTGTTCTGGTCATGGAGTCTGTGTCCAGGGAGAATGCCACTGTTCCATGGGCTGGGGTGGAGTCAACTGTGAAACATCACTTCCCATCTGTCAAGAACAGTGTTCCGGCCATGGCACTTTTGTCCTGGAGACAGGACTGTGCAGTTGTGACCCAAAATGGACAGGCTCTGACTGCTCATCCGGTAAGTTTTCTTGGCTCTGATCCATCTCAAATGCATTAAACAGTTTACTTTTGGATAAAGGAGAGGAGCCGAGGTGGCGCATTGGTTAAAAGCAGCACTGCAACCTTCAGCTGATTGCTAGTTCAGCAGTTCAGCGGTTCAAATCTCACCAGGCTCAAGGTTGACTCAGCCTTCCATCCTTCTGAGGTCGGTAAAATGAGGACCCGGATTGTTGGGGGCAATATGCTGAACTCTGTAAACTGCTTAGAGAGGGCTGTAAAGCACTATGAAGCGGTATATAAGTCTAAGTGCTATATCTTCATTCAAGATATGAATATGAGCCGAGGTGGCGCAGTGGTTAAAGTGCAGCACTGCAGTTCAGCAGTTCAGCTGTTCAAATCTCACCGGCTCAAGGTTGACTCAGCCTTCCATCCTTCCGAGGTGGGTAAAATGAGGACCCAGCATATTGTTGGGGGCAAGATGCTGAACTCTGTAAACCGCTTAGAGAGGGCTGTAAAGCACTATGAAGCGGTATATAAGTCTAAGTGCTAGTGCTAGTGCTATTGCTATTGTCCTCCAAATATGTGTGTTCCTAACATTCATCTTCATGGTCAACTTTCAGGGACAGTTTAATAGTCTGATTCTGGGATATAGAAAATAAAAGGAACCACAAAAGGAATTTACTTCCTCATCTGCACTAGCAAAATTTCTCTGACTCTCTCAATGTTCCTGAGAATGAAGATTTCCTTGCAATCCAAGTGTTTCCCACTCTGATGGTGTTTCAGAGGCCCTTAAAAACCTGACTCTTCTCCCAAACTATGAGATCGAGTGATTGTAGCCCTTGTTTGGTGTATATGTGAGACAGGGGCGGGTTCCTAATATTTTTACTACCACTCCATGGGCGTGGCTTATTTTGTGGGTGTGGCTTGCCAGCCATGTGACCGGGTGGGCGTGGCTTCTCGGACTGCTGAAGGGAGGGGAACTGAGATAGGTCCTGCCGCCCATTCCCCCTCCCCTCAGCAGCTCAAGAAGCCTCAAACGTGCGAAAATGCCTAGGATCATCACCGCACGTTCGTGGGTTCTCAGACTGCTGAAGGGAGGGGAATGGAGATAGCTCCTGCCGCCCGTTCTTTCAGCGTCTCACGTGCTCCCTCAGCCATCCTCCCCTGCTCTGACTCACTGTGGGGTAGGAAGGCAGCGCATGAGCAGTGCCGGAAACTCAGCTTCTGAGCATGCGCAGAAGAAAATTTTTTTAAAAAATTATTTTTTAAAAAAAAAATGGCGGCGCCCAGACACCGGCAACCGAGCACACCGGTACTGTGACGTCACCAGCAGGCTGCTATCAGTGCTATAGAGTGGACCGCATTGGTAGGAACCCACCACTGATGTGAGAGAGGGGTCTGATAGCTGATGCCTAGCACTAGCATTGATGAGGTTACCTATTTGGGTAATGAAACATCTGCAAGAAAACAACCAAGTTCCGAGAGCACCAAGGACCCCTCATTTCAACCCTGAGCTATAAATATTCTCTGTTATTGGTAAATGTGAGTTTTACTCATTGATCTGGATCTGCTATCTGTTTATTTGTAATTTTTTAAATGTTGCCTTGTAGGATCACGGTGACTTGATTGGTTGGGAGGCTGGGCAGGAGATTAGCAAGCCCATGTTTGAGACCCGAGTGTTGCCTTGGGGTGGGGTTGAGCTCTCGTCCTTCACTCCAGCTCCTGCTGGGGACATGAAAGGAGACCCCAACTGGGCGTTCCCAAGGCAACAGTGATGTCACCGGCTAATCCTTTCAACCCAGAAGCACCTCAGTGCTCCTGACACAGAATAATAGTACAAAATATTTTGCTTTGTATTGTGAGCTATCTCGAGTCCAGATTGATTCAGGGCAGGGGTGGATTCCTAATTTTTTTACTACCACTCTGTGGGCGTGGTTTATTTTGTGGGTGTGGCTTGCCAGCCATGTGACCGGGTGGGCATGGCTTACCGGTCATATATTAGTTATTTCAGAGAGATGTTACTACTATTTTTGCTATTTTATACCTTACATGAAAAGCTTTGCATATAAAGTGAGTGTTACACCATGGCAACACAGCAACCTTTATATGCAGAAAATGCTATAGTTAAAAGACAAGCAAGTCTCATACAGCATTTTTTGTTTCAGTCATGGATTCCTTAGACGAAAATATTGAGGACTGTTAAAAGAACAATATCTTTTAACAGTCCTCAATGTTTTCATCTAAAGAATAACAGTATAAAACTGTATAAAATTAACAGTATAAAAGGTTAAGCTTTCGGAAAACGCCCACTTTGGGAAGCTTTAGGCAAAAATGAAGGAAAAGTGTCAAATGCGAGCTTCTTATTATTTTCAAGTGAAGGGACGGGGAAAGACTTAATTGTCAGGTTCTTTCAGCGTCTCACGTGCTCCCCAGCCATCCTCCCCTGCTTGGACTCACTGTGGGGTAAGAAGGCAGCGCATGCGCAGTGCCGGAAGCTCGGCTTCTGGACATGCACAGAAGAATTTTTTTAAAAAAAATTAAAAAAACTTTTTTTTAATGGCGGTGCCCAGGCACCGGCAACCAACCGCACCAGTACTGTGACGTCACCAGCAGGCCGCTACCGGTGCTATAGAGTGGACCGCACTGGTAGGAACCCACCACTGATTCAGGGGTTGGGTAGCACCTACACTGAATGGATGGATGTTAAAATGTAAAATTTTGTCTTTGGATGTAAATATAGCTTCAGTATTGGCTCATTTTCACTGGGGGGCAGGAAATAAAAGAAGTAAGAAGAAGGCAATCATATGAAGTCAGAATATTTCATTTCCCTGGGCAATTAAGCACACGTGCAAGATGGATAATCAGTACCGTTCTCCAAAACTTATTGATATAAAAGCACATACGTACAACCTTACATTCTATATCTACTGCAGTTAATGGCATTGTAGATAACAAGAATGCAGATAGCATGGCAACCTAAAAGGGAATTGTTGGAGAATAGTTTTCTATCTCAGTACAACAATGCATACATTAACCAGCAATGACTAAATGATATGAATTTAATTTGTATAAAAGTGTATTTTAGCAAATGTTTTGGTGGAGAGAGATCTTTATGTATGGATTATGAAATATTTAGCATTAATTTTACTTTTCATATATTGCACAAGTCAGAAGTTATTAAGGGGAGAAATACCTTAGAGAACTGTGTTGGTTTAAGTAATTAAAATGAAGGATCCAAAGTGAATTCTTAATGCTTCTTAAATTAATGTAGGTTCAGTTGTCTCCTTTTGAGAAAAAGAACAGAACAAACCAAGCAAGAACTCTTCAGAATCAATATTTATCACGGTGATAAAAATTAATCAGCTTCCAGAATTCAAATGTATACGTGAAATCATAACGGAACGGCAGTAGAACATTCTGTTTTTGTACTTTCATGTCTGAACTTAAGTCAACTTTGAGAAGGCTTGGTTTCTTTCTCCTCTTGGAAATGAAAAAAATATCTACCATGGTTCCATTTAAGTCATGCAGTGGAATAAATGCCTCTTGAGGATATCCTCGACTTATGACCACAACTGAGCCCGAAATTTCTGTTGTTAAGTGAGACATTTTGCAACCTTTCTTGCCTCAGTTGTAAAGTGAATTGTTGCAGTTCATAAGTTAGTAACCCGGTTGTTAAGTGAATCAGACTTCCCCATTGACTTGCCTTGTCAGAAGGTCACAAAAGGAGATCACACAACCGTTGGACACAGCAACGGTCATAAATATGAACCATTTGCCAAGCATCTGAATTTTGATCACATGATCATGGGGACGCTGCAAAGGTCGTAACTCTGAAAAACGGTCATAAGTCACTTTTTTCAGTGCTTTCGGCACCTGAGGAAAAAAAGGTTCTCCGTCACTGGTATAGGGTCTTCTGTTGAGCAGAGGGTTGAACTAGATGACCTCCAAGGTTCCTTCCAACTCTCTTATTCTGTGACTGTGTTCATGGAAAGGCATGGGAAGAACGCTTTTATCGTCTGCATTTCCCCTTTTTACACAAAGAAATCACTGTATCTGCAGACAGGTGTTCTCCTTCTAGCCAAGCAACAACCAGCCAAGAGTGAAGCAGAGCCTAGCAACGCTTCCTATGTTAGTACAGCAAACATTGCATTATGTTAGTGCAGCAGGGAAAGGGAAAGGGTCGTAGAAGTCAACAGCAAACATGCTGACATAACCAAGATAGAAATCCAGAAAAAATGAAATCATTCTGTGTCAGGAAACAGGCAGGGTATGCCGGATGCCGCATTCATTTCTTCAAGTTTCGAATGATAAAGGTGGTATATTCCACTAACAGAAATTACTACTGTATTTTTCGGAATATAAGACGCACCTTTTTCCTCCCTAAAAGAGGCTGAAAATTTGGGTGCGTCTTATACTGTAGCTTTTGTAGCTTTTTTGAAGCTTTTTTCCCCAGCCTTAACGAGGTGCTAACAATCTTCCCTGCTTCCTATTCCCTCCGAAGAAGGTTTTTTCCAGCCCTAAGTCTTTGCAGACTTGTTTTCATTCCTACTCCCTCTGAAAAAGCGGTGCTTTTCAGCCCTAACGCGGTGCTAATGATCTTCCTGGCTTGCTGCATTTATTTTTATTCCTACTCCCTCCGAAGCAGTTTTTCCTGCCCTAAGTCTTTGCAGGATTGCTTTCATTCCTACTCCCTCTGAAAAAGGCTTTTTCAGCCCTAACCAGGGGATAAAATAATGTGCTGAAGCTGAACAGACTAAGGACGCTAGCCAGATGAATATCTGGTAGGTAGATTTTTTTTCCCTATGTTCCTCCCCCAAAACTAAGGTGCGTCTTATACTCCGGTGCGTCTTATACTCCGAAACATATAGTAATATATAGGATGTATTTTTAAAAAAAGAATTCCCATGCCTGTCAATGTTACTTCAAATAAAGTTCATGGTTAAGGTTGGTGGTGTCCTTTATGGAACTCTTCATTTATTTGATCGCAGGTAATCCTTGGTTTGCAACCATAATTGGGTTCTGATTTTTTTTTTGCTAAGCAGAATCGCGCTTAGACTTACATACCGCTTCGTAGTACTCTAAGCGGTTTACAGAGTCAACATATTGCCCCCAACAATCCGGATCCTCATTTTACTGACCTCGGAAGGATGGAAGGCTGAGTTCCTTGAGCCAGCCAGGATCGAACTCCTGGCAGTGTGCAAAGTTAGCCTGCAATACTGCATTCTGATGTTCGTCCATCGTGTTCGAAGAGGACCTTGACATCTATCAGGTTGTGGGCTGTTTGCGATGTGTCTGCAGGTGGCTGGTATACGGGCACAAAATGCTCTGCCACATGTTGGGCAGACATGTGTGGGCACCATTGTCGCAGCATTTGCAGCTCTGGCTTTGCGGAGTGCTTGCTTCTCTTCTGCTAAGGCTGTTCTTCTGTCCTCAGATATTTGGCAGCCTTGGTGGATCAGCATGCACCATGTTGATCGATCTTGTGCCAGGGTTTCCCAGGAGGTGGTGTTGATATCGAGGGACTTGAAGGAGGCTTTCAACGAGTCTTTGTATCGCTTCCTTTGTCCCCCGTGCGATCGCTTTCCTTTAGACAGCTCACCATAGAGGAGCTGTTTAGGGATGCTAATCAGACTGCATTCTAACCACTGTACCACAACGGTACTCACCAAAATAGTTGCACCCAATGTTACAACCTTTTTTGCCCTGGTTGTTAAGCAAATTGTTGCAGTTGTTAAGTGAACCATGTGGTCATTAAGCAAATCTGACTTTCCCCCATTGATTTTGCTTGTCAGAAACTCACATGACCCCAGGACACTTGCAAGC
Organism: Diadophis punctatus similis; assembly: GCA_023053685.1. Classification (NCBI taxonomy): domain Eukaryota; kingdom Metazoa; phylum Chordata; class Lepidosauria; order Squamata; family Dipsadidae; genus Diadophis; species Diadophis punctatus. Next base: position 10,457,815 of record JALIGW010000014.1, on the reverse strand, counting down.
ATTGTAAAAGCATGGCAGTTGTCAAGCACCTGTATTTTTATCATGTGAACATGGGGATATTACTATAGTCGTAAGTGCAAAGACCAAGTTGTACATCACTTTTTTTCAGTGCTGTTGCAACTTCAAACGGTCACTAAATGAATGATTGTAACTTGAGGACTAGCTGTACAGTGCATCATATCAATGTAGTTCTGAAATGACATGAGGGATCTTGGAGTCCTAGTGGACAATCACTTAAATATGAGCCAGCAGCGTGCAGCAGCTGCCAAAAAAGCCAACACAGTTCTAGGCTGCATTAACAGAGGGATAGAATCAAGATCATGTGAATTGTTAATACCACTTTATAATGTCTTGGTAAGACCACACTTAGAGTACTGTATCCAGTTTTGGTCACCACGATGTAAAAAAAGATGTTGAGACTCTAGAAAGAGTGCAGAGAAGAGCAACAAAGATGATTAGGGGACTGGAGGCTAAAACATATAAAAAATAGAATGGAATGGAATGGAATGGAATGGAATGGAATGGAATAGAATAGAATAGAATAGAATAGAATAGAATAGAATAGAATAGAATAGAATAGAATAGAATAGAATAGAATAGAATAGAATAGAATAGAATAGAATAGAATAGAATAGAATTCTTTATTGGCCAAGAGTGATTGGACACACAAGGAATTTGTCTTTGGTGCATATGCTCTCAGTGTACATAAAAGACAAGATACATTCATCAAGAATCATAAGGTACAACACTTAATGATTGTCATAGGGTACAAATAAGCAACCAGGAAACAATATCCATATAAATCGTAAGGATACAAGCAACAAAGTTACAGTATTGCAGTCATAAGTGGTAGGAGATGGGTGATAGGAATGATGAGAAGACTAATAGTAATAGTAATAGTAATAGTAATGCAGCCTTAGTGAATAGTTTGACAGTGTTGAGGGAATTATTTGTTTAGCAGTGTGATGGCGTTCGGAGGAAAACTGTTCTTGTGTCTAGTTGTTTTGGTGTGCAGCGCTCTATAGCGTCATTTTGAGGGTAGGAGTTGAAACAGTTTATGTCCAGGATGTGAGGGGTCAGTTAATATTTTCACAGCCTTCTTTTTGACTTGTGCAGTATACAGGTCCTCAATGGAAGGCAGGTTGGCAGCAATTGTTTTTTCTGCAGTTCTAATTATCCTCTGAAGTCTGTGTGTGTCTTGTTGGGTTGCAGAGCCAAACCAGACAGTTATGGAGGTGCAGATGACAGACTCAATAATTCCTCTCTAGAACTGTATCAGCAGCTCCTTGGGCAGTTTGAGCTTCCTGAGTTGTTGCAGAAAGAACATTCTTTGTTGCGCTTTTTTGATGACATTTTTGATGTTAGGTGTCCATTTTAGGTCTTGAGATATGATAGAACCTAGAAATTTGAAGGTCTCTACTGTTGATACTATGTTGTCTAGTATTGTAAGAGGTGGTAGTATGGGAGGGTTTCTCCTAAAGTCTACCACCATTTCTACAGTTTTGAGTGTGTTCAGTTTCAGATTGTTCCCGGTCGCACCACGAGGCTAGTTGTTCAACCTCCCGTCTGTATGCGGATTCATCGTTGTCTTGAATGAGACCAATCACTGTTGTATCATCTGCAAACTTCAGTAGTTTAACAGATGGATCGTTAGAGATGCAGTCATTGGTATATAGGGAGAAGGGAAGTGGGGAGAGCACACAGCCTTGGGGGGGGCCTGTGCTAATTGTACAGGTATCTGATGTGATTTTGCCTAGCTTCACCTGCTGCTTCCTGTCTGTTAGGAAGCTTGTGATCCACTTACAAGTGTGTTCAGGTACCGCTAGCTGATTTACGTAGTTTAGTTAGAAGAATGTCCGGTATGATGGTATTGAATGCTAAAGTCTACAAAGAGGACCCTTGCGTAGGTCTTTGGAGATTCAAGATGTTGTAGGATGTAGTGCAGAGCCATATTGACAGCATCATCTGTCGATCTATTTGCTCGGTATGCAAATTGCAGGGGGTCTAACAGTGGATCCGTGATGGTTTTCAAGTGGGACATCACTAGCCTTTCAAAGGTTTTCATAACTACAGATGTTAGAGCAACTGGTTTGTAGTCATTCAGTTCCTTGATGGAGGACTTCTTCGGCACTGGGATGATAGTGGAGCATTTGAAGCAAGAAGGAACTTGGCACATATCTAGTGATTTATTGAAGATTAGGGTGAAGATTGGGGACAATTGGTCATCAGAGACTTTTAAGCAAGAAGGAGTTATCTTGTCTGGACCTGGTGCTTTTCCTGGCTTGTCTGTGAAATAGATCTTGCACTTCCTTTTCTGTGATCACCAGGGGTTGTGAATCCAATGGGATGGGGTCAGTTGTAGGAGGTTTGGCTGTTGTTGGTGTCTCTGGGATGGAGGTTATGGAGATAGGTGGCTGTAGTTTTCTTTCAAACACTACAGTAAAACAAAAGAACGGTTGCTGAAATTGAGTATCTCTAGTTTAAAGAAAAGAAGGACTAGGGGAGACATGATAGTAGTGTTCCAATATCTCAGGGGCTGCCACAAACAAGAGGGAGTCAAGCTATTCTCCAAAGCACCTGAAGGCAGGACAAGAAGCAGTGGATGGAAACTAATCAAGGAGAGAAGCAACTTAGAACTAAGGAGAAATTTCCTGACAGTGAGGACAATTCATCAGTGGAACGACTTGCCTCCAGAAGTTGTGGATGCTCCAACACTGGAGGTTTTTAAGAAGATGTTGGATAACCATTTGTCTGAAATGGTATATGGTTTCCCACCTGAGCAGGAGATTAGAAGAGGACTATTCTGGTTGGACTATTCTATTCCATTCTGACATATCAAATGATATTTCTCAATTTGAATTAATGTTGCTGCTTATGATCCCTAAAATCCAAATGAACCCTGGCGAAAGTTACAACTGTCAGTTTCTTAAATATCATTATCACTTTCCATTTGCATTGCAATTGAGCTGCCTGTTAAAAAAAAACTGCACCCGATAACAGGTTTTGTTGAAACATCTAACAACAAAGGGGTATGCATATGAGGTTTTGCTCATGTAAATGAGAAAATATAATTGTGATCTCCTTTTTAATGAGAAGGAGAAAGTTCCTAGAAACTGCTTCTTGAAACTAACAGATGTTGTTATTTTAGCTTGTGGTTTACAGCTGTATCTGAACATACTTTTCTGACAGTTTAAAGTTTAAAAAAAAACCTGATAATTACTGGAAATGAAGCTGAATTGTGCTGTGAAGCTTATTTAGAGTTGTTTACTTTATATTTAACATTGCATGCATTAAGCTTTAATCAGCTGGTTAATCAACTAAACATTTGCTCTCACTGATTAAAATATTGGATTCACTGACTCAGCCCCGTCATGAGAAGTTTTAATGTAGCAACTTGATCGGTTTAAACCAAAAAAATAACGTACGCCGGGCTACAACTTTATTCACCTCTCTTTCAGATAATGGACAACCTAAAAAGTGGGCAATGCTTCTTTTTTAAAGGGAAAGTTGTCTTTAAAACATTTTAGCTTGCTCCCTTTTAAGTAACAAAGAAGAATGGCCTCAAAAGTAAAACAGGAGGGCCCTTAATTCACAAACATTCAGACCAAATTGCCCCCTATTGATTAATCACTGTAAAGTTTTAATGGAATAATCAATCATTCAACCAATTAAAGCTTCCTACTATGCTAATAACACTGACAGGAACCCTACATGGTGGGATCCAAGTAGGCCTCCCAGAGGCAAAATAAATTAAATTTCAGGATCAGCGACTAGACTTACACCAGCAAGGAGGTTGGCGAAAACAGATTTGTTTTTTAACATAAAGGATACATTTATGCTTCACCTTTTAAATTGTAATAGGGATTTTATATCCCACTGATTTTTCTGCAGGAAATGTTGCTCTGAAAAGGCCATGGATCTGCAAATCTTTAAGTTAATCTTTAATTTTTTTTTAGATATGCTTTTACCCTCCCTTTATTTTTTTATATAAATAATTCAAAGTGGCAAACATACCCAAGATTCCTTTTTCTTCCTGTCTTCCTTACAACAACATCCCTGTGAGGTGTGTTGGGCTGAGAGGCACTGGCCCAAAGTCATCCAGTCAGCTTTCAGACCTGAAGTGGGACTAGAACTCGCCATCTCCTAGTGATTGGCCCAAAGTCACCCAGCTGGCTTTGGTGTCTAAGGTGGGATTAGAACTCACCATCTCCTAGTGATTGTGGGGCTGCGTGATGTGCAATAAGCTCACATGGAGCAGTAGGATTCACTGGGTTAGGGATTTTTTGTCTTTCACTGTGAGTTGTATTGGGTGGGCGGTGCACGAAGGTAGGCTCAGCCGATCTCATTGTACACACATTGTACTCTGACAATAAAGGTTTGAATTTGAATTTGCATTTGAATTGGCCCAAAGTCAACCAACTGGCTTGAGTGCCTAAGGTGGGACTAGAACTCACCATCTCCTGGTGATTAGCCCAAAGTCGCCCAGCTGGCTTTCATGTCTAAAGTGGCACTATAACTCACAGATCCCTGGTTTCTAGCATGGTACCTTAACCACTACACCAAATTTATTTCCTTGGAGGTCAGGACAACTGGCATTTCCCACCATTCTCGTTTTAGTAGTTCCATTACACCTAGTTTTTAGAAACTTGGGAGTCAGATTTTGTGACTGGATTGTGCCCATAGATGGTTGAATGTGTGTCTCGTCTTGTCTGTTTGTTAGGATTCAGTTCACATATACTGAAACAACTTCTATATACAATTCCAATATGCATTTAATAAACACTTGACTAAATGGAGATCAAGGTCAGGTCTAGTATGTGTGATTTCTATTCCTTCTCTCACTATCTGCACATGAAAATGTGTTAACATTGTTTCTTTTAAAAACGTTTAAGACTGAGGTGTGTAGAGTTCAATATAGCGACATTATTTTTGTTCCTGAGAATCCCAAGGTCTATTAGATGAAAAACAGCTACCTTGAAGCAAGTGAAAAGGGGGAAAACATAATGCGAATGTTAAGGAAGTAGGATTTTTTTTTCTGCTACAAAGTATGAATTATAAACTATAATAGTTTGTTTATGGAAGATGTTATCTGATGTTTGATCACTCAGAGAATCCTATACAGGTGTAAATTGACCTGTAGACCTCCTAGAGAGCTGGTTAAATAAAGCTACTTCAGAAACATCCTATACTTGTTTTTCTTATTCCAAGGAAACAATATATTCAATATTTTATTTATTTGATTTTTATCCCACCTTTTATTACTTCATAAGTAACTCAAAGTAGCAAACATACCTAATACTTCTAAGCTAGCATCTTATATTAATGCCTAATACTTCCAAGCTAGCACTACTACACCAAACAGTCCCAATTCTTTAATATTTCTTGAAATAACTGGATCTCCTGTTTTGTCTTTCTCACAGAGCTCTGCACACTGGATTGCGGCGCCCACGGTGTTTGTGCGAAAGGAGTGTGCCAGTGTGAAGAAGGTTGGATAGGGTCCACTTGTGAAGAGCGGACGTGCAACTCTCACTGCACGGAGCATGGAAAGTGCAAAGATGGAAAATGTGAATGCAGCCCTGGATGGGAAGGAGACCACTGTACCATAGGTGAGATCTGCGTGTACCTGACACAAAATGGGATAGCTCAAGAATGGAAATTACCCCCCCAAAAAGCTAGTAGCCACTCATGATTGCAAACTTGACTCATTTAGCTCTATTCAGTCTAATTTTCACTCTACCTGGATCAAGAACACTAAACTGTTAGCCTGCTCAGGGCCAGGCTACCTTCGGGACCGCATCCTGCCACATACCTCCCTACGACCGGTTAGGTCCCACAGAGTTTGTCTCCTCCAGGTCCCATCGACCAAGCAATGCCGGTTGGTGGGGCCTAGGGGGAGAGCCTTCTCTGTGGGAGCTCCCTCCCTGTGGAACCAACTCCCTCCGGAGATCAGGGCCATCCCCACCCTGCTGGCCTTCCGTAAAGCAATAAAAACTTGGCTCTTCCTGCAAGCGGGGTGAAAGTGAGACCGAACAGATTATACTTGGGTCTCCCCCCCTTGTTATGAATGTTGGAGATTTTTTAATTTTTATATCTTTTTAACTGTTATATGTTTTATTTGTAATGGATTTGACATGCTGTGAGCCGCCCAGAGTCCCCCAGGAGTTGGGCGGCATACAAATCTATTAAATTAAATTAAATTAAAATTAAATTAAATTAAACTCTACTACATTGAAAGCAAAAGGCTTCAGAGTTGCAGTTAAACAGACAGTTTGACTTCTGCAAGATGGGGCATGATTATTTCATGGCTGTCAAACTGTTCTGTCAGGCCTTCCGCCTAGAAGGGGCAGTGGATGTAATCAGGACAAATCTCTTTGGGAAACATCAAACTAAGGGCCTTTAAGCAAAGTCAGGACCATAGACAGCTCCCCGAAGTCTTGCTGGCTGGACCGTTCAGCCTCTAATACCGCAAGAGAAAGAAGCTCTCTGAAGTCTTATGTAAGCTGACGCTGTATTATAGATGACACAACTCCCTAAAGGAATTGGCTTAGTTGTTTGAAAGGACTTTGCCTGATTTCATATCCATCTTCTTCTGAAAGCTAAAAAATGTGGTTGGGGCTCGCCCAAACAGCTTGCAAATCTGGAAGTGGTAATAAGGCCGGTGAGGGAAGTGGAGAAGATGTGTGAAATACTTGATCCTCTTTTGAGTCTTCCTGGGGCCGGGGGAGCCATGGCACTGTAACTCAGCTTAGTTTCTCGTTATGCATCTGGAACTAACATGGCATTAAGAAGAGGAGGAAATGCCTCAGATAAAGAACCACAGAACTGCAGAGTTGGAAGGGACTTCAAAGATGTTCTAGTCTGCGGTGTATAGGAAAACCAATTAAAGTATCAGTCAAAGTTGGCTAATTCAGCCTCTTATAAACCTCCAGAGATGCAGAACCCACAGCCTCCAGAGGCAAAATGATCTGCAGCTATACAGATCTTAACATGGGGCTCTACATGGGGCTACCCTTGAAGAGTGTCCGGCGACTGCAATTGGTGCAAAATGCAGCTGTGCGAGCTGTGGTGGGTGTACCCAGATGCACCCACGTAACACCGATCCTCCGCCAGCTGCATTGGCTGCCCATTAGTCTCCGGATCTAATTTAAGGTGTTGGTCGTTACCTTTAAAGCCCTACATGGCTCAGGGCCAGGTTACCTTCGGGACCGCATCCTGCCGCATACCTCCCTACGACCAGTTAGGTCCCACAGAGTCGGCCTCCTCCAGGTCCCATCGTCCAAACAATGCCGGCTGGCAGGGCCGAGGGGGAGGGCCTTCTCTGTGGGAGCTCCCTCCCTGTGGAACCAGCTTCCCCCGGAGATCAGGACCATCCCCACCCTACTGGCCTTCCGGAAAGCGATAAAAACTTGGCTCTTCCGGCAGGTGGGGTGAAAGTGAGACCAAGTAGATTACATATGGGTCTCCCCCCTTGATTGTACATATGAGATACTCTTTTTAACTTTTGTATTTTGTATTTTTTAACTACTGTATTTTATATTGTATTTTATATTGTAATGGAATCTACATGTTGTGAGCCGCCCAGAGTCCTCGGGGAGTTGGGCGGCATAGAAATCCATTAAATTAAATTAAATTAAATTAAATTAAACAGTCCAAAAGTTTTTTCCTTTATCATGTAATAAAATTTAGGTCACTGTAACTTGTACCCGATAATTTCTACTTCCAGTTTTGAGGACCATGAAAAAGAGTTCTTGATCATCTCTCTGCAGTTCCCTTGTTAAATTTAGTAAGTCAGTTTCTTTTGGAAACATTTGTTTCCCCTCTTAGCTGTCTATACTTCTGCGAATAAAAGGTGTGCCTGATCATCGTGGATGAGGGAAGTGTTGGCTTTTACTTCCAAAACAAAATCAAATCCCTGTGAATTCAAACCATAAGGCGAGATGGCTGTGGAACGAGGAAAGAAGTTGAGCGAATCTGTTTCTTTTAGAAGTGAGAAGAAGATACCTGTGGAAAATCATTTCTGCAGAGCTTCTGTCACTTAGCTATTAGGGCAAAGAGAATGTTTAATGGGTGAAGCTGCTCATGGAAAAGTGTAGGAAGAAAACTTTCAACGACTTGGTTTCCCCTTAACGCCCCACAAAGAATCTGTGGCATTTGCAGAAAATTGTTTTTCTTCTAGCCAAACAACAACCTGCCAGGTGTGAAGTTCTAGCAACAGTTCAAAGATCAGCTGTAAAAAAAATTTCATGCACGAAAAGATTCAGGAGAAAGCAAAGTGTGAATCAAACAATGCAACGAAGATTCTGGCAGTTCCTCACAAAAGGACACAGAATGTTGCTTCCCACAGAAGGTCATCTTCACTGGTCAACTTTCAATTCCAGAGTTCAAGACTCTCTCCTAAACCTCTAAATTGCATTGGTTCAGAAGGTCACAGAAGTTTCTGTTTTTCACCTTCTGAATTTTTCGGCACTCTGGATTTTAACCTATTATCTTCCTCACAGATTTGAATGATGCTCTGGAGTTACCCAGGTAAGATCTGGGACGCAGATTCCCTGCTTTGGGTTTTTTCCCTACATGGGGAAGCAGCTCCTGATCACATCGGTCTCCTCGGCAATTGGCTCACTTTTGGAGAGAGAGAAAATCCTCATAGACATCCTGAAAATTAAATGCAGTAGCTTTGCTTTGTTCCAGATCAGCTTAAGTGAGCTGCTTTGATATAGTGAGTCTGTGCAAAATAATATCAAGAGAATAGCTAAAAAACATATATCCACTTTAAATTAATTTAAGAAAATGAAACAGTTTAAATACACTAATTCTTATATTCTCTGCCTTTATAGGATTTAAATATTAGCCAAGTTATTAAAAGTGTTCATTTATCTTTGTTTCCTTTATCCCCAAGGCTAATTTCTAATTATATTTCTAATACAAATCTAAAATTCTCAGATCTTTTTCAAAAGGCATTCTTTAGCTGTGGAAATGCAATTGTTACATTTTAATGAAAAATAATACCTTTCTCCCAAGTCAGTTACTAGTAAGTCTTGGCAAATCGTTGTTCAGGAGTTCCCAAAGTGTTTTTGTCCATAAATATTGTAATTGCATGCAGGAAACCTGGCTCTCTAATATAATAAGAACATATCAGCTACGTCCCAGAATTTCAAGGGAATGGAGTTTGCTCAGTTTAGTTTGAGGTACTTTTTTGGTTTAATTTCTGGATTTCCATTTTTAAAAAAGCCCTACATTTTCACTTATCATCTTGGTTCAATTTTAAACAGCCTATCAAATTTAGGTACCGTCCATCTCACACTGAGAGTGACTCTGGCTGGTGTACTGATCTTCTTCTTCTGCCATATCCGCCATCGGATGTTGGCGATCCTATTTTTATCAACAGCTGCATGAAAAAGTCCTGTTGAGTTTTGCCCAAACCAGTCCCTTAGATATTGAAGCCAGGATGTTCTTCTTCTACCTGGACCTCATTTGCCTTCAATCTTTTCTTGTACTGATAGAAGCACAAAAGCTCAAAACCATATAATGTGGTTTCCTTCATGAGAATGAAAGATTCTGTCTGGTGTTTTCTGGCAGGGATCAGCAATAAATTGGCGCTATATAATGCGCTCTACATGGGGCTACATTTGAAGAGTATCCGGAGACTTCAACTGGTGCAAAGTGTGGCTGCGCGTGCTGTGGTGGGTGTCTCAAGATACACCCACGTAACACCCATACTCCGCCAGCTGCACTGGTTGCCCATTGGTCTCCGCGTGCAATTCAAGGTGTTGATCACCATCTTTAAAGCCCTACATGGCTTAGGTCCAGGTTACCTTCGGGACTGCATCCTACCTCATACTTCCCTTTGACCGGTCAGGTCCCACAGAGTGGGTCTCCTCCAGGTCCCGTCAACCAAACAATGCCGGCTGGTGGGGCCTAGGGGCAGGGCCTTCTCTGTGGGGGGCCCCGCTCTCTGGAACCAACTACTCCCAGAGATCAGAATTATCCCCACCTTGCTGGCCTTCTGAAAAGCCATCAAGACATGGCTTTTCCTGCAGGTGGGGTACTGAGACAAATTTACATCCTAAGTCTCCCCCATGTGTGTATGGTTTTATATGTTTTTTATAATTCTTTTTAATACTGTTTTTAAATTTTACATTGTTTAGCTGTTCTTTAAATGTTGTACGCCGCCCTGAGTCCTTAGGGAGTAGGGCGGCATATAAGAGCACTAAATAAATTAAATAAATAAATAAGAGTTAAATTCAAAAGGGTTTTGACTTGGGCTGCTTGTGGGAATGTAATGATTCCATGCTGATTCCTCTCTTGACTCCACCCACGAGGCTCTGCATATCCTTCTCCTACACAGAGTCATATCTGTTTGGTTCAACACTTGTACATTCTGAGTAGGCCTGTGCCAAAACAAAAAAAAGGCTAATAATGCACAGAATTCTAGAAGAATTGGAGCCCTTGTATATCTGGAGCACAGTCTGTATTTCAAACTGACAATACAGCACCCTTAGACAGATAACAACGATGATTAAAAACACTGTACTTATTGTTTCTGCTGGAAACCCATTCTAATGGCTACTTAGGAAACAGGATTAGATTAATGGTAGCTTCCATTCATACAGATTGTAAATAACCTGTTTAAACCACAGCAAAGGTTCTTAATCTCAATCAACCGAATGGCAAATTAATACAGAAAGGTTTATTTGTTTTCATTTCAGTACATAAATGCAGTGGGTTGTCATTCTGCTTCCTTCTATGTTAAAGTCACCACTTGTTATAAGGAAGCCGTGAATGTGAGAGCTGCAAGGAAGAAAAGGCCAGGTGGAAGATATATTTCTCTCTCTCTCATTTTCAGAACTTGAAATCGGCAACCAAAAGAGCTGCCAGATAAATTATTCATTCTAAGGTGTTTTTCAGGTTCAGAAGATATGAATGAGGCAAAAGAACTTCAAAGAAGTGAAACGTCTTAAAAGAAAAACCAGAAAGTCCAGTTGCCTCTTGAAAAAGCACCTTTGGGACAACCATGACCTGGATGATTGAGAATCTCCATAGGCAGTTAGTTAGTTGGGTAACAAAACATCTCCCAAAAAACTATGAAGCTGAGAGTACCCAACAGATGTATCTATTGGCTCAACACCAATCTCATGATGTTTTTTCTATTTATATGATGTTTGGGTTCTGCATATGCACCATATGGAGAAGGGAAGAAGAGAGAAAGGGAGAGGAAGGAAGGGAGGGAGGGAGGGAGGGAGGGAGGGAGGGAGGAGGAGGAGGAGGAGAAAGAGAAGGAGGAGAAGAAGGAAGAAGGAAGAAGAAGGAGGAGGAGGAGGAGGAGGAGGAGGAGAAGGAGAAGGAGAAGGAGAAGGAGAAGGAGAAGAAGAAGAAGAAGAAGAAGAAGAAGAAGAAGAAGAAGAAGAAGAAGAAGAAGAAGAAGAAGAAGAAGAAGAAGAAGAAGAAGAAGAAGAAGAAGAAGAAGAAGAAGAAGAAGAAGAGGAAGAAGAACCAGCAAAACAAAGCTGAAATCCTTGAGACTGTTCTAGGGCTGTCTAGAGAATTGATAGGAACAACCTTACCTAGTAAATGGGTGTTCTATGACTGGCCATTAGTAAGAAAATATTGGTAAGAGTGTTCAGACATACTGTCTGCTATGATAAGGAACTGAGGAGTGCAGCAGGCATGCTAAAGTACATATTTTATTTTATTTTATTTGCTTTTAGATGTAGCTGCTGACTCACAGTTTATTGTCAACATTCAGACATACTAATCAATATAGCATAATTAAGGGGCTTCAGAACACTACAAGCACCATCCATGATGGCTAAGAAAACTGGAAGCAGTAGAACTTGTCAATAATTTAAAAAAAATAGAACTCAGCTACCAACATGTGAAGACACTGTGAAAAACAGCAGATAATATAAGCCAAAATTTGTCTGGGAAATGAACATCTGCATAGACAGAAAAGTCGTAGTTAATTAAAACACAACAGAGAATGTCTGAAGCAAGAAATGCTACAGTTTAAGTGCCAGAAATCCAGAACAGATTCTGAGTCTTTTACTAAGGCATTACTAAGGGAAGAATGTGTGAGAAACTCTTATTTGATTATCACAACCAGTGATAAGCTTCCTAAAAGGAATTTCTTTGATATGGTGTTGGATGTAATCCATTTTTTTTCTAGATCTGTAAACCTCCAGGCATTCAATGTTGGATTTTCATATCCAAAAAGTTAAATGAAAAGATTAGCTGGATCCCTAATGGAAGAAATGACTTTAAATCGCGTTAAAAACAAACAAACCCTGAGCAATGTCTGAAGACGCATTCTCGAGAAATCCTTAGATGCAGACACAAATATTTTAGATGATATCTTAGACCAGCGATGGCGAACCTTTTTTAGTTTGCGTGCCAAAAAGGGGGGGGATGCGTGGGATCACGTGTGTGCGTGCCCACACCCATAATTCCATGCACCCCCGCGCATGCGCGTATGACCCCCCCACTCCCAGCATGCAATGGCACGCCCATTTTTTGCTCTCTTCAGGCTTCTAGGAGCCTGGAGAGGGCGAAAACGGCCTTCCCCACCCCCTCTGGAGGCTGGAAACAGCCTGTTTCCTGACTCCAGTGGGCCCAGAAGGCCCGAAAATCAGCCGGCCAGTGCACACATGCGCGCCGGACCTGAGCTCGTGTGCCCACTGATATGGCTCCGCGTGCCACTTGTGGCAACCGTGCCATAGGTTCGCCATCACGGTCTTAGACCATTTGGGAAAAGCAGTTTAAGCGGCATTACATTCATGATGCAGAAAATGAAAAGGACAGGGAGAGAGAAAAATCCTGTGAAATATTCTGGATAAATATACAGTTAAATGGTATGGCAAAGCTCTAGAGAGCTTTTGTTTTTATTTGCACATAAAATTCATAAACAGCCTTGAAGAATAGTGATCTCGTTTTATCCAAAGAGATGACCTGATGCAGTTCTTTGAGCAAAATCCCGTTGCCTGCTGCTATATTGTTTTGCAGGAGAGATAATGCACGATTGCTTTCTTTATGTGGTATCTTTGCAGATGGATGCCCCGGTCTGTGTTATGGAAATGGAAGGTGCACCCTTGACCAAAATGGATGGCACTGTGTCTGCCAAGTGGGCTGGAGCGGAATGGGCTGCAATGTTGTTATGGAAATGCTTTGTGAAGATAACATCGATAACGATGGAGGTACGGAGACAGTTATTGCTCGAGAGTGTATTTGTCATTCTTTGCGTAGGGTCCATTGTAACTGAAACCCAATAGAAGGTTCATTCATTGACAAAAATGGCATGCTTCCCTTCACATCCCCATCAGTTCCTTCAACCTGTCTTCCCGTCCTTTGCTTTCCATTTCCAGACTGGGTCCCAAAAGTAACATAGACAGTTTCTAAGGAATTAATGAAATGGGCCACTCATGATCTACTCCAGGGCTATCTAACCTTGGCAACTTTAAGACCTGTGGACCAGTGGTGGGTTCCTACCAGTGCGGTCCACTCTATAGCACCGGTAGCAGCCCGCTGGTGATCTCACAGTACCGGTGCGGTCAATTGCTGGTGCCTGGGCGCCGCCATTTTTTTAAAAAAAATTTTATTTTTTTTTTAAATTTCTTCTGCGCATGCCCAGAAACCTGAAAATTAAGTCTTTCCCTGTCCCTTAGCTTGAAAATAATAAGAAACTTGCATTTGACACTTTTCCTTCGCCTTTGCCTAAAGCTTCCCAAAGTGGGCGTTTTCCGAAAGCTTAACCTTCTATACTGTTAATTTTATACATTTTTATATTGTTATTCTTTAGACGAAAACATTGAGGACTGTTAAAAGATACTGTTCTTTTAACAGTCCTCAATATTTTCGTCTAAGGAATCCATGACTGAAACCAAAAATGCTGTATGAGACTTGCTTGTCTTTTAACTATAGCATTTTCTGCATATAAAGGTTGCTGTGTTGGCATGGTGTAACACACACTTTGTATGCAAAGCTTTTCATGTAAGGTATAAAATAGCAAAAATAGTAGTAACATCTCTGTGAAATAACTAATATATGACTGGCAAGCCATGCCCACCCGATCACATGGCTGGCAAGCCACACCTACAAAATAAGCCATGCCCACAGAGTGGTAGTAAAAAAATTAGGAACCCATCCCTGCTGTGGACTTCAACTCCCAGAATTCCCCAGCCAGCCCTGCTCTACACCTTTGGTTCCCGCTTGTTTTCTGAGAGACTCACTGCCTTATCATTTGATCTCTGAGCTTCCTTCACCTTTCACCTCACAGATGTCATATGAAAGGCACATTTTGTCTGGCTGAAATGTCTCTTCGGCAGATGCCGCGCCACAGAGAGCTGATTTCAGCTTGTGGTGTCCATCTGTGCCAGCTTGACAAGGCTGAGCAGGACCAGCCGTGTGATGTGCGACATCCTAAGCAGATGCCGTTCCTCCTATACCGCTCACAGTTTGCATTAAGATTGCCTCTGTCCCTCCTGCTGCGTTCCCCTTGCTTCGTGGGGGTCTGCCTATTCCCATTCTTCCTTCCCTAGATGGCCTGTGAGATCAGCCAAAGAGCTCCAAGCTCCCCTTTTTCTCTCTCTCTCTTCTGCCCACCTATGGATCAAGAAGCATCAGCAATCAATTGTTAGAGGGTGGTTTGCAACTCTCTAATTAAAGCTTTGGGGTACAGAATAACAAGGCAGCTTAAATCCAACAGCAACGCAAGGATAAAACTGCGCATGGGCTGTGAGCGAGGATCATGTCACAACTCTCTGTCCCTCGCTGACTGTATGACATATCTGTGCCTCCAAGCAGAAGTGTGTTGGGCTTCTCTTGTTTAGGCTGTGCCAAGTAGCTTCCAGTAAAATCTGAAGCATTCTAATTTGATTCCCTACTCCAGGTGCTGTTGATGCTGATGCTGATCTAACTGCAAACTCACAGCCTCTCCAATCTCCTATTAACAGGGAGACGTTTTATGAATGCAGCCCTTAAAAAGAAGCTAGAAACTCACACAGGCTTAGTTGATTGTCTTCTTGGGCATATTTGAACAATTCCCACCGTAAGGACTGTCACGATGTGAATATTGTCAGTTGTATGTATATGCAGGATACTGCATCCCTATCTAATATAATGGTACATTCCATTACAAGCAGAACACATGATATGATGTTCTTGTACGCATGTGTGCATTCCTGATTCTCCATTATTCTTCTGGCTCTAGCTCTTGACCGAGAAGGTCGCATTTTATTAGCAGAGATGTAATTAACTAATTAATCAGGATTTATTGTTTTTGTACTGAAATAAATATTTTCTATTAGACTTTTAATTTCGGCTTTATTTCTAAATGTCTGAATTCCGAGAGAAAGATCAACATCGCCTCTGTGAGATTTATTCTCACCTTAACAAGGACTGTGACCAAAAACATCCTTTAGGATAGCCTTTACTTTCAGGAAGCTGTCCTTGGGGTTTATTTATTTTTCAAAAACTCACATTGGTCTTGCAATTGGTCGATTTAACTTAAAGACGCTGAGCTTGTCAGCTGGAAAGTTAGCATGCAACAGGGTGAGCTTGCCCCAGCTCCTGCCCACCTAGCAGTTCGAAAGCATGCAAATGTGTGTAGATAAATAGGTACCACTTTGGTGGGAAGGTAACAGTGTTCCGTGTGCCTTTGGCGCGTATTAGCCATGCTGGCCACATGACCACGGAAAGGGTCTTGGGACAATGCTGGCTCCCTCGGTCAAGAAATGGAGATGAGCACTGCGCCCTAGAGTCGGACACGACTAGGCAGGGAAACCTTTACTTATCTTCACCTTTTGCAGTCTTTTGCATTCATGTGAAGAATACAGAAAAGGAATCTTCGTTTTAAAATTAATTCAGAGGAGCACAGTTCTGATCTTGGGCCACTGTGCTTAACCCCCGGACCAAATAATTTGAGAGTCTTCAGCCTTTGATTTCATGGTAATGATCCTTTTGGTATTCCACAGATATTTCTTTAAAGTTTCTGTTGATGGTTCTCTTTTTTGTCTTCCTCTCCCAATGTGTATTCAGATTTTTTTTCCTTGTCTGGGCTCTTGTTTTTCCACTTATCGTCTCATCCTTCATTGTTACCTGCATCAAAGCTGGGATGTAATTTTTTGTAATCTTCTGTGCATTGATGATGTTACCTAGTTTGGTAATGAAACGTCTGCAAGAAAAGAACCAAGCTCAGAGAGCACCAGCACCCTATGGTTATTCTTCTATCTTGAGTCAAGAATTCCCCTGTCTTTTAAACCTTTTTTGCTTTCCTCCCTTTTTCCTTCCATTATTTTACTTGCTCTTCCTTCCCTTATTTGCTTTCCTTGTTTCAAATAAAATTTTAATTTAATTTAACAATTAGATCCATTCATACTGTTGTATTCTGTTACTTTCTGGTATGCCTGTCCCACACTACACACTGACTTTGCAGAACAATCCAACAAATCTTTCTATATGGAAAATGAAATACGACTTTTTTTCCTTTCCAAAGTCTTGCCTATTGTCTGCCTCATCCTTCGCTTTCTTCTCCTTACAAATCTTTTTTTTTCCTTCTTGCGTTTCCATTCTTCAAACTGAACCCCGATGGTCAAATCTACTGTTCCATGCACAAGCCTCATTTTTCTTTCTCTATCATATGCGCGGAATGCTTTGCCCATAATTTTGAAAATACGGCTATTGCAAAATATATCTTGCAGTTTCTCAAAAGCTCTCGTCCCTTGGCACAGATACATAATACAGAATAGAATATAAAATAACAGAGTTGGAAGGGACCTTAGAGGTCATCTTGTCTAACCGCCTACTCAAGCAGCAGACCCTAAACCATTCCAGACAAGTGGCTGTCCAGTCTCTTCTTTTAAAAAAAAATTCAAAAAGTTTTTTTTTATTTTTCTCCACAACTTCATATACAACCCAATACAAATATACCTTAAAATATTTCAATAAAATACATAGTTATACATTTTAGTCAATCATTCAAAAGTAGTATCTTATTCTGCACTTATATCATCAATCATCAGTCTGTTCTACTTTTTTCTTTTTTTACTTCAAAATCTTTTTTTATTAAAAAAAAGTTTTTAAGTAGTCCCTCCCCCCTTGCTCTCCCACCCCCATCTCCCCCACCCCCCTCCCTAGACTTCCCAGAACAAGCACAGGGTATAGTATTCACAAACATAGAACTAAAATATGCTAACAAATTATTGACTTCAAAATCTCTCTAAATCTTTAACTCCTTATAGCTCGAAACCCTTTAAACATGGACTAAAAATTAAAAATGTTTCATTCATAAGCTATTTGAATCTTCTTAATCTGGTACTTGTTTTGAATATAGTCAATCCATCTTCTCCATGTCCAGTTTCTTCTTAAAAGCCCCCAGTGAGGGAGCACCCACAACTTCTGGTCTATTGCTTTAATAAAGATTTGATTTGATCTGAATTGAATTAGCATGGAACTGAGATACATTTAATTTTGTAAACACAAGTTTAGGACTCAGCATGTTGTGTTAATATAGCCAGTGTGAGTCATATCATGCCCTTTGTGTTCTACAGAAAATAATAGCAATAGCAATAGCACTTAGAGTTTGTAAAGTGCTTTACAGCCTTCTCTAAACGGTTTACAGAGTTAGCATCTTGCCCCCAACAATCTGGGTCCTCATTTTACCGACCTCAGAAGGATGGAAGGCTGAGTCAACCTTGAGCATGGTGCGATTCGAACTGCCAAACTGCAGGCAGCCAGCAGTCAGCAGAAATAGCCTGCAGTACTGGCTCTAACCACTGCGCCACCGCAGCTCATAATGGTTCTAGTCTACCACTAAGATTGTCATCTATGGATCTGATTACAGGGTAGTTTACACTTACTGTAGCTTATTCATACCGTACTTGCTTCAAGATGGGGAAAGTCCATACCTTGTAGTTAAGAATGTCTAAAAAGTTTGAAGAAGATGAGAAGCAATTGCTATAGATGGAGAGGCGAATCTGCAATGCGCTCTACATGGGGCTACCCTTGAAGAGTATTTGGAGACACCAGCTGGTTTAAAATGCGGCTGCGCGTGCTGTGGTGGGTGTGTCAAGATACACCCACGTTACATCCATACTCCGCCAGCTGCATTGACTGCCCATTGGTCTCCGGGTACAATTCAAGGTGTTGATCATCATCTTTAAAGCCCTACATGGCTTAGGACCAGGTTACCTCCGGGACCGCATTCTGCCTCATACTTCCCTTCGACCGGTTAGGGCCCACAAAGTGGGTCTCCTCCAGGTCCCGTCAGCCAAACAATGCCGGCTGGCGGGCCCTAGGGGGAGGGCCTTCTCTGTGGTGGGCCCCCTGCTCTGGAACCAACTTCCCCCAGAGATCCGAATTATCCCCACCCTGCTGGCCTTCCGGAAAGCTGTCAAGACATGGCTCTTCCTGCAGGCAGGGGGTTGAGACTAGTTTCTATCCGAGATCTCCCCGTGTATGTATGTTGGTGAATGTCTTCTTTTTAACCTTTTTAATCTTTTAAAATTGTTTTAATCACTGTTTATTGTTTAGTGTTCTTACACAATATTGTACGCCGCCCTGAGCCCCTAGGGAGTAGGGCAGCATAGAAGAACCTAATAATAAATAATAAATAAATAAATAATGTGTAGCACAGAAAGACTTTATGTCATCCTACTAGTTTTAATTTAATTTGACGTATTTGTCAGCATAACATCAAAGGAAAAAGCAGTTTCAGTGACATTCTCACAGGTGGAGTGTGGTGTTCTTACACCTATTTAACAATGAGATAGTCAAAGGTTGAATGTGAACAAGCTGATTTAAACCCCAAGAGCACATCCTTATTATTATGTGCCCTTTCCCAATAACAGTCATCACTCAGGGAAAGCCCTGCCTTTGAGAAATGTTTTTAGATGTGATGCAGAAATTTAGAAAGCTGTGACTCTTGTCCTTGAACTCCATCCAGACACGCAGACTTGCACTGGCACACTTACCGTTTGATTAACAATTTTCTGGGTTGCACTTCCGAGCATTCGAGCGTTTCTATCTCTTCTGCAGCAGCCTTTCTGATTTTCCCCCTTTTGCAGATGGTTTGACAGACTGCGTCGATCCTGATTGCTGTCAGCAGAGTAATTGCTTCTCCAGCCCGCTCTGCCAAGGATCCCCTGATCCTCTGGACCTCATTCAGCAAAGTCAACCTCCTTTCTTGCAGCACTCACCAAGGCTCTTTTATGATCGGATCAAGTTTCTGATTGGCAAGGAGAGCACTCATGTCATTCAAAGCAATCTCCTATTTGAAAGCAGGTAAGTCTTCCACCCTCCCTGCCTTATTCCCTCCCTCTTATTTTTATTTTATTTCATTTATTTTTGTTAAGTACGTGTTGCTAATATACATAGATATTTTATTAGTGACATTTATTATTAGTGAGATTTATATACCGCCTCACAGTGCAAGCACTCTCTAAGCGGTTTACACCAGTAAGCAATGTATATTTATATTGCCCACAACAATCTGGGTCCTCATTTTACCTACCTCAGAAGGATGGAAGGCTGAGTCAACCTTGAGCCAGTGAGATTTGAATCGCTGACTTGCGGATCACAGTCAGCTGAAGTGGCCTGCAGTACCCCACTCTAACCGCTGCGCCACCTCGGCTCTTAACATTGTTTATGTACATAAGATGGGTACTGATAAGAGGGAACATTAGGACAGGGACGGTAGGCACGCTGGTGCACTTATGCACGCCCCTTACTGACCTCTTAGGAATTGGGTGAGGTCAACAGTGGACAGTCTGAGGGTAAAGTTTTGGGGGTTTGGTGACGAAACCACAATGTCAGGTAGTGAGTTCCAGGCATTTACCACTCTGTTGCTAAAGTCGTATTTTCTACAGTCAAGTTTGGAGCGGTTCACTTTGAATCTGTATCTGTTGTGTGCTCGTGTATTGTTGTGGTTGAAGCTGAAGTAGTCATTGACAGGAAGGACATTGGAGCAGATAATTTTATGAGCTATGCTTAGGTCGTGCTGAAGGCGACGTAGTTATAAGCTTTCTAAGCCCAGGATTTCAAGTCTGGTTGCGTAAGGTATTCTGTTGTTACACTCTGATTATTAGCCTTTTTTTTTCTGGTTTCTTAAATGGTACAGGGGATCGTCTGGATTTCTTCAAGGGCCGGATCAGCATTGTAATTCTCCTATGCGGGCCAGCAGTGGGGGAAGCAGTGGGGAGATGGGATGGATGCCTCCTGCAGCACCCTGCCAGCCAAAACGGGCCGTGGGGAGGCCCCTGAGCAGCCCGTTTTCTGCCTCCCCAGCCACCTGCAGCACTCTGCTGGCCAAAACCGGGCTATTTTGGCTGGCAGAGGCACCGCGGGCCGGTCCTTTGATATTTCCAGGCTGGCCCTGCAGGCCAGATTTAAGCACCCCGCGGGCCGGATCCGGCCTGCAGGCCTTCATTTTGACACCCCTGGTCTATGGAGATTCTCAATCATCCAGGTTATGGTTGTCCCAAAGGTGCTTTTCCAAAGGCACATGGACTTTCTTGGTTTCTTTTCTTTGAAAATATTTCACTTCTCATCCAGGAAGCTTCTTCAGTACTGACTGAATGGTGGGGAATAGAAGGATTTACATTCTTTGCAGTCATCTGCAAGAGCCGCGGTGGCGCAGTGGTTAGAGTGCAGTATTGCAGGTTACTTCTGCTGATCACTGGCTGCCAGCAGTTTGGCAGTTCAGATCTCACCAAGCTCAAGGTTGAACTCAGCCTTCCATCCTTCCAAGGTTGGTAAAATGAGGATCCAGATTGTTGGGGGCAATATGCTGACTCTGCAAACCGCTTAGAGAGGGCTGTAAAGCACTATGAAGCGGTATATAAGTCTAAGTGCTACTGCTACTGCTATCTGGTCATTGTCCAGAATGTGGACAGAGAGGACCACTGGTTTGACCATCTAGCAAAGACCTCAAAGAGGCCGTCTATGTTAAAATTGAACAACCTTCTCTCAACAGAGGGGGAAGGATACGACATTACCTATTTCCTGTCTACAACAAAGTCCTTTCACCAATCCCAAGGAGATTTCACACCTATTTGCACTGTGATTCAGGTGACCCTGAGAATACAGATAAAGCCCCAAGTGGCCTCATAGAGCTAATGAATATAAATCCTTCTATTCCCCACCATTCAGTCAGAACTGAAGAAGCTTCTTGGATGAGAAGCAAAATGTTTTCAAAGGGGGAAAAAACAAGAAAGTCTGGTTGCCTTTTGGGAAAGCATCTTTGGATACAGTTGATCAAGATTTGTTTCTGTGTTTTTTCCCCTTTGTGCTGTTGGCTCAAGGAGTCTTGGGAGCTGCTGTTCCTACATATCTGCCAGATGGAGAAAAAATGTTTTGACATCATTACGTCTCTTCATCTGTTTCACTTTCTTCCATAGTGTGGATGTGCAGGAACTTTGCAATCTAGTTCAGTGCCCTAATGTGGAACTTTGGTCATTACTTGACCCAGATTTCTGGAATGATAACCTGATCCAATTTGTTGCTTGGACTTAGAGCAAGATTTAGGTGGGGGGGGGAGTATTTTCTCCTCCCGTAACCTAGCACTAGAAAAATATAAATGCCTGTTCTTGTTTATTTGCTTTGTTTTTCCAATTCATTGGGTTTTAGAGAATGTAGAGTGGAATAGAATGGAATGGAACGGAATGGAATAGAACGGAACAGAACAGAACAGAAATAAAGAATAGAATAGAATAGAATAGAATAGAATAGAATAGAATAGAATAGAATAGAATAGAATAGAATAGAATAGAATAGAATAGAACAGAGAACAGAACAGAACAGGAATAAAGAATAGAATAGAATAGAATAGAATAGAATAGAATAGAATAGAATAGAATAGAATAGAATAGGTCAAACTCACAGCCCGCGAGCCATGACAACATAAGTTTTACACCCTTGGAATAGAAAAGAGAAGAGAAGAGAAGAGAACAGAAGAGAGAGGAGAGAATAGAGAATAGAATAGAATAGAATAGAATAGAATAGAATAGAATAGAATAGAATAGAATAGAATAGAATAGAATAGAATAGAATAGAATAGTCAAACTCACAGCCCGCGAGCCATGACAACATAAGTTTTACACCCCTGGAATAGAAAAGAGAAGAGAAGAGAAGAGAAGAGAAGAGAAGAGAAGAGAAGAGAAGAGAAGAGAAGAGAAGAGAATAAAGAATAGAATAGAATAGAATAGAATAGAATAGAATAGAATAGAATAGAATAGAATAGAATAGAATAGGTCAAACTCACAGCCCGCGAGCCATGACAACACGGGCTTTACACCCCTGGAATAGAAAAGAGAAGAGAAGAGAACAGAAGAGAACAGAAGAGAGAGGAGAGAAGAGAGAATAGAATAGAATAGAATAGAATAGAATAGAATAGAATAGAATAGAATAGAATAGAATAGAATAGAATAGAATAGAATAGAATAGAATAGAATAGAATAGTCAAACTCACAGCCCGCGAGCCATGACAACATAAGTTTTACACCCCTGGAATAGAAAATAGAAAGAAGAGAAGAGAAGAGAAGAGAAGAGAAGAGAAGAGAAGAGAATAAAGAATAGAATAGAATAGAATAGAATAGAATAGAATAGAATAGAATAGAATAGAATAGAATAGAATAGAATAGAATAATGTTTCAAACCAAATGTGGTGTTTTAACTTCTTTAAAATCTGAAGTTCTCTCAACTTTGAAATTATCTGTAGCCCCAAAACACCACGATGTGGTTATAATCCTTAGCATCACTTTGATTGTGAATATACCTTTCAATTAGTCTTTCTTTTACTTCTCTACCTAGTGATACATAAATGACAGGTATTGTTTGGTGCAACTGCCATGAACATACTACTTCATACTTTCCCAAATTGAGATAAAACCTCTATTTTATGTGCACAAATAAAATTATAATGTTGAATAACTTATTCAATGTAATATTCTCAACAAGAGGAAATGAGCAAATATCACTAAAGCTCTTACCTTGAGTTTATCTGTCTGGAATGGTTAATGCAATAAATTATATGTTTTTAAGCAAAATGGCCTTGTGATAATTTCCCTACCAGAAGTGCACTTCAGAGATTAATATCTCTTCTTTTGATAGCTGATGAATGCTGGAAATGTGTTCGATATCAAACAATGAGCAAGACACTTTGAATGACACACAATAGACATGGGGTGGGTAGATGGGTGGAGGGATGCATTAATAAAATTAATGTGTTACTAATAATAATAAATGAATAGACATAAGCAAATAAATAGTGTGATTTGGCCAACACTAAATCACTTCATTTACCATGATTCCCACAAACCTGGATTTTCCATTCGTGTTACAGTTTACTCTGGAACGTGTTGGGAAGCTCTGTCTATGAGGTCTTACTTTTAGATAGTCCATCATAGTTTATTTTAAATGTTTGTACCAGCACAATCTGTATAAGACTCACATCTCCATCATTTTCTAATATGTTTTTTTTTTTCATAAAGAGGTCAAAACTTTGTAAGCTTGAGGGGAAAATTAGAGGGAATCTAACATAATTAGTCATAATTATATTGTGGCGACCAGTTGCGACTCTAGAAAGATGTTGAGACTGTAGAAAGAGTACAGAGAAGAGCAACAAAGATGATTAAGATGACTGGAGGCTAAATCACATGAATAACACTTGCAAGAATTGACTATGTCTATTCTGAGAAAGAGAAGGACCAGGGGTGACATGATAGCAGTCTTTCCAATATTTGAGGGGCCACCACAGAGAAGAGGGTGTCAATCTATTCTCCAAAGCACCTGAAGGCAGGACAAGAACCATTGAATGGAAACTAATCAAGAAGAGAACCCACCTGGAACTAAGGAGAAACTTCCTAACAGTTAGAACAGTTACCGGTTTTTTTTTCAGAGTATAAGACGCACCTTTTTCCTCCCTAAAAGAGGCTGAAAATTTGGGTGCGTCTTATACTCCGAATGTAGCTTTTTTGAAGCTTTTTCCCCCCAGCCCTAATGAGGTGCTAACAAGCTTCCCGGCTTCCTACTCCGTCGGAAGAAGTTTTTCCCAGCCCTAAGTCTTTGCAGGCTTGTTTTCATTCCTACTCCCTCTGAAAAAGGTTTTTTCAGCCCTAACGAGGTGCTAACGATCTTACCAGCTTGCAGCATTTTTTTATTCCTACTCCCTCCGAAGTAGTTTTTCCAGCCCTAAGTCTTTGCAGGCTTGTTTTCATTCCTACTCCCTTCGAAAAATATTTTTTTTCAGCTCTAACCAGGGGATAAAAAATAATGTGCTGATGCTGAACAGACTAAGGACGCTAGCCAGATGAATACCTGATAGGTAGATTTTTTCCCCCTATTTTCCTCCCCCAAAACTAAGGTGCGTCTTATACTCTGGTGCATCTTATACTCCGAAAAATATGGTAACCAGTGGAACAGCTTACCTTCAGAAGTTGTGGATGCTCCAACACTGGTGGTTTTTAAGAAGAGATTGAACAAACATTTGTCTGAAAAGCTGTAGGGTTTCCTGCCTGAGCAGGGGGGTTGGACTAGAAGACCTCTAAGGTCCCTTCCAACTCTGTTAATTCCTTTGTAATATTTGAGGGTGGCAGCAAGGAAGTCTTCTGTTCTCTCCCCTGGATTGCACTGCCCATTTGCAGGTTTATTTATTTAGCATTTGATAACGCATTTGTGGAGCTTGTAGGCCACTTGGCTGAATTTCTCTGCCTGGCCCAGTTTTTCTCGGCCTCTTTGGGATCTCTGAAACTTCATTGTTCTCATCCGCTCACTTACAGGGCCATGGATGTGTCCTTTTTCTTCCTCTTCTTTTTCAACAAAGATTTAAAGGCATGTATTTATAGTACCCTTCGTAGCCTATTTCCCAGGGTGGTTTTAAATGCAAATTAAAATGTGCTCTCCTGTATGTTTATGTAATTGTCTGTTTATTTATTGCTTCCCCACCATCTTTTTGCTAAAAGATATCAAGGCAGCATTCAAGGAAGCGAACAACAAATAATGAAACAATGAGAGCCTCTAAAAAGAAGAACACCACCCAAAATATTTTATTTATTTTTATTTATTTTATTTATTTGTCAAACATGTATAGTAGTAATTTGTATAAACATAAGTAAAAAGTAACGATAAAAGAGGACAATAGGACAGGGACGGTAGGCACAGTGGTGCGCTTATGCACGCCCCTTACAGACCTCTTAGAAACGAGGAGAGGTCGACTGTAGACAGTCTAAGGTTAAAGTTTTTGGGGTTTGGGGAAGAAACCACAGAGTCAGGTAGTGCATTCCGGGCATTGATCACTCTGTTGCTGAAGTCGTATTTTCTGCAGTCGAGTTTGGAGCACTTTACATTTAGTTTGAATCTATTACGTGCTCGTGTATTGTTGCGGTTGAAGCTGAAGTAGTCATTAACAGGAAGGACATTTTGGTATATGATTTTATGAACTACATTTAGATCAGATCGGAGGCGACGTAGTTGTAAATTGCCTAATCCCAGTATTTCAAGTCTGGTGGAATAAGGTATTTTGTTGTGAGCGGAGGAGTGAAGGACTCTTCTTGTGAAATATTTCTGGACTCTCTCGATTGTATTTATGTCTGATATGCAGTGCGGGTTCCAGACAGGTGAGCTGTATTCCAGAATTGGTCTAACAAATGTTTTGTATGCTCTGGTTAGTAATGTAATGTTGCCAGAGAAGAAGCTACGCAAGATTAGATTAACAACTCTTAGTGCCTTTTTGGCAATGTTGTTACAGTGGGCTCTAGCACTTAGGTCATTGGATATGAGTACTCCAAGTTCTTTGACGGAGTGAGGGTCATCTACAAATATCAAGAAGGGAAATAAATACTAAGAGCTCTTAAATTGGCCAAGTTAAAAAAATGCGCCTTGGTCCTTTCTAGAGAAGGGGATTTCAGTAGAGGGGGGCACGCCACCTTTTGAGGTGGGATGGCTGAAAGGCAACCAACCCCCTTATAAAGCAGAGCCAGTCACTGAAACGTGGGCTTAAATAAGCCATTTAAAAACCGAGAGCAAAAACGTCCCAGCATTTTAAATCCAAACCTCCATCCAGCACTTAAAATAGAAACACTTAAAGTACTAGAGAGGGTGGAAATTGCCTTAACTTGATATATAAATGATGATATGCTGCATAGATATAAAGTGAAAGTGAAAGATTTCATAAGCTTTCTGCATATTGTGTTTTTTTTCCCCAAGGAGTTACCTGGTTTTGCCCTATTTCTAGCACTCTGCAGAAGCTGTTCATGTCCGTTTGAAATGTTCATGTGTCAACTTGTACTTCGTGTATATACCCTATTAGACACCAACTTGTGATTTTTGTATAGGTGCATGTGTGGGTGTCTGGCTGAGCTGTGAATGCTGCATCAATCATAAGACAGAGGAAAAAACAAGACGAAACTCACAATGCTCTTCGCCTAACCAGTTGCATCTTATTTATTTATATTTACAGTGAGAGACCAAATTTTCAAACAGAAAAATTCTGTTCTGTTCAGA
The DNA here is from genome assembly GCA_023053685.1 of Diadophis punctatus similis. Taxonomy (NCBI): domain Eukaryota; kingdom Metazoa; phylum Chordata; class Lepidosauria; order Squamata; family Dipsadidae; genus Diadophis; species Diadophis punctatus. The sequence goes on along the minus strand of JALIGW010000014.1, from coordinate 10,431,331 downwards.
ACCACAAACAAGGCAACTTTGACAGCAAGGTGTCAAAACTAAAACAACAATAATCTTGTACAGGAAAGGCTGAACTAGTAATGTCAGGGACACACCAGGTGACTTCCATAAGCCATGATTATTGCTAGAAATGGCTGCCAATGATCCTTGTTCACAAAAACAATTAAGAGTTTTAATCATTAGCTTAGAGGTTTTGACCTTCATTTAGTGCAGTGTTTCCCAACCTTGGCAACTTGAAGATATCTGGACTTCAACTCCCAGAATTCCCCAGCCAGCATTCGCTGGCTGGGGAATTCTGGGAGTTGAAGTCCAGATATCTTCAAGTTGCCAAGGTTGGGAAACACTGATTTAGTGTAAAGTGGACCCTCTAACAGTACATGAGAATGAGAACATCTAGCTATCCTTTTCATAGAAGATGCTGGTTTATTTGCCAGTTGTCACCCTAATAGTAATTGTGGGTTCCTAACAGGTACAATATGCACACCAATCCATACTCAAAATCCTGCTTTAACTTCCAAATTGATAACACTGCATAGCTCCACTACCTATAACAATGACTTTGAGGGATCTTTGATGCTCACTTAGCTTGGTTGTTTCCTTGCAGACATTTCATTATGCCACTAGGTCAGGCGTCTGCAACCTGTGGCTCTGGAGCCGCATGTGGCTCTTTCATCCCTCTGCTGCGGCTCCCTGTCGCTCAAAATATGCGTCACAACTGCCAATGTGCGGCACATGATTTATTGAGCTTTACGAGCCATTTTTTTTTCCGGAGTTCAAAATGTTTTTGTTGCGTACAGAAATAAAAATGTGTTTTCTCTGTAGCAGGTCATTGATTTCATAAATGCAACACACTATAGTTTTTTTATACATAGCATAAAGGTAAAAAATGATATATGCAGTGTTATTTTAATTTTAGATGTCAAAAGGGGTTTGTGGCTCCTGGTGTTTTTTTTTCTGTGGGAAACGGGTCCAAATGGCTCTTTGAGTGTTTAAGGTTGCCGACCTCTGCACTAGGTAACATCATCAGTGCTAAAAGGGAGTGAGGTTTGTTTATATACAAGTAGTTTGCCTTGAATAAATAATTAACTCTCCAATTCAGTCCAAGGCAGGGGTGAAATTCAAATTTTTTCCCTACTGGTTCTGTGGGCGTGGTGTGGTGGGCATGGTGTGGCTTGGTGGGCATGGCAGGGGAAGGATAGTGCAAAATCTCCATTCCCACCCCACTCTGGGGCCAGCCAGAGATGGTATTTGCCGGTTCTCTGAACTACTCAAAATTTCCGCTACCGGTTCTCCAGAACCTGTCAGAACCTGCTGAATTTCACCCCTGGTCCAAGGTGAAAAGTCTTCTGTGTGAGATGTGTGAATATTAAAAAAATATCTGAAACTCAACCAAGGAAGGATATTTATTAACCTATGTTGCAAATGACATACTTTGGGTCTACCTGTTTAATGAACTATGTTCCAAATCCCCTACTGGAGAAAAACTGATTTTTGTCAAATGCTGGAAAGGAAAAACCACAATGAGGCAAATTAAGATCCACTTGTCTTAAGAAGGACTCAAAGTGTTATCTGGCCAACACCTCTTCCTAAAGTAAGAGTTGGATACCAAGGTGATGAGAAATGAGCTGTTTGGGGAGGTTTGCAGAAAATCTATGGGTTAAAAAAACGTTGTTGTTAAAGAGAGAGATCTGTGGCCAGAAGAAGGAGAGAAAGCGAGAAGTTGGAGAAGTGAAACGAGAGTTGAATCATGTCCCACTCAGCATCAACCTATGTCCAACTAAAAAAAAAAATCATTTTCCTTGCATTTTGTCCTGAACTTTGATAGCTGGTCACCACTCTCAGAACTAGGTGAAAAGAGAGGGTTGCCCAGGGAAGGACAAAAGTACTGTGTGAGATGTGCTTCTTGTAGCTTTACAACATACTGGTTGTAAAATATATTATGCAGATAAAGAGTGTGTCAGTTGTGACTATTTTAGCATCTTTCTTCATGGCCAACTCACGCTTTTATTCACCTAGACGTGCTTGTGTTATCCGTGGACAAGTGGTAGCAGTCGATGGAACCCCTCTGGTTGGGGTCAATGTGAGTTTCCAGCATCACAGTGATTATGGCTACACCATCAGCCGACAGGATGGAAGGTAAACAATTGTTGCTTTCATATCTTCCTCGGATGTTTATTTTCGCGGGTGAATTTTTTAATTAGGGAATTAGGGGAATAGGTTGAAAGTAAAGGGAGGGGAGAGATTGAAGCCCAAGATAACTTTGTCCAGTTAATGAATTAAAAAGCCACCAAGAATCTGAATGATTCAATAGCACCACATACAACAGCAACAACACTTGAACACCATCAACACTGACAAAATCCTCATCAGTCAATTGCAAAAGGTAGCTTTACTTGGAACAGCTTACATCCTGTGATGACACCTGTAATATTATTAAAAGAAAAACTTGCCTCTTTCATCAGGAAGGACCTGATAGCTTGGATAAAAATGCCAAATCCAATCTAAACATCTGGCAGATTGTGTAACTAACCATCATAACAATTACATTAAACTTGTATGTAAATGAAACTTAAATTAAAGTTATGCCGCCTGATTTCTTAAGAGTCTGAATTATAATGATAATAGATTATTCAATTGCCAGCTGATTAATGAATGGATTATATGTAAAAGATTCTGTACATCCAAAATGCAGTACTGTAAGATAGATGGTGATGATGATGATGATGATGATGATGATGATGATGATGATGATGATGATGAAGAAGAAGAAGAAATAGATAGATAGATAGATAGATAGATAGATAGATAGATAGATAGATAGATAGATAGATGATAGATAGATAGATAGATAGATAGATAGATAGATAGATAGATAGATAGATAGATAGATAGATAGATAGATAGATAGATAGATAGATATGGATGGATAGAGATAGATGAGAGAGAGAGAGAGAGAGAGAGAGAGAGAGAGAGAGAGAGAGAGAGAGAGAGAGAGAGAGAGAGAGAGAGAGAGAGAGAGATGACAGAAAGCTAGATATGATAGACCCGTGATGGCGAACCTATGGCACGCGAGCACCCTCTCTGTGGGCCCCAGTTCAGCTCTGCCACGCACACATTGATGGGAGGTGGGGCTCATGTGGGGGGCGGGGCTCATGCACGGGACCGCATGTGCATTGCATTGTGGGGGTTCGGGTGCTCAGGCGCAATTTGGGCACTCGGTCCGGAAAAGGTTAGCCATCACTGTGATAGATGGATGGATGGACACAGACAGATAGACAGACAGATAGACAGACAGATAGATAAATATAGATGACAGAGCTAGATGGACAGATAGATAGATATGATAGACAGATGGAGAGACAGGCAGGCAGACAGACAGACAGACAGACAGATATAGATGATAGACGGACAGAGGGATGGATGGATGGATGATGGGGGGGGATAAATAGGTAAACAGAGAGACAGACATGGAGTATAATAAGTGCAAATGACCCCACAGCAGAATGAAAACCTCTTTAGGTTGTGGATTGTAATCTGTCAATCCAGTATTGTTAGATGGATGTTTTTTGACCCCAAAGTCTAGGGCTGAGAGCCAGAGACATGCCCAAATTCATTCAACTGGCTTCTATGCCTAAGCACGGAATAGAATTTGGTTTTCCCACTCCTAATCCAGCACTTTAACTGCTGCATCATATACATATACGTAATTGCACATGTGCATAGACATATATGCACACATATATACTGCATATGCACACCTACAGAAGCATTCACATACATTTTAATAGACTGTTTTTCCTTCCTTCCCTTGTGCAGTAACGCATCTGAACCAAAGGAAGTAAATAAAACCTCAACCCAGCCCTGAGATTAAAATTGGCTGATTAAAAGAGGGACCTACCAGTTAATCAGTTCAACCAATTAAAGCTCACAGAGGCAGAAAAAACTCATGTTCAGAAATTTCATGCTTTCGTTCCTGCTTATTGCAATGTAAATACTCTAAAACTGAGAGTAAAAAATTCATAGCAGTGGTTGTAAGCAATGAAGCTAGTCTCTCCCTCTCTCCCTCTGTCTTTTCCTGTGTGTGTGTGTGTGTGTGTGTGTGTGTGTGTGTGTGTGTGTGTGTGTGTGTGTGTGTGTGAGAGAGAGAGAGAGAGAGAGAGAGAGAGAGAGAGAGAGAGAGAGAGAGAGAGAGAGAGAGAGAGAGAGAGAGAGATTTTGAAGAATCAAAGTTGCAAGTAATCTTTTTATTTTTATTCCTCACTGTAAATAATCTATGTAATGTTTGGGAAATTTGGTCGATTATACATAATTAAGTCTAACTCCTTCTCAGAATTCATTACCATGGAAGATTTCCATAAGAAGTGCATCTAGTCATAAAAGTAAAGAAATCTTATTTATGCCACCTTACTTTAAATAACAATATTAAAATGATAAGGCAGTAACTCTTTATCTGCTCTGTACTTTTTTCTGGAATTCAGAAGACTTATTTCTATCACTACCCACTGACCCTTAATAAAAGCAGAATGCAATTATTCTTTTCTTTCTTTTGTGTTGGTCATACAGTTTTGGCTCCACAGATAGCACTTAGACTTATAATACCGCTTCACGGTGCTTTACAGCCCTCTCTAATCGGTTTACAAAGCATATTTCCCCCAACAATCTGGGTCCTCATTTTACCGATCTCGGAAGGTTGGAAGGCTGAGTCAACCTTGAGCCGGTCAGGATCGAACTGCTGGCAATCGTCAGAATTAGCCTGCAATACTGTATTCTAACCACTGCGCCACCGCAGCGCCTATGGATGGAGGCATTCGGAACCTGGTCATCAAGAATATAAGAAATCACATAAAAACTCTTGGTAGATGATACAGGCAAGGGTCTCTTCCAATTTACCTTCAGGAATTGACCTCAAAACTATTTAGCATAGAGTTCCCATTGATTTTTGCTATGTGAGCAGCCTAGCAACTACTAAAAGGCAGAAGTTTACTACAAGTAGCATCAGACTTCCCTCATCAGCTTCTTCCCAGAATTGTTGGATTTAATTGCCCAAGTCAATTTTATTTTGATCAATAGTCAAGAACCTGCATTAAAACATAATTAGAAAAGAAAAAGAATGCTCAGGCTTACATCAGCCGTTGTCTCGTGTTCATTGTGACAGCACAGAATTGGATAGCTTCACATCTAAGAGAAGGAGGTTCACATAAACACTATCTGTCCTTGAGTGATGATGATGCAGTAAAATGATATATTTCTATTCAAAAGATCTTTTTAGAAATTATGATAGTATATGATGAACTCTTTCTGTCCTCCTTGGTCGTCTTAGGCAGCTATGGCCAACTAGTAGGGTGCAGAAGGTTTCTATAGAGCAGGGGCAGGTTGCTCACTTACCTAAACCGGTGCGCTGCATGCGCATCTACATGTCTCGGGTGCTCGCTATGCGAGCACACCCCCTCGTGCGATTTTACTTCTGCGCATGCGCGGAAGCAAAATCTCGCCGAAATCTCACGAGGGGATGCGCGCGAGAGAGATTTTGGCGCAATTTTGCTTCTGCGCATGCGCAGAAGCAAAATCTCGCCAAAATCTTGTGCATGTGCGCACATCCCCTCACAAGATTTTGGCACGATTTTGCTTCTGTGCATGCGAAAAAAAGCCCAAAAATTCTCACAAAATGTCATGCAGTGATTTTTATATTGTCTGTTACATGTATATGCAGGGAGCTGCATCCCTATCTAATATAATGGTTTATTCCTGAGCACGTGATTGACTTGTTCCTAGTACGCATGTGTACATTCCTTTCTACATTCAGTCCTTCTGTTCCTAGCTTCTGTCGAAGCAAGACGTGCCTTTTTATATTAGAGATGTAATTAATGAGGATTTATTGTTTTTGTACCGAAATAAATATTTTTACTTAGAACTTTAAACTGCGGTTTCATTTCTAATGTCAGAGTTCCAGGAAAAGATCTATTTTCGCCTCTAATGGGAGTTATTCTCATCTTGTCACAAAAAGATGGCGACGCGCGACGGACCGGCAGAGACGGCACCGGAGCGACCGCGCGCAAATTGCGCAATCAGCCGCTCCCTACTGGAGCTATGCACCGGACAGCTCCGGTAGGAACCCACCACTGCTATGGAGACTTTCAGTCATCCAAGTCAGAGGTGGGTTGCTGTTGTTTGGACCGGTTCTTTAGAACCGGTAGTGGAAATTTACCGCTGCTCTCTGAACCGACAGTGATGACTGGCGGTCCACGCACCTGAACCGGTCCTCCTATCACCGCAGCTTGCAAAAAAAAAACCCTCTGCGCATGTGCAAAGGCTTCTGCGCATGCTCAGAGGGTCATTTCCGGGTCTTTTGTGCATCATGGCGAGGGCAAAACACGCACTTCTGTCACGATCAGAACCGGTAGGGAAGGTAAGTAGAACCCACCCTTGATCCAGGTCATGGTTGTCCCAAAAGTGTTTCCCCACCCCCCCAAAAAAGGCAACTGGACTTCTTTTGTTTGTTTTTTTCTCGAAGACATTTCGCTTCTCATCCAAACAGCTTCTTCAGTTCAGAACTGAAGAAACTTCTTGGATGGGAAGCAAAACGTCCTCAAGGAAAAACAAATAAAGTTCAGTTGCCTTTTGGGGGAAAAAACCATATTTGGTACAGAAAACACTTAGTAGAAGAACTAAAATCGATTGGACTACTGTAATGCGCTCTACATGGGGCTACCCTTGAAGAGTATCCGGAGACTTCAACTGGTGCAAAATGCGGCTGCATGAGCTGTGGTGGGTGTCTCAAGATACACCCACGTAACACCTATACTCCACCAGCTGCATTAGTTGCCCATTGGTCTCCAGGTGCAATTCAAGGTGTTGATTATCATCTTTAAAGCCCTTCATGGCTTAGGACCAGGTTATCTCCGGGACCGCATCCTACTTCATACATCCCTGCGACCAGTTAGGTCCCACAGAGTCGGTCTCCTCCAGGTCCCTTCAATGAAACAATGTTGGTTGGCAGGTCCTAGGGGGAGGGCCTTCTCTGTAGGGGCCCCTGCTCTCTGGAACCAACTCCCCCCAGAGATCCGAACCATTTCCACCTTGCTGGCCTTCCAGAAAGCCATTAAGACATGGCTCTTCCTACAGGCGGGGTGATTGAGTGGGTTGCATGTGTGGTTTTTTTTTTATTCTTTTAATTGTTATTTAATTGTTGTTTTTATACTGTATTATAGCTGTTCTTATACATGAGTCCCCAGGGAGTAGGGCGGCATATAAGAATAGATAGATAGATAGATAGATAGATAGATAGATAGATAGATAGATAGATAGATAGATAGATAGATAGATAGATAGATAGATAGATAGATAGATAGATAGATAGATAGATAGATAGATAGATAGATAGATGATAAAATAATAAAATAATAAAATAATAAAATAATAAATACATAAAATCGTAATGGAATAATTTTGGTATCGAGATCAATCAAAACGCTTATGTTCTTTTTCAGTTTTGATCTAGTGGCTGTCGGAGGCATCTCAGTCACCCTGATCTTTGATAGATCACCGTTTCTTCCCGTGAAAAGGACCCTTTGGCTGGCCTGGAATAAGTTTATTGTCGTAGACAAAGTGGTCATGCAAAGATCAGAGACGGAAGTGCCCACCTGTGACATCAGTAGCTTCATCAGCCCGAATCCAATTGTCATCCCTTTTCCTCTGACGACATTTGGAGGATCATGTCCTGAAAGGGGAACAGTCATACCTGAATTACAGGTAAGAGAGATGTAAACAGTGTTGTCATGTGATTGAGAAAAGAACAGAAATGGAGGCCCTTGGAGCTTTCTGAGTAGATGTTTCATTACTCATACTAGGTAACATCATCAGTGCTAGTGGGGAGTGGGGTTTGCTCTCAATTTATATTCTAGTGCCATGATGGCGAACCTATGGCACACGTGCCACAGGTGGCATGTGGAGCCATATCTGCCAACACGTGAGCTGTTGGCCTAGCTCATCTCCAGCGTGCATGTGTGCGCCGGCCAGCTGATTTTTGGCTCGCGCGGAGGCTCTGGGAGGGTGTTTTTGGACTCCGGATGGCCTCCGGGGGGCAGGGGAGGTCGTTTTCGCCCTCCCCATGCTCTAGGGAAGCCTCTGGAGCCTGGGGAGGGTGAAAAACAGGCCTAGCGGGCCCACCAAAAGTTGGGGAGCGGGGGGGCAGCGTGGGCGGGTCGCATGCGCATGCACAGGGGTGCAGGTGGCATGGGGGCATTGAATTATGGGTGTGGGCACGCGTGCGCGCACTTTTGGCACCCAAGGAAAAAAGGTTCGCCATCACTGTTCTAGTGGTTTGCCTTGACGGTATTTGTGGAAGTGGTCTTTATTGGAAGGAGCAGGAAAGTGTTAAGATAGGCTTCTTTATCTGTCTAAAGTTTGTCTCTTATTATTTATTGATTAAAATTATTTATTGATTAAATTTAGATACTGCCCATCTCACTTTCAGCGTGATTCTGAGTAGTGTGCAATGAAAAAAAAGTTTCTTGACATCAATTAATCCATCGTAAAGGTTAATAAATAAATTACTTTAGTGCCTTTAATACATCCAGAAATGTAGTTTGTTTATTTTATTTATTTATTAAATTTATATACACCCATCTCATTGTATGAAGTGACTCTGGATGGCTTCCAAAAGCCCTAAAATCATCAGTTCTTAAAATGCTAGGTCAGTCAACCATAGCTATTCGGTACTTATTATTAACACAATGTGATTTATTAAGTTCTTCTGATTGGAAAGCAATTTGGTCAACTCTCTGAATTGAATCCATTTAATCTGAAGATTCTATGGCCTTTTGTACGTGCAGGCATGTGCTTTTATCGGGCTGACTTTCTCAAGCAATTCGATTTCACAACTGCAGTTGCAAATCCAAACAGATCGGATCGACTCAATTTTTTAAGCTCGATTGCAAATAAATTGCAAATCAGAATTTGGCTGCTTTCAATTGCCACAGCAATTGTGGCTTGGAATTCTAGGAATCACAAGTAGTCCTTGACTTACAACAGTGCATTTAGTGACTGTTCAAAGTTAACAGTGGCACTTTAAAAGTGACTTATAACCTTTTCTCACGTTTACAGCTGTTGCAGAATCCCCACAGTCACGTGATCAAAATTCAGATGCTGAGCAATCAACTCGTTTTTATGACCATTGCAGGGTCTCAAGGTCACGTGATCCCCTTTTGCGACCTTCTGACAAGCAAAGTCAAGGGGGAAGCCAGGTTCACTTAATGACCTTGATAACAAACTTAACCAATCTCAGTAATTCACAACTGGGGCAAGAAAAGTTGTAAAATGGGGCAAAATTCAACTAACAAATATCCCGCTTAGGAACAGAAATGTTGGGTTCAATTGTGGTCGTAAATCGAGGACTAGAGCTACAGTCCCAATTTATGTGGAAGATGCCAGATTAAATTAGAAATTAGGCCCAGAGCAGTAACTACAAGTGGATATGATCTTCTGCATGAAAAATCATGAAGCTTTTGGAAAGCAAAACTCTACTGAACTCTCAAGGTTATTAACCATTGTTGAAACGTTTTCTGTATGGAATTGTCTAAACTATCTTTAAAGCTATCTCTGAACACAGCCCTCTTTATGGTAGTGAATTCCTTGTGTATGAACATTATCTCAGTCACCAGAGAAGCCCAGCGTGGTAGATTCTGACAAGATTTGTTGTGATGTTAACATGCACAACTCTTTTTTTTTTCAGGTGGTCCAGGAGGAAATATCCTTCCCTTCCAGCTTTGTGAAACTGAGTTACCTGAGCAGCAGAACCTCAGGATATAAAACCTTGCTACGCATCATTTTGACACATTCTACGATCCCTCCTGGCATCACAAAAGTGCATCTCACTGTAACAATTGAAGGACGGCTGGCTCAGAAATGGTTTCCTGCTGCGATCAACCTCATCTATACTTTTGCATGGAATAAGACTGATATTTATGGCCAGAAAGTATCCGGCTTGGCAGAGGCCATAGGTATGTCTGCTTTAACAATACTATTGAGGATGTGTTATAGGAGTAAGAATTAGCTCTGCTTTGATGCAAGGTATCCCTTCCCAACATTAATAATATTCCTTTCTATAGCCAGTGTCAATATCAAGTGCGAGGAAATCAGGTAATCCAGGCGATTCAAATGAATATATAAATTTATTGCAAACTTAAGCTCTCTATTTGATAGATTAACAGAGTTGGAAGGGTCCTTATAGGTCAGTGATGGCGAACCTTTTTTGGTTTGCGTGCCAAAAGGGGGGGGTGCGCGCGCTAGCGTGCGCACATGTACACACACCCATTCCCTCCTCCCACGCATGCGCACAACCCCCCCATGCTGCCCCATGCGCATGTGCACACACACACAGCCCCGCGCAAAGGCCTTACCGAAGCCTGGGACGGTAAAAAACGACGAAACGGGCAAACCGGAAGTTCGGAAAACGCACTTCCGGTTTGTCCGTTGGGGTGTTTTTTGCACTCTGGGGCTTCAGGAACGGTCATAAGTGTGAAAAAATGGCCATATGTCATTTTTTTCCAATGTTGTCGTAACTTCGAATGGTCTCTGAACAAAGAGTTGTAAGTCGAAGACTACCTATATTTTGAATTCAGACAGGGGAGGCCTAGAGAACATGCTTTCTGGAATCTTTTTTGACCCCTTCGTTGGCAGTGACCCCTTAATATGTTTGTGTGTCTAGGGGGTGTACCAAGGAAACTCCAAACAGGCTGAATAAATTCTACTGTGGCTCACATGACGGGCGAGGGGCAGTGGTGGGGTTCAAAAAAATTTACTGCCAGTTCTGTGGGCGTGGCTTGGTGGGCGTGGCAGGGGAAGGACACTGTAAAATCTCCATTCCCTCCCCACTCAAGGGGAAGGTCACTGCAAAATCCCCATTTCCTCCCGATCAACTGGGACTCGGGAGGCAGAGAATAGATGTGGGCCGGGCCAGTCAGAGGTGGTATTTACCGGTTCTCCGAACTACTCAAAATTTCCACTACCGGTTCTCCAGAACTGTTCAGAACCTGCTGAAACCCACCTCTGGAGAGGGGGCTTTGATACAGAAATCAGTGGTTTTATAAGCTTCTGCCCAGTTGATTCTTCCATGGGGATGCATTAGAAAATTTGTTTCTGGAACATTTTTCTTCTTAACTCCCAGTGAGATGTGGTCGTCCATTTGCAGCCTCTACATTTCTTTTCCTGGGTTCTTCCATGATTTCAGAGTTTCTCACATTCTATTCAATTTTGGGTGAGTTTTCATATCAGGAATTAGACAGGCAGAGTTCCCAAGCCTATATAATTTTTCCAATATTCGTTGATTTGCAAAAAAGAAAGAAAAGAAAAGAACATGGACACTTAGAAGCTGGAAATGGAAGTTTTGAGCTTATAAATGTTCAGTTTGATTATTTGGGGCACCCTTCAGAAAGAGACTGTATCCATGTGGGCAGCAGGGGACTGATTAACACTACTTAAATATTTTATGCATTTTATTTTAATATGACATGCATCTTCCACTGATTTTATTAAAGCTTCCCACTTCGTCCTCATGCTTTTTGTCGGCGTCACTTCTCATCCATCACAGTAATTGCCACCCTGTGAAATTATTATTGATCATAAGCACACCAAGCACTTTGTAAATGAAATGTTCCAATTTTGGATCTTAGCATAGCGGTCTCCAATTCTCAAAATGAATCTTTCTGATCCCACTCAATGCATTAGATATATTCCATCGAGCGGCATGGTGGCCTAGAAATTGAGTTCTCGCCTCACATTCAGGAGGGCTGTGAGTTTGATCCTAGGTAGCGGCAGATGTTTCCCTCTCTGGGCGCAATAAGTAATTGTCTGCTGTGAACTCCGCATAGGCATCAGGAAGGGCATCCAGCCAGTAAACTCAAGGTCCGTTCAGTTGTCCCGACGCCACCTCAGTGCAAGGGATAACAGGGTCATTAAAAGAAAAATAAATAAATATATTCCATCATTGACCCTGGAAATAGAGGTTGGAATGCCTATGCCAAAGTAGGGTGTTACAAACGCAATGAATTTTACATACAGGTAGTCCTCAACTTATAACAGTTCACTTAGTTCAAAGTTACAACAGCACCGAAAAAAGTGACCTATGACCTTTTTTCACATGTACAACCATTACAGTATCCCCATGTCATGTGATCAAAATTCAGATTCTTGGCAACTGACTCCTATTTATGACGGTTGCAGTGAAACAGGATCACGTGATCCCCTTCTGACAAGCCAAGTCAATGGGTAAGCCGGATTCGCTTCACAACCATATTAACTAACTTAACAATTGCAGTGATTCACTTAGCAACGGTGGCAAGACAGGTCGTAAAATGGAACAAAATGCACTTAACAAACATCTCGCTTAGCAACAGAAATTTTGGGCTCAATTGTGGTTGTAAGTGGAGGACCACTTGTGCTTCCAGTGCACGAGTACGTACACACAAGCACACACATACAAAATTATCTTACAGCTGATAGCCCACGTCTAACTACCGGTACAGGTGAGTTGGATTGCTTTGATTTTCGGGCAGACTTGTCAGTTCAGTAGCTGCTCTACGTAGTTTTCTCCATCTTTTCCCTTTTCTGACAAGCATCCCTGCATCGTGGGGATCCAAGCTACTGAACGCCACTTGTCAGCTCCTTCTTCTTGTGCCATATCCATCATCAGACGTTGGCGGTCATGTTAGCCATCCTATTTTTATTAACAGCCGCACGAAAAAGAATTGCTGAGTTTTGTCCAAACCAGTCCCTTAGATTTTGAAGCCATGATCTTCTTCTTCTGCCTTGTCAGCTCATTAGATTAACATTTCTTACTGGCAGCCAAAGTTATCGATGTCTGGAGAACATACACACACACACACATTTACCATGCTGTGCCTTGCAGTCTTATTTACCTGCTTCTTTCCTTTGAATAAACATACTTCCTGACCTATATCTTAAAGGTATTTGAAAAGCAGAAGCCAGCAATATGCTGCCATCTGGAGGAGACCGCGGAAAATTTGACAGGACCGTTTTGGAGAGCAATAACAGAACTCTAGCAAGGAGGAAGGAAGTCAATCAGACCAGAACTGGAAGGGACCTTGGAGGTCTTCTAGTCCAACCCCCTGCTCAAGCAGGAGACCCTATACCATTTCAGACAAGTGACTGTCCAGTCTCTTCTTAAAAATCCTCCAGGGATGAAACGCCCACAAGTTCTGAAGGCAGGGTGTTCCACTGGTTAATTGTCCTCACTGTTAGGAAGTTTCTCCTTAATTCCAGGTTGCTTCTCTCCTTGATTACTTTCCATCCATTGTTTCTTGTCCTGCCTACAGGGGCTTTGGTAAATAAGTTGCCCCTCTCCTGTTTGTGGCAACCTCTCAAATACTGCTATCATGTCGCCCCTAATTCTTCTTTTCTTTAGACTAGCCAAACCCCAAATCCTGCAATCAACTCAGTTGCTTCTCTTTGCACTTTTTCCAAAGTCTCAACAACTTTTTTGTAATGTGGTGACCAAAACTGGATGCAGTATTCCAGGTATGGCCTTACTAAGGTTTTATAAAGCACTACTAATACTTCACGTGATTTTGATTCTATGCCTCTGTTTATACAACCGAGGATCGTATTAGCTATTTTTGGCTGCTGCCGCACACTGCTGGTTCATATTCAAACATATTTAATATGTTTGCTTGCCCTTTGCTTTTTTAAAAAAGAGAGCTTTTTTCCTTCTCTGCTGTATTAACAACCACAATCATCAAATTGTTGCAAACGGAGAAGGAAACAGATGCAAAGCGAAACCAAGAATCCTTTACCCCAGTGTTTCCCTACCTGGACCACTTTAAGGGGTGTGGACTTCAACTCTCAGAATTCCCCAGCCAGCCGGCTGGGGAATTCTGGGAGTTGAAGTCCACACCGCTTAAAGTCGTCCAGGTTGGGAAACACTGCTTTACCACATTTTTCTTTCACTTTTTTCCTTTATTTGTAATTACATCATGTTGTTTTATGTAACAGTCACAACACCACTATAAACACTTTATATATCTGGAGTACTGATGACTTCATTGAATAAAAATAAGAATAATAACAGAGTTGGAAGGGACCTTGGAGGTCTTGTAGTCCAACCCCCTGCTCAGTCAGGAAACCCTACACCACTTCAGACATATGGTTGTCCAATCTCTTCTTTAAAACTTCCAGTGTTGGGGAATTCACAACTTCTGGAGGCAAGTTGTTCCACTGGTTAATTGTTCTCACTGTCAGGAAATTTCTCCTTAGTTCTAGGTTGCTTCTCTGCTTGATTAATTTTCATCCATTGCTTCTTTTCCTGCCTTCAGGTGCTTTGGAGAATAGCTTGACTCCCTCTTCTTTGACCAATCTGCATAACATTGTTGACATTTGGAAAATTTATTTCACTTCCCAGTTATATTTTTCTAGCCAAGTATGAGTCAAATTTGATCTTTGTTTTGCTTTTTAGGAGAACCAGAAATGGCTAAGTATTGGATCATGTATATAAGATTAAAACAAAACAGTCAACTGTTTTAAAATAATCAAAAAGAAAAAGTCCAGGCCTTTCACAGATTATATAAGCTTATCCATTGAACATCATTGATGCAATAAAGCTAGGAGTTTCCCTAACTGCTCCTTTGATTTGTGCAAAGTACTTGTAGATATTACATGAGCCCTGGTGGTGCAGTGGTTAGAATGCAGTATTGCAGGCAAACTCTGCCCACTGCTAGCAGTTCGATTCTCACCGGCTCAAGGTTGACTCAGCTTTCTATCCTTCCAAGATTGGTAAAATGAGAACCCAGATTGTTGGGGGAAATATGCTGACTCTGTAACCTGCTTAGAGAGGGCTGTAAAGCACTGTGAAGTGGTATATAAGTCTAAGTGCTATTGCTATTGCTATTAACCTATTAACAGAGGAGGAGTTAGGAAGCATTCCAGAGTCTAAAACTAGTAACAGTCAGGGAAATTCAGGGAAAATTGAAAACAAAAGCTCAGAAAGTATGCTGAAGGACAGCATACTTTGCTAAGTGAAATCCTTGTTAAGTGAGTTTTGCCCCATTTTACGACCTTTCTTGCCACAGTTGTTAAGGGAATCACTGCAATTGTTAAGTTAGCAACACGGTTGTTAAGGGAATCTGGCTTCTCCATTGACTTTGCTTTGTCAGAGGGTCATAAAAGGTGATCACATGACCCCGGGACACTTCAACCGTCATAAATATGAGCCAGTTGTCAAGTGTACGAATTTTGATCATGTGACCATGGGGAGGCTGCAATAACTGTAAGTGCGAAAAATGGTCCAAAGTCATTTTCAGTGCCATTGTAACTTCAAATGGTCACTAAATGAATGGTTGTAAGTCAAGGACCAAAATGGTTGCTCTACAATAGAGGTCTTCAAACTTGGCAACTTTAAGACTTGTGGACTTCAACTCCCAGAATTCTCCAGCCGAATTCTGGGAGTTGAAGTCCACAAGTCTTAAAGTTGCCAAGTTTGGGGATCCCTGCTCTACAGCAACTCAGGTTGAGAAGCAGCCAAAATACACACCTTGTTCTGGATCAGGAAAGACAGTGAAGTATCCTCTTTCTAGGTTTCTCAACGAGCTTTTGACTTCAGTTACTCCTTGTGCTCATCTTCTGAACCTCACAGTTGACATTTAACCAGTGCTTCCCACCAATGTGTCCCAATCCCAGGGGAATAAATCATAATCAGCCAGCTGCAATTTAGAGCTTTGATTGAATTAAGGAAGTTTTGACTCAGCACAGTCAGATTTCTAGTGCAGATGTGTGAGATTGTGGGAAAGCTGGAGGCAGATGAGTTGACAGATTAACTCAAAAACAGCAATTCAGCCATCTGGGAGAAAGTGTTCAGAGAAACCCCACCTTAATTAACCCATTTTAAAAGAGGCTAAGAAAATCCTATTGCAGTTTGCAGGATTCTATATGTACACCAGAGTAGCAGTAAAAAGACAGACGATGGAGGGAGAGACAGAAATATAATATGTTAGCTAGATTCCTTCCTTCCTTCCTTCCTTCCTTCCTTCCTTCCTTCCCTCCCTCCCTCCCTCCCTCCTTCCTTCCTTCAAGACAAACATATATGTTAGCTAGATTCCTTCCTGACAGACAGACAGACATGTTAGCTAGATTCCTTCCTTCCTTCCTTCCTTCCTTCCTTCCTTCCTTCCTTCCTTCCCTCCTTCCTTCCTTCCTTTAAGACAGACATATATGACAGCTAGATTCCTTCCTTCCTTCCAGACAGAGAGATATATATCAGGGATGGGTTCTAACTTACCTCGCTGCTGTTTTGCTTCCTTGCGCAGTGCGGAAAAATAAAAATAAAATTCCCCCCCAAAAAAGCCAAAAACAAGATGGTGATGCATGTGCAGTGCCGGAAACTCAGCTTCTGCACATGCACAAAAGAAAAAAAGCCGGGGAAAAATCCCCCCCAAAAAAATCCCCCCCCAAAAAAATCCCCAAAAAAGATGGCAGCGTCCACGGACCAGCACCGACAGAACCAGTTCCATGACATCATTGTGACATCACCAGCATCTTGCTACCGGTTCGGGCAAACCAGTCCAAATCGGGAGGAATCCACCTCTGATATATATGTTAGCTGGATTCCTTCCTTCCTTCCTGACAGACAGACAGACAGACAGACATGTTAGCTAGATTCCTTCCTTCCCTCCCTCCCTCCCCCTCTCCCTCCTTCCTTCAAGACAGACATATATGTTAGCTAGATTCCTTACAGACAGACAGACAGACATATATGTTACCTGCATTCCTTCCTTCCTTACAGACAGACAGACAGACATCTATGTTAGCTGGGTTCCTTCCTTCCTTCTTTCCTTCCTTCCTTCCTTCCTTCCTTCCTTCCTTCCTTCCTGACAGACAGACAGACAGACAGACAGACAGACAGACAGACAGACAGACAGACATCTATGTTAGCTAGATTCCTTCGATCCTTCCTTCCCTCCCTCCTTCCTTCCTTCAAGACAGACATATATGTTAGCTAGATTCCTTCATTCCTCCCTTCCTCCCCTCCCTCCCTCCCAGGCCTTGAAAACAGCCTGTGCATCTTTCCAATTCTTGTCTTCACCTAAAATATCAGAGGACCGTATGGCAAACTTTATTGTGATTCAGTGAAGCAAGCCTATTTCCAAACATTTCACAGCTGAGAGCAATTACTATTTTATGTTGAAGAGAGATAGGTGGTTAACCTAGAACAGAAATGAAATGTCTATTCCTCTCTTTGTAACTGAACCAAAGGAGGGAAGACCCCCAAAGACCCACGGCTGGTTATTTCTCATTTCAATAAAACTCAGTCTTACACTTGTTGCAACCTATGGGTTGATGGAAGAGGTGTTTGACTGAAAAGGCAAACACCTAAAACATAAATTGAATTAATGACTAAATTAAGTATGACTAGATAGTACATTTATTGAATAGCTCGAAGGCCTTTTCAAAAAAAAGAAAAACAGAACAAACAGGTACAGAAACAACCGTACAAAAATATATATGGTACATGACATCAAAATTCAACGATATTAAAATTCAATAACTAAATTTCTAAAACTAGATAACCCAAATAAAATATCTCGTCTCTAACTCAGCTCATCTTTCTTACAATCAATGAAATTCTTTTCAATGTAGCTGGCTCGTATTGCTGTCATCCTATTAAGATAGCGAGTGATAGCCCTTACCAGGGGAGGAGAGTCTGCCTTCAATAGAAATGTTAATTTATGCTTTACATTCCAGTGGGAAAATTTATTTATAATTGGGGACAGGTATTGTTTCCTTACTTCCTCATACATCCTACATTCAAATATTATATGCGCCGTATCCTCGACAACATTTGCCCCACATATACATGTTCTTTCGTCATACGGGATTTTCCGATACCGGCCGAATTTAACGTTAGTAAGTATGACTAGATACTCCAGTTGCAGGATGCAAGGGCTGCACCAAAAAACTGGGATGTACAGCAGCCTTTCAATATTCATTGCTATAAATCAAGCTAGTGGAAAGCCTACTTCAATTGCCCTCTCAGATTGATCAAGGTCTCTTTTGCATGCAATAACCCTCACATTCAAGTTGAAAGCAGTTTTAAAAGTACAAACCCAATTAACTAAGCAAACATATTTTGCACATGACGTGAGACATAAGTGAGAGCACAGACTCCTGTCTTAGATGCCAACTTTCATTTTGTAATATCTGGAGTCAAAGTCTCAGGTTAGCCATCCGTGCCTCACACTAGAAATTGAATGATTTTGAGCGTGTTTTCACTCTGTGGAAATGTCTGCTGTGCCACTATCAGCTATACCAAACTGGGAGAAAAAAGACGTGAAGAAAATAATACTGAAAATTTTGTAAATGCAACCCAATTCTAAATGTTACAACTTACAATCATTTGTTTAGTGACCGTTGGAAGTTACAAGTTGCACCTTTTGCGACCTTCTGACAAGCAAAATCAATGGGGAGGCCCGGTTCACTGAACAACCGTGTTACTAGCTTAACAACTGCAGTGATTCCCTTAACAACCGTGGCAAGAAAGGTCGTAAAATGGAGCAGAAATCACTTAATTGTCTCGCTTAGCTACAGAAATTTTGGGCTCATTTACGGTCATAAGACGAGGACTACCAGTACATAGCACCGGTTTCAGACCAGTTCTGGACCACTCTGAAATATTTGTGTACCGCTTGGGGCCTTGTTTATGCCTTGCCATTTTTAAGGTCTTGTGCAGAGGTCCTCAAACTTGGCAACTTTAAGACTTGTGGACTTCAACTCCCAGAATTCTCCAGCCAGCTATGAAGTCCACACGTCTTAAAGTCGCCAAGTTTGGGGACCCCTGGTCTTGTGCATGGTTATCGGAAGCCCCATTCCTCAGCAAACACCCTTTCAGTCTGCAACATGAACAATGAACTCGTCCTGTTTTTGAGTTTGCATTTAAATGTTTCAAGGCAAGTACTGAGTGGGGAAAAAATTAAGTTAGTGATGAGAAGGTTTTTGTTTCCAGATGAATGGGGAGGAATATAACAGTACTCAAAATAGGCTCCATTAAAATCTTGGAACTCTGTTTTTTTTACAGAAGCTCTTATTTCTCTACCTAAAGTCATTTATATATGGCTTCTCTTGTGAACCAATGGACTTAGCAGGACATGCAGCCTGGTAGTTGAGAAACTGCCTGTCTCCCAAACTATCTACCCAACCAACTTGATATTGAAGGCTTGATATGCTTCACTTAAACAATGTCATCTGTTGTTGACATGCCTTCTCTGCTGTAGACCCTTCCTTCCTTCCTTCCTTCCTTCCTTCCTTCCTTCCTTCCTTCCTTCCTTCCTTCCTTCCTTCCTTCCTTCCTTCCTTCCTTCCTTCCTTCCTTCTTTCAAGAGCTGAAGTGGTGCAGTGGTTAAATGCTGTGACTGCAGGCTGACTGCTAGTTCAGCAGTTCAGCTGTTCAAATCTCACTAGGCTCAAGGTTGACTCAGCCTTCCATCCTTCCGAGGTCGGTAAAATGAGGACCCAGATTGTTGGGGGCAATATGCTGAACTCTGTAAACCGCTTAGAGAGGGCTGTAAAGCACTATGAAGCTGTATATAAGTAAAGTGCTATTGCTATTGCTATTCCTTCCTTCCTTCCTTCCTTCCTTCTCCTTCCTTCCTTCCTTCCTTCCTTCCTTCCTTCCTTCCTTCCTTCCGAGATTAGGGTGGCCCCAGTCCTTTTAGCCTTTCCTAAGGTTTATAAACCTGGTTATGGGCCTAGGCCCGTGGCCCTGAATGTGTTCAGGGCCCTATTTCTTGACTATTCTGACCATTATTATTATAATTTTCTCAGCTGCTGTATATATTTTTCTGCTGTTTTCAACTATTTTAACTGTCACTGGGTTGAAGTGGGTAGCTGAAGAAATAAAATAAATAAGTAAATAAAATAATGCTTGTGTTTGATTGTTGTGATCCATCCAGATTCCTTTCGCATCAGGTGGCATGCAAGTTTAATTTACATACAAGTTTAATGTAATTATGTGATCGTTGGTCACACAGTCGGCCAGAGGTTTAGACTGGATTTAGCATTTTGGTCCACCCACCAAGTCCTTCCCAAGGACTTGGGATAACTAGATGTTGTTTGATGATGCTAAAATACCACCAAAGGATGTCAGCAAGTTAGCTGCCTTTTGCAATTGACTGATGGGGATTTTGTCAATGCTGTTGGTGTTCAAGTGGTGCTCCAGATGTTTTGGGATTTCACCCAAGGCGCCTATTGCTGTTGGTCTAGGTTGCCACATATTGTTCTACTTCTATTTGCAGGTGTTTGTATTTTGTGATTTTCTCCCGTTCTTTCTCTTCTCTTCTGCTTTTTCCAAGACTGCAACAACCACTATACAGACTTTTTTTGTCTTTCTTATTGACAATTGTTAGGTCTGGATTGTTATGTGGCAGGTGCTTATTTGTTCAGTTTCTAAAGGTGCTTTCGCTTTTTCCTTTGCTATTACTTTGTCTAGTTTATATTATTATTCAAGAGAGAAGGGGGCCAGGAGGGTCTTCCATTTATATATTTCCACACTTCTATGTAAGTCTCAGGCAAGAGATTGAGAGAATTGTATATATGAATGTATGTAAACATTTTTGTGCAGCCCAGGAGCCAATGTTCTCAATACTGGGTTAACAGGGTTTTAAAAATTGCAGGACTCTATTTATCTAAGCACTTTTCATGTCATCCAGTGTATTTTATGTTCAGGCTGATTCTATTCTAAATGCTTTGGCTTAGGCTCCTGTTAAATATGCAGTTATTCATATTTGTTTCCTGAAGATATTTTCAGCTTTTACTGCCACCAGAAAAAGAGAGAATCAACATTTTCAAAGAAAATTCCTCATGACTCCTCCCCCACCCATCTAAAAAGATACAGGACAATCGTGTAATTTTATTACCATGGAGGATTTCATCCCAAAGATGAAGTCCCTAATTTCCTGCCGCCTCCTCCTCCTCCTCCTCCTCCTCCTCCTCCTCCTCCTCCTCCTCCTCCTCCTCCTCCTCCTCCTCCTCCTCCTCCTCCTCCTCCTCCTCTTCTTCTTCTTCTTCTCCTCCTCCTCCTCCTCCTCCTCCTCCTTCCTTCCTTCCTTCCTTCCTTCCTTCCTTCCTTCCTTCCTTCCTTCCTCTCTCTTTCTCTCTTCCTCCCTTCTCCATATGGTGCATATGCAGGACCCAAACATCATATAAATAGAAAAAACATCGTGAGATTGGTGTTGAGCCAATAGATACATCTGTTGGGTACTCTCAGCTTCATAATTTTTTGGGAGATGTTTTGTTACCCAACTAACTAACTGTCTATGGAGATTCTCAATCATCCAGGTCAGGATGATTCTATTCTAAATGCTTTGGCTTAGGCTCCTATTAAATATGCAGTTATTCATATTTGTTTCCTGAAGATATTTTCAGCTTTTACTGCCACAATAAAAAGAGAGAATCAACATTTGCAAAGAAAATTCCTCATGACTCCTCCCCCCCCCCCATCTAAAAAGATACAGGACAATCGTGTAATTTTATTACCATGGAGGACTTCATCCCATAGATGAAGTCCCTGATTTCCTGCCTCTTCTTCTTCTACTACTACTTTTTCTTCTTCTTCTTCTTCTTCTTCTTCTTCTTCTTCTTCTTCTTCTTCTTCTTCTTCTTCTTCTTCTTCTTCTTCTTCTTCTTCTTCTTCTTCCTCCTCCTCCTCCTCCTCCTCCTCCTCCTCCTTCTTCTAGAGGGGAGGATTTTTTTAAAAATGGAGAATTCTGTCACTTCCCTCTATTTACTTCTTGAAGAGCTATTGACTTCAAAGTGTTAGATTAGAGCATGGATGTCAAACTCGATGGCGTCACGTGATGTATCGCAATGTATCGAGACTTTTTTTTCTTTGTGGAGCCAGGGTGGGCGTGGCCTACGCATGACGCATCCGCCAATTTGACACCCCTGGATTAGAGTGAGGAAGGACACAGGGGAAGTAGCTCTGTGACATAAATGAAACAGGAATTACAGAATAACAGAGTTGGAAGGGACCTTGGAGGTCTTCTAGTCCAACCCCCTGCTCAAACAGGAGATCCTGTACCATTCCAGAAAAATGGCTGTCCAATCTCTTCTTAAAAACCTTCAGCGATGGAGCACCCATAACTTCTGAAGGCAAGCTATTCCACTGATTAATTGTTCTCACCATAAGGAAATTTCTCCTTAGTTCTAGGTTGGATGTCTCCTTGATTAGTTTCCATCCATTGCTTCTTGTTATGTCTTCAGCTACTTTGGAGAATAGGTTGACCCTCCCCCCTCTTCTTTGTGGAAGCTCTTCAAATATCAGAATGCTGCTATCATGTCACCTGAGTCCTTATTTTCATTAGACTAGACCAGGAGTGTCAAACTCAAGGGTGCTTAAATCCGGCCCATAGGGCTGCCCTGGAAATATGAAGGGACCAGCCCGCAGTGCCTCTGGTGGCTAAAACAGCACCTCATTTTCACCCTTAGCCTCCTGCAGCACTCTGACGGCCAAAACTGGGCCAAAAAACTGGGCCCAAAATTGGCTGAAAACAGCCCAAAAAAGGGCCAAAAACAGCCCAAAAAACGGGTAAAAAATGGGCCACGCAGCCCATTTTTGCCCAGCAGAGTGCTGCAGGAGGCAGCCGGCCCGCAAAGGAGAACTGCAATGCTGATCCAGTCCTCGAAGAAATCCAGTTTGACATCCCTGGACTAGACATACCCAATTGCTGCAACCTTCCATCATATGTTTTAGGCTCCAGTCCCCTAATCATCTTTGTTATTCTTCTCTGCATTCTTTCTAGAATCTCAATATCTTTTTTGCATCATGGTGACCAAAACTGAATGGGCAAAGGCTTAGGGAAGACTAGTTTCGTGGTCAACAAAAACTGTTTTGGTGACCACAAAACTATCCTTCCCCAAATGTTTATGGAGATTCTCAGTCCTCCGGGTCATGGTTGTCCCAAAGGTGCTTTTTCAAGAGCCAACTGGACTTTCTTGTTTTTCTTTGAAGACGTTTTGCTTCTCATCCAAGAAGCTTCTTCAGCTCTGACTGGATGGTGGGGAATGGAAGGATTTATATTCCTTACAGACAGCTGGTCAATTGCATCCTTTTAGAGGGTCATTGAGGCCACTTGGAGGTTTATCTGTGTCCTCAGGGTCACCTGAGTGGTGCAGATGGGTGTGGAGCCTTCTTGACTTCAGGATGTTTTCTGCCCTGTGTCCCTTCTTGAACCCAGGCCCAGGCTGGGAATGAGTCTGTCCTGTCTACATCTCAAACTGAAGTGCAAATGGTTCCTGTAGTCTGCAATGTTTTGTGGAAATCCATTCATATTCCCACACCATTCGAAGGGTGTTCATCCCAAAGTGCATAGCTAAAAGTCTATGGAGTTCCTCAGTCATCCAGGTCATGGTTGTCCCAAAGGTGCTTTTTCAGGAGGCAAATGAACTTCCTTGGATGAGAAGCGAAACGTCTTCAAAGAAAAAGAAGAAAGTCCAGTTGCCTCCTAAAAAAGCACCTTTGGGATATCCTTCCGCAAGTATGACAGACTGGACCTGACCATTTGTTCTTTTAGCCTGCCACTATAATCACCCTGCTTCCAGAAGCAACAATGGGGCAGCATCCTGAACCTCTGGATGAGCATTGAGGTTTTCATCCAGGCGTGCCTTTCTGCCTTTGCCCAGAGCGATGCTGTGTGTGTCCTTGCCCTCAGGAACACAGCACCGCTGTGACAATTTCAGAGCTGATACAAATTGGTGGGTAAAACAAGGAAAGAAACCTCAGAGCATCATTTACCCTCTTAAAGATGATTGCTAGATACCACTGAAGCAACCTCTCCGTTCGGCAGAAGGAGGGCGTGGAATCCCATCGTAGGCCATGAGTTTTGAGTACAAAAATATCGAAGGTTCAGTCTTTAGGATTTCCAAATGATCAGGAAGGATGACTTCTGCCTTAAGTCCAGGGGCGGGTTCCTAATTTTTTTACTACCACTCTGTGGGTGTGGCTTATTTTGTGGGTGTGGCTTGCCAGCCATGTGACCGGGTGGGCATGGCTTGCCGGCCATGTGACTGGGTGGGCGTGGCTTCTTGGACTGCTGAAAGGAGGGGAACTGAGATAGGTCCTGCCACCCATTCCCCCTCCCCTCAGCAGCTCGAGAAGCCTCGAACGTGCGAAAATGCCTGGGATCATCACCGCACGTTCGTGGCTTCTTGGACTGCTGAAGGGAGGGGAATGGAGATAGCTCCTGCCGCCCGTTCTTTCAGCATCTCACGCGCTCCCTCAGCCATCCTCCCCTGCTTGGACTCACTGTGGGGTAGGAAGGCAGTGCATGAGCAGTGCCAGAAGCTCGGCTTCTGGGCATGCACAGAAGAAAAAAATTTTAAAAAGTAATTTTTTAAAAAAAATGGCGGCGCAACCGACCGCACCGGTACTGTGATGTCACCAGTGGGCCGCTACGGTGCTATAGAGTGGACCGCACCGGTAGGAACCCACCACTGCTTAAGTCCCAGGAGAGCCATTGCAAGTCAGAAAGCATTCATTTCTCTTCATAAGCCCAAGGTTGTTCCATTATTGCAATGCTTCGGCGTGCGGTCCAGTTCTTCCTTTTAAATTTGCTACCTCTGCCTTCCATGTCTGTCTTCTCAAGAAACAATTTTTATATGTACAACCCGAGCTGTTCCCTCCAGCAGCAGAGAGCAATTATATCTTTTAGTTGGGGATTTTTCCCCCCTTCCTCCCTTCTCATATACTCTTCAATAGCACTTTTTTTTCTTATATACCGCTTCATAGTGCTTTACAGCACTCTCTAAGCGGTTTACAGAGTTCAGCATATTGCCCCCAACAATCTGGGTCCTCATTTTACCGACCTCGGAAGGATGGAAGGCTGAGTCAACCTTGAGCCTAGTGAGATTTGAACAGCTGAACTGTTGAACTAGCAGTCAGCCTGCAATGGCTGCATTTAACCACTGCACCACTTCAGCCTCTGCATTGCCAGCAGCCACTCAGTGGTCATCCCAGAGAATCCGGGAATCAGCTCCAGCGGCAAAAGAATCGACTGTATTTGTCATGATAATGAAACAGAGGAAAAATTGCCACTGCAAAAGCTATTTTCTCCTTGTTGCTGTTGTTACTATGACAAGTTTTATAGCTTCTCCTGTTCCTTTTGACTTTTAAGGTTTGAAAGGGTTACTCCGAGTTATCTTTAAATTGCGAGGTTTAATCTCAGCCCCCTTAATAAGAATGTCATAGATCAAATACCTGATTACCTGGCTCGTTTTTAGTGGGGTTTTTTTTTTCCATTTCTTTAAAAAGAAAGTAATTACCAACCAAATACTCTTACTCAGATTAAGCAGCAATGCAGACTCCTCATTTGGCTTTATAGTTTTCCCACTGTTTTTTGGAATTGGGACATACCGTATTTTTCGGAGTATAAGATGCACCGGCGTATAAGACGCACCTTCATTTTTGGGGAGGAAAATAGGGGGGGGAATCTGCCTACCAGGTATTCATCTGGCTAGCGTCCTTAGTCTGGTCAGCTTCAGCACATTATTTTATCCCCTGGTTAGGACTTAAAAAAACCTTCTTCGGAGAGAGTAACAATGAAAGAGCCTGCAAGCCAGTAAGAGCTGGGAAGATCGTTAGCACCTGGTTAGGGCTAGAAAAAAACTTATTCGGAGCAAGTAGAGCAATGAAAAAAACCCTGCAAAGACTTAGGGTTGGAAAAGCATTCTTCAGAGAGAGTAACAATGAAAGAGCCTGCAAGCCAGTAAGAGCTGGGAAGATCATTAGCACCTAGTTAGGGCTAGAAAAACCTTATTCGAGCAAGTAGAGCAATGAAAAAAACCCTGCAAAGACTTAGGGCTGGAAAAACATTCTTTGGAGAGAGTAACAATGAAAAAGCCTGCAAGGTAAGAGCTGGGAAGATCGTTAGCACCTAGTTAGGGCTGGAAAAATAGCTCCAAAAAAGCTACATTCAGAGTATAAGACGCACCCAAATTTTCAGCCACTTTTAGGGAGGAAAAAGGTGCGTCTTATACTCCAAAAAATACGGTACTTGCTGATCTAGGTTTGGTAGGTTTAAAAACAAAAGCACAGGTAGTCCCACAGGCGCTTTTTTCAAGTGGCAATGGACTTTCTGTTTTTTTCTTTGAAGACGTTTCGCTTCTCATCCAAGAAGCTTCTTCATCTCTGACTGGATGGTGGGAAATGGAAGGATTTATACTCCCTGCAGACAGCTGGTCATTTGCATTCTTTTCGTGGGTCGTTAAGGTCACCTGGAGGTTTATCTGTGTCCTCAGGGTCACCTGAGTGGTGCAAATGGGTGAGGAGCCTTCTTGGAACTGTTGAAAGGACTGTGTTGTAGACTGGAGATAGATGATGTCGTATCCCTCCCCCTCTGTTGAGAGAGGGCTGTTCAATTTTGACACAGATGGCCTCTTTGATCCCTCTTTCAAATCAGCGGTCCTCTCTGTCCAAAATGTGGACTTTGCTGTCTTCAAACGAGTGGCCTGTGTCTTCTAAATGCAGATGGACCACTGAATCTAGTCCTGATGTGTTTGTTCTGCTATGTTGTGCCATACGTTTATGAAGTGGTTGTTTTGTTTCCCCAATGTACAGATCTGCAGATGGCTGACTGCATTATACTGCATGTACCACGTCGCTCAGTTTCTGTCTGGGTGTTTTATCCTTGGGGTGGACAAGCTTCTGCCTTGGTGTATTCTTGGGTTTGAAGTGTAATTATCAGTCATCCAAGTCATGGTTGTCTCAAAGGAGCTTTTTCAGCTCTGACAGGATGGTGGGGAATGGAAGGATTTATATTCCTTGCAGACAGCTGGTCATTTGCATCCTTTTAGAGGGTCATTGAGGTCACCTGGAGGTTTCTCTGTGTCCTCAGGGTCACCTGAGTGGTGCAAATGGTTCCTGTAGTCTGCAGTTTTTCCTCCGGAAATCCATTCCTACTCCCACACCATTCCAAGGGTGTTTATCCCAAATTGTACAGCTAAAAGTCTGTAGAGATTCTCAGTCATTCAGGTCATGGTTGTCCCAAAGGTGCTTTTTTCAGGAGGCAACTGGACTTTCTGTTTTTTCTTTCTTTTTCTTTTGAAGACGTTTCTTTCTTTTGAAGACATTTCACTTCTCATCCAAGAAGCTTCTTCAGCTCTGACAGGACAGTGGGGAATGGAAGGATTTATATTCCTTGGAGACAGCTGGTAATTGGCATCCTTTTAGAGGGTCGTTGAAGCACTTGGAGGTTTATCTGTGTCCTCGGGGTCACCTTAGTAGTGCTCCTGGTTCCTATAGGCTGCAATTTTTTCTCTGGAAATCCATATTTTGGGGATAGGCGGTAGTGGTGGGAAGTCAAAGTTTATAAGAGCTTCCTGGACCATGGCTTGGTGTCATGATTAGCAGCAATGCAGCACAAAAGTTAACCTCCCTAAGTAATTTGGCATCTCCTCCTCGTATAAGAACATAGTGGCTCTTGTGCTTAGGGTGCTGGGTTGAAGTTTAGCAAAGCTGCAGGACACTTTAGTGAGAGCTCCAACACTTGAGACTTTCAAAAGGAGATTGCACTGCCATTTATCCGAAATGGTGTAGGGACTCCAGTTTGAGCCGGGGGTTGGACTAGATGACCTACAAGGACTCTTCCAACTCTAACAATAATCTAATCTAAAGCTCACATTCGAGACCCAAGTGCTGCCTTGGGGCAGGGTGAGCTCCTGTACTTTGCTCCAGATCCTGCCAGGGATGTGAAAGGAGCCCCCAAATTGGGCATCCTACAGGCAACAGTGATGCTACCAGCTAATCCTTTCAACCTGGAAGCGCCAACACAAGTGCAGTGTGATCTCTTCCTGATCCTTCTAAGATGGCTTCTACTCTATTGCTACTAGACCAGGTCCTTCTCAGGAAGAATGGATGAAACATGTGTTAAAATATTCATGAACTGGGAGAGCCATGTTAACAAGGTCAGCCAATGAATAGGCATAGCAACTAAGTCAGCCAATGGGAGCTAAGCACTTCTGAGTCTGTGCAGAGAATCGAAACTGAAAACTTAAGCTTAAGGCTGGGTGTGGCTCAGCCCACTCTGTTCTCCAGCCCACTCTGTACTCTCTGTCCACTCTGAACTCTGCTGAAATGAAACTAACTGTTCTCTGCTGCCTGTGTGTTTACTTGTAACTACATTGAAGAAGAACTCTGCTAATGGTATTGTAAATTCATCTGTTGTTATGTTTATAAAGAAGTTAATGAATCAGTCATCTGTGTGTGCTTCTGGAATTGATTTTTATGCAACAAACTCTGATAACATGAATCTTTTTTTACCATATTCAAAATCAAATACACAAAGACACTAACATTGTAAGACGGTTTTCCTCTGGAGCACAACTTTACTACCAGTTGCCTGCTCTTAGATCCACCCGAGGCAAATCGATGAACTAGTAACTATGATCTGTTGTATTTTATCTCTCCGCAGTCTCAGTAGGTTACGAATATGAGAGCTGTCCTGATCTGATTCTGTGGGAGAAAAGGACTGTGACGTTGCAAGGGTTTGAGTTGGATGCTTCAAATCTAGGAGGCTGGTCCTTGGACAAACACCACATTTTGAATACACAGAGTGGTGAGTATAATCCTTATTCTTTTTTAATTATCATTTTATTAGATTTTACGAAGCTCAAGGCAGCTTATAAGGGGATTTCCCCACAATATTGTGAGGTAAGTTGGGCTGACAGAAAATGACAACCCCAAACTTAAGTCACCCATGGCTGAGGTTGGATTTGAATCTGATTCTCCTTAGTCCTACTCTAAAGCTTTAACATCTATTCTACACCACACACGGAAGCGGATTCTCCCTCCCAGACAGAAAGTATGAATGTTTATAAATAGACTGTGCTAAATTATGATTGATTTTGAAGTCTTGTGTCAGTGCTGGATCCATATTTGGTGGGAATTTACAGGGCTGCCACAGACTTCTCTAATAAAACCTTACTTTGCTGGACTTTGTCTTGGAGTTCTGAATTGCAATGAGGGGTTAGTTGGAATGCTGACATCTTGTTTCAATGAGCTATGGAAATCAATAGAAAACCGGTACATCTGCATATTTTGACATCTTGATTTTTAATCTCAACTTGAGAGTCCTAGCATTATAGTCTTGGGGAAAGCCTTGAAAGCCTTTTACTCCAGCCAACATTTCCATGTACAGCATCTGCCTTTTGATGAAGGTCTGTCTCATTTTTGCTTCAGCGCTTTCAGGAAAGAACATATAGGACCGTGATGGTGAACCTATGGCACGGGTGCCACAAGTGGCACGCGGAGCCATATCGGTGGGCACACGAGCTCAGGTCCGGCGTGCATGTGTGCACCAGCTGGCTGATTTTCGGGCCTTCTGGGCCCACTGGGAGTCGGGAAACAGGCTGTTTCCAGCCTCCAGAGGGCGTGGGGAAGGCCGTTTTTGCCCTCCCCAGGGTCCTAGACAGGCTCTGGAGCCTGGGGAGAGCAAAAAATGGGCATACCATTGCATGCTGGGAGCAGGGGGGTCATGCGTGCATGTGCGGGGGTGCATGGAATTATGAGTGTGGCCACGCACATACGTGATCCCCCACATCCCCCCCCTTTTGGCACACGAACCAAAAAAGCTTCGCCATCACTGATATAGGACATCCCAAGGAATTTGCTGCAGTAGCAAACAAACTTCGTTGGTAAAAAAAATTATTTCAATCATCATCTTCTTCTTTTAAAGACCCCGTAATCCCTTGCCGGGTGGAATCTCGGGCAACTAACTGAATGGAGCTGAGTGTTTACTGGCCGGATGCCCTCCCTGTCGCCAATGTGGAGATTGTTTCAGCAGATATATTCTCATTGTGCCCAGAGAGAGAAATATCTGCCTCTACCTAGGATCGAACTCACAGCCTCCTGATTGTGAGGCGAAAGGGGAAAAATATTTCAATGATTATTTGAAACAAATTTTCCTATAATTTCTATCTCTGGGTTCAATGAAACAACAAATCAAATTGGAATTACTGTGGAGTTATGACATTTGAAGACACCTCTTTCATTTTATCAGAATAATAGACTTGGAAGGGACCTTGGAGGTCTTCTAATCCAACCCCCAGACAAATGGTTGTCCAATCTCTTTTTAAAAATTGTGAAGCACCCACAACTTCTGGAGGCAAGCTGTTCCACTGATTATTTGTTCTAAATGTCAGGAAATTTCTTAGTTCTAGGTTGTTTCTCTCCTTGATTAGTTTCCATCCATTGCTTCTTGCTCTGCCTTCAGGTGCTTTGGAGAATAGGTTGACCCCCTCTTCTTTGTGGCAGCCCCAAATTTTGATTATTTGATCTTCTGGTAAACATAACCTGGTTCTTCCAGCCATTCCTTTCAGATCCTGCTTTCCTTCTAAGATGTCTCACCTATTCAAAATCTCATCCTTCTTTAGACACATTCCAAGTTATCGATATCTTGAAAGTAGATTTTAGCTAGGTAACCCTTGCAACTTTGTCTCTGTGTTTTTTCTTACCATTTTTAACAGGACTGTCTCATTTCTGAAAGGAATTAAATATTTGCTAAGCAAGATTGAAATATTGCTGCGAGCACTTACAGAATAGAGTAAACTTAAAGAGGGAAAAAATGAAGTGATGTAGATGTGAAATAATTGAACTCATCAATTTTAGTTTCCAAAAGTGAGTCCTACTTAAATTAGTTCAGAGAGACAATTCTGCTATTTTCTGCAATGCCCACCCTCAACTATTTTTATATTAGGAAGAGGGTATAAAAAGTTATAATCCTACCCAACTCTTCCCCCCCCGTGACTCCTTGTCACGAAAAACCCCTCTTTATTTACCTCTTTGAATTAATTGCATTCACCCACCAAAAAGTCCAGACAATAGTCCTTCAAAGAATTAACCGCAGTAACAGATCTTATCAGTTCCTTGAGATAATTGCACAGCCGAAAGGCTTCAAATTAAGTTCCGGCAAGCAGTCTTTAATGCACAAAACACAATGGGCAAAATCTTCAGAAATACGAACTGTTGTCTCCTACAACAACCACTCCCCTTTCCTTCTATTTCCACGTGTGCTTTGCTTCCCGAGTCGACTCCTTGTCCTCCGTTGTTCACCTCTCCTAACAGCTCTGCGCATACGTGCATCTGGACTAGGCCCCAGCTGTTCTTCCTCCTCACTCATATCAGCCTCCAAATGCAGCTGCCTCTCCGGTGGCTGGGAACAGGGGTGGGTTTTAACTTACCTCGCTGCTAATTCGCTTCCTCCCGCGCTGCGTGGGCGCGCATGCACAGTAGCGAAAAAATTCCCCCCCCCAAAAAAGCCCAAAAAAAGATGGCGATGAATGCGCAGTGCCGGAAACTCAGCTTCTGCACATGCTCAGAAAAAATAAAAATAAAAAATTCCCAAAAAATAAATTTAAATGTTAAAAAAAGATGGCGGTGCCCACGGACCGGCACCTACCAAACTGGTTCCATGGTGTCATCGTGACATCACCAGCGGATCGCTACCTGTTCGGGCGAACCGGTCCAAACTGGGAGGGACCCACCTCTGGCTGGGAAATGTCGGATGGCCCTGGCTCTGTCTCTGCGTCCAATGCAGAGCATCCATCAGAGCGTTCCGCAGACTCCAGGACTGGCCCAAGTTCCTCTCCAACCTCCTTATCGTCCGAGTCTGCCGCCAGCTCCGCTGGCAGCTGGCGGGCCACAACAGACAGTTAAAGTGTCCTGTGATTCCCTTTTGCAACCTTTTGACAAGCGAAGTCAATGGGGAAGCCAGATTCACTTAACCGTATTGCTAACTTAACAACTCCAGTGGTCCACTTAAAAAGTGTGGCAAGAAAGGTGGTAAAATGGGGCAAAATTCATTTAACAACTGTTTCACTTAGCAACAGAAATTTTGGGGCTCATTTGTGGTCATAAGTCAAGGACTACCTGTAAATTCTAGGAAAAGCAGCTGAGAATGCCATCTTTCTTTGCAAACGAGAACTTTTCCCCGCAAAGTATTTTTGCAGTTTGCAAACAAATTGCTTATTTCATTTGTTTTTGGTATCAAATGCAAGTTCCCCCCCCCCCCATTTTATTGGCATTTGTCAGCAAAATCTTTCTCCCCTAACTACCGTATTTTTCGGAGTATAAGACGCACCTTTTTGCCCCCAAAAAGAGGGTGGAAATGTCGGTGCGTCTTATACACCGAATACAGCAATTTTTAGCCTCCCGAAGCCCCGCCCCCGCATCTTATTTTTGCAAAAAATGGGCCCTTTTTTGCAAAAATTGGGGCGTTTTTGCCTTCCCCCACCCCCTAAGAGTCCACTGCAGGCTTCCCAGATCCTCTGCATGCTCTGTTTTTGCAAAAAAAAAAAAAAAAAGAATGAAAAACGGGCCATATTTTGCAAAAATTTGGGCATTTTTGCCTTCTAATTACTCCATCTAGCATGACTGGAGGAGGAATTCTGGGAGTTGAAGTCCACTAGTCTTAAAGCTGTCAAGTTTGAAGACCCCTGGGTTAGGGGTTAAGGGTGCAAGGGTCTTCAAACTTGACAGCTTTAAGACTTGTGGACTTCAATGCCCATTCCTGAGCTAGCATAACTGGAGGAGGAATTCTGGGAGTTGAAGTCCACTAGTCATAAAGCTGTCAAGTTTGAAGTTTGCAAAAGATATACATGGTTGTAAAAAGTGTACATGGTTGTAAAAAGTATACATGATTGCAAAAAGTATTCTGCTACACTGGTATTTTATTAAATAATATATTACTGCACCATTTGGTTCAGAATACTTTTTTCCTTGTTTTCCTCCTCTAAAATCTAGGTGCGTCTTATACTCCGAAAAATACAGTACATATTTCAAGCCAAGCCAGCTTTCGGGTCTCCTAATTACATGCTGTTATGGCTGAGACAAAGATAGAAATATCTTTATTCATGTAGCCATAAAGGACAGCCAACTGCTCCTGTCATTTCTGTGGATTTTTTAGTGCCAGAGACGAGATCTCTGTCTAAGTTAAGCACCCTGGCCTATGGCCAAGCTGTTCTTCTAAATTTGGAAGAAATTCCAAGCGGTATACACCTTCTCCTTGTTACTCATCCATAAGTTGAAAACTTAATGTAAACCACTTTAAACTTGATGGTTTAAAAAAAATCAATTTTTACAACAGAGTTATCAAAATCTGGAATATCTTCCCCGATTCAGTAGTTTCAGCTACTAACTTTCACAGTTTTTTTTTCTTTTTTTATATATACCGCCTCACAGTGCAAGCACTCTCTAAGCGGTTTACATCAGTAAGCAATGTATATTTATATTGCCCCCAACAATCTGGGTCCTCATTTTACCTACCTTGGAAGGATAGAAGGCTGAGTCAACCTTGAGCCGGTGAGATTTGAACCGCTGACCTGAGGATCAGTGTCAGCTAAAGTGGCCTGCAGTACCTGCCTCTAACCGCTGCGCCACCTCGGCTCTTTTTAATCCTAGCTTAACTTCTGTGGACCTCCACTCATATTTAAGAGGTTCCTAAGGGTGTGTCTATAAGTGCACTAACGTGCCTATTGTCCCTGTCACGTTTTATTTATTTATTTTCATTTTGCTCATTCAAATTTGTAATTTTCATTTGGCGAATAAATAAAATAAACGTTATTTCCGTGTTTAGTTCCTTATCTCTGACATTAAATGCCAACTTTCAGATATGATGAAGACAATGATGGCCATGTATCTATAGGCAACAAAACAGGAGCCGCCATTTTAAGGTTCCTGCAATGAAAACTCTTGATGTGCTTAAGAAAGAACTTGGGAGTTTAAAAGTATCCCTGTTTTCAGAACTTCTGGGCAGCTTTTCAAGACTTTTGGAGGGCCCCATGAAACATTTAATAGTCCTAATTCATCAATGTTCCTGCAATGACCCCTTTTACAAAGTATCGCCTGGGGTGACAGTCCTAGTGTAAGACTATGATTGTGATAAGCCTAGAGAATGTTGATGCATCACTTGTCTGCAGCCTGCAAAAGCCATGGGCGTATTACTGTGGAGATCCCTTGGGATTCCATGCTTTGCAGCTGAAGCTATTCCTTGTTACCAGCAGTTGAAAAGAAGAGCTAGGCAAGGCTCAGGTAAATAAATAACGCACCTTGCTGGTGAAATAATAGGGCACTTTTACAGCTCTAAAGCTAATAAGCATGGTTCATCCATCCTTCTTAATGGCAAGGATGTACTGATAGCTGAAGGCAAAGCTACATCCTAACAATATATAAGTCAAGAATTTTTATATACCATTCTTGGTAAGAATTTTTGAGCTCTTTAAAGACTAAGCAGTTTAGTGTCATACAGGCCTCTTGAGATATGTGGGGAGCATAGGATTAGAGGGGGGGATGATGAAAAGAAAAGTGGGAGAAGTTTTATCTTAGATAGCATAGTCATACTTACCTGTGATTACAGGCATTATTTGATGGAGAAGCTTTTTAAAATGAGCCATGCGATGGGAACCTTACTTTTTATTTCGAGAAATGGAGGTACCGTATTTTTCAGAGTATAAGATGCACCGGAGTATAAGATGCACCTTGGTTTTTGGGGAGGAAAATAGGGGGAAAAATCTGCCTACCAGGTATTCATCTGGCTAGCATCCTTAGTCTGGTCAGCTTCAGCACATTATTTTATCCCCTGGTTAGGACTTTAAAAAACCTTCTTCGGAGAGAGTAACAATGAAAGAGCCTGCAAGCCAGTAAGAGCTGGGAAGATCATTAGCACCTGGTTAGGGCTAGAAAAAAACTTATTTGGAGCAAGTAGAGCAATGAAAAAAAGCCAGCAAAGACTTAGGGCTGGAAAAACATTCTTCGGGGAGAGTAAAAATGAAAAAGCCTGCAAGGTAAGAGCTGGGAAGATCGTTAGCACCTGGTTAGGGCTGGGGAAAAAGCTCCAAAAAAGCTACATTCAGAGTATAAGACGCACCCAAATTTTCAGCCACTTTTAGGGAGGAAAAAGGTGCGTCTTATACTCCAAAAATACGGTACATCTTCTAATGAGTTTAGAAGGAAATGAAAGACTTCTCACTGAGATTTTTGGGTCTGGATTTTTCGATCTGCAGTCGCCACAGTTCTGGATAAACTTTTCATAATTCTCATTAGCACCATGATGGAGATAATTTCTAGTGCTGAAACAAAAGCAATATTTAGACAGCGGGCAGGACTTTTGATAGATGTTACACGTGCTCTTTCTGTGGTTATATGTAATCACTCAGGAGTGGGTTAGATCAGTCAAGGCTAGGAGAGGAGAACAAATGCAATTATTATCCCTCAAACTGTGAAGGGTGTCAGATCAAAGGGTGTCTTCTTCCCCCAACACAAATAGCCACAATAATTAGGAGAGAAAAAGCGATGGAAAAAATAAAAGGGAAACCACTTGCAACCCAACAGGAAAAGTAGAGTACAAAGCAAACACATTGATAAAAAGAAGAAAAATTGTTGCATATTAATTCTCCTGTCACAAGCACTGGAATGTTCTTTCAGTTGTTCACCTCCATGAGGACAACCCATTGTCTTCATCTGGGACATAACCAGGATCACCAACCAGCATCTCCTACAAATGGTCAATTGGCTAGCTATTTTGACCATTTCAAGTCCCTCCCAATCCCAAATGCAACAATCCTCAAATAATTCTCCTTCTTTTCTTTCTTTCTTTGTTTCTTTCTTTCTTTCTTTCTTTCTTTCTTTCTTTCTTTCTTCTTTTTCTCCTCCTCCTCCTCCTCTTTTTCTCCTCCTCCTCCTTGTTCTTCTTCTCCTTCTCCTTCTTATCGTTCGCCTTCTTTTCCTTCTCCTTCCCCTTCTCCTTCTCCTCCCCCTTGTACCAATTGATTTAGATTTTTAGATTTATTATTAGAGTTGGAAGGGACCTTGTAGGTTATCTAGTCCAACCCCCTGCTCAAGCAGGAGTTCCTACACCATTTGAGACAGATGGCAGTCCAGTCTCCTCTTGAAGGTCGCAAGTGTTGGGGCTCTCACAACCTCCGCTGGCAAGCTATTCCACTAGTTGATCGCTCTCACCGTCAGAAAGTTTCTCCTCACTTCCAGGTTGAATCTCTCCTTGGTCAGCTTCCATCCGTTATTCCTTGTTTGGCTTTCTGGTGCCATAGAGAACAGCCTGACCCCCTCCTCTCTGTGGCATCCCCTCAAGTATTGGAACGCTGCTGCTATCATGTCACCCCTGGTCCTTCTCTTCGCCAGACTGGCCAAGCTCAGTTCCTGCAACCGCTCTTCGTATGTTTTATTTTCCAGACCCTTGATCATCCTGGTTGCTCTCTTCTGCACTTTCTCTAGGGTTTCAATGTCTTTTTTGTAGTGTGGTGACCAAAACTGGATGCAGTACTCTAGGTGTGGTCTGACCAAGGCTTTATAGAGTGGTACTAGTACCTCTCTGGTCCTTGATTGTATCCCTCTATTTATGACAGATACCAATATGTTGTCACTTGCTTTGGAAGAGTTAGTCATACTGAAGATCTTTAATGGTGAGAAAATGGATTTTCCGGAATATTCTTTCCATCATGAACTCCAACCTTAGAGGATAAAGACTTTGAACACTAAAAACAAGAAATCCAGTATTTTCAAAAAGAAAAAAAGGATGTTTTCCACTTCTCTCACTCACTGGTGAAAAGGGAGCACAATCGATCAAAGAATTGTTCATCCCAGAGATAAATACACTATAGGAGGTGTTGGAGTTTTCATTCACATCTGTCAGCTTTCATTCCAGGCTGAATATTGGATTTGTACTGCAGCTTATGGTTCTTTTCTGGAAAAAAACCAAATCAGAAAACTTCTCTATTTACCTCTGTTACGAACAGCAATGTGTTCTCGCCTTTCTTTTAAGATTGGTTAGTTTTTAAGGTGCTCTTGTCACACAATATGCCCCACCGTATTAACTGCACAGGTAGATTCCAGATAGGTATTCTTTACTCATAGGAAAAAGAAAATCTTAGCAGCTTGAAGGATTATTTGCTAACTGATTTTTAAAAAGCATAAAAATCAGTGTTAACCAGTGATTTTTCTAACTAGTCTTAGATGGGCAGAATCTCATATATTTGGAAACATACCTTGTTCAGACATTAGCTTCATGGATCAGTCCACGTGGAAGGGTTGAGATACCCTCGTCTCTTCTTCAAATGGCACTGTAGAAGGACAAGTCTCTAGGTTCTGTCAGCCCTTCAAGAGAAGAAAGATCAAGAGAGAGAGAACGCAGGGATTGCAGAAATATTGTATTGTTATAGGGTATAATCACAGAATCTTGAAAGCCTATCAAAGTTTTGGATCCAGCTTTTACTGAACCAAATCAAAGTGAGGTTATTTTGAGTTTCTTTCTCACACTTCCTTCAATCTCTGGACTGTTAAATCTCTTTATCCAAGTCTTCTTCAACCATTTGAAGTGTCAAGGTTCCAAATAGTAGTCGAGCAGAAATCAGAGTCCAAGGCAAAGAGTTCACCAAAGTTCCAATTTAATGCAGACACCATGTTGGCAACGCATGGGAAAACCCAAATCTAACTTTTCTCCCAAACTCCCACTCGATAGGAAGTGGGCACTCCTTTTCCCCCCCACCCCCATCAGGGTCACGTTGCCCACTCAGCTTCTGCCAGCGTGGCACCATCTCCTCCCAGCTTCTTGCAGGTGCTGGACAAAAGATGACCTTGGAGAAGTAACGAAGAATGTGATATCTCTCATTCCTCCCTCATGGTCAACATTTCTTTGTTATCATTTAACCAGGGGTCGTTGGGCAAGGCTGCTTTGTCATGAACCTTCTTTCAAGCCCCATTCCTTTAACAGTTTTTTCAGTGCTGGTGTAACTTCAAACAGTCACTAAGCAAACTCTTATAAGTCGAGGACTACCTGGATTCTTCCATGGAAGCTGAGATTTGGCCTGATCTTCTGTCAGCCTTTCAAAGTAGACCAGCTCAGAAACAGACACCAAATTTTTAAAAAGCCCTCCCTTTTTATGACCCTGTACTCCCTTAATTTGGGGTAATTTGAGTCGGAGTGGAGCTGAGCATTTACTGGCCGGATGCCCTTCCTGATGCCATGCAGAGTTCACAGTAGATATTTTCTCTTTGTGCCCTAGGAGAGAAACATCTGCCGCTACCTAGAATTGAATTCTCAACCTTCTGGGTGGGAGGTGAGCCTCTTTACCACTAGGCCACCATGCCGCTCTGTATCAGACACCAAATGAGATACTAGAATTTAATTCTATTGATAGTTGGCTGTAGTAACACAGTCTTGAAAGCCTGACAACATTTCTCTTATTCCAACTAGAGTCAAGATAGGGCAATCTGAAGTTTATTTCTCCTGCTTTCCCATTTTTCCAGGCTAGATTCATATTTTACTCACAGTTGCTGCTTATTTATTTATTTATTTATTTATTTATTTATTTATTTATTTATTTATTTATTTATTTATTTATTTATTTATTTATTTATTTATTTATGAGATTTATATACCACCTCACAGTGCAAGCACTCTCTAAGTGGTTTATACCAGTAAGCAATGTATATTTATATTGCCCCCAACAATCTGGGTCCTTATTTTACCGACCTCGGAAGGATCGAAGGCTGAGTCAACCTTGAGCCGGTGAGATTTGAACCGCTGACCTGCGGATCACAGTCAGCTAAAGTGGCCTGCAGTACTGCCTCTAACCGCTGCGCCACCTCGGCTCTTTTTCTTTTTCTCATTTCTTCATTTCCACATCCTTCTACATTCCTTTAACTTTCTGGAAACTAATTAAAATGGAATCTGTTCTGGAGGGCTTTTTAAAAATAGTTAAGAAAGAGCTATATATTGCTTAAGCAAACTCGTGGTTTTTATTGTTGTAATTACATTTATCGTAATGGCATGGATGTTTTATTTTCTATAAACTGCCAAAATTCACAAAATTGAAGTGGGCCTCAAATCTGACGAATAGGCATGCAAATAAACAAGATGATACTATTTAATTGTGTTATAAAACCACAAGGAGTTTTGTGGCCTCTTAAAAACTGATTTATAACAACACAAATTCCTCTGGTAGTCTGTCTGATCAGATAGATACACAACCAGGAGGTTTATTCATATATAAAAGAATGGTCATAAAGCTCTTTCTGAGCTCTTCGTTGTGGCCCGCCAGCGACCAGCGGAGCTGGCGGCAGACTCGGACAGTGAGGAGGTTGGGGAGGAACATGGCCCAATCCTGGAGTCTGGGGAAGGCTCTGACGTCGGAGGCAGAGAGAGGGCCAGGGCCGTCCGACAGTTATCAGCTGCCTTCAGAGTCGGAGATAAGTGGGGCAGAAGAACAGCTGGAGCCTGTTCCCAATGTGCGCATGTGCAGAGCTATCAGGAGAAGGGAACAGTTAAGGAATGGGGTCGACTCAGGAGTAAAGGTACAAGTGGACGCTGAATGGCCCCTCCCATAGGGAATAGATAGGAGCAAAAGGGGAGTGGTGTTTGCAGGAGACAATTAGTTCGTTTATTAGTGTGAGGATTTGCTTATCTGAGTTCGTGCCTCACAGAGACTCCTTGCCAAGTATTTCCTTGTACAGTGTTGCATCTGGAAGCTATCGGCCTGGCAACTATCCAAGGACTGATAAGGTCTGTTGTTGCAATTAAACCTCGAAAGGCTTATTGCCAGGACTTTGCTGGATGTGAATGCTAGGAATTCACATTAGCCAAATAAAAAGGGGTTTTGTCGGGACAAGGAATCTGTTTCGTGATTTGGTGAAGCCTAGGTCAGAAGACTCTTCTTGTTCGTTGTGGGATTCTGAGAGTATGAGGCTATTTCACACCCCAAGATATAGGCGAAAACAACAACTTTTGTCAGCTCTCCCCAGTTTGAACTCTGATATGGTCAAGCAAATGGCCGTCTTTCATATCACTTGCTTTAGTTGTGCTTTTTAAAAAGAAAACATTAATACAGGTTGTCCTCGACTCACAACAGTTCATTCAGTGGCCGTTTAAAGTTGAACGGCACTGAAAAAAGTAGCTTATTACCCTTTTTTCACACTTACGACCGTTGAAATCATCCCCGCGGTCATGCAATCAAAATTCAGATGTTTGGCAGCTAACTCATATTTATGACAGTTGCTATTTCCTGGGGTCACGCAAGCCCCTTTTGGGACCTTCTGACCAGCAAAGTCAATGGGGAAGTCAGATTCACTTAACAACCAGGTTACTTACTTAACAATTGCAGTGATTCACTTAACAGATGTGTTCAAGAAAAGTTGCAAAACGGGACAAAACTGTCTTCCTTAGCAAGAGAAATTTTGGGTTCAGTGGCTGTCATAAATTGAAGATTACCTGTATTTACTGCAGAAAGAATCAAATCAACTGTCAGGGTTCCAAATAACATCTCAGCTTAAATCAGAGTCCGAGGCAAAAGTCTCCTCAAAGTTCCAATTTATTCCTAGAGCCATGTTGGTACATCGGTGGAAACCTGAATCTGGTTTCCCAGGGCTTCTCTTGCAGTTTAAAGTTCATTCCCCTGTCCAACACCCACAAGTTCATCACATGGACCACTAATCTTATTTATTTATTTATTTATTTATTTTATTTATTTGTCAAACATGTATAGGATAGTAGTAGTTTGTATAAACATAAGTAAAAAGTAACGATAAAAGAGGACAATAGGACAGTAGGATAGGGACGGTAGGCACAGTGGTGCGCTTATGCACACCCCTTACAGACCTCTTAGAAATGAGGAGAGATCGACTGTAGACAGTCTAAGGTTAAAGTTTTTGGGGTTTGGGGAAGAAACCACAGAGTCAGGTAGTGCATTCCAGGCATTGATCACTCTGTTGCTGAAGTCGTATTTTCTGCAGTCAAGTTTGGAGCGCTTTACATTTAATTTGAATCTATAACGTGCTCATGTATTGTTGCGGTTGAAGCTGAAGTAGTCATTAACAGGAAGGACATTTTGGTATATGATTTTATGAACTACATTTAGATCAGATCGGAGGCGACGTAGTTGTAAATTGTCTAATCCCAGTATTTCAAGTCTGGTGGAATAAGGTATTTTGTTGTGAGCGGAGGAGTGAAGGACTCTTCTTGTGAAATATTTCTGGACTCTCTCGATTGTATCTTCTGCCACTGGGTCTGTACACTCCCATCTTCTTCCAGGCGGGTGCTGGACAATGGATGACCTTGAAACTCTAAAAGGAAATTATTTTGACTATCTCTACCTCCTCATGCAACCGCCCCTCCCTCCAGCAAGATACATTCCAAAAAGAATATAGCATAATGTGGCAGGCCAAGATCTCCAATCAATCTGGCTTCGGCCTGACACTATTATTGTACCATCATGACAGTGGGTCTACACGTGTGTCTTTATTTGTTTTGTCAATAACAGGGATTGTCCATAAAGGCAACGGAGAGAACATATTCATCTCACAGCAACCAGCAGTGGTCTCCAGCGTCATGGGCAACGGGCACCAGAGGAGTGTCTCCTGCACCAATTGCAATGGTCCTTCCCACAGCAGTAAACTGTTTGCACCCGTGGCCCTGGCATCCGGCACGGATGGGAGCATCTACATTGGCGATTTCAATTTTGTTCGAAGGCTTCTTCCTTCAGGAAACTCTATTAGCATCCTGGAACTAAGGTAAAAATATCACATGCAATGGTCCCCTCTAACATTAGAAAACGGCGCGCGGCAATTGGAAACTGCTGCGTGCCGTTCTCTAGTCATGTGCGCGGGCGCGCAGTCGTGCAGCCTCTGATATTAGAAAATGGCGCACGGTAGTTGGAAACTGCTGCGTGCCGTTCTGTCGTTACGTGTGCGGCGGCTATGCGGCTGCACAGCTTAGAGGGAACATTGATCACAGGAGTGATTCATTAAAATCCTCAGCAAGGGGTATCTGTTGTATCACCTTTCCTCTCTTTTCCGAAGCAGAAAAAGGGCCTTTACATTAAGAAAATAACATGTCAAAACATTTGGCATCTTTTGCAACTTATATATTTAGCTGACTCCAGTTGTGAACAGAATGTAACAGAGTTGGAAGGAAGACCTGGTCAAGTAGGAGACCCTATAACCGTGGTGGCGAACCTATGGCACGCGTGCCACAGGTGGCAAGCGGAGCCATAGCAGACGGCACATGAGCATTGCCCACCGGCAAACCGGAAGTGCGTAAAAACGCACTTCTGGTTTGCCGGTGAGCTGTTTTTTGCACTCCGGAGGGTTCAGGGAAGCTCCCTGAAGCTCCGGAATGCAAAAAACTACAAAACGGACAAACCGGAAGTGCATTTTTCCGCACTTTCGGTTTGTCCGTTTTGTAGTTTTTTTGCATTCCGGGGCTTCAGGGAGCTTCCCTGAACCCTCCGGAGTGCAAAAAACAGCTCACCAGCAAACCGGAAGTACGTTTTTCCGCACTTCCGGTTTGCCCGTTTCGTCGTCCCAGGCTCCGGTAAGGCCTTTGCGTGTGTGTGTGTGTGTGCGCATGCGCAGGGGGCAGCATGGGGGGGTGTTGTGCGCATGCGTGGGGGGGAGGGAATGGGTGTGGGTATGCGAGCGCGCGCTAGCGCGCGCACCCCCCCCCCCTTTTTGGCACGTGAACCTAAAAAGGTTCGCCACCACTGCCCTATAACATTTGAGACAAATGGCTGTCCCATCTCTTCTAAAGAACCTCCAGTGATGAAGCACCCACAACCTCTGGAGTCAAACCATTTCACTGCTTAATTGTTCCCCTGATTGATTATTAATAATATAATAATTACTCATTATTGTCGCTTTTTTGCACATGTATTTAGCAAGATAAATGTGAATCGCAACACAGAGAAATAAACTAGCTCTTGTATTTAAATGCTCACCCTTCTGTTTCTTTAGGAACTTTTTTTTAAAATAGATTTCATTGCAAAGTTCCGATTATTATGCAGATTCAATAGGATGCATGATGGCTAATATGTTACTTGCCTAAATAAATATTTATGATTGTTCCTGTTAATACATTTATGTTATTGCATTTT
Source organism: Diadophis punctatus similis (assembly GCA_023053685.1). NCBI lineage: Eukaryota > Metazoa > Chordata > Lepidosauria > Squamata > Dipsadidae > Diadophis > Diadophis punctatus. The sequence goes on along the minus strand of JALIGW010000014.1, from coordinate 10,388,404 downwards.
ATTTCACTTTTTTTTCACTTTTGCCTGTGCGTGAATCTCCATTCAAGAAACAGAGACACCAGACACAGGTATGAAAATTATGATCTTATGAACTTCTTCTTCCTTTTTCTCCTTCTCCTCCTTCCTCCTCCTCCTCTTCTTTCTTCTTCTTCTTCTCCCTCCTCCTCTTCCTCCTCCTCCTTCTTCTCCTCCTCCTTCTCCTCCTCCTCCTCCTTCTTCTCCTCCTCCTTCTCCTCCTCCTCCTTCTTCTTCTCCTTCTCCTCCTTCTCCTCGTTCTCCTCCTCGTTCTCCTCCTCCTCCTCCTCCTCCTCCTCCTCCTCCTCCTCCTTCCTAGTGTATTCCCACAGGTGCATGGATAAATGTCCAAATGTTATTCTATAATTAATATTGAGGAAAAGCAATCAAAATCATCACTATCTCTATTGAAAAACCATATAGCAATCTACCTTCGTCCTTATAAAAATTGCCAAGGTGGCTCTCCACGCGACTCTTCTATAAAACTGATGATAATTTCGAATTATTTATAATTAGAATTTTACCAAATATACACAAACAAGATAACTGAAAGTCACAGCATTTAAATTTGGAGAAAAAGATAAATTCATATATTGAGGGAAAGAGTTTATTGTTTTACTCTTTTAAAAAATGCATACAATTCTGGTTTGTTTGGCTTGTTAATGATATGAAAGCTTGGTCCCCACCTTCTCCAGTCCTTTCCACGTTATGACATTTCTACCTATTGAATTTGTTCACTAGAAATGGATGGGAGCATTGGTCACTTACTTGTAAGACTGTGCTAAAGAAAGTTTACAATTCTTCGTAAGTAGAGTGATGAGAACTTGACAGTTAAAATAAATAAGTGTGGGGAAAAGCAAAATTGAAAACTTTTCCCCACTTCTAGCTTCAGGGGCTGATACAGCTGAATAAATCCTTAGATAAATGTGGAAAAGGCAACTTCTGAACAGAAGATTATAATTGGGTCTTCCCATTACCAGTAGAAGCAACAAAACACTTTATCTGACTGACTGGCTATTTTCCAGCATAATTTTTCTTCAGAGTTTTGACTCAAAAGCTTTAGCATCTGTTGCCTCATGGCAGTGGTTTTTTAAAAAAATGAATACTTATTGGTGAATTCAGGGTTTTTTTTCCCCCCAGTGGGAAAGGAGGCTTTGTCTGATGTGCAGAAAATGGAAATGAAAATAAGTGGAGGAATTCATTGTTCAAAAAAAACACCCCATTTTGAATTATAGCAATAGCACTTAGACTTATATACCGCTTCATAGTGCTTTACAGCCCTCTCTAAGCGGTTTACAGAGTTCAGCATATTGCCCCCAATAATCTGGGTCCTCATTTTACTGACCTCAGAAGGAGGGAAGGCTGAGTCAACCTTGAGCTGGTCAAGATCGAACTCCTGACAGTGGGCAAAGTCAGCCTGCAATACTGCATTCAAGGAAGGAAGGAAGGAAGGAAGGAAGGAAGGAAGGAAGGAAGGAAGGAAGGAAGGAAGGAAGGAAGGAAGGAAGGAAGGAAGGAAGGAAGGACTAGCAATAGCACTTAGACTTATATACCGCTTCATAGTGCTTTACAGCCCTCTCTAAGCGGTTTACAGAGTTCAGCATATTGCTCCCCCAACAATCTGGGTCCTCATTTTACCGACCTCAGAAGGATGGAAGGCTGAGTCAACCTTGAGCCAGTGAGATTTGAACAGCTGAACTGCAGCTAGCAGTCAGCTGAAGTAGCCTGCAATGCTGCACTCTGACCACTGCACCACCTCGGCTCTTATTATTATACTCTATCACAAAGTGGATTCTAGAGCATCTTGTAATATGTAATTCTAGAGCATGTAATAGTGTAATTCTAGAGCATCTTGTAATGTGAAACCTTGGCAACTTTAAAGACTTGTGGACTTCAACTTCCAGAATTCCCCAGCCTAGCCTACCTTAACATCAGTTACTTTAAGACACAACCTTCTCCTATTTGACCTTAGCTCTCCATTAAGATGTTTCCATGAAATTTGACTCTGAAGGTTCGCTTAATACAAGGTAGATACAGAAAGCATTGAATTTATAATTTATCAATATCTGCTGTGATCTGGCCCTTGATTAACAATATTGTTCGAAATAAATAGATGGAATGGTCTCCACCTGGGTCAAATAAATATTCCATTGTCCTGCTTTCAGTAGAACCTCCTGCCCCTAATTATGGTCGTGTTTTTCTGCCTATGAAGATTCTGAGTCGTTCAGGTCATGATTGTCCCAAAAGTGCTCTGGACTCTCTTCGTTTTTTTTCCTTGAAGATGTTTCACTTTATTTGTATTTGTATTTGTTTATTTGCCAAGCATATATGATTATAAGCAAAGTATAAACAGTAAAGCATGATTGAATATATATATGTAATAGTACAAGCATGAATAAGAGTAAAAGAGGTATGAATATATGGGTACATTAGGACAGGAACGGTAGGCACGATTGTGCGCTTATGCACGCCCCTTACCGACCTCTTAGAAATGGGTTGAGGTCGATGGTAGATAATCTAAGGTTAAAGTTTTTGGGGTTTGGGGAAGAAACTACTGAGTCAGGTAAAGTGTTCCAGGCATTGACCACTCTGTTGTTGAAGTTGAATTTTTTGCAATCAAGCCTGGAGCGGTTTACATTAAGTTTGTATCTATTGTGAGCTCGTGTATTATTGCGGTTGAAGCTGAAATAGTTGTTAACAGGTAGGACATTGAGGCAGATAATTTTGTGAGCTACACCTAGGTCAGATCGAAGGCGGCGGAGTTCTAAATTTTGAAGTCCCACTTCTCATGGCTTCTCATCCAAGAAGCTTCTTCAGAACTGTGGAAGCTTTTTAGATGAGAAGCGAAACGTCTTCAAAGAAAAAAAACAAAGAAAGTCCAGTTGCCTGTTGAAAAGCAGCTTTGGGACATTGTGTTTTCCTATTTCTTCATTCCGCATTCTTTTCTACTCAGTCCAATCATGCAGTCACTGCCTTTTCCCAGGGTAAAGCCGCTTGTAGCCAGCTACTTGAAGATGCTATGATGTCAGTGGAAGATAATGGGCACCTTCCAATATCCGCCTCTAATTAGCAACTCATTACCTCCCAAGATTCATCTAATCCCTCTTCATTAAGGAAGTTCAAGTCGGCTACCTGACCCTTTTTAGAACTCCCTTGGCAACCATATCAACTTACACACTGACAAAAATAGCTGTAATAGAACTGAAGACCTCAAACAGAAACTACAGAAAGGAGTTTCTCACATACATGATTCTTGGTAGACCTTCCTTTTTTTCTTTCTTTTAATCCCTAAAGGAATCAGTCTACCACGGAAAGGCCACCTAACTTTATTTGTTAGTCATTGATTAACACTAAGATCCCATGTGGATGAAATGGGAACGTGCTTTTTAAGGACTGCATAAAGTAGATGCTCACCACATTTTTTTAAACTGCAAAGTGTTCAAGGCTGCATCGTTGCATTTACACATGCTAAACATGTAGTCTTAACCTTGGTTTGTTTGGAGCTTTCTGTACCATGGAAAGGTGCTTTGACATTTTTTAATTAAGTTTATCCTACAACTTGTCAACTCTCTAACTCTCTCTCTCTCTCTCTCTCTCTCTCTCTCTCTCTCTCTCTCTCTCTCTCTCTCTCTGTGTGTGTGTGTGTGTGTGTGTGTGTGTGTGTGAGAGAGAGAGAGAGAGAGAGAGAGAGAGAATATAATCTTATTTATTTTCTTCCTTATTGTATCCAGACTTAAAAGTTGCTTCAGTTGTGAATTGCTCTAAGCAGCTTACATTCCAGTTACAGTAAAAAGATCAGAACACACACAAAAAAACCCAGTGGTAATCCTGTCACACCAAGAAGCAACCATCCAACATCCGTTTGCTCGAAGCTTCACAATCAGATCCTGCGCCAAAGGCTTGCTGGAATAAGCAGGTCTTAATAGCTTTTCTAAACGGTAAAAATGTGGTGCCATCCTGAAGTAATTAGATTTCAGGTTTATTTATTTATTTATTTATTTAAATGGATTTATATGCCGCCCAACTCCCAGGGGACTCTGGGCGGCTCACAACATGTCCAGTTGACACAAAGGAGTGTCTTTGGGCCACACCCTCACACTCCTCACCTGACCTAAGTCACAGGGTTGCTTTGTGGGAAAGGTGGAGATCATCTGTGTATACTACTTTGAACTCTTGGAGGACAAACGATATAGAACATAGAATCATAGGATCTGAGAGCTTTTCTAGTCTAAGCCTCTGCTCACGGCAAGAGACTTTACACCATTCCAGTCAAATAGCTGTCCAGTCTAGTTTTGAAAACCTCCAGCAATGGAGCACCCAGAACTCTGGGAGAAAAGCTATTCCATTAATTTATTATTCTCACCGTCAGAAAATGTTCCCTTAGTTCTAGGTCTCTCTTGAACAAGCTTTCATCCATTACTTCTTGTTCTGGCCTCAGGGGCTTTGGAGAATCAATGTGACAAACCCTCAAGTACTGAAAGACCACTATCATGTCACCTCCAGTCCTTCTCTTCACTAGACTGGACATACCAGTCTCAATTTGACTACTGTAATGCGCTCTACATGGGGCTACCATTGAAGAGTATCCAGAGACTTCAACTGGTGCAAAATGCGGCTGCGCGAGCTGTGGTGGGTGTCTCAAGATACACCCACGTAACACCCATACTTCGCCAGTTGCATTGGTTGCCTATTGGTCTCCGGGTGCAATTCAAGGCGTTGATCATCATCTTTAAAGCCCTACATGGCTTGGGACCAGGTTACCTCCGGGACTGCATCCTACCTCACACTTCCCTTTGACCGGTTACATCCCACAGAGAGGGTCTCCTCCAGGTCCCGTCAACCAAACAATGCCGGCTGGCGGGGCCTAGGGGGAGAGCCTTCTCTGTAGGGGCCCCTGTTCTCTGGAACCGACTACCCCCAGAGATCCAAATTATCCCCACCTTGCTGGCCTTCCGAAAAGCCATTAAGACATGGCTCTTCCTGCAGGCAGGGTGATTGGAGACCATTTAATATCTTAGGTCTCCCCCATGAATGTATGGTTTGAATGTTTTTAAAAAAATTTAAACTGTTATTATTTTTATTGACACTGTTTTTTTATAGTTGTTCTTTACATGTTGTACGTCGCCCTGAATCACCAGGGAGTAGGGCGGCATATAAGAACACTAAAATAAATAAATACCTAGCTCCCTCAACCATTCCTTGTACGATTTTGCCTTCAGACCCCTTATCGTCTTTGTTGCTCTTATCCGCACACTTTCCAGGGTCTTAGCATCTTCTTGTATCACAATAAACAGAACTGTATGCAGAACTCCAAGTATGGCCTCATTAGTGCAGTATAAAGCGGTATTATCACTTCTCGTGATCTTGATATATCAATGAATATTTTATTAGAGTCCAAGTCCAGATCGTAAGTGTTAAATGACCACCCACATTTTGAGAATGCAATGAAATTTCATTAATTAAATCACTGTCAGATCTTCCAGGTAGTCCAGACACGAAACCAAGACCGGAAGTGCTAACACTACCTTTATTATAAAGTTAAAGTAATAAGATATTGCAAGTCTGAAAGCATTTTTCTCTCCCTTGCTTTTACTTTACTTTCCAAGGAACTAGGCATCTTCTGATCCAAGCCCATATTTCTGATTTTACCAAACAACAATAACAACGTTCTTTTAGAACATAGAACAGCAGAGTTGGAAGGGACCTTGGAGGTCTTCTAATCCAACCCCTGCTCAAGCAGGAGACCCTATACGATTTCAGACAAGGGGCTATCGAGTCTTCTTAACAGCCTCCAGTTTCCACATCCTAATATTAGAGGTGATGATTTGCAGGAGGGGAAAAAAACATTGTTACACAGGTTTTTCCATGTGCATTGGGAACGTTTGGCATGTAGCAGATAATTGCTTTTATATGTGTTATGCATTTTATCTTGAATTTTACCACTTGCATAAAATGACCATTTTTTAAAAAGAAATCAGAATAACGTAGCAATTTGAGACCACGGGAGAACAGACGAAGATTCCTCCATCATCAGTTACTTTTATCCTGTCTTTTACCTTTTCTGTTTTTTTAGCACGAGTCCTGCCCACAAGTATTATCTTGCCATGGATCCGGCCTCAGAATCCCTTTATTTGTCAGATACAAACACCAGAAGGGTCTACAAGGTGAAATCTCTCAGCGAAACCAAGGATTTGGCCAAAAACTATGAGGTTGTGGCAGGTACCGGGGATCAATGCCTTCCGTTTGATCAAAGTCACTGTGGAGATGGAGGTCGGGCCTCCGAAGCAGCTCTTCACAGCCCACGAGGTAGGAAATATACAATATGATAATAATGGTGGTTATTGAACTGCATCTGTTCCCTTTTGTTCATGTCACTACAAGAAATCCCAAAGAATAACGAGAAAGTCCGGTTGCCTCTTGAAAAAGCAACTTTGGGACGACCATGTCCTGGATGACTGAGAATCTCCATAGAGACACTGCAAGAAATGTTTTAGGAGTTTTATGGCCTCAATTTACATGAGATACATAAATTTATCGTGCATTAGTTCTCCTCGGACAGTTATAATATTGGGTGCATATACTCCTTTGGGCCAAGGATTCATTTCTTCATGGATTATCTGATGGGGGCCATGTTAGAGATGACAAAGGCAGTGGGTGGGACCAGAGCCAAGGGTAGATAAAGACATTTTTCTCTCTTTTAATATGCTTTCTCCTTCCTTCCTTCCTTCCTTCCTTCCTTCCTTCCTTCCTTCCTTCCTTCCTTCCTTCCTTCCTTTCCTCCCTCTCACCCACCTTCCTTCCTTTCCTTCCTTCCTTCCTTTCCTTCCTGCCCTTCCTTCCTTCCTTCCTCCCCTCCCTCCCTCTCCTCCCTCCCTCCCTCCCTTCCTTCTTTCCTTCCTTTCCTCCCTCTCACCCACTCTTCCTTGCTTCCTTCCTTCTTTCCCTCTTTCCTTCCTTCCTTTCCTCCCTCTCACCCACTCTTCCTTGCTTCCTTCCTTCTTTCCTTCTTTCCTTCCTTTCCTCCCTCTCACCCACCTTCCTTCCCTCCCTCTCCTTCCTTCCTTCCTTTTTTCCTTCCTTTCCTCCCTCTCACCCACCTTCTTTCCTTCCTTCCTTCCTTCCTTCCTTCCTTCCTTCCTTCGTTCCTTCGTTCCTTCGTTCCTTCGTTCCTTCCTTCGTTCCTTCCTTCCTTTCCTCCCTCTCACCCACCTTCCTTCCCTCCCTCTCCTTCCTTCCTTCCTTTTTTCCTTCCTTTCCTCCCTCTCACCCACCTTCTTTCCTTCCTTCGTTCCTTCCTTCCTTCCTTCCTTCCTTCCTTCGTTCCTTCCTTCCTTCCTTCGTTCCTTCCTTCCTTCCTTCCTTCCTTTCCTCCCTCTCACCCACCCTTCCTTCCTTCCCTTCCTCTCACCCATCTTCCTTCCTTTCTTTGTTTTTCTTTCTTCCCTCCCTTCCCTTCTCTTCCCCTCCCTCCCTTTGATCCACTTGTCATGTTTGGGTTGCAAGGCTTTTGCTCTTATTTAGTTGGGATACCCAATGTTTTATTACGTGGTCGTTCCTGCTAGTTCCTTGACTGTAATGCATTCCAGTTCCATCCCATTCTGCAATGTTTCGCACTTATTTATTTATAAAGCGTCTGAGGAGCACATATGAAAGTTTGTTTCTCATTACAAAAAAATCATCCCCCCCCCCCAGTTTCCCCCAGATCAGTTAAATCTCAAGAGGAAGCCACATTCAGAAACATTCCCAAGATAAATTGCAAATGTGTTAGCAAACTCTTTGAAGACAAACTAGAAAACAGGAGGGGAAGAAAACTTCTTTGAACTCCAAGGCAGATTTTAGCACAGCATAACTGAACTAAAAAATGGGTTTGCATTAAGCAACAGGTTGTTTTGTGTGTTGTTGTTGTTGTTGTTGTTGTTGTTGTTGTTGTTGTTTTGGTAATTTGTGCACCTTTGAGCTTCAGAGAGTCTGCAAAAAGAACCAAAACAAATCCTCCCTCCCATATATAAAGCTAAGTCCACTGCCTGTAGATGGTGTGAAATACATTTTCTAAGAGATACTTGTGGAATTTAAGGCAACTTGTTAGCAAAAGAAGCCAACTACTATTCTTGCAACTTGTTTGTGGACCTGACTCTCTGGCAAACATGCCTATTTTTATCAAATAGATGTTGAAAGGTGTAATTTTTACAGTCTGTGCCATTCACCTACATGCAAAGGGATGTTTATGTCAGAAATGGAGCGTTGAAAATTTTGTTGTGACTCGATCCATCCTGAAAGCAATTAAAAAAAACCCAGAACTGATAAACTTTTTAAACTCTAAATAAGTTGCATGTTATTTTTAAGTGTGTATTATGGAAGTGTATAAATAAAACTAATTGCATAAAATTGCCTTAGCGTTTTTTTCAGGGCAGTTTTAATGAAAAGGACCAAAGATAAATGTAAAAGTTTGGAATTAGATGGCAGGCAATTTTCTTTTTCTTTTTTTTTCTTGCAACCTTAAAATTAACCAATTGGACTCACTCTTCCTTTTGAAAAATGTAATGAGAAAGTGTGCAATATCTCCAAAGACAGCTTTTCAGATCTGTGCAGGGGTTACAAAGTGCTTTTAGGTGAACATTTTGGGAATGCATACATTTCTCAGTTAACTCACAAAGACTTCAAAAAAATCATGGGACAAATTTTGGTGGCAGATATACAAATAAATTATCTGTCAAAGACTGGACAAAGTCTTCAGAGCTTTTTCCAGCAATATGAAGCAGGCAAAAAAAAGGGGGGGATATAAATTTGACAGCTAACCCAAATTGAAAGTTTTGTTTTGCTTATTGGTTTTCATTTGCATATATCAAGAGTTGGGAGGGTGAATGATACTTGCATGGAATTTAGCTTTTCTTGCTCCACAGTGAGGTCTGCAGAAGATAAATCGGTAGTCCTCGACTCACAACAGTTCATTTAGTGACCGTTCAAAGTTACTGAATCGTTGGAACAGCACTGAGAAAGGTGACTTACGACCGTTGTTCACACTTACGACTTGTGCAGCATCCCATGGTCAAGTGATCAAAATTCAGATGCTTGGCAACTGACTCATATTTATGACGGTTGGCGTGTCATGTGGTCCCCTTTTGGGACCCTCTGACAAGCAAAGTCAGTGGGGAAGCCAGATTCAAAAAGTAAAAAAGATAAATATGAAAACAGTTATAATTAAGAAGTCTTACATCCTTATCCACCCTTTGGGAGAAAGCTGTTATAAGCCACCTGCATATGTACATTTATGTAAATCTGTAAATTGGTTTTAAATTTTTATTTAAATTGAATAAAGACCTCGGAAGGAAGGAAGAAGTGACCTACTGACCCTTTCTCTCCTCCAATTGGACTTCTGCTGACCAGGGGTGGGTTCCTTCTGGTTCGGACTGGTTCACTGGAACGGTAGCAACCCGCTGGTGATGTCACGATTACGTCACCGAACCGGATCAGTTGGTGCTGGTCCGTGGACGCCACCATCTTTTTTTTTCACTTTTTTTTCCTTCTGAGCATGCGCAGAAGCCGAGTTCCGGCACTGTGCATGCAGTCGCCATCTTTATTTCTGCTTAGTGGGGTTTTTTCAGATTTTTCGTTACTGGGCATGCTACGAGGCGCGCCCACGTGGTGCGGCAGGGAGGGAGGGAGCGAACCGGCAGCGAGGTAAGTTGGAACCCATCCCTGCTGCTGACCCTTGTGAACTCTATATTCGCTCCAGAGCAGATTACAGACCATGAGCCACAGTGATGGAGTGGTTAGAATGCAGTACTGCAGGCTACTTCTGCTGACTGCCGGCTGCCTGCAATTTGGCAGTTCAAATCTCACCAGGTTCAAGGTTGACTCAGCCTTCCATCCTTCCAAGGTGGGTAACATGAAGACCCAGATTGTTGGGAAAAATATGCTGACTCTGTAAAACTGCTTAGAGAGGGCTGCAAAGCACTGCGAAGTGGTATATAAGTCTGAGTGCTATTTCCATTGCTATTGCTATTCCTTCCTTCCTCACTCCCTTCCCCTTTTCTTCCTACTGAGCTGTGGTGGGGCAGTGATTAGAATGTAGTATTTCAGGTTAACTCTGCTCACTGCCAGGAGTTCGATCCTGACCGGCTCAAGGTTGACTCAGCCTTCCATCCTTCCGAGGTGGGTAAAATGAGGACCCAAATTGTTGGGGGCAATAGGCTGACTGTGTAAACCGCTTAGAGAGGGCAGTAAAGCACTGTGAAGTGGTAATATATATCTAAGTGCTATTGCTATTAATGCCGCCCATGCCAAATTTAGCTCTCCCGTTAGGGAAGAGACGATATTGATTAGAATGTCAGTAGCAAAAAGAGAAAAAAAATTGTATCGGTATAAATTGTCTATTAGCACATGGGGATAAAAGGTGGGGGGAGAAAGGCAGCCCTGCCTGACGCTTTAAGCTGCACTTCATAAAACAATTGCACTTCTGTTGACTGAGAGAGCACATGGCTAGCTCCGGGCAACGTTCCTACATTGAATACTTTATGGATTGCACTGCATACCTAAGTCAGGAAAATTTGTTCGACATCTCTCGGTGCTTTATTTCATGTCGTGCTGTCTCCTTTAAAAAAAAAAACCCAAAGCGGTGAGCGTTCTGCCTAACATAAAGTGTTAGAGGAGGCACGTTTTTGCAAATATTCTGCTACTATGAGGTCAACCTTGGTTTCCTTTTGGGACCATTTATTTATTTTTTATTTTTTATTTTTTATTTTTTATTTTTTATTTATTTGTGAGGTTTTTTTGTGAGGTTTATATACCGCCTCACAGTGCAAGCACTCTCTAAGCGGTTTACACCAGTAAGCAATGTATATTTTTTATATTGCCCCACAACAATCTGGGTCCTCATTTTACCTACCTCGGAAGGATGGAAGGCTGAGTCAACCCTGAGCCGGTGAGATTTGAACCGCTGACCTGCGGATCACAGTCAGCTAAAGTGGCCTGCAGTACTGCCCTCTAACCGCTGCGCTACCTCGGCTCTTTCAATTCCTCATTTTACCTACCAGAGGACCCGCCCACTGTGGTGCAGGAGGCAGACTAGGCCACGACCACCATGGCCACACCCACCCAGCAACCGGGCAGAGAACCCCTTGCTAAAATTTTTGAAGCCCACCCCTGGTTCACTGTTGGAACATCTGAAAGATGAGGTTAGTGACAGATCATCATGGGGGAAAATCTTTTGGTCACTAGGAGTTGACGGTAACTTGATTAATTAATTAATTAATATACTTCTTTATTGGCCAAGTGTGATTGGACACACAAGGAAATTGTCTCCGGTGCATAAACTTTCACTGTACATACAAGCAACAAAGTGATAACTCAGAGATCGCAAATCATAAAATACAATCGTAATTATGAAATGCAAACAATATGTGATAAATCAATAGAAGAAGGTAGTAGGAAAGATGAGAAGGTGAGAAGATGTCAAGGATCGGAGCAATATAGCCTACCACTATAGAAGACAGTGTAGTAGTAGGTGTTTAGCAGAGCGAAGGCATGGGGAAGAAACCATCTTTGTGTCTAGTTCAGTGATGGCGAACCTATGACACACGTGCCACAGATGGCACGCGGAGCCATATCTGCCGGCATGCGAGCCGTTGCCCTAGCTTTGCTCCAATGCACATGTGCACGCTGGCCAGCTGATTTACGGCTCACGCTGAGGCTCTGGGAGGGCGTTTTTGGCTTCTGGAGGGCCTCCGGAGGCATTTTCGCCCTCCCCAGGTTCCAGGGAAGCCTACTGGGCCCACCAGAAGTCGGAAAATGGGCCATTTCCAGCCTCCAGCAGCATTAAATTATGGGTGTGGGCACTCGAGCGTGTGCGATAGCACGCGCACACACGCTTTCAGCACCCGAGGAAAAAAAGGTTCGCCATCACTGGTCTAGTTGTTCAGCTCTCTAAAGAAGCTTTTTTAAAAATTTTTATTTTCAAACATCACAATATTTTGACATACGTCCACATCCGTTATAATACATTAGTAATATCAAATAATATACAATCCTTTTTATATTTACATATCTTCCTCGTTTTTCTCATGTTGTCTCACGATTTTTTATTTTTCCTTTTTTGTTCTTCATTTTCTCTTCTCCTTTTTGTCCAGTTATACCAATTGGTCCATATCTCTTAATAGTCCAAATTACTTTGTCCTTTAAGATCCATCGTTAGTTTGTCCATTTCTGCTCATCTGTAAATTTTATCGATCAATATATTTTCCGGTGGTATTTGACAATTTTTCCAGTACTGGGCATAGGCTATTCTTGCTGCCGTAATGATATGCAAAGCTAGGTATTGTATATTTTTACGGTATTGTTTCTTCATTATTCCTAGCAGAAAAAATTCCGGGTTGAATTCTATTGCTCTTACCATGAATTCCTGTAGCCATTTATGAACCTTGTTCCAGAAACCTTTAGCTAGAGAAGTTTTAATTCTGGGAAAGGTAGGAAAAAAAAGAGGAGAAGGGTGACCAGTGTTGGCGGGGGGAGATCCCCCGGAGGTCGATGGATCGTCGCTTCCCTTTTGAAAACATTCTGACTTAGGAAATAAAACTGAGATTCAAATCTAATTAACAAAATATTTATTTCAGTAGAAAAGTAATAAAAAGAATTCTTAGTAAACTACATCTTGATCGGCTAAGGAAATAAATCACTTCTACCTTCAGTAGAAATGGCGGAGAGAAAGGAAAGGAGTTGACTTCTGGAATGCAGGCATGCGTAATAGAATATATCATACGGCTGCTTGACCATAGATACAAGAAACTGAAGAAAAACATAGAGATGCACAACTGGCAATATTCACATCCTGACAACCAGAAGTTATAATCATGATAGGTGCAGTTCTGGAAGATCTGAAAAACAAGGTTAGGAACAGCTCATCGTGGTCACTCGCAGTTGACATTGACTTGATGACACATAACCAATAACAACAAACCCTTGCAAATCTCATTGTACTAAAGCTCTTTCTCCATTTCATACGTCGGTGAATAAGGGATGTGTCTGAGCTGCTGCTAAACATTATCTGGATATTCTGGGTTTTTAAAAAATGCTTTCGTCCCTGTTGCCTAGGAAACAGACCCTACATATCTCCATCAAAATCATCTTCTTTGTTCTCTATACCTTCACATCTGGGACTCATATGTTTGGGTTCGTCAGGTTAAGCCCTTTTGACTTTTGTTGGTTGCTTCAGATGTTCTCTGAATTTATTTATTTTTTATTTTATTTATTTATTTTGTCAAACGTACAGGATAGTAGTTGTTTGTATAAACATAACATAAGTAAAAAAAGTACCGATAAAAGAGGACAATAGGACAGTAAGACAGGGACGGTAGGCACAGTGGTGCACTTATGCACACCCCTTACAGACCTCTTAGAAACGGGGAGAGGTCGACTGTAGACAGTCTAAGGTTAAAGTTTTTGGGGTTTGGGGAAGAAACCACAGAGTCAGGTAGTGCATTCCAGGCATTGATCACTCTGTTGCTGAAGTCGTATTTTTTGCAGTCGAGTTTGGAGCGGTTTACATTGAGTTTGTATCTATTACGTGCTCGTGTATTGTTATTCAGGTGTGAAACTTGGCAAATGACAGTTTATGACTGTTATGCAGACTCAGTCAATGGTAGCTTAAAAAAACAAATGATAGTTAAACAAACCATGCCTCAGTGTAGTCGTATATGAACCATTTGTAATCTATACTGCTTTAAAGAATCAGTATAATTCCAGTATAGCAGAATTTCAGATATCAAGTAGATAATTATTATGTTTCTAAGCCATTCTGAAGCTTTCAAGCTTAAAAAATGCTTCTTTCCACCTGTCATTTTCTTCTCAATATTATTTTATATCACTTTCTGGGTCTATTTCTAAACCGTCTCAAGAGACAAAATAAAAAAATATTTAAGGCAGATGGATGGAAAGATTACAAAATGTTCAGTCTCATTGGACCTAAAATGCAGTATGTATTTAGAAGTCAGCATGGAACGCATATTATTCAGTACTCACTTTTTGTAAAAGTGTATCAAATCTACATTTGTTAAATCAATATGGAAATCAGAATGCAGTTATCCTTCAGTATTTGATCTCCAGATTTGGAGATAACAGTTCTTTGCATCAAAACGTGTGTAGTAGTGTAGATATTGGGGAAATTATATGCACTCAAAATTGTTGTATGATTGAAAAAGCGTACCAAAAAGAAATACTTGGAAATGGCTATGTGCTTATCTATTTTTATAGCATTTCTAGGCCTCACTTCCAACCGACTGTGTGCAGCAAACAATAAAACAATAGCAGCACAATTGAAAAGAACAGTTACAATAGGATTCCTATAAAAAGCATCAGCCTCTATTCAATTGGGACCAAGGGCATGGTGGAATAAGACTGTTTTATAAATAAACCAATGGGGGTGGCAGTTAGATGGACCTTCAGAAAGAGAAAATTCCATACATTTTCAGCAACTGCTGAGAAGGATGGTTACCTTGTCCATAACCAGTGGTGGGTTCCTACAGGTGCGGTCCACTCTATAGCACCGGTAGCGGCCCGCTGGTGACGTCACAGTACCGGTGCGGTCGATTGCCGGTGCCTGGGCGCCGCCATTTTTTTAAAAAAAATTAAATTAAAAAAATTTCTTCTGCGCATGCCCAGAAGCCGAGCTTCCGGCACTGCGCATGCGCTGCCTTCCTACCCCACAGTGAGTCCAAGCAGGGGAGAATGGCTGAGGGAGTGTGTGAGATGCTGAAAGAATGGGCGGCAGGAGCTATCTCCATTCCCCTCCCTTCAGCAGTCCGAGAAGCCATGCCCAACCGGTCACATGTCCGGCAAGCCACACCCACAAAATAACCCACGCCTACAGAGTGGTAGTAAAAAAATTAGGAACCCGCCCCTGTCCATAACCCTCCAAAACCCAGAAGATGGTGAGGCTCTCAAAAACATCTTCGTATTTGTTGAACCAACCAGGAACACTCGTAAGCTGTTTTCTGACTAATACAAAAATGAACGTTTAAACTTTTTAAAACCAAGTTTGGATATTTTAGAAGCATTTCAAACCCAATCCTGTTCAGCATTGTTGTTGTGTTATACTCTGTTTTGTTTTTCTACAAAAGGCATCAGAGTGATAAAGAAACGGGGGTCGGGTGGATTGAGAATCAGGCTCTTTTTAAAAAATGAGAAACTCGGGTTGACAGACCCCATCCATCTCTGTCCAGAAGTAACTCCTCTTGACTTATTTCCTCAATCAGCTTATGTCCAAGTGCAGCTTAATCGACTAATGTCCAATTTGTGAAATGTTTTGTTTTGACCACTGCTCCCCCCAGGGTTACTTCATACATTCTTCATGATGGTAGAAAATATTGATAAAAATCAAGAATGTTTACCGAATATGACAGTTCATACATTTAAAAGCACAGCAGACCAATAAATCACAGTAAAAAACAAGAAAGGGCTTCAGAACCAAACTTACATTCCTCCTCCTCCTCCTCCTCCTCCTCCTCCTCCTCCTCCTCCTCCTCCTCCTCCTCCTCCTCCTCCTCCTCCTCCTCCTCCTCCTCCTCCTCCTCTTCTTCTTCTTCTTCTTCTTCTTCTTCTTCTTCTTCTTCTTCTTCTTCTTCTTCTTCTTCTTCTTCTTCTTCTTCTTCTTCTTCTTCGCAATAGCAATAGCAATAGCAATAGCACTTAGACTTATATACCGCTTCATAGTGCTTTACAGCCCTCTCTAAGTGGTTTACAGAGTTCAGCATATTGCCCCCAACAATCTGGGTCCTCATTTTACCGACCTCAGAAGGATGGAAGGCTGAGTCAACCTTGAGCCTGGTGAGATTTGAACAGCTGAACTGCTGAACTAGCAATCAACTGAAGGTTGCAGTGCTGCTTTTAACCACTGCGCCACCTTGGCTCCTTCTTCTTCCCCTTCCCCTTCCTCCTCCTCCTCCTCCTCCTTTGTCTAGATCAGGGGTAGGCAAAGTTGGCTCTTCTATGACTCATGGACTTCAACTCCCAGAATTCCTGAGCTAGCATGATTGGCTCAGAAAGTCTGGGAGTTGAAGTCCATGAGTCATAGAAGAGCCAACTTTGCCTATCCCTGGTCTAGATCAAAGTTTAAACTGCCAGAATGAAGCCACTATTTAGCCTTGTCATTGGCCAAAATAAGTCATTATCGGTACATGTTTCTGCTAGCAGACGACATACCAGAAGATGGTCCGGCCTCTGTATCTCTCTGCATTCACATAGCATGTTGTTATCTGCTAAGAGCCTTCACTTGAGCATATTGTTTTTTTTTTCATTTAGGCCAGTGTTTCTCAACCTTGGCAGTTTGAAGATGTGTGGACTTCAACTTCCAGAATTCCACAGCCAGCAACGCTGGCTGGGGAATTCTGGGAGTTGAAGTCCACACATCTTCAAACTGCCAAGGTTTGGTTTAGGCACTCCAACTCTCAACCTATTCAAGTAGTATAAGGGAGGTCAGATTCTTCAGCCATGTCCTCCTTTAATGTTATTCCTTGCTCGATGGTCGTCTTCCTCCGTCTTGCATTTACAGTCCTATTCTCTCCTAGTCCTGCTGCTGAATTTTCTTTCCTTTTTCCCAACAGGTATCACCGTAGATAAACATGGCTTCATTTACTTTGTAGACGGCACCACGATTCGTAAGATTGATGCAAGTGGGCAGATCACAACGTTGATAGGCTCAAACGGCCTCACATCAACTCAACCTCTGCGCTGTGATGCCAGCATGGACATTTCTCAGGTCACCACTAACTATTTACATACATCATTACTGTTCAGCCTGGAAACTGGGTCCATTTTGCATGACAAAATTAGGCATTAACAAATACCTCTGTCACATTGGCTCACGGAGCTTACTTGGAGATCGTTTCTGATGTCTCCAGAGCAAAGATGGCAAAACTTTCACATGCATTTAGCAACATATTTTATGTATTGTACAGTGACTTTGTACAGAGGGACACGGTGCTCAGTGGCTAAGACACTGAGCTTGTTGATTAGAAAGGTCGGCAGTTCGGCAGTTTGAATCCCTAGCGCCGCGTAACGGAGTGAGCTCTTGTTACTTGCCCCAGCTTCTGCCAACCTAGCAGTTTGAAAGCATGTAAAAATGCAAGTAGAAAAATAGGGACCACTTTTGGTGGGAAGGTAACAGCGTTCCGTGCACCTTTGGCATTTAGTCATGCCGGCCACATGACCACAGAGACTTCTTCAGACAGCGCTGGCTCTTCGGCTTTGAAACGGAGATGAGCACCGCCCCCTAGAGTCAGGAATGACTAGCACATATGTGCGAGGGGAACCTTTACCTTTACCTTAGCTGAAGTCTCCCAAGACTCAAAACAGGGCAGTAAAAGCTTGATTGGGATAAATTTGAAAGCCAGATAATTTTTCCTCCTAATTAGTAATAAGAGCCGAGGTGGTGCAGTGGTTAAAGTGCAGCACTGCAGTTCAGCAGTTCAGCTGTTCAAATCTCACCGGCTCAAGGTTGACTCAGCCTTCCATCCTTCTGAGGTCGGTAAAATGAGGACCCGGATTGTTGGGGGCAATATGCTGAACTCTGTAAACCGCTTAGAGAGGGCTGTAAAGCACTATGAAGCGGTATATAAGTCTAAGTGCTATTGCTAGTGCTAATAAAGGAGAATATTTGTAGTTCGGGATTGAGATGAGGGATCTCTGAGCTTGCTTGTTTTCTTGCAGACATTTCATTACCCAAACTAGGTAACATCATCAGTGCTAATTCATCCTAATTAACTTTAATAAGATTATGGGAGAATTAAACTTTAGTAGAATTCTGAAGGGATTCCCTGAACTTGGAAGCCACTCTGTAGCCAGTAAATCCACCTGAGAGACAGGAATGTATAATAGCAGACTTAAGGAAGATATGGTTTTTCTGGTGGGATCCCATCTGTGAGTTTGGTATTCTTATTCTGAATAGTGGGTATATCTTGAGTCTGCTGTACAATATAGCTTGATGATAAAAGTTCTGACTGACAAGAGTTGTTCCAGAGTTGCCTCTGTCTGTATAAAATAACCTTTTTGTGTGTATGTAGCCATAGAGAACATAATTATCCAGGTGGCAAAGTTAAACATTCATTTGAAACAGGGAAGAAAGTGAAAATTGCATCCCAGGTCAAGAAAAACCAGACCAAGGTACATCTACCCTGAGGACTTCTTAATGACCTCTTCTTCACTCCAGAAATCTTTCCCAGTCTGGTGCCCAATCTTGGACTTCAACTTTACAATAATTCTTTCCATTAAACTTCTTTTTAGGAGTCCTTGGTGTTCTCTGAGCTTGGTTCTTTTCTTGCACATGTTTCATTACCCAAATTAGATCATATCATCAGTGCTAGTAAGGAGTGAGGTTTGCTCTCAGTTTATATACTAGTGACTTGCCTTGGGGTGATCTTAGAAGTTCTTTGGTTGGGGTGTTTATTGTTGGCTTGTTTGGCAGTTCCTTGATTGGGGTATTGTTACCAGATTAATGTCAGACCAACAACCAACTAAACAATTAGAATATAAACTGAGAACAAATCTGATTCCTTACTAGCACAGATGATGTTACTTAGTTTTGATAATGAAATGTTTGCAAGAAAAGTACCAAGCTCAGAGACCACCAAGGACCCCTCTTAAGTGTCTGTCTGCCTGCCTGCCTATCTGTCTGTCTGTCTGTCTGTCTGTCTGTTTATCTATCATCTATCTATCTATCTATCTATCTATCTATCTATCTATCTATCTATCTATCTATCTATCTATCTATCTATCTATCTTTATCTATCTATCTGTCTGTCTGTCTGTCTGTCTGTCTGTTTATCATCTATCTATCTATCTATCTATCTATCTATCTATCTATCTATCTATCTATCTATCTATCTATCTATCTATCTATCTATCATCTATCTGACATTGATATCTATCTAGCACTGATGATACTATCTAGTTTGAGTAATAAACATCTGGTTTACTATCTAATTTGGGTAATAAACATCTGCACCAAGCTCAGAGAGCACCAAGGACCCCTCATTTCAACCCTGAGCTACAAATATTCTCCTTTATTGCTTCTTCTTTTTAGCTGAAAGAAAGGTCATCTTGAATGAAGATATGACATGTGAGTCACAGTAAACAAAATTTAACTGCAATTATAGCGTTTTTTTCTCAATTGTACTCAAAGCTACTCTTTTCAAAAACAGAAATTTTGCTTAGCATTGAGTCAGGGAAGGAGAACTGGTGACCTTCATATGATGAGATCTACAACCCACCATCTCTGACCACCAGCTATTCTGCCTGGGACTTGAATTCCAAAACCACCAAAAACTCCTCAACTATTAACTATTAATTTTTAAAATCCTGTTGGGTGTTTTCAGATATCGGCAGTCCTTGAAATTCAAGTGATCTGACAAAACAGTTTAAAACATTGTTCACACACCATAATGGGAATCTGTCCTTGGAACTTTTTCTTTCATTAAAAAGGCCTTTTTGTGTTCAGAACTCCAGTTTTAGAGTTTATACATGGAGTTATGTAACACGGGTATATTAAAAATTGTGCTACAGGTTTTCATTTTTTTTCCCCTGGCTTCTCCATTTCTACCACATCGTCAGATTGGATTTAAGTTCCCTTGAGCATTTTCTTCAATGATATTTGTTTGAGTGTACTTATTTATTTATTTATTTATTTATTTTATTTATTTGGAGGTTCTTCTATGCCGCCCTACTCCCTAAGGGAGTAGGCTGGCCTTCCGAAAAGCCGTCAAGACATTGCTCTTCCTGCAGGCAGGGGGTTGAGACTAGTTCCATCCGAGCTCTCCCCCTGTATGTATGTTGCTGAACATCTTTTTTTTTTACTTTTTAATCTTTTTTAAATTGTTTTAATCGTTGTTTATTGTTTTAGTGTTCTTGCACAATGTTGTACGCCGCCCTGAGTCCCTCGGGAGTAGGGCGGCATAGAAGAACCTAATAATAAATAATAAATAAATAATAAGGACTCAGGGCGGCGTACA
The DNA here is from genome assembly GCA_023053685.1 of Diadophis punctatus similis. Taxonomy (NCBI): domain Eukaryota; kingdom Metazoa; phylum Chordata; class Lepidosauria; order Squamata; family Dipsadidae; genus Diadophis; species Diadophis punctatus. The sequence goes on along the minus strand of JALIGW010000014.1, from coordinate 10,368,395 downwards.
GCATTTTAAGAAACAACCAAACAAATCATTAAAAACAGTTTAAAAACAATTGAAAGACACATATAACACCATACATACATGGGGGAGACATCAGATGTAAGGTTGTCTCAAACTCACCCCGCCTGCAGGAAGAGCCATGTCTTAATGGCTTTTCGGAAGGCCAGCAAGGTGGGGATGATTCGGATCTCTGGGGGTAGTTGGCTCCAGAGAACAGGGGCCCCCACAGAGAAGGCCCTCCCCCTAGGCCCCGCCAGTCGGCATTGTTTGGCTGACGGGACCCGGAGGAGACCCACTCTGTGGGACCTAACCGGTCGAAGGGAAGTGTGAGGTACTTGGTGGTTGCAAGGTGGCAGATGATGCTGGTGTGATTTGTTTTGGTTTTGACTTCGTCCTTCTCTCTGTGACTCCTCCTTGGCTGCCTGCTTGGGCTGATCATCATTGTGATCGTAATAATCATCATTGTTATCAGATGCAAGGAAAATATTCCCACTTTATGGCACCCCTTGGGATTTGTGTGAAGAATTGGAAAATAGGAAAATTGCAGAGAAGGAGAATTGTACAAAGGCAGAACACTCACTGGGCTTGGTTGTTTGCTTGTAGACATTTAATTACTTGACTAGGTAACATCATCAGTGCAAGTTGCTCTTTATTATATACAGTAATTTTCCCTCCCTGTGTTTATGGAGGTGTGACTATCTCCCTGGTAGTTCCTTGATTATGGTATTCTTATTTGTTTGTTTGATTGTTTGTCTGGTATTAATCATTGCTTATCTGGGTGTTGGGCTGTTGTTGGAGATAAGGTATTCTGGTCTTTTTGTTTTCTTTTTAGCTTTTTAATTATCTCTTTTGAATGGTGTGCAAATGTGGTTTATTTCTATGTGTCTATTGATGTGTGATTTGACTGGATGCCAAGGTTCCATGAATTAGCTTTTTTGGATTTAGCTTGGTCTAAGATGCTCACAGTGTTCCCAATGAAACTCTGGTTCACGTGTTGTGAGATTAATGAGTTTTTATTATGTCTTCTGACTGTTGCCGTATTTTTCGGAGTATAAGATGCACCTTAGTTTTAGGGGAGGAAAATAGGGGGGGGGAATCTACGTACCAGGTATTCATCTGGCTAGGGTCCTTAGTCTGTTCAGCTTCAGCACATTATTTTATCCTCTAGTTAGGGCTGAAAAAGCCTTTTTCAGAGGGAGTAGGAATGAAAACAAGCCTGCAAAGTCTTAGGGCTGGAAAAAACCTTATTTGGAGGGAATAGGAAGCCGGAAAGATCGTTAGCACCTCATTAGGGCTGGGGGGAAAAGCTTCGAAAAAGCTACATTTGAAGTATAAGACGCACCCAAATTTTCAGCCTCTTTTAGGGAGGAAAAAGGTGTGTCTTATAGTCCAAAAAACACGGTAGCTGGAGTTCATGAATGTGCTCTGCTAATCTTCTGCCTGTATGTCCTACATCATGGCTGTCCTACATCCTTATGCTATGCAGTATGTTGTAGTTGACTCTACTGTAGATGAACCTTCAGTCGCTCACACTGATGATGTTACCTTATTAGGTAATGAAATGTCTACCAACAAACAACTAAGCTCAGAGAGCACCATAGACTTCACATTTCACCCCTGAGTGACAGACATACCCTTCTATTGGCACAGGATCCTAGTTTAAACTTGATAATTTTGTAACTGGGGAAAGCACAAGAAACCTAAGTTTCTTATCACATCGAATTGCAGTTGTCAAAAGAATTGTTGAATACATTTTCAGTTCTTACTGAAGTGAGGGGGGGGGGAAGCAGAAGACTCTGGCCCCGACAGATTTTTATACCCACCAAAGCTTCCAGATTCTTATGACCAACAGCTCTGGAATGTATGCAATCAAATTCAAGCGGCATTACTCTTGTGCGGATGTGTGATTTGAAAATATCTGACGTTGCTGATGTTGAGAAAGAAAAGTTTCATCAGTGCTGATTTGCAATTCAATCAGCCTGTCACTCTTGACAGAAGGATGTGGTCTGGGTTGTTCTCTGGAGTTGGCAGAAAACCTCTCTCTCCCCATCCCCCTCAACATCTGAATCACCCGTCAAATGCATTATACCAAATAATACATACCCGTATTTTTCGGAGTATAAGACGCACCGGAGTATAAGATGCACCTTAATTTTGGGGGAGGAAAATAGGGGGGGGGAATCTGCCTGCCAGGTATTCATCTGGCTAGTGTCCTTAGTCTGATCAGCTTCAGCACATTATTTTATCCCCTGGTTAGGACTGAATAAACCTCCTTCGGAGAGAGTAACAATGAAAGAGCCTGCAAGCCAGTAAGGGCTGGGAAGATCATTAGCACCTGGTTAGGGCTAGAAAAAAACTTATTCGGAGCAAGTAGAGCAATGAAAAAAACCCTGCAAAGACTTAGGGCTGGAAAAACCTTCTTCTGAGAGAGTAACAATGAAAGAGCCTGCAAGCCAGATTCCCCCTGAATGTTGTGTTTATAATGTCTTCTTTTTAATTATATTTTTAATTTAAATTAATGATGACTGTTTTTTAATGTACGCCTCTTATTCATGTTGTACGCCGCCCTGAGTCCCACGGGATTGGGCGGCCTATAAGAGCGTTTAAATAAATAAATAAATAAATAAAGCCAGTAAGAGCTGGGAAGATCGTTAACACCTGGTTAGGGCTAGAAAAAAACTTATTCGGAGCAAGTAGAGCAATGAAAAAAAATTCTGCAAACACTTAGGGCTGGAAAACCATTCTTTGGAGAGAGTAACAATGAAAAAGCCTGCAAGGTAAGAGCTGGGAAGATCTGTTAGCACCTAGTTAGGGCTGGAAAAAAAAGCTACATTCGAAGTATAAGACGCACCCAAATTTTCAGCCACTTTTAGGGAGGAAAAAGGTGTGTCTTATACTCTGAAAAATACGGTAATTAATAAGTGCTGAATGTTGCTAGAGCCACAAATTACATTATAATAACTTGAGCGCATTCTTGACCTATTTAAGCAGCATAAAGTATGCAGATAAATGTCTAAATTTGCATCAAGTTACAAGCCAGCAACTTAAGTTTTACAAACAGCACTTTCCCTTCTGCAAAAATCTGCCAAGGGCTTCATTTGGCAATGCCACAAAATACATCAGAACTTTGAAAAACATTGGGTGTTTTTTCCCCTCTAGAATGACATTTTTGCAAAAAAAAGGGGGGGGACTCTTTTGGTTGAAAAAGAGGACAGGACACCACCAGAGTTGAAGGAAGAAGACATTTTTGTCATGTTTGCCAATTCCTCTATTCTTGAAATATTAGTGCCGCTTTATAAAACCCTAGTAAGGCCACACCTGGAATACTGCAACCACTTTTGGTCACCATCCTACAAAAAAGATGCTGAGACTTTGGAAAAAGTTCAGAGAAGAACAACTAAGATGATTGAAAGCCTGGAGACTAAAACATATGAAGAACAATTGCAGGATTTGGTTTTGGCTAAATCTAGAGAAAAGAAAGACTAGCAGGATTCCAGTATTTGAGAGGCTGCCACAAGGAGGAAGGGGTCAATTTATTTTCCAAAGCACCAGAAGACAAGACAAGAAACAATAGATGGAAACTAATCAAAGAGAGAAGCAACTTGGAATTAAGGAGAAACTTCCTAACTGTGAGGACAATAAACCAGTAGAACAGCTTGCCTTCAGAATCGTGGGCGCTCCATCACTGGAGGTTTTTAAGAAGAGTCTAGACCAGTGATGGCCTCGTCTGGAATGCGACCCGGAAGAGGAGCTGGCCGGTGGGCATGCGCGCACTGGAAAATGAACTTCCGGTTTCCAGCGCGCGCATGCAGGCCAGCCAGTTAGTCTTCTGGTTAATGGCACGCATGCGCACGTGACAATCAGCTAGCCAGTGCGCATGTCACACCGGAAAAGGGAAGACCAGGTCTTCCAGTTTCCGGTACTGCCGTGCACACGGCCAGCTGATCGTGGCGCACGCATGCACTCCAGAAACCTGGAAGAGGAATGGGCGATGCTGCGTGTGCCAAGTGACATGTCTCCGCATGCCATTTTGGGCACACGTGCCATAGGTTTGCCATCATGGGTCTAGACAGTCACATGTGAAATGATATAGGACATAGGTTCTCCTGCTTGAGCAGGGGGCTGAACTAGAAGACCTCCAAGGTCCCTTCCAGCTCGTATTCTGTTCTACTCTACTCTACTCTACTCTACTCTACTCTACTCTACTCTACTCTACTCTACTCTACTCTACTCTACTCTACTCTACTCTACTCTACTCTACTCTACTCTACTCTACTCTACTCTATTAAGCCAATGAAGACTGCATACTTTTAGAATGAAAGAATATAATCCCTACTGCCCCTGGGATTTTGGTAGATGGCAAAAATCTTCCAATGTTTTAAGTTATGCATTTAAGCAAAGTCGAGGCTGCTTCATGGTTAATACTGGGTAGGAAGATTAGGGTTGTTTATTTCATATTTAGAAGGAATGTGACTAGGTTCCTACCAGCTCTGCTTCTTCCCACCTGCAGCATTTCAAGAGTTCTGTTTTTGTGCATATAATAATTATGTTGCTTTCAAGCTGTGATTACCAGCAAGTATGCATTAAGCTGCCTTTTGGATAAGAGAGCTTGATGGCATTTTGAAAGTAGCATGTCTGTATAACTAAGACATTAAGGGCCTCAAAGTCACAGGAGAACATGAGTTCAAGTCCCACCTTAGCCATGAAAGCTGGCTAGTTGACTTTGGGCAGTCATTCTCTCCCAGTTCAACTCACATCACAAGATTGTTATAGGGAAAATTGGAGGAGGAAGCTGTGTTGAATTTGTTTGCCACCTTGAGTTATTTGTAAAAATAATAATGGTGGGAGGGAAGGAAGGAAGGAAGGAAGGAAGGAAGGAAGGAAGGAAGGAAGGAAGGAAGGAAGGAAGGAAGGAAGGAAGGAAGGAAGGAAGGAAGGGCTAATCCTTCAAGAGGGATTAAGGCCAGAGAAACAATCAAAATAGAAACAATACTTTAATCATGGAATTATCAAGAACTCCACAGTTCAATCCTGAACTACATATCTGGATTTGGATATAAGAAATTATATGGAACTTTTGTTTGCTTCACTGCTTCACAACTTATTAGTAAGAAGCAGAGTAATTTTCCATTAACAATTTCATAAAGTTTAGTTGGGTTCCATCTTCAACTCTTCCATAGTATTATTGGGTTATAGAGAGACTTGGATCCAAATTAAGGAAGAAAGCAAAATAAATGATCAAGGGCTTCTGGATGTCCCCAAATAGTTCATCCTATCCATCTTCTCTATACAAGAAGTCCATTTCTTGCCATAGTGATGAATCCAGCCACATCCATCTTAATGCCAAGTAGTCAAATGTTTTTAGAAAAAAATTGGGGGGAGGGAGGATACATTCACTGAATCGTATTTTCAGCTTTGTCACTCATTCACGCTCGCAAATCTGTTACCCATAGATGGTGGTAACCATTTCATTTTTCCATTTCCAAATCCTTCTCCAAACTGCCTTTTCCACTAGAGTTAATGTGGTAAATTAATTGCAGCATCTGGCTAAGATAAAAAGACCAACATTCCATTGAATTTTGAAATGACACTGAACGGCTCCCTAAGCAGTTTTAAACCTAACATTCTCAGTCTCCTTTTTATAAAATATATGAACATAACAGTAGGCAACACTTTGAATTAAGTACCCAAGAAGGTGCTTCGGAGAGCTCAGGAATCTGAATGTAGCACATGTTTGCAACTCTTTAAAGCAGCTGCATCTTTTCCCAGCACCAAAAAATAAATAAATCTGATACTAAGAATTACAGTTCAGGATCAGAGTTGCTCCCCTCCAAGCTCTAAAACGTATTTTGAAATTAAATCCAAGGTATTCCACAATCCTGGTAAGTACATAACACATCATCTGGGAGAATAGATGGGCTGAAGGTATTATTTTTTCTTATTGAAACATTACATTATTTTCGGTGGCTATATGCATAATGGTTATCTTTTGAGAGCTGAATGCAATGAAATTTCATTTTAATGTATGCTATTAGTGTACATTTAAAGTGACAATAAGATTTGTATTCTGTTCTATTCTTTATTCTATTTTCTATTCTATTTTCTATTCTATTTTCTATTCTATTTTCTATTCTATTATTCTATTCATTTCTATTCATTTCTATTCTTTCCATTCCATTTTCTATTCTATCCCATATTCTGTTCTGTTCTATTCTGTTCTATTCTCTCTTCTCTTCTCTTCTATTTATTCTATTCTATTCATTTCTATTCTTTTCTATGCTTTCCATTCCATTTTCTATTCTATCCAATATTCTGTTCTGTTCTGTTCTGTTCTATTCTATTATTCTATTCTATTCTATTCTATTCTATTCTATTCTATTCTATTCTATTCTATTCTATTCTATTCTATTTATTCATTTCTATTCATTTCTATTCATTTCTATTCTTTCTATTCCATTTTCTATTCTATCCCATGTTCTGTTCTGTTCTGTTCTATTCTATTCTATTCTATTCTATTCTATTCTATTCTATTCTATTTATTCTATTCTATTCATTTCTATTCATTTCTATTCTTTCCATTCCATTTTCCATTCTATCCCATTTTCTATTCTATTCTTTTTCTATTCTATTCTTATTCTATTCTATTCTATTCTATTCTATTCTATTCTATTCTATTCTATTCTTTCTGTTCTGTTCTTAATTCCCTTCCCTTCTTTCTATTCTATTCTATTCTATTCTATTCTATTCTATTCTATTCTATTCATTCTTCTATATTCTATTCTATTCTATTCTATTCTACTCTACTCTACTCTACTCTACTCTACTCTACTCCACTCCATTCTTTCTGTTCTTAATTCTCTTTCCTTCCCTTCCCTTCCCTTCCCTTCCCTTCCCTTCCCTTCCCTTCCCTTCCCTTCCATTCCATTCCATTCCATTCCATTCCATTCCATTCCATTCTATTCTATTCTATTCTATTCTATTCTATTCTATTCTATTCTATTCTTTCTGTTCTGTTCTTAATTCCCTTCCCTTCTTTCTATTCTATTCTATTCTATTCTATTCTATTCTATTCTATTCTATTCTATTCTATTCTATTCTATTCTATTCTATTCTATTCTATTCTACTCTACTCTACTCTACTCTACTCTACTCTACTCTACTCTACTCTACTCTACTCTACTCTACTCTACTGAACTCCAGGACCATTCAATCTTAGTGAGCACTTCTGGATGAGAGAGAAATGTTTGCCCCCTCAGACAAATTACAAAAACCCTTTCCTGAAACACCTCATGCCATGAATCAGTCCGAAGTCTGCAACAATACATAAAATATGTAACCGTTTAGGACCCTATTTGCTGTATTGCAATCGATAAACAACTTAATTGTCTATTTAAAAATATCTATCCACAATTGCTTAAAGAATAATTGAATGAACAGGAAGGCAACATCATTCATTTGTTGTTGTTTTTTGTACAAATCATTTGAATAGCTTTTATTCCTTTTCACATTGCAGGTTCGTTTAGAATGGCCGACGGATCTGGCTGTCAACCCCCTCGACAACTCGTTGTATGTGCTGGACAACAACATCGTCCTGCAAATCTCTCAGAACAGACGGGTTCGCATCATCGCAGGGCGCCCAATTCACTGCCAGGTTCCGGGCGTTGACCACGTGCTGGTCAGCAAAGTGGCCATCCATTCCACCCTTGAATCGGCCCGTGCTGTTGGCGTCTCTCACAGCGGCGTGCTGTACATCGCTGAGACGGATGAAAGGAAGATCAACCGCATCCAGCAGGTTACCACCAATGGAGAAATATCGGTCATTGCTGGGGCACCGACAGATTGTGACTGTAAGATTGACCCCAACTGTGATTGTTTCTCAGGCAAGTGGTGATGCATTCTACTGTTCTGACCCAGCCTTAGCAAGTAATGATAAGCCGCTTACTCGTGAGTAAAAACAAACCCCTTTTCAAACAGGGCAGGAACAGTCTTTTGTTCACGTGGATAAACAAAAATCAAACGTAATCAGTCCCAACAGACTTGGCCAAGAAATCTGAATTGCTTGCTGTATACTAGAAACAAATGGTTGTCTGAGACAACTGGCCACTCACACACCCCTACTATTTATTTCCCAGTCAAGGAGGAGCTGGCTTGCGTCCACATCTTCTTTTCCCTGAGAGCCGGCTTATTGATTTCCTTTCCTCTCCTCTCCTCTCTACGCATACGCGCATTTGGGATGCGCCCAGAGGCGGGTTCCTCTTACATGGCTACCGGTGCGCTGCGTGCAAATCATCACATGTTGTGCGCATGCATGCTTGCTACGTGCACGCGTCCCTTCGCGTGATTTTGCTTCCGTGCATGCGCAGGAAGCAAAAAACACCAAAATCTCATGAGGGGAAACACGCGTGCATGTGATTTTGGCTATTTCTTGCTTCCGCGCATGCACAGAAGCAAAAAATCACTGAAATATCATGCGCGTGAGCGTCCCCTTGCGAGATTTTGCTTCTGCGCATGCGCAGGAAACAAGAAAAGGCCCAAAACTTGGAAAAAAAGATGGCGCCTTGCAACGGACCGGCGAAGACGGCACTGGAGCCGTTGCATGCAAATTGCGCAATCAGCGGGTCCCTACCGGAACGGCGCACTGGAAGAAGGGGGGGCAATGTATTTAATGTAATGCCCTATTTAACAAAATGAAATTCAATATAGAGAAAAGTAAAGTCCTACACATAGGTAAAAAAAACTCAAAAGTATACATATAAACCAGAAGTGGGTTCCTGCCGGTACACTCTTACCTGTTGGTCGCCGCAGAACTGAAGAAGCCGGTGGCATTCGCGGCGCGGGGCTTCCCCTGCCCACTTTCCCCCGCCCGCCTGGACACCGCCATTTGCGTTCTTTTGCCCTCTGAGCAAGCAGAACGCTTTGCGTATGCGAAGTGAAAAGTATCTCCTTCTGTAGTCGGGGCAAGGCTGGGGGTTGCTTTAGTGCAGAGGTCTGAAAACTTGGCATCTTTAAGACTTGTGGAGTCTGGGTGGATCTGGCAGGAGGAGTGGGCTTCCTTGCCGGGCTTGAGGAGGGGAGGAGCGGAGCTGTTGCCTGAGGGTGGAGAGCCACCTTGAGAGCATCCTTCTTCGGGCAGGGGCGAAGAAGAAGAGCTGCCGCCATCCTCCTCCTGTGGCTCCTGCCCAGCGCTCTCTCTTCTCTCTCCCCTTCGCCTCCCCACACTTGTTTACCCGTCCCAAAGAGCTCCTTCCCTCAGTGGTTCATTTTCTTACCTTTAGGCGGCTACACCGACTTTGTCCTTAAAGGCTGTTACACGCCTTTTGATCTTTCTCGGGTGCGGAGAAAAGCGACCCTGTGAAGGGACTGAGCCTGCTCCTGAAGCTTATAGGTTTCTTTTCCACCCAGCCACTGGCTCAGGACACCCAAAACTCGGCTTCAGTGCTTGCGCAGAAGAAAAAAACCCGGAAAAAATCCCCCCCCCCCAAAAATCCAAAAAAATTCAAAAAAAGAGATGGCGGCGTCGACGGACTGGCACCGACAGAACCGGTTATGTGACGTCATCGTGATGTCACCAACGGCTTGCTGTCAGTTTGGGCGAATTGGTCCAAACCGGGAGGAACCAGTCCAGAAGTTTAATCTTCTGAGCTTTCGGCCCATCCTCAGGGAACTTCTCTCTCTTCTTCTTCTTCTACTGTCACATGCCAGTAGAGTAGAAGTTCTCTGAGGATGGGCTCCAGCACAAGTCCGAAAGCTCGGAAGATAAACCTCTGGTCCCAGTGACCACCCCAGATTGAATAAAGGAAATTGCTTAGAAGAATTTCACTGTGTCTGTCTTGATTTTCAAAGCCTGACAATGGAATACTTTTGCTTGAAAGACGGGCATTGGAGTTCCCCAGATGTATTCTAATCTCCTCCCTGAATGTTAAACTTGTTTTTTGATGCCAGTTTAAGCCTCACTTTGGAATGATGGAAGCATTCCATCCATGCTCAAGCAACCTATTTTGAAACTGGGATGCCTGAAAACAAAACAATGAGGTTTTCACAAAATCATGACTATATATTCAAGTACACAGCTTGGAGAATTGCAAGCTTTCATCCCTCTCTTGTGTCTCTTGTCTACTCTTTGAATGCAAATGTTGCTCCTGTGTTTCTCGGGTTGGAAAGGACAGTTGTATTACCAACATTAATGTGGACTTCATTTCCACTGAGTGCTGCTTTGCCTGGTAGGAGGGCAGAGTTCACATGCTTTAAAAACAAGAAGGTGTGCCGGGATGAATGACATTATCTTAATTGCAAAATTGGCTTATATTCTTTTTTTTTTTAGAAGTGAAATAATTAGTCACCTTGAGGATTGCTAGCATTCTGATTCTTCTGTGTCAATGCAATGATTCTGCTCTGTGTGAGAAGAAATAGGGCAACTGTGTTCCATTATCAATAGGTGGTATAATGACTCCTGCCTTGGACTAGAGGACCTCCAAAGGTCCCTTCTGGCTCTATGATTTTATAATGCAAGTGACAAGGGAGACCCAGTGCTATTAATGCAATTAACAATTCTGTGGAGCAGAGGTCTCCAAACTTGGCAACTTTAAGACGTGTGGACTTCAACTCCCAGAATTTCTTTTCCTCGCTATTATTTTTCTTTTGATGTTACATGGTGCTGTTCCAATCCATGGTCACAGCAATAACTTTATTTCTTATTCGGTTAGGCATTTTTGAAAAGTTTGTAGCTGGATACTCCCTCCTCCATTTTGTAAAAAGTCAAGTGTACACCAAGGCAACCATTGTGTATGGGTGCTTATAATTCATTGTCAAAATTTCTAATGTGTCCACCCCCCAAAAAAATTAATTTTATAAGAACATCACCTGTTGCTTTGAAATATGTGTGTGTCCCTTCTAGTCAGTTTTTGACTTCCGGAAACTGCTTGCACCAGTCCCTGCAGTTTTCTCGGCAATATTTTTAAAAAATTGGTTTGCCATTGCATCATTCTGGGGCTGAGAGAGAATGACTGGCCCCGAATAACCTAGCTAGCTCTGTGCCTCTGGCGGGACTGTATATAGCCTGGTACCTTAACCCAGAGGTCTTCAAACTTGGCAACTCTAAGACTTGTGGACTTCAACTCCCAGAATTCTCCAGCCAGAATTCTGGGAGTTGAAGTCCACACGTCTTAAAGTTGCCAAGTTTGGAGACCCCCTGCTGTGGAGGAACCACTGGTTGCGGGAGAGGAAGCCCTGATAGGGGAAGTTAAAAAATATTCCAGCTTTGAGTCCATTCAGGGGAGCAAAGTTTTGAGTTTTGTTATTATATAGATCATCAAACCCTTAGATCTGTACTTGCTGAAGGCAGGCAGTCTGATGAGATTCTTGTAAGCAGGTTTCTTGTAAACAAGAAGAAGAAAGAAAAAGAAACCTATATAGAAATAGAGGCTTCTCGAGGCCAGATGGGGTGGCAAATAAATTTAATAAACAATAATAAGAAATAATAATCTATTTGGCCCATTCTTGGAGTGTTCTGGCTGCTTGCGCCTGACAAATTCCGAGTAAATCTTAACATGATGGGTTGGGGAAGAATTAATCCCATTGGAATTCTCCATTTTTTGTAATTTTACAATGTTGTCTTTTATATATATATATATATATATATATATATATATATATATATATATATATATATATATATATATACACATATATATATATATATATATATGTGTGTGTGTGTGTGTGTGTGTGTGTGCGTGCGTGCGTGCGTGCGTGCGTGTGTGTGTGTGTGTGTGTGTATGTATGTATGTATGTATGTATGTATATGTGTTTTCTGAGGTTTTCGCGGGTGTTTGTATGTAGGTCTTTGGGTATTCGGGTTTTCTACCACGTGAAATTGGAAGTGTCTTGGCAACGTTTCGATGAAGTCTCATTCATCATCTTCAGGCTGGTGTCTTCTGCTTCCTGCTTCTAGGAGAACAGCAGCAATCTCACATTGCTCCTAGAAGCAGGAAGCAGAAGACACCAGCCTGAAGATGATGAATGAGACTTCATCGAAATGTCGCCAAGACACTTCCAATTTCACGCGGGAGAAAACCCGAATACCCAAAGACCTACATATATATATATATATATATATATATATATGTGTGTGTGTGTGTGTGTGTGTGTGTGTGTGTGTGTGTAACATTTTTGCTTTTTGTTTATATATATATACAATAATCTTAAATTATTCTGCTTCAAATGCTTAATTTTATTGATTAAATTGTACATCTCCCAGAGTGCCTCTCTGAGCGAGATGGGTGATTAAGAAGTGTGATAGATAAACAAACAAATATCAACTATGATACCTATCTAAACTTCCTTGTTCCTATTAATCTAAATCAGAAGTCTCGAATGAAATACAATCATTTTAGCACATCTGTGTTCTCGTCACTTACAGCATAAAAGGATTTTGACTCAACATGTCATTGCATTTCTGGATGACAGTGTAATGCTGTCAACGTAATGTTTTCTGCTGTGATTCTGCGTTTTTGTCAGCTTGGAATGTACAAGGTTCCAAAACAGCAGGGTTGTGCGTGCAACACTCAACATCCAAAGTTGGATGTCATAATAAATCACAGCACAATCATTTTGTTTGGCGCTAACCACGGGTCCTGATTCTACCCATTTCTGGGTTATTGTTCCATGGAGACCAAACTATTGTGGCATGTTTTAAGGATGGTTTGATGAATCCCTGGCTCACTATCATGTGGGAATGCAACCAAGGGCTAAATGGAGTTAGGAAAATATTTCCCAATACTAAAAATATTTAAAGAGTGAAACAGAGAGATGGAGAACTCTTTCCTTTGGAGCTGTTCAAGTGGGCTAGACAACTTAGAACAGGGGTCGGGAACCTATGGCTCGCGAGCCAGATGTGGCTCTTTTGATGATCGCATATGGCTCGCAGCAGGGGTGAAATCCTCCCGGTTCGCCCGGGCCAGTCCTTCGGTGTATAGCCGATGGAACTGGCGGCGGTTGCGGCGCGGAGCTTCTCCTGCCCGCTTTCCCGTCCCGGCTGAACACAATCACCGCTTTCCCGTCCCGGCTGACCACAATCATTTGGGTTATTTTTCCCTCTGTGCATGCGCGCGCATGCACAGAGGGAAAAATAACCCAAATGGTGGCGTTCAGCCGGGACGGGGGGAGCTAAAAAACGGCCATGGCCACATCCCCGCCGTTCTCCAGCCAAGCGGCTGAAGAAGCCCCGGAGCCCCGCCGCCAACCTGCGTCTCCTGCTGGGAAGGAGCCTCTGTCGCTGTCTCTCGCGGGGCTCCAGCCACCCTACTGAGTCCCTGACCGCGGCACCGGCAGGGTTAATGCATATGGGAGAGGAGAGAGAGCGCTACCGCCGCCACTGCTGCTTTCACCGCTCTGATATTTCTTTGGTGGGCGCGCGCGGGAGGGACCATGGAGCAGAGGCGCCCGGCAGCTTAAGGCAAGAGGCGGGTGGGAGACGCGGGCAGGAGCCTGTCGCCGCCGCCGCCACTTCTGGCATCCCCACGCCTCTCACCCCGCTCGCCGGGTGCCTCTGCTCAGCGGTCCCTCCTGCGCAGGCCCACCAAAGAAATATTGGAGCAGCGAAAGTAGCAGCGGCGGCGGTAGCGCGCTCTCTCCTTCCCTCCCATGCGCGTTAACCCTGCCGGTGCCGCGGTCGGGGACTCAGTCGGGTGGCTGGAACCCCGCGAGAGACAGCGACAGAGGCTCCTTCCCAGCAGGAGACGCAGGTTGGCGGCGGGGCTCCGGGGCTTCTTCAGCAACCCACCCACCTACCTCGCTTGGTGCAGTTCCCCGTACTTGACGTCTTGGAAGAGGGCTGGGCGAGGGAGAAAGGAGCCACGGTGGGGATTGGTTTGCAGAGAGAAAGAAAGAAAGAAAGAAAGAAAGAAAGAAAGAAAGAAAGAAAGAAAGAAAGAAAGAAAGAAAGAAAGAAAGAAAGAAAGAAGAAGAAGAAGAAGAAGAAGAAGAAGAAGAAAGAGAAGAAGAAGAAGAAGAAGAAGAAGAAGAAGAAGAAGAAGAAGAAGAAGAAAGAAAGAAAGAAAGAAAGAAAGAAAGAAAGAAAGAAAGAAAGAAAGAAAGAAAGAAAGAAAGAAAGAAAGAAAGAATCATTACCAATGCTATGATGGAAATCACCAACTCAAAGACAAATATCACTTTGGAGCAAGGAAGCTGCTACAGCAGCAACAAATTAAACAGCACAAAGACAGGGATTCTCTCAATATCCCATTGTCCCTATTGACATTTAGTTGAATTCACTTTTAAAATATATTATATGGCTCTCACTGAAATAAATTTCCAAATTTTTTGCTTTCATGGCTCTCTTAGTCAAAAAGGTTCCCGACCCCTGACTTAGAAGGTTGTATTCAAGGGTGACAACGGTTTTTTTTCAATTTGACTCCATAAAGTAGTATTTCTCAATCTTGGCAACTTTAACATCGCTTGCTGAGGAATTCTGGGAGTTGAAGTCCACACATCTTAAGGTTCCCATGGTTGAGAAACACTGCTATAAAGTATCAAACAGGATATCACTACTATTCAATTATATAGACCAGTGGTCCCCAAACTTGGCAACTTTAAGACTTGTGGACTTCAACTCCCAGAATTCTCCAGCCAGCTATGCAAACGTCATTATGACTGAGGAAAGAAAAAGGGAGGTGATCTTCAAACATCAATATTATTATTAAGTTAATATTAATAATATTAATATTATTATTATTAAGTCTTAAAGTTGCCAAGTTTGAAGACCTCTGATATAGACTGAGAATGTTCCCTGATGGCTATAAATCCTTGGAAGAAAATTAAGAGTATTTAACGCTTTTGTCAATCATAACAATATTGATGGTTGAAGATCATCTCACTTTTTCATCCTCAGTCATAATGACGTTTGCATTAATGTCCATGGAGCTTCTCCATCATCCAGGTCATGGTTGTCCCAAAGGCGCTTTTCCAAAAGGCAACTGGACTTCCTTGGTTTTTTTTTCTCCCTTGAAAATCTTTCGCTTCTCATCTAAGAAGCTTCTTCCGTTCAGAACGGAAGAAGCTTCTTGGATGAAAAGTGAAACGTTTTCAAGGGGGGGGGACCAAGAAAGTCTCGTTGCCTTTTGGAAAACACCTTTGGGATAGTTTGCATTAAATCAGAATAGAGCTGGGAAGGGACCTCAGAGGTCCTCTTGTCCAATCATTTGGACAAATTCATTTCAGACAAATGGTAGCCCAATCTTTTCTTTAAAACTTCCACAACTTCTGGAGGCAAGCTGTTCCACTGGTTAATTCGTCTCACTGTTAGGGAGTTTCTCCTTAATTTCAGGTTGCTTCTCTCCTTGATTAGTTTCCATCTATTGTTTCATGTCTTGCCTTCTGGTGTTTTGGAAAATTAGTTGACCCCCCTCTTCTTTGTGGCAACCCCTCAAATACTGAGGGAATAGGGTGAACTGCTCAGAAAATTAACATACGGTTTGGGAGAACCAGTGCAAACTGGCAGGATCCCACCACTGGAACCAAGGACGTTCTCACCAGGTGCTGGGAAAGTGTGGACGGAAACCAACTGGAGTTGAGACTGTGACCTGATTGGATCATGTGATGGACTTGTGACCTGGGGGCAAGGACTTTGGGTTTTAGTTTGAGTGGGGAAAACCTTGAGTCTTCCAGAGTCAGGTTTTCACCAGCTGTGTCAATATGGCATTCCTAATAAATTCATACTTTGAGGAAACTCCAGGCCTCAGAGTTTTGTTTGCATTGGGTTTTTTTTAGATTTAGATTTATTATTAGAGTTGGAAGGGACCTTGTAGGTCATCTAGTCCAACCCCCTGCCCAAACAGGAGTTCCTACACCATTTGAGACAGATGGCAGTCCAGTCTCTCCTTGAAGGTCGTAAGTGTTGGGGTTCTCACAACCTCTGCTGGCAAGTTGTTCCACTGGTTGATCGCTCTCATTGTCAGAAAGTTTCTCCTCACTTCCAGGTTGAATCTCTCCTTGGTCAGCTTCCATCCATTATTCCTTGTTTGGCTTTCTGGTGCCATAGAAAACAGCCTGACCCCCCTCCTCTCTGTGGCATCCCCTCAAGTATTGGAACATTGTTATCATGTCACCCCTGATCCTTCTCTTCGCCAGACTGTCCAAGCTCAGTTCCTGCAACGGCTCTTTGTATGTTTTATTTTCCAGACCCTTTATCATCCTGCTTGCTCTCTTCTGCACTTTGTCTAGAGTTTCAATGTCTTTTTTGTAGTGTGGTGACCAAAACTGGATGCAGTACTCTAGGTGTGGTTTGACCAAGGCTTTATAGAGTGGTACTAGTACCTCTCTGGTCCTTGATTGCATCCCTCTATTTATGCAGCTCAGGACTGCGTTTTTGGCTGCTGCTGCACACTGCTGGCTCATATTTGTTACTTGGAACCCTGACACCTTCTGTATTTTGACTGGCCATTGCAGACTTGCATGGTTGACACTGTTCTCTTCCTATTTTTCAGGGGATGGTGGATACGCTAAAGACGCCAAGCTAAAAGCTCCCTCCTCCCTAGCTGTGTCTCCTGACGGCACTTTGTATATCGCCGACCTCGGGAACATCCGCATTCGTGCTGTCAGCCAAAATAAGCCTCATCTCAATGATGCCAATATTTATGAGATAGCATCTCCAGCTGATCAGGAACTATATCAATTCACGAACAATGGGACTCACCTCCACACCCTCAATCTGATTACGAGAGACTTTCTGTATAACTTCACGTATAACGGGGAAGGTGAACTCGGCACCGTTACCAGCAACAATGGTCACTCGGTACATATTCGCAGGGACGCCAGTGGCTTACCGCTTTGGATGGTGATGCCTGGAGGGCAGGTGTACTGGTTGACCATCAGTAGCAACGGCATTCTCAAAAGAGTCTATGCTCAGGGCTACAATTTAGCCCTAATGACCTATCCGGGTACCACTGGACTTCTCGCCACCAAAAGTAACGAGTATGGATGGACAACAGTTTATGAGTAAGTGACCCTTAAGTGTTTTTACCAAACCTTGAAAAACCATTGCTTAGCTTAAAAAATTATTTTCCCCTCATTCCACCACCAAAAATCCATCTTGTCCATAATACAGGTAGTCCTTGACATACAACCCCAATTGAGCCCCAAATTTCTATTGCTAAGCGAGACAAGTGTTAAGTGAGTTCTGCCCTATTTTATGACCTTCCTTGTCATAGTTATTAAGTGAATCATTGCAGTTGTTAGGTTAGTAACACGGTTGTTAAGTGAATCAGGAGCCGAGGTGGTGCAGTGGTGAAAAGCAGCACTGCAATCTATTTCAGCGACTGCTAGTTCAGCAGTTCAGCTGTTCAAATCTCACCGGCTCAAGGTTGACTCAGCCTTCCATCCTTCTGAGGTCGGTAAAATGAGGACCCAGATTGTTGGGGGCAATATGCTGAACTCTGTAAACTGCTTAGAGAGGGCTGTAAAGCACAATGAAGCAATATATAAGTCTAAGTGCTATTGCTATTGCTATCATTGCAGTTGTTAGGTTAGTAACACGGTTGTTAAGTAAATCATTGCCGTTGTTAAGTTAGTAACACGGTTGTTAAGTGAATCATTGCAGTTAAGTTAGCAACACGATGGTTAAGTGAATCTGGTTTCCCCACTGACTTTGCTTATCAGAAGGTCCCTAAAGGGGATCACATGACCTCAGGACACAACACGGCAACGGTCATAAGTATGAACCGGTTGCCAAGCATCTGAATTTTGACCATGTGACCATGGGGATGTTGCAATGGTCGTAAGTGTGAAAAACATAAATGACTTTTTTCAGTGCCGTTGGAACTTTGAATGGTCACTAAACTAACTGATATAAGCCAAGGACCACCTGTACTTCCCAATTTGCAAAATGTGCGATATCATGTACCCATGTTTCCCCGAAAATAAGACCCTGTGTTATATATATTTTTTGAACCCTGAAATAAGCGCTTGGCCTTATTGCCATGCGCTCAAAAGCCCGATTGGGCTTATTATCAGGGGATGTCTTATTTGGGGGGAAACAGGGTATTGGTGTATTCATTCAGAAATCTTAAACACCTTGACTGAGTTTGCACATCAGGTTCAACCTTGTACAGGAATTCATCCATTCAAAAAGTTGATTTGATCTGGATGAGGGCATGCCTGCCACGCCTAATCAAAAACCTCTGTTTTATGTCAGGTATTTAATGCAATAGTTTACATGTTCATTGATTTATAAGATCTACTGTATATGGCCCCCATATCAGCTCTGTATCTGTAGCGTGGAATGCAGCTGTTATTTATTTATGTATGCATTTATTTATTTATAAGATTTATATAGATACCCATTTTATACAGTGTAATCCTGGACAGTTCACAGCAAATACAAATAATATAAGAGTCTAAAAAGACCCCTTTCTCTCAAAAAGTCTGTCAAAACCAATTTTGCTGACTGCTTACTACCATCGTATTCTTCTCATGGACGGAAGAGGTAGAATCAAGCTAAAATAGCAAAATCAATTAGAGGGATCAGTTTGGTTACAAAATGGCAGATTCATTGATGACTTGTGCTTTACTTTTTATTTATTTTAAAATCTTGCCCTCAAGATGCAAGATGATCAGGAATGATTGTTCAGGTTTTTTTGCTTTTTTGTTTTAAAAAGAGCTATATTAGCTAACAGAACATTGGAAATGATCAGACCAAAGCTATCCAGTGAGATCTGTTGCTAAGGCTAAATTTTAACTTAAGTACCAATGGAAGAGTATACTGTATATCTCTATCTCTCTCTATATATATGTGTGTGTGTGTGTGTGTGTGTGTGTGTGTGTGTGTGTGTGTGTGTGTGTGTGTGTGTGTGTGTGTGTGTGTGTGTGTGTTATTGCTAATATATTGGAGGGGGTCAGTTGTAATTTGAATGGTAATTAGTTATTAAGCAAGCACTACCTATAGTAGCAGACAGTTTGTTATTTTGCTATTCTCTCTTTTAAACTAAAAAAACCTCTTTAGTCTCTAAATTATAGCACTGGTTTTAGTCTCATTTAATTTCTTTGAATGTCACACCTCCTGTCATGCATGCTGCATTTCTTTTCCTCGCTATTATTTTTCTTTTGATGTTAACATCGTGCTGTTCAAATCCATGGTCGCAGTAATAACGTTATTTCTTATTAGATTGTTGGAACCATATGCTGGCTCCGTAAACTGCTTAGAGAGGGCTGTAAAGCACGGTGAAGCTGTATATAAGTGCTATTGCTATTTTCCAACAAGATTCTAACCTGTTGCCACCACTAGTTGGTTCTCTTGTTGTCAAGATGCTCAAGGGGTTCACATGGACCTACAAAAATGTCCTTGGAAACCAATGGTACGAAAAGTGTCCTGGAGAGTCCATGTGGTTCCCAGGTGAAACGGAACCAAAGCAGAGGTGGGTTCCTCCCGGTTCGCACCGGTTCTATAGAACTGGTAGCAAACCGCTGGTGACATCATGGAGCCAGTTCTGTAGGTGCCGGTCCGTGGACGCCGCCATCTTCTTTTTTTGGAATTTTTTTTTCAAATTTTTTGCTGATTTTTTCTTCTGCGCATGCGCAGAAGCTGAGTTTTTAGCACTCCGCGTGTGCCGCCATCTTGTTTTCAGCTTTGTGTGTGTGTGTGTGTGTGTGAATTTTCAGCACTGTACATGCGCCCGCGCAGCATGGCCACACGGCATGGGAGGAAGCGAACCGGCGTTGAGGTAAGCTAGAACCCACCCCTGGACCAAAGGTTTGTCCCTTCTAATGCATTCGGATGGAGGTGGGTTTTAAGAGGTGAAATAGGTGCCTTAAGCCTTGCAGCTGCCCAGTGCATCTATCACGCCAATTCAAACACTCCAAATCTTCTCCGAAAACAAACCCTATCCCTAACTATTCTTACAGTGCATTTCCAAATAAAGCCAGGGATGAAAAGTCCCTTAAAGCCAGACAATGTTGCACACTTTTCTCGAAAGCAAAGACAGTCATTTGTCAATGTGGTCAACTTCCCTTTGACGTGATTCCTCTGTTGAGATCATCCCTGAGGGTCAAGTGGGATGGAGAGCAGTCAGCCCAAAGAAAGATCTGAAAGCCTCTAAATACTCAACGGCATGACTCAAAGGGACTCATATCTTCATGGAGAAATGAGTGCAGAATTGGGAAGGGAATTGCACAATCGCCTGAATTACCTTCTGGCCTTGTTATCAAGGTATCAGCTGTTCCGATCAGCTCCTGGTAGACCAGTAAATGCTTGAATCCCCAGTGGGGGAAAAGCAGCTTTGGCAGCTTGGCTTTAAACCAATGGAATGGGGGGGGAGGACCCTGAACAGCTGGAAATGGACAGCTGGATTTCCCATTAGGAGGCACGGAAGAGCTGTCATCACTTCTTATCGGTGCTGTGAAGCCTTGGCTAGAAGACATAAACCATGCCAGCAGCACACCCTAGACGTCTAAGAGCTGATAGGTCTGCAACGCTGCCATTCGTAAACCTGGACAGTCCTGCATCTGGGGCATTGTCTAAAACCCTTAATATGTTTCTCCCAGCATTTTGAAACCCGAACCATTCCAGATAGAAAACGTTCAACAGTTCAGGGAGAAGAATGTCTTTTATTAGCTCCAATAGCTCAGTTTTCTTTTAAATTCCCTTTTTCTTAGTGCAGAGTGACCTCTTGTGGGCATCTCTTAGGTTACATCAAACTCCAAGATTTACTCCGCCGTCGCTTCGCAGCTGTCCATAAATTCACCATCCTTATTTATTTTATTTATTCATTATTTTTATTTGTCAAGCGTATATGATAACAAGCAAAGTATAAACAAAGTATAAACATGATTTTGTATATGTATGTATGTGTGTGTGTGTATGTGTATATATATGTGTGTGTGTGTGTGTGTGTGTGTGTGGTAACATTTTTTGCTGAAATGAAAATAAAGGGAGACTATACACATACACACACACACACACACACAAAGCAAAATAGCTCGAAATGATCTATAATAGTCTCCCTTTATTTTCATTTATCAGCAAAAAATGTTACCACACACACACACACACACACACACACATATCTATATATATATATATATATATCCTACACATACAGAATAGTGTGTCGGCTAGATAAAAAAACAGCCTGGATGGTCCCAGTGAGGGGCTGAAAGGCAAAAAGGAAGCTGTGATGCTTTCTCTCCCATATTTGGGTACACCAGGATAACACGACAGAAAAACATATACAACCCTTCCTGGTGAAACAGCTGATTGGGAACAGAGCCTATGGCCTAGTGGTTAAGTTGCTGCCCTGCAAGGCAGCCGGCCCGGGTTCAAATCCCAGTAAGGGGTATGGCTATCTGACGAGAGCAAAATAAGCTCGAAATAGATCTATAATAGTCTCCCTTTATTTTCATTTATCAGCAAAAAATCCTACATATATATATATATATATATATATATATATATATATATATATATATATATATATATATATATATATATATATATATATATATATATATATATATATATATATATATGTCTTTGGTTATTCGGGTTTTCTCCCGCGTGAAATTGGAAGTATCTTTGCAACGTTTCGACGAAGTCCCATTCGTCATCATCAGGCTGGAGTCTTCAGCTTGCTGCTTCTAGGAGCAATGTGAGATTGCAGCTGTTTCTTCCTTTTAACTGCCACTGGGGGTTTGAACTGATAGGGTGGGAGCTTGGCTGTGTTCTGATTGGGTGGAGGTGTGTTCTGATTTGTTGGGGGCTTGGCTGTGCTCTGATTGGATGGGGGGTTGGCTGTGCTATGATTGGCTGGGGTGTCAGTTTGCTTCATGTATGGAATGGAGGGGTTTAGAGTGGCTAAAGATGCAGCTATGGTCTGGCTTCTGGTTTGTGGCCGTGCCTCATTGGTGTGGGTTTGGGTTTGCTTTTTGCATGGGTGTGTGGTGGTGACATCCTGTGTGGTTTTCGTGAGTGTGGGTCTAGTGTCATTCTTAGTGTTAGGGACTCGTTTGTCAACAAGTGCGGGTTTCCAAATGGCTGGTAGGCGGGAGGTATCATCTCGTTTATTCATGCTTTGTGGGCGTTTCTCTATCTCAATGGCTTCTCTGATTATTCTGTTGTTAAAATGTTCAGTTTTGGCGATAGTTCTGGTCTTTTTAAAGTTAATTTCATGTCCTGTGGCTTTAAGATGTTGGACCAAGGAAGAAGTTGGTTCCTCTTTTTTGACTGAGTTCTTGTGTTCTTCAATGCGTGCACTTATTCTTCTGTTGGTTTGTCCAATGTATGTGGTGGGGCAGGCGGTGCATGGGATGTATGTATATATATATAGTGCAAGCATGATTATGAGTACAAGAAGTATGAATTTATGGGTGCATTTGGACAGGAACGGTAGGCACGATTGTACGCTTATGCACACCCCTTACAGACCTCTTAGGAATGGGGTGAAGTCGATGGTAGATAATCTAAGGTTAAAGTTTTGGGGGTTTGGGGAAGAAACAATTGAGTCAGGTAATGTATTCCAGGTATTGACCACTCTGTTGTTGAAATCGAATTTTTTGCAATTCTTGAAAATTCTTGAAAAGTAATTCTTCTCCCCAGTGAGTCAAGCAAGGTGGCTTAGAAAACAAAGCATCAGAAGAGCCAATAAAATCGTGAAAATTGCAACAAGGGTGCGTTAAATCTACCTAAAATGAATTGGCCCACAATGAGAAAAGACTCTTTAAAAAAAAAAGGCCACCTTAAAGTACCGTTCTCTATACTTTTAATCGGCCCCTTGAACTCCGTGACCTTATTTATGAATAGAGATGCCAGGGATGAAAAATGTCTTGAGCGAAACAGTGTGGCACACATGAGTCCTACGGGATTGGGCGGCCTATAAGAACTTTTAATTAAATTAAATTAAATTTCTCGAAAACAAAGAGAGTCACTAAGTGAACTGTTGTAAGTCGAGGACTACCTGTGTTGCAAAGCAAAGCTCTTATGGCAGGGGTCCCCAAACTTGGCAACTTGAAGTCTTGTGGACTTCAACTCCCAGAATTCTCCAGCCAGCTATGCTGGCTGGTGAATTCTGGGAGTTGAAGTCCACAAGTCTTCAAGTTGCCAAGTTTGAAGACCTCTGCTCTATGGCTTCTAACATCATCATGATTACATGTGGTCCTATGAGTCCACCTAGTACTGCATGCTTGTAAAAAAAATTATGGCAAAAGCTTCCTTTTTGGAAAGAGGCCTCTCTGGCCTTAAAGAAATGTAAAATTAAGCTGTGATGCTAGGCTAGGGAGCACACTGGGGCTAAAAAAAAACCTTGCTTTCCAAAAGTATTTGTTTTACAGTTGGCTGCACCAGCTGTGAAAAGCCTCCACAGGACAACTTTTGTCCTGGGAATGCAGAGTGACTTTTTAATCACCGTAAAGATTAGCCATTCTAAGCAGGAGGCACATTTTGACCCAGCTCTTCAGCCAAAACAGGATCCCGAAACGGCTTGTAATGTCTTTTGGAAAGCCAAAGGCTTTATGATTGCAGGCAGCTGAAAACAGCAGGTAAGTGTAAATGCTATGAGTTTACTCTGGGCTAGCCAGTCTGATAGCTAGAGAAAGAATGGGTTGCTTTTCAGCGAAGAAACCAAATACAGATTCATACCAGAATCTCTCTCTCTCTCTCTCTCTCTCTCTCTCTCTCTCTCTCTCTCTCTCTCTCTCTCTCTCTCTCTCTCTCTCTCTCTCTCTCTCTCTCTCTCTCTCTCTCTCTCTCTCTCTCTCCTTCTCCTTCTCCTTCTCCTTCTCCTTCTCCTATTGATGAATATAATAAAATGTTGATTTGATATGGGTGCATCTACCTCCTTCTATTCCTCTTCCCTCCCTCCCTCCCTCCCTTCTTTCTTCCTTCTTCCTTTTTTCCTTCCTTCCTTCCTTCCTTCCTTCCTTCTTTCTTTCTTTCTTTCTTTCTCTTTCTTTCTTTCTTTTTCTTTCTTTCTTTCTTTCCTGCCAGCCAGCCAGCCAGCCAGCCAGCGTCTTCCTTTTTCAGTGCACTGCATTGTATATTCCATTTATCTGTGCTCTTTTTATTTTCCTAGGTATGATTCCGATGGTCATTTAACCAATGCAACTTTCCCCACTGGGGAAGTCAGCAGTTTCCATAGCGATGTTGAAAAACTGATGAGAATAGAAATTGATGCTTCAAATAGGGAAAATGTGATTACAGCAACTAACTTTTCAGCTACCTCAACTATTTATACTTTAAAACAAGGTAGGCAAAATGCATCCTCGATGTTGTTGTTTTTTTCCGTGTTTGATCTCATAGTTTTAACGTTCCTCTGAATATATTTTTCAAAGCCCTGCACCAAAGCGAGGTAGCTCATTATATTGGCTCCTACAGGTTACTCAAAATATCTGATCAAGCAAGTTCAGAATAATAAGATGACAACTATAAGAAACCTTGAGATCAGAAGCATTTTTTTCCCTTTAAAAACCAGCATAATCCGGTCAAACTTATTCTCTCCAGTGGGAGAGACTGAACCAAGTTGTGTATCACTAAAACTGGCCTCTTTGGAAACTAACTGGGATGACACCACTTTTAAAACAAGAGACATAGAATGTTACAGACCATCAGCCTATTGCTTGTCCCAGATAAACCGAACAAGAGAAAGAATAATAAATTTATGAACAGCAATAGAATCTAGAAGTAGGTTGTAGGGTAGCTCTAATATAATATCATTAAACTCCCTTTTTACGACCCTATAATCCCTTAATTTGGGGTAGAGTCGGGGCAACTGGATAGAGCTGAGCATTTACTGGCCAGATGCCCTTCCTGATGCCACGCGGAGTTCGCAGCAGATATTTTTTTCTTTGCGCCTTGTCGCTACCTAGGATTGAACGCTCAACCTTCCAAGTAGGAGGTGAGAGTCTTCTCCACTAGGCCACCACACCGCTCAGCTCTAACATAATATCATTGAATGCCACAAACTAACCTGATACCAAAACCACAGACTACATTTTAACTTTGCTCAAGCCACGGGATAGTTCAGTAAACCATGTTTAAACCATGCTTGGCTTAGCATTTGAACCACCACACCGATTCTGACTACTTTGGCGTTTGCTGATTCCTTCGCATTTTCTCTTATGAATTATAGCTTTACCGACACCACACCCCACACAGCTGCCAAGATCCAATAAAAGC
Organism: Diadophis punctatus similis; assembly: GCA_023053685.1. NCBI lineage: Eukaryota > Metazoa > Chordata > Lepidosauria > Squamata > Dipsadidae > Diadophis > Diadophis punctatus. The sequence continues at coordinate 10,343,242 of JALIGW010000014.1, read as the reverse complement.
GAGGATCCCATAAACTTCGGTGGACTGTCCTTTAATGATAAACTACGGACTTTCCAAGCTTGCCTGCCTTGCTTGTTTTATCCATTTGCTTATATATTATTTATTGATGGGATTTGTCGACTGCCATAGGACTCTTGGTGGCTACATAATTTACATGTAAAACCCCGATGCAAGTCACTATAATAATTAATTAGAACAGTCGTGTAATTAAATCTCTGTTTAAATGAAGGCTAAAAGTAGTAAGTTAAATGTCTTGAATATAGCAATATTGGTTATAATTAATCCCCAAAGGCTTTCTGGAACAGCCATGTTTCAGCATCCTAGCCTTAAGGGAGCAATTATTCTAAATAAGTAAGAGCTGCTTCAGAAAATACCCACCACTGGGGTTCCATACTTTCTGATTCTTAACTAGCTGGTACTATCTAGTTCTTTGAGTAGGATAAAGAGAAACTACTGTAGAAAAGCATCTCCTAAGTTACCGTATTTTTCAGAGTATAAGACGCACCTTTTCCCCCCTAAAAGAGGCTGAAAATTTGGGTGTGTCTTATACTCTGAATGTAGCTTTTTTGAAGCTTTTTTTTCTAGCCCTAACGAGGTGCTAACGATCTTCCCAGCTTGCAAGATTTTTTCATTCCTACTCCCTCCGAAGAAGTGTTTTTCCAGCCCTAAGTCTTTGCAGGCTTGTTTTCATTGCTATTCCCTCCAAAAAAGGTTTTTTCAGCCTTAACCAGGGGATAAAATAATGTGCTGATGCTGACCAGGCTAAGGACACTAACCAGATGAATACCTGGTAGGTTGATTTTTTTTTCCCTATTTTCCTCCCCCAAAGCAAAGGTTATACTAAAACCTATACTCTGGTGCATCTTATACTCCGAAAAATACGGTATCCAACCATGACTCTTTTGAAACTAGTGTCCAATATTTTAAATTTCCCTCAGAAACCTACCATGTTTCCCCAAAAATAAGACCCAGTCTTACATTTTTTTGCTACCAAAAAAAGGCACCAGGTCTTATTTTGGGGGAATGTCTTCCACTGACTTACCTCGTGGCGGCAGCGCCAACAGCCCTGCCCAACAGGAGCCCACTGCCGGCCCACTTCTTCTGTGGCCGCTTGCCTCCACTCATGCGTGTTGCCCCTGGCCTCCGTTTTGCCATCAGAGGCCTTCAGGAAAGGCCTCTGCAGCCGAGAAATGAGCTCCAGATCAATCCGGCAAGGCGAGGCAGGTGTTGGGGCATGTGAGGCCTGGATGCAACTGTCTGAAGGTAACCAGCTCCACCACCACCCATCCCCACCCTCACTTGATTTTTACCCATGCGCCTCGCCTTATCCTGTGCAACCAGGTGCAATGGAGTGGGCGGGGTGTTAACTAGGGCTTATTTTGGGGGTAGGGATTATATTGGGTGCACATGTAAAATCAAACTAGGGCTTATTTTTGGGACAGGTCTTATTTTGGGGAAAACATAGTACATATAACCAGTACACCTCTTGCAGCAGAGTGTACCATGGCAGTATCTTGACTGGCCATTAAATAATATGCCTCCAGATGCATTTCTGGGCCACCTGAAATAGTCTTCAAGCACAGATCCATATACAGCAAGTTAGAATAGTTTGTGCTAGAGATGATAGTAAGGGAGGTGACCTTGATGGAAACATGCAATAACTCTTACCAAAATGAGGAGGAGGAATAGCTCCATCAGACTTACAAGATTCTGCTATTGAATTCTGTCTCAATCAAAGTATTGTTAGCTTTCCTACAGAGTTCATTTTCTGATCTAGTCTGCCTAGTGGGGTTGACAGGATAACAAGGACATGGGCGCCCACCTTATAACACATCTGATTTCAAAGAGAGTTGCAGACTCTAAAGCAGTGGTTCCCAACCTGTGGTACGTGTACCACTAGTGGTACGCGAGGGCCTTCCAGGTGGTACGCAAACACTTTCGGGGTCATGAACGATTTTTAGTTAGTTATTTTTTACTTCACAAAAATGTTTACTGCCTAACACAAGATAATCTGGCAACGATTTGCAACTGTTGCCACACGCCACCCACCTGGTCCCAGCGGCCCGAGAATCCAGTTGCTGGATGCGTGGGGCCAAAAAAGGAACAGTACAATTATGGAAATAAAGTGATATCTGATCGAATTTAGTTTCTCTGGAACCAGGTGGTACGCGGCGACTGTACGGGACCTCCAAGTGGTACTCGATCACAAAAAGGTTGGGAACCACTGCTCTAAAGCCTTCCCTGCCCATGATCTCCATCCTCTCTCTGAGCAGGAACTGCTTCCAGGAGGACCCCTAGATTGTGAGTCTGCTTTTTTCTGGGGAAAGCGGACCCCAACCTCATCAAGAATCAAAGATGATGCAGCCCTGGAATCAGACACCCTCCACGGCAACCCCCTGTCCGTCATATTTAGTTAAGTCTGAACCTGTTTTTCCTCTGACAGCCTCCAGATAGGCGTTAGGACTTTTGTCAAATCGCCCAATGTGCCCAGAATGCCTGTTTCAGAAAGAATACATTGGTTTATCCCACCCACTCATCCAAGGCATTGGATCCAGGAGTGGTTAGACCTGCTGTATGACTGTTTTCCCCCAACACTTCTCTTTGCAGGCTGCTTTGTAGATTGCAATTTTTGTCTTTTATTCTATTACCTGCCTGCATTTTTAGTTATTTTTTTAAGTGGTGCAGTGGCCTAGAGATGGAGCTCTCGCCTCACAATCAGGAAGCTGTGAGTTCAATCCTAGGTAAAGGTACCGTATTTTTCGGAGTATAAGACGCACCGGAGTATAAGACGCACCTTAGTTTTGGGGGAAGAAAATAGGGGGAAAAAATCTGCCTACCAGGTATTCATCTGGCTAGCGTCCTTAGTCTGGTCAGCTTCAGCACATTATTTTATCCCCTGGTTAGGACTTAAAAAAACCTTCTTCGGAGAGAGTAACAATGAAAGAGTGTGCAAGCCAGTAAGAGCTGGGAAGATCGTTAGCACCTGGTTAGGGCTGGAAAAAACCTTCTTTGGAGCAAGTAGAGCAATGAAAAAAAACCCTGCAAAGACTTGGGGCTGGAAAAACATTCTTTGGAGAGAGTAACAATGAAAAAGCCTGCAAGGTAAGAGCTGGGAAGATCTGTTAGCACCTAGTTAGGGCTGGAAAAAAAGCTACATTCAAAGTATAAGACGCACCCAAATTTTCAGCCACTTTTAGGGAGGAAAAAGGTGCGTCTTATACTCCGAAAAATACAGTAAAGGTTCCCCCACACATGTCGTTTCCAGCTCTAGGGGGCGGTGCTCATCTCCGTTACAAAGCCGAAGAGCCAGCGCTGTCCGAAGACATCTCCGTGGTCATGTGACCGGCATGACTAAATGCCAAAGGCACACGGAACACTATTACCTTCCCACCAAAGTGGTCCCTATTTTTCTACTTGCATTTTTTACGTGTTTTCGAACTGCTAGGTTGGCAGAAGCTGGGACAAGTAACGGGAGCTCACTCCGTTACGCGGCGCTAGGGATTCGAACCGCTGAACTGTCGACCTTTCTGATCGACAAGCTCAGCATCTTAACCACTGAGCCACCGCATCCCTTTGGAGGTGGAGCTCTCGCCTCACAATCAGGAGGCTGTGAGTTCAATCCTAGGTAGAGGCAGATATTTCTCTCTCTGGGCACACTGAGAAATACATAAGCTGAATAAAACTCCGCACTGATGACAGGAAGGGCATCCGGCCAGTAAACACTCAGCTCCATTCAGTTGCCCAGACTCCACCCCGCAAGGGATTATGGGGTCGTTAAAAGAGGATGATGATTTGGGGGGGGGGTTGGATGTTTGTCATCATGAGTCACATGCCAAGTGAAATATCTATATTTGTTGTTGTGTGGAAAATAAGAAGAGGTATTATGTATGTTCACCACCTTGAGTTCTTATAAAGTAATAAAGGTGGGATAAAACTCAAATAAATAAACAAAATAAATTTGATTGGGTATCATCTGGGTATTGATAATGCCTCATTCCAAACGGACAGATAATCTCTCCCAAGTTGTATAGATCTGAATAGGATACGGCAAGGATTGAAACCAGAGTAATTCCATACCAAAGATTTTGGAGCAATATTTGTGTGTCTGTTTGTGTGTTTTAATGATGAATCTTAATAATTTGTGGAAACTTGCAAAACTGACAAATTGGACTTACTGTTATCCATATTTCTTTACAATATCACTGCAAGATACTCTTCAGCTATTATAGTGTTATAATAGTTGCATTTATTTATTTAAGAAAACGGTAACATAGCTTTTATTTCAGCTGCGCATAAAAGCCAGAGATTTGGAGGAAGGGGGGTGTTTCATCCTCAAAGAGGGAGAGAAAGTATTATTTTATTGCAACCCAATGCATTTCAAATACAAATATTTCCCTGGGGCTTAGAATATAGAGAGAAAGACAATAAACAGAAAGACAAAACAAAAGTTAGAAGCTTTTTTATTTGGGGGGGGGGTTGCAGTAATTATTCCACACTCCAGCTCATCGCTGTCATGCTAGTCAATTTTAGTTACAAAATAAAATTAAGAACAAATTCAGTGTCCATATGCTAATAAACTCAATTGTCACAGGGTAAAAAGTACCGTATTTTTCGGAGTATAAGACGCACCTTTCTACCCCAAAAAAGAGGGTGAAAACTTGGGTGCGTCTTATACACCGAATGTAGCCGCAGCCACCCCCACCCTTTGGCCTCTGTCTTCCAGCAATTTACCTGTTTGCAGCAAACAGGGAAGAGCCTGTTAAGATAAGCAAGTCCTTAGCAGCTTCCCGAACCCCAGCTGATTTGCCACGTGCTAAAATGAAACTGAAACTGCAAAGAGGCAAATAGCTGGGAGAGACATGCAGATTTTTATTTTCTGCTGAACTGGAAGCAAGGGGGTAAGTGAATAACTATAAATGTCTGTAGAATGTTCAGATTATTAGACTTATTTTTTAAAGACTGTTTTATTATTGTTCTAGAGCCAGGGGTCTCCAATCTTGGCAATTTTAAGACTTGTGGACTTCAACTCCCAGAATTCCACAGCCAGCTTTGTTAGCTTTGCTGGCTGTGGAATTCTGGGAGTTGAAGTCCACAAGTCTTAAAGTTGCCAAGGTTGGAGACCCCTGTAATCTAGACAACTTAACAAAATAAATAAGCTTTTTAAAATAAATGCTTGCTCTGAAGAGGCCCAGTGCTATTGTATCTTCTTTTAAATAATAGGGAATAATGTATACTTCCAGAAATTTTAATTAATTTTAACAGCTCTGTACAAGTATAGTCTGAAATGTAACAGTGTCCTGTTTAGTATTAGAGTTAAATCCTAACTTACCTTGGAGTAGATCTGTTTAAATAATTGGGAGGGGTTAGTGTGACTACATTTAAGAAAACTTTCTGGCATAATGTACATTTCTCCAATTCTTTGCTATTTCTATGGGTCAGGCACACATGCACAGAAATACACAGCAAACAGTGTATATCATCTGTGCTGTTTGTTGTTTGCTGTTTGGCAAATTGCTTGGAGTCAGAGACCTTTTTTCCTTGTTTTCCTCCCCAAAACTAAGGTGCGTCTTATACTCCGGTGCATCTTATACTCCGAAAAATACAGTATGTTGAATAAAATCTTAGCAAATGCCTAATTATAGCCAAGCAACTCAGTATAGATTTTTTGGGTTTTTTTTTTAAACTTGTTTACCAAACATGGATAACTATGCTTTGTTTTTCCAAAAGTTCTCAAATGGATTTTCTCCATACAAGAGTCAGAGTTTTAAATCCTGTGCAAGCATCAAGCCTTCGGGTGCTGCTTTTAATGAGCCAGATTGTGAATTTTAAAAAAAGCAATATTTGAAGCAAGGATGCAGAATTCTTTTTTTTTTTCCTGCACTTCACGGTGCAATTGCTCCAGAGTTACAGTTCCCCAACCTGGACTAAATATATATATATTTGCACTTTAGCAGCAATTCTAGAGTACAGATTATTATTTTTTTACAACTGGGGATGACAATTCATTTCCTCTTTAAGACCATAAGTTTCTTTTTCAACTTCCCACTCTAAGCAAAATTATTTAATGGGTATTCCTTGTTTGCAACAAAAAAAAGCAGATGTTTGCAAAAAAAACTAATTTTGTCTCTATGTTTTTAAGACATTCAGTACTCATTACAATAAAGAGCACTGCTATATTATGGTTCCATTGTGGCTCCTTTGTGTGGATATGTAGAGTGGAATCTGGGTGTGTGTGGGATCAAAATCTGCAATATAGTAAACCAAGCCCTGCCCCTTATATATATGTGTCAATGTGACACCCTAATAAAACAGATTGCAATCCTGCACTCACTATTCTGTAATCAAGTAATCAAACCATATTCGGTAATCAAACTATATTTTCAATTAGCCCTGGGAATTCTTCCCTTTTCAGTGCTATTAGTACCATATCTTCCTTCAGTATTACTGTGGGAAATTCTTTTCTTTGGTATAGAGCAGGGGTGTCAAACTCAAGGCCCAGGGGCCGCATCCGGCCCACGGGGTACTTAGATCTGGCCCACGGGGCCGCCCTGGAAACAGCGAAGGACCGGCCCATGGTGCTTCTGCCAGCGGAAATGGGCTCCCGAGCTCCGTTTTTGGCTGCCAAGGCCTCCTGCAACTCTCTGCCAGTGAAAACGGAGCTTGGGAGGGCCATGCATGGCAGGGCCACACGCTGACAGAGCGCTCGGGCCACCACAGGTGCCCCGGACAGGAGTGATGTCGAGCTGGCCACACCCACCCTGGCCACACCCACCCCGGCCCCCGAGTTCAAACACAACCCTGATGAGGCCCTCAATGAAATCGAGTTTGACACCCCTGGTATAGAGAATAATGCTAATAAGCTATATTGGGGTTTGAATGCAGTATCATTGCAACCCCCCCAGATTTTTCCAGTTGTGGAACCACTGCAAATGCCATTCCAAGACTGGATAAATAAAGTTTTCGCACACACAACTATTAACTCATCAAGATGAAAAGCTGAGCTCTTTCTCCTCTGTTTTGTGTGATGACAGACAATATTCAGAATATTTACCGGGTCAGTCCAGACGGATCCCTCCGCGTCACCTTTGCTAGCGGAATGGAGCTGACGCTGAATGCTGAGACACACATCCTGGCTGGTGTAGTCAACCCCACCTTAGGAAAATGTAATATCTCCTTACCTGGGGAGCACAACTCCAACCTTATCGAGTGGAGGCAGAGGAAGGAACAAACAAAAGGCAATATTTCCAGTTTTGAAAGAAGGTTACGGGTAAGTTTTCCCACTGAAGAGACCTTATTTCTGGCTAACCCTGCAAATCTTCCAGCGCGGTTCTGTTTGCATTGTCAATTTCGGCTTTGTGTCTCTTTCAAAGTGAGAGCCAGTTTGATGGTATTGGTTAAGGCAGGGATTCCCAAACTTGGCAACTTTAAGACTTGTGGACTTCAACTCCCAGAATTCTGGCTGGAAAATTCTGGGAGTTGAAGTCCACAAGTCTTAAAGTTGCCAAGTTTGAAGACCTCTGGGTTAAGGTACCAGGCTAAATACAGTCCCGCCAGAGGCACAGAGCTAGCTAGGTTATTTGGGGCCAGTCATTCTCTCTCAGCCCCAGAATGATGCAATGGCAAACCAATTTTTTAAAAATATTGCCGAGAAAACTGCAGGGACTGGTGCAAGCAGTTTCCAGAAGTCAAAAATTGACTTGAAGGGACACACACATATTTCAAAGCAACAGGTGACGTTCTTATAAAACTAATTTTTTGGGAGGGGTGGGGGTGGACACATTAGAAATTTTGACAATGAATTATAAGCACTCGTACACAATGGTTGCCTTGGTGAATACTTGACTTTTTACAAAATGGAGGAGGGAGTATCCAGCTACAAACTTTTCAAAAATGCCTAACCGAATAAGAAATAAAGTTATTGCTGTGACCATGGATTGGAACAGCACCATGTAACATCAAAAGAAAAATAATAGCGAGGAAAAGAAATGCAGCATGCATAACAGGAGGTGTGACATTTAAAAAAATTAAATTAAAACCTGTGCTATAATTTAGAACTTAAGATATTTTTTTAGTTTAAAAGAGAGCATAGCACAATAAAAAAAACTGTCTGCTAATACAGGTAGTCCTTGCTTAATAACTGATCGCTATTCAAATTACAACTGACCCCCTCCAATTTATTAGCAATAGCACATAGAGTTATACACCGCTTCACAGTGCTTTACAGCCTTCTCTAAGCGGTTTACACAGTCACCATCTTGTCCCCAACAATTTGGGTCCTCATTTTACCGACCTCGGAAGGATGGAAGGCTGAGTCAACCTTCAGCCGGTCAAGATCGAACTCCTGACAGTGGGCAGAATTAGCCTGCAATCCCACATTCTAATCACTGCGCCACCATGGCTGTTATGACTTACGACTCCTTGTAGTTACCACTGCTGTACACACACAAACACACACACACACACACACACACACACACACACACACACACACACACACACACACACACACACACACACAGTCACTCCGTCATATTTCATACACTTGGCAACCATCTTGCCTTTACGGCTGTTTGTAGAGATCTGCGGTAATTCTACTGCGATTTGTGATGGTTTTTGCCGATGGTGACCTACTGTGGGTGTTACAGATTCTTTTCATTATGAGCTATTTTAAGGCAGCCAGATAGGCTAGGTTGGACTCCGAAGATGAGAGGCGTGCTGCTGTGTTTCACATCGCTCAAGGCTTTAATTACAAGCCTTTTAGTCTCCATATTGCCAACGGTGTTTCCAATCTCCGTGTTTTACTTGAAAACAAGTAAACAGCAGAGCAAGGCGAACCAAGCTATTTACGATAAGCACAGCTAGAAGGCTGCCTGAAGTTCAACTTTCACCACCAGGCTTCCTGAAGAGACCCAACCCCCTGTAATGAAGAAAAAGGTGGATCTTCCTATGTTTGAACTTAGTTATGTGGATTTGGCTACGTCGTCTGTGCCGCAAAAGGTCAAACACTAGATTTAGGCAGGAAATACATAGATAAAGCTCTGACATTCTCATGCTGTCCACTGGTTCAGGGGCGGGTTCCTCTTACCTGCCTACCGGTGCGCTGCGCACGCATCATCTTGTTTCACGCGCACACTCAATACGTGTGCGCATCTCCTCACGAGATTTTGCTTCCGCGCATGCACAGGAAGCAAAAACCCAAAAATTCCAGAAAAAAGATGATGCCGCGCGCCGGACTGGCAAAGACGGTATCAGAGCCATCGGGTGCAAATTGCGCAATCGACAGGTCCCTACCGGAATGGCACACTGGACCGCACCGGTAGGAACCCACCACTGCACTGGTAGACTTTTTGCATTACAGAAACATTGCCCTGCCCTTTTCCATTTGATTTGTTGAAAGCACGGAGCGAGGAGTACATGGAAAAGGCATGCTCTTTCCTTGCAGATCTCCAAGAATGTACTTCCCTCCCATTTATCTTTGTTTGTTTGTTTATTCATTTATTTTTATGTTGCTCATCTACCCTATGGATGGTGGTGTGGTGGCTCAGTGGTTATAGGCTTGTCAGGTGGAAAACCAGCAGCCCGGGTTCGAGACCCGAGCACCACACGATGGGGTAAGCTGCCATCCTCACCTCAGCTATTGCCAACCTAGAGTTCGAAAGCATGACAATCATTATCTTCGTTTTAACGACCCCATAATCCCTTGTGAGGTGGAGTCTGGGCAACTGAATGGAGCTGGCAGAGTGTTTATTGGCCGGATGCCCTTCCTGACGCCAATGCAGAGATTTGTTCTGCAGATATATTCTCATTGTGCCCAGAGAGAGAAATATCTGCCTCTACCAAGGATCAAACTCACAGCCTCCTGATCGTGAGGCGAGAGCTCCACCTCTAGGCCACCGCACGACTCATTCAAAGGCATGATAATGAGAGTAGGTAAACAAGTACCACTTTGGTGGGAAGGTAACAGTGCTCCGTGATGTCACGCTGGCCACATGACTGTGCAAATTCTCTGGCTAGCGCTGACTCAGTGGCCTTGAAACGGAGATGAACACTGCCCCCTATAGTTGGCGACAAATAGTGGAGTAGTAAAATCTGTAGAGACTCCTTTACCTTTACTTTTATAGTACTTCACCTTTATAAGGTGTCTCTGGGCAGCTTAAAGGTTATAAAATGAATCATAAAATTAAACTATAATAAAATGTTAAAACTGCACAGATTAAAATTTTAAAAGCTCTACAGAAACCAAAACTAAGAAAGGGATGGCACCAGTGATGAAATCTACTTACCTTCCCTACTGGTTCGAAAGCACACGCTTTGCGTTTTGTGCACGCTTTGCGTTTCGTGTGCGTGCTTTGTGCGAGCCACTGTGTATGCACTTTTCCACCCTCTGTGCATGCGCAGAAGGCTTTGCGCATGCGCAGAGGGTTAAAAAAAGAAAATGGCGACGTCCAGGCGGGTGGATCTATGGGGCCTGACGCAAAGAGAGGCATGAAATTTAAGGAGTGAATAAAGGGCAGAGAGAGTCTTGCATACTGTGAAGGCTGCCATAGAGGCAAGAAGGAAATCCTGGCATTTTGCTGTGGTTCAGACTTTATTTCAGGCCAACAAGCAACTCATCTGCCCTTCAAGATGGGATTTTGCCTGTCTTAGGAGTTCATTTCCAAAGCCACTTTGGCCTCTCCAGTCCTGCATTTACACAGAATGATCCGCTGTCATTGTATCAGGTTGGCCTTTATGGCTTTCATTCAACAAGAGTATTAACAGATCCCTGTGGCAGGTGAGTCAATACTTCTTTCCCCCCTCACTCTCTTTAATTAACAGACTTGGGTTTAAAAGCGAAGACGTCAATAAACTTACAGGGTGAAGGAACGCTTTAGGAAATCTGTTTTCAATTTGACGGAACTACTCCTTGGAGAGGTCTTGATTAACAAGGTGCATTCAAACTAATGATCTAAAAAAAATGGCCCACAAACAGAGTAATCATTATAGATCTGTCAAATTTGATGGGAAATGGGAGAACAGAATATTCCAGGGCTTTCTTCAAGCTCCCATAGCAGATGGACAGCAACCTTGGTTTGAGAATGCTAAGAGGGGTCCGATCTGATTATTTTATTTTATTTGTGAGATTTATATTCTGCCTCACAGTGCAAGCACTCTCTAAGCCAGTGGTTCCCAACCTTTTTGTGATCGAGTACCACTTGGAGGTCCTGTACAGTCGCCGCGTACCACCTCGTTCCAGAGAAACTAAATTCGATCAGATATCACTTTATTTCCATAATTGTACCGTTCCTTTTTTGGCCCCGCGCATCCAGCAACTGGATTCCCGGGCCGCTGGGACCAGCTGGGTGGCGTGTGGCAACAGTTGCAAATCGTTGCCAGATTATCTTGTGTTAGGCAGTAAACATTTTTGTGAAGTAAAAAATAACTAACTAAAAATCGTTCATGACCCCGAAAGTGTTCGCGTACCACCTGGAAGGCCCTCGCGTACCACTAGTGGTACACGTACCATAGGTTGGGAACCACTGCTCTAAGCTTACATCAGTAAGCAATGTATATTTATATTGCCCCCAACAATCTGGGTCCTCATTTTACCTATCTCGGAAGGATGGAAGGCTGAGTCAACCTTGAGCCCGTGAGATTTGAACAGCTGACCTGCAGGTCACAGTCAGCTAAAGTGGCCTGCAGTACTGCCTCTAACCGCTGAGCCACCTCGGCTCTTCAATTAGTAGTTTGTTGGGAGGCATCCAGAAACCGTCCAGTTTTAAGATAGATTGAGAAGCAAAAGCAAAAAAACAAAAACAAAAAACCCATCCTGGAAGAAGAAAATAGCAAATCACTTCCATATAATTGTCAACAAAATTATAAGGACATTTCTATGAAGTCACTAGGAATCAAGCTTGATTTGTCATATTCCATTCCACTCGTTTCTTTTTCTGAGATTGTGAGATTGAGTCTGGGAGGAGACTTGGGTTCATCCATCATTTGGAATCAAGTTTGATTTGACCAGTTTAGAATGAAATGGAAAGGAATGGAATACTTTATTTGGCTAAGTGTTATTAGAGACAGGAGGAATTTGTTTCCAGTGCAGAAGCTCTCGGTGTGCATGCAAAGCAACAGAGTAATCATAATCATAATCATAATACCAATAGGAGGGAGTAGTGAAGAAGGTAAGAAGCATAGCAATATTACAGCGATACAATGTGGGTAAATATACTTCGACTTAAGACAGTACAGTAGAACCTCTGGTCATGAACGCTTCTGACCATGACCAAATCAGGTTTATTTATTTATTTATTTAGTGACATTTATATACCGCCTCACAGTGCAAGCACTCTCTAAGCGGTTTACACCAGTAAGCAATGTATATTTATATTGCCCCCAACAATCTGGGTCCTCATTTTACCTACCTCGGAAGGATGGAAGGCTGAGTCAACCTTGAGCCGGTGAGATTTGAACCGCTGACCTGCGGATCAGTGTCAGCTAAAGTGGCCTGCAGTACCTGCCTCTAACCGCTGCGCCACTCTCGGCTCTTTTGTTCTTAGGTTCCGAACAAAAAAATTACAATTTGTTTTCTCCGCGGCCGATTTCCCCTTTTGCACCATTTTTTTTTTGTACGCACCAAATTTCCAAAATTGGGTTCGGGTCACTACCAAATCGGGTTGCGACCAAAGTTATGGAATGAATTATGGTTGTTACCAGAGGTTCTATTGTATTGAGAATTGGGGGTTCAGCAGAAAGATGGCATGAGGGGAAAAACTGTCCCTATGTCTAGTTATTTTGGCATGCAATGCCTTACAAAGGCATCCCGAGGGGAGAAGTTGGAACAGTTTATGTCCAGGATGTGAAGTGTCTGTAGCAACTGCGAGCAAGTCCAGAGTTTGTGGATCAAGCTTGCTAAACCATCAGTCATTGTTGATGTATCCCAGAGGCTAGGTTCACACATCATTTTCAGAGAAAAGCAAACAAATCACATGTCTATCAAATAATAAATCCAGTCTACTATAATGTATACTGTACTTTTCCTTATAGAGTTTCCAATTTGCAATGCTTCTAGGTCAAAGAGTCCTACAGTGTGAGATTGGAATGGCTGTTCCAAGTTCAAAATGGACTGCAAGTGTTGCAAATCTGTTCTGATACTATCAGAAATGTCCCAAACTTGAAATATTGTCAGAATTGTCAGAACAATGCTGGGATACTTTCAGTAAAGCAATTAGAGCTGTTGTAAACTACAAACATTTTGCTCACCTCTGTTTAATAGCAGAACTGCTTATGTGCAATAGAATAGAACACAACACAACACAACTTTATTATGGTCATAGATCAGCAATAGACAAGAATCATTACTGTTTACAATAGTGTTAAAAGATAGTACTAATAATAATAGTGTATAATAACATCCATAGTAATAAAATACATGATCTCAATCAGTTTGGATCATGCCCTTGTTTACATGATGAGAGAGCAGATAAGTATGTGTGTAATATAATTTCTCTAAAAATTGTTAAGAGGTATCTACAAAAAATTGGCACAAGTTGACATCTTGCGTAGCTTCTTCTCTGGTAATATTGTACTTTTAACTAGTGCATACAAAACATTTGCTAGACCAATCCTTGAATACAGCTCATCTGTCTAGAACCCGCACTACAAATCAGACATTAATACAATTGAGGTATTTCACGAGAAGAGTCCTCCACTCCTCTGTTCACAACAGAATACCTTATGCCACCAGACTTGAAATTTTGGGCTTAGACAACTTAGAACTTTGCCGCCTTAAGTCTGATCTAAGTGTAGCACATAAAATCATCTGCTACAAAGTCCTATCTGTCAATGACTACTTCAGCTTCAACCGCAACAGTACACAAGCACACAGTGGATACAAACTTAAGGTAAACCGCTCCAAACTCGATTGCAGAAAATACGACTTCAGCAACAGAGTGGTCAATGCCTGGAATACACTACCTGACTCTGTGGTTTCTTCCCCAAATTGCCAAAACTTTAACCTTAGATTGTCTACTGTTGACCTCACCCCATTCCTAAGAGGTCTGTAAGGGGCGTGCATAAGCGCACCAACGTGCCTACCATCCCTGTCCTAATGTTCCCATGTACTCAAAACTGTCTCATGTATACATGTTTATACTTTTACTGTAATCTTATATATGCTTGATAAAAATAAAAAAATAAATCTATAATTCTGTAACCAAATTTTTCCTTGTGGTCATTGCAGCAGCACAGAATTTTGCCACTGCATGCGTGGTAGCCGGGTTTGAGTCCCGGAACTTATGTGTCATGCCTTTCTTCTTATGTTCTTTAGGCTCACAACAGGAACTTGTTGTCCATTGATTTTGACCACTTAACAAGAACAGGGAAGATCTACGATGACCATCGCAAGTTCACCCTTCGGATCCTCTATGACCAGGCAGGCCGTCCAATTCTTTGGTCACCCATCAATAAATACAATGAAGTGAACATCACTTACTCCCATTCTGGATTAGTAACATACATCCAGAGAGGAACGTGGACTGAAAAAATGGAGTATGATCCAAATGGGAAGATTATCTCCAGAACGTGGGCGGATGGAAAAATATGGAGCTACACCTATCTAGAAAAGGTTATTAATTGTTGTAACTGGGGAGGAGTGAGAATGGAACGAGATCATTTTTGTGTGTTGATTAAGTCAAACGGTGGGGTTGTTCTCTCCTTTTAGAAGTACTAATGAAATGATTGGGGACACGGTGGCTCAGTGGCTAAGACGCTGAGCTTGTAGATGAGAAGGTCGGCAGTTCAGCGGTTCGAATCCCTAGTGCCGCATAACGGAGTGAGCTCCCGTTACTTGCCCCAGCTTCTGCCAACCTAGCAGTTCGAAAGCACGTAAAAATGCAAGTCGAAAAATAGGGACCACTTTGATGGGAAAGTAACAGTGTTCCGTGTGTCTTCGGCATTTAATCATGCCAGTCACATGACCACGGAATCGTCATCAGACAGTGCTGGCTCTCCAGCTTAGAAACGGAGATGAGCACCGCCCCCTAGAGTCGGGAACGACTAGCACCTTTACCTTTAATGAAATGATTATTGAAAGGCAGAGAGTAGAGAAGGTTTAATTGTCGACATCTTGGTTTAAAATGATCAGGTGATTGGAAAAGACCATTTTCATAGTTGTCCCAAAAGTGCTTTTTCAAAAGGCAAGTGGACTTTCTTTCTCCTTGAAGACATTTTGCGTCTCATCCAAGAAGCTTCTTCAGTTCTGACTGAAGAAGCTTCTTGGATGAGAAGCGAAACATCTTCAAGGAAAAGGGGGACTGGGGGCTAAAACATATGAAGAACGGTTGCAGGAACTGGGTATGTCTAGTTTAATTAAAAGAAGGATCAGGGGAGACATGATAGCAGTGTTCCAATATCTCAGGGGTTGCCACAAAGAAGAGGGAGTCAAACTGTTCCCCAAAGCACCTGAGGGTAGAACAAGAAGTAATGGGTGGAAACTAAACAAGGAGAGAAGTAACTTAGAACTAAGGAGAAATTTCCTGACAGTTAGGACAATTAATCAGTGGAACAACTTGCCTCCAGAAGCTGTGAATGCTCCAACACTGGACGTTTTTAAGAAGATGTTGGATAACCATTTGTCTGAAGTAGTGTAGGGTTTCCTGCCTAGGCAGGGGGTTGGACTAGAAGACCTCCAAGGTCACTTCCAACTCTTGTTGTTGTTGTTGTTGTTGTTGTTGTTGTTGTTGTTATTATTATTATTATTATTATTATTATTATTATTATTATTATTATTATTATTATTATTATTATTATTTAAAAACGAAGTCCAGTTGCCTTTTGAAAAAGCATCTTTGGGACAGGAATGTTTAAAGCTACAGTTCCACCACATTTGGAAGATCCAGACTGGGATATATGGACACATTATTTACAATAGAAGCAATTCTTTGAAAAAAGATACTCTCAACTATATCCAACCTATAAATAAGCCTTTGATATCCTGTAATCTCCAATATGATGTTCCCCCACATTTTCCTGGGAATATGATCACCCTGAGATCTCTTGATATATATTCGATGAAATGTCTTACTTCAGTCTAGTTCCTTATCCTCTCTACCCTATCTAAAAAATACATTTGTGTGCCCTTGTTCTGTCCCCACGAAGCACACAGCCACACGAACAGGTTTAAAGCAATACTTTTACTAATAAAACTGTTATCAGTAAAGAATGCACACACCAATTACAAACAGTCTTGGTTGGCAAATAACCAGCTACTAATCACTTCATTAGTAGCCGGGATTAGTTCAAAGAGTTCTCAAACAATGACGAGCCAATTAAGTCCAGTTAGCTTACGGAGCTTCTTAGCATTGGCAAAGTTCCTAGAGTCCAATCTCTGATAACAAGATGACAGAGAAATACAAAAGAGGTATCACGAAACAAACTATGATTCAGACAGATTTTTCCCAAGTTGTTCTCTGCAGCTTCCCAGCTGCATCGACTCTTCTTAAATAGACTAGGGGAGTGGCCAATTAGCCCCAAGTCTTACTCTCGAGTAGACCTCCTCTCGAGTAGACCTTTCTGCCTCTTGGCAGCCCTGCGTGCTCTTGCATTCAGGAAAGGAGTAGTAGCCCCTCCATTCTCAGCACTGCCAAGAGGCACTGAAGGTTCCAAAGGCCCAGGCTGCACACGCTGTGGACGGGCCACAACAGCCCTCTTGAAGCAAATCCCCTGCCTGAAATGGTGTTTGCAGTGTAGGTATCCTGATTTATGTATCCCACCAGGATCCCTGGAAAGGCTTGTTTCCTAACATTTTGGATTTTTCTTTCTTTCAGTCTGTGATGCTTCTTCTGCATAGTCAGCGCCGCTACATCTTTGAACATGACCAGTCGGATTACCTGCTGTCTGTCACCATGCCAAGCATGGTCCGACACAGTTTTCAAACCATGCTCTCTGTTGGCTACTATCGAAATCTTTACTCTCCGCCAGACAGCAGTGCCTCCTTCGTCCAGGATTTTTCCAAAGACGGTCGGCTCTTGCAAACTTTCTACCCGGGAACGGGCCGCCGAGTTCTCTACCAATATACACCACAGTCTAAGCTCTCTGAGATCCTTTACGATACCACACAGGTCTCCTTTACTTACGAAGAATCATCTGGCGTTATTAAAACCATACACTTGATGCATGACGGATTTATTTGCACCATCAGATACAGGCAAACAGGTGGGTTAAGATTAGGTTCCTAGGTTTCACCTGTCCTTGGCAACTTTTCACCGTTCTCATGAAGACCTGCTATCCTGAGGTTCAACTTTTCTTTTATACAAAGACACTATTTTTAAAGCATCACTTTAAAAAAAAAAAAAAAAACCTTTTGGATAAATCTGTTCTGGATTCCAGAAGGATGTCATTGATTCATTAAATCTTTTATTTGTTTTATTCCCAAATCTTTTATTTGAGTGACTAAATAAACAAATAATATAGCGATAGCCTCTGGTGCATATAGTCCCTGATGTCTTCTGGTTTGCCAGATCTTTGGAGAACCACCTAAGGAATGTTATGTTGTAATGGAATAGGATTGGAGAATTATATTGAAGCAATATTAGACGTATGTAAGTAGTTAAAAAAGATCTGTGTTTTTAATTTATTATAGTAGTGTCCAACTATTTCAGAATTAAAATTCCAGAATTAAAATTTGCTACTAGAATTCTGTATGGCTAGAAGGTAGTTTAGGATATCTGTTGCAATGCATATCCGGCTATCTCACAAACCTATAAGTTATGCAATAATGGCATCCATCAAATTTGGTATAGGTTTGTTTGGGTAAGATTCGGTTTAAACTATATAATTTTAAAGCTAAAATACCTTTAAAAAGGAAAAAGAAGATGAAGGTTATGCAAGTCTGTTGGATAAAATATGCTAGTATTGCCTCTTGGGTAGCACAATCATTTCATATAGTATCACGAAGAAATGCTTTCAAGAATATATGTAATATATATTAACTCTAACTATAGTTAATAATTAAATTCTAAGTAATTATTCCAAAATCTATTGTGTCCTAACCAGACAAAGGTGCCCACTCCCCACAAAATGAACAACTTTTAAATGGTCTGAAGAACTTGAAAGCTTCTTCACAATTGTGTGGGGTTTTAATTAGGCATAATAAAGATACATCTTTATGATAATTTTTGAGATCTTTTTTCTCCTAATGGATTGCCCTGGTTGCTAACTTGTTGGTTACTGTATTTTTCGGAGTATAAGACGCACCGGAGTATAAGACGCACCTTAGTTTTTGGGGAGGAAAATAGGGGAAAACAATCTGCCTACCAGGTATTCATCTGGCTAGCGTCCTTAATCTGGTCAGCTTCAGCACATTATTTTATCCCCTGGTTAGGACTTAAAAAAACCTTCTGAGAGAGTAACAGTGAAAGAGCCTGCAAGCCGGTAAGAGCTGGGAAGATCGTTAGCACCTGGTTAGGGCTAGAAAAAACCTTCTTTGGAGCAAGTAGAGCAATGAAAAAAAAACCTGCAAAGACTTAGGGCTGGAAAAATATTCTTCTGAGAGAGTAACAATGAAAAAGCCTGCAAGGTAAGAGCTGGGAAGATCTGTTAGCACCTAGTTAGGGCTGGGGAAAAAAAGCTACATTCGAAGTATAAGACGCACCCAAATTTTCAGCCACTTTTAGGGAGGAAAAAGGTGCATCTTATACTCCGAAAAATACGGTACCTAAATTTATGTGACTCTCCCAGCATTCTTGGGCAGCTTTCTCTTCTTAACTACCCATTTTACTTTTTATCTATAGGACCACTAATTGGCCGACAGATATTCAGATTTAGTGAAGAAGGTCTCGTGAATGCCAGATTTGATTACAGCTACAACAACTTTCGGGTAACCAGCATGCAAGCAATGATCAATGAAACTCCACTCCCTATCGATCTGTACCGCTATGTAGACGTGTCTGGGAAAACAGAACAATTTGGGAAATTCAGCGTCATCAATTATGACTTAAACCAAGTTATCACCACCACCATGATGAAGCATACCAAAATTTTCAGTGCCAACGGCCAAGTGATAGAAGTGCAGTATGAAATTCTGAAATTCATTGCCTACTGGATGACCATTCAATATGACAACATGGGACGTATGGTGATATGTGACATCCGAGTAGGAGTAAACGCCAACATCACAAGATACTTTTATGAATACGATGCTGATGGGCAGCTTCAGACTGTCTCTGTGAACGACAAAACTCAATGGCGCTACAGCTATGACCTCAATGGAAATATCAACTTACTCAGCCACGGGAACAGTGCACGGCTTACTCCTTTGAGGTACGACCTTCGAGACCGCATCACAAGGCTAGGAGATCTTCAGTACAAGGTGGATGAAGATGGCTTCCTTAAACAAAGAGGGAATGACATTTTTGAGTACAACTCCAATGGCTTTCTCAGCAGAGCTTACAACAGGGTTTCTGTTTGGACCGTCCAGTTTTGCTACGATGGCTTGGGACGACGAGTGGCCAGCAAGTCAAATCTAGGTCAACACTTGCAGTTCTTCTACGCAGATCTCTCCAATCCAGTAAGAATTACTCACTTGTACAATCACAGTAGTTCAGAAATCACATCCCTTTATTACGATCTCCAAGGTCACTTGATAGCTATGGAGTTAAGCAGTGGCGAAGAGTATTATGTGGCCTGTGACAACACAGGGACACCCTTAGCGGTCTTCAGCAGCCGAGGGCAAGTGATCAAAGAAATCCTTTATACGCCTTACGGTGAGATCTATCAGGACACCAACCCAGATTTTGAAGTCGTCATCGGTTTTCACGGAGGGCTGTATAATTCTTTGACTAAATTGGTGCACTTGGGGCAAAGAGATTATGATGTCATTGCTGGACGTTGGACAAGCCCAAACCACCGCATCTGGGAAGAACTGAAGAATGTCCCCAAACCATTTAACCTGTATGCATTTGGAAATAATTATCCAGCTGGCCAAATACAAGATGTGGCTAAATATACTACAGGTAAGACACGTCTTAATTTTCTGGCTATTAATTGGTTAAACTGAGGCTAGTGAGCACCATTGTAGATTTCTGTAGATTGTCTATGGAGAGTCTCAATCATCCAAGAAGATGGCTGGATGAGAAGCAAAATGTCTTCAAAGATAAAGATGTTGAGACCCTGGAAAGAGTCTCTTTAAGCTCCAGATAACCATTATTCAATAAATTGACCCTTTTCAAATTATATTAATTCTTTTAACATGGATATATATCTCACGGGGCTTCAGGTGAGAATGCCAAATATCCCAGAAACCTCATGAGATTTCAGGGGTTTTAAGTATATTTTATAGACTTGTGTGTTTGCTGATATGTTTTAAGAACCAATGGAAGAGAATATTTACAGATACAGATTAACAGAATTGGAAGGGACCTTGTAGGTCATCTAGTCCAACTCCCCACCAAAGCAGGCGAGCCTACACCATTTCAGCCAGCCATGGAATTCTGGGAGTTGAAGTCCACAAGTCTTTAAATGGCCAAGGTTGGAGACCCTACCTGTAGATCTTATTAATTTCAGTTAGTGCTGATCAAGACAGGGGGAGTATGAAGTATTTCAGCAGGGATGGGAGTGAAGATTTTTACGATCGTTGGGAAATTCCGCTACTTCCTTTCCTCTTATGAAGCAGCTGAAATGGAAAGTACGTAGCATTGCAGTTTTCCAACTGAGACGCAGTCTTTCTTTTCTGCTAAAAGCCGCCTGCAGAATTAATAAAAGCACAGCACAACAGTCAGAGTCACCAGGCTAATTATTTAGAAGTCATGAGCCCAAAGGAAGAAGAGGTGAAGAAGGAAGATGAAAACAAATGTACCTGCACTTTCTTAAAAGTTTAAATAGTCTGATGTCCTGCTATACTTTTTAAATATTTTATCAATGTTACATAATTTAAAGAGGCAAGCAAAGGAAGAAATTGTACAGTTGCAGGACATATTTAATTTACTTTAATTTAATTTATTGTATTTCTATGCCACCCAACTCCCGAAGGACTTAGTACAGGTCATGACAATTATTACAGTGGAGAGCTGCAGTTCGGAGACTCCAACTGGTGCAAAATGCAGCTGCGCGTACTGTGGTGGGTGTTTCAAGGTACACCCATGTAACACCTATACTCCGCCAGCTGCATTGGCTGCCCATTGGTCTCCAGGTACAATTCAAGGTGCTGATCATCATCTTTAAAGCCCTACATGGCTTAGGACCAGGCTATCTTCGGGACCGCATTCTGCCTCATACTTCCCTTCGACCGGTCAGGTCCCACAGAGTGGGTCTCCTCCAGGTCCCATCAGCCAAACAGTGCCGACGGGCGGGGCCTAGGGGGAGGGCCTTCTCTGTAGGGGCCCCTGTTCTCTTGAACCAACTCCCCCCGGAGATCCGAATCATCCCCACCCTGCTGGCCTTCCGAAAAGTCATTAAGACATGGCTCTTCCTGCAGGCGGGGTGATTTTGAGACGACCTTCCATCTGACATCTCCCCCATGTATATATGATGTGTATGTTTTTTAAAAATTGTTTTAAATTGTTTTTAACAATTTATTTGATGTTCCCTAAAATGTTGTATGCCGCCCTGAGTCCTGAGGGAGTAGGGCGACATAGAAGAACTTCGAATAAATAAATAAATAAATAAATAAATGATGTGGGGGGATAGCCGTGGGAAACAGTGGGGAAAGCAGCAGGCAGGGGAGCAGATAAGAGGCAGATGAGCCCACAGCAGGAATAGGATGTGGCACAGTGGTGGGTTGCTGCCGGTTCAGACCGGTTTGCCCATAGCGGTGGCGGAAATTTGCCCCCGCTCGCCGAACCGGCAGCAATGGCCGGCTGGCCACTCCCCCGAACCGGTCCTCCGGTCGCCACTCCTTTAAAGCAGCTTGCAAAGAACTTGCATGCGCAGAGGGTCATTTGTGGGACGTGACGGAAGTGCAAAACGCGCACTTCCGTTGCGATGCGAACCGGTAGGGCAGTTAAGTAGAACCCACCCCTGATGTGGCAAACATCAAGACATTGAAACTCTAGAGAAAGTGCAGAAGAGAGCAACCAGGATGATAAAGGGTCTGGAAAATAAAACATACAAAGAGCGGTTGCAGGAACTGAGCTTGGCCAGTCTGGCGAAGAGAAGGACCAGGGGTGACATGATAGCAGTGTTCCAATACTTGAGGGGATGCCACAGAGAGGAGGGGGTCAGGCTGTTCTCTATGGCACCAGAAAGCCAAACAAGGAATAACGGATGGAAGCTGACCAAGGAGAGATTCAACCTGGAAGTGAGGAGAAACTTTCTGATGGTGAGAGCGATCAACCAGTGGAATAGCTTGCCAGCAGAGGTCGTGAGAGCCCCAACACTTGCGACCTTCAAGGAGAGACTGGACTGCCATCTGTCTCAAATGGTGTAGGAACTCCTGCTTGAGCAGGGGGTTGGACTAGATGACCTACAAGGTCCCTTCCAACTCTAATAATAAATCTAAAACATCTCAAAAGGGACCCTTCCCTAGGTTTTTTTTTACTGTAAAGGTGAGGGGGAGAAACATACTTTCAGACTTGAAAGATTCTGTTAATGTAACTTTACATTAAAGTAGAATTAGTTCATCTGTCAATAATCAACCAATGGAACAGAAGTTGCCTTCGGAAGTTGTGGGAGCTTCATCACTGGAAGCTTTCAAGAAGACACTGGACTGCCATCTGTCAGAAATGGTGTAGGGTCTCCTGCTTGGGGGGGGGGGTTGGACTAGATGACCTACAAGGTCCCTTCCAACTCTCTGAATCTGAATCTGGGCATGTTTCCTAACTGGGCTACCTCGCAAGGCTGATACTGCTGCCCACTCTTCCAAACATTTCTAGTCAGATTTTGTTAATCTTTTTCTCACTCCCCTTTCCCAGACACAAATATTTAGAGACTTTTAATATCTGGGAAAGTTTGTTTCACCACAGTGTTTCCAGTGTTCAAGTTTCGTAGAGATCTTAATCAAAGAAGATACTTTTTTAATGTTTAGAAATTCTTTGCTTTTATACAGGCGTTTATACCAATTGAACTCTTCTTGGTTTCCTTGATAGATATCGGAAGTTGGCTTGAACTGTTTGGATTTCAGCTTCACAATGTGCTTCCTGGGTTCCCAAAGCCAGAGATGGACACTGTGGAGACAACCTATGAGCTTTTGCAGCTTCAAACCAAGACCCAAGAGTGGGATCCTGGAAAGGTAGGTCCAATACTTCTGAAGGAACTAAGTTGGAGAAGGCTGATGACAACCAATGATAGGAGTAATGATATCACAAGTGGGAGAGGGAATTCACAGGGCAAATACAAATATGTGTACAAATCACATAGAGCTCTTTGTAGTCTTATAAAGCTAGTGTCAACCTGCGAAGCATTCCTGTCCTGCTCTCAAGTTGCTATAGGCAGGGGGATGGGGAACCGAGCCTCGCAGCTGCAGCGAGGAAATTGCACTTCAGTCAAAACAAAAGCACATTCCAACCATCGCTGTGTCAAGGCCATCTCCACGGAGACCCACAATGGCCGGAGGGAGGGACTTCCACAACCCATGAAATTGCTTTGTTGGGGAATGTGACTGATGACACACCTTGGGGGGAGGGGGGAACAGGGTCAGAGCCAGGGCATGAATTAAGTGAGGTCAGAATTGGCTTCATTTGGAACATGCTGACATGAAGCGCCTAATAAATAACTGGATTTCTTTTGACTTGAGGCTGATTTAATTAGGGCATCAGTCGGAACCCTAACAGCCAGAGTATTTCAGCAAAGATGGAGAAGATAGTTTTTGCTGTTGTTCTTTCTCTGATGGAGAAAGGGTCTTGGCTGATGTCCCCTTCTTTGAGTGGGTTATTGATAGCAATAGTACTTAGATTTATCTACCACTTCACAGTGCTTTACAGCTCTCTCTAAGCAGTTTACAGAATCAGCCTATTGCCCCCAACAATCTGGGTCCTCATTTTTACCGACCTCGGAAGGATGGAAGGCTGAGTCAATCTTGAGCCGATCAGGATTGAACTGCTGGCAGTGGGCAGAATTAGCCTGCAATACTGCATTTTAACCACTGGGTAGGAAGGAAGGAAGGGCAATAGCAATAGCACTTAGATTTATCTACCACTTCACAGTGCTTTACAGCCCTCTCTAAGCAGTTTACAGAGTCAGTATATTGCCCCCAGCAATTTGGGTCCTCATTTTACCGACCTCAGAAGGATTGAACCTTGAGCCGGTCAGGATCCAACTGCCAAACTGTTGGCAATCGGCAGAATTAGCCTGCAATACTGCATTCTAACCACTGCGCCACCATGGCTCTAGATGTAGGAGATGACCAGGCTGAGCTTGAGAAAGGGGTCAAATGTGTCATCAGTCATCAGTCCCCTCGCAACCACAAGAGTCCAGCCCACCTTGAATTCCTTCTATCCTTATCTACCACCAATTTCCTTTGGCTTTTAGTAGTTCGGATTCTTGTAGAGAGCTTAATCTTGCAATAAATCTTTATGCCCATTTGAACTGCCTGTGTCTCCTAATTTCCCTGGTGCTTGACAATTGATTAGGGGTGGAAGTATGCAAAGATTCTGTAAATATAGTGTGTAGAATCCAGCAGGGCACTGCTTGTCTTCCTTCCTTCCTTCCTTCCTTCCTTCCTTCCTTCCTTCCTTCCTTCCTTCCTTCCTTCCTTCCTTCCTTCCTTCCTTCCTTCCTTCTGTCCTCCCTCCCTCCCTCCCTCCCTTTATAACCTAATAGCACAACCAGTAGTGGGTTCTAAAACCCGTTGCTACCGGTTCTGCATGCGCAGAAGCGTCCCGGGCAGGTGGGCGGAGCCTCCCACCACCGCTGCTACCGGTTCACAGAACCGGGAGCAACCCACCGCTGAGCACAACCATCCTGAACATAGTCCCAGTGCTCAGCGACACAATATGTGCCCTCTAACCTGTAAGAAATCTAATACATTACGTTGCCTTTTGGTTATGAAAAATTATTCTGTAACCCCATTTCTTCTACCCTGAAATACAGGAGGCCAAAGATTGCCTTGAGTGACAGTGGAGCATTTTAAAACGTTTTAATCACATTAATACCAAACAAACCTTAAGTCAGGAATGGCCATCCTCTGTCATTGGCACAGCTGCACTAAAATCTACCATTTCTGCATTATTTGCAGGAAATAGTTCTCCTCCACTGTACGAAATGTTAAGTAAGTGCAGACCAAGGAGTTCCATATCCAGTCAATAAAGTGACTGAGGGACACATTTTAAGATCAGTTGTTCAGTTCTGGAAACTCACCAATATGTCTCAAAGAGCAGCCATCTGGAAACGAGGCTTCCAGTGCAATTTTGTTTTTTCATTTCATCAATCTTGCAGAATGTGCATCCACATCCACGCTCTCAAACTGTTAGTCGTGACAACTTTCCTGCACCATTGTTTGGAAATTCCCACACAGTGCATTCAATGAAAAGTTTGTATTGTGTTGTGTTGCTCTAATAAACTACATTCACTTTTGATACTGTCTTCTTCCTTTCTTTTCCTTCCTTCCTTCCTTCCTTCTTTCCCTCCGTCCCTTCTTCCTTCCTTTCCCTCTTTTCTTTCTTTCCTTCCTTCCTTCCTTCCTTTCCTTTCTTCCATCCACCTTTCCTTCCCTCCTTCCCTCCGTCTCTGCCCTTCCTTCCTTCCATCCTTCCTTCCCTCGCTCCCTGCCCTTCCTTCCTTCTTTTCCTTCCTTCCCTCTCTGCCTTTCTTCTTTTTTCCTTCCTTCCTCTCCTCCCCTCCCCTCCCTCCCTTTCCTTCCTTCCTTCCTTCCTTCCTTCCTTCCCAGACTATTCTTGGCATTCAGTGTGAACTACAGAAACAACTCCGGAACTTCATTTCCTTGGACCAGCTTCCCATGACCCCCAAATACAGTGACGGCCGATGTACGGAGCGGGCAAAACAACCCCAATTTGCTGCAGTCCCTTCAGTCTTTGGGAAGGGCATCAAATTCGCGATTAAAGATGGGCAGGTAACAGCAGACATTATCGGCGTAGCCATTGAGGACAGCCGACGCATCGCTGCCATCCTCAACGGCGCCCATTACCTGGAGAACCTCCATTTCACCATCGACGGACGAGACACGCACTACTTCATCAAACTCGGGTCTTTGGAAGAAGACCTCTCTCTCATAGGCAACACCGGGGGGCGGCGGATCTTGGAGAACGGGGTCAACGTCACAGTGTCACAAATGACTTCGGTCATCAACGGGAGGACAAGGCGATTTGCAGACATCCAACTCCAGCATGGCTTTTTGTGCTTCAACGTTCGATACGGGACGACCATCGAAGAGGAGAAGAACCACGTCTTGGAGATCGCCCGGCAAAGAGCTGTGCTACAAGCTTGGACTAAGGAACAAAAGCGACTACAAGACGGTGAAGAAGGTACAAGGGCTTGGACAGAAGGGGAGAAGCAACAGCTTTTGAGCACTGGGAAAGTGCAGGGTTATGACGGATATTTTGTCTTATCTGTGGAGCAGTATCTAGAACTTGCAGACAGTGCCAACAATATTCACTTTATGAGACAGAGTGAAATAGGCAGAAGGTAACAGACCTACAAGCGACATGTTTCCTGCCTTCACATCACCAAAGACTGCCTGTTTTAAAATGAAGACGTTAAGTAACAGTTTATTGTATTGGTTTTTCTAGAGCAGAACTCTGTGCATATATAAATATAGAGGGGGAAAGAAACATATCCTACTGCCTTTAAATGTGACAGAAGATGGTATTTTAATATAGTTTGTTTAAATGCTTTGGGAGATGGCAATGGTTCTTCGTTCTAAGGCGGTTATATTCAGTGTTTGGGTGCAGCGTTCTCAGTGTTGAACGTCAGAGAGAATCCAGGTGGGCAAAATATTTAATATACTGTCTCCTTTCCTTTCTTCAGAATAGCTTTTTGGTTACTTAGCTTGCCCACAACATGTAAAAAAGGATGGAGCCAATGCCATGAATTGCTTGGTTTCGCTCATGACCCCTCTCAAAACTATCTTCGCAGACTACACTTTGGGTATATCATATATACATACATATATATACATACATACATAGTTACATACATACATACATACATACATACATACATACATACATACATACATACATACATACGAACCATTTTGCCACAAGCCGTTTAGTCAATTGAAAATAAACCAAATTTTAGTTGTTGCCTTATAAGAAAAGATTAAAAGGAATTCTGCTTAGAATTCTGAGGTAAAAAAAGAAGAAGAAGTCGTGTTGGTTCTGAGTTCGTGAACAGAATGGACACTAGCTAAGGATGAATGCCAATTACCGGGAATTTCCCTTTTTTTCCTTTTGTCAGGAAGAAATAAAATAAAATAAATAAATAAAAAGAGCACTTGGGTAGAAAGGCAGGTTGCGTTTACTTTAGTAACTTTGTGATGCAGCCAATATACCATCTATGTCAGGGGTCTCCAACCTTAGCAACTTTAAGACTTGTGGACTTCAACTCTCAGAATTCTGAGAGTTGAAGTCCACAAATTTACAGATTAACAGATTAACAGAGTTGGAAGGGACCTTGCAGGTCATCTAGTCCAACCTCCTGCCCAAGCAGGAGACCCTTACATCTGCCTCTACCTAGGATTGAACTCACAACCTCCTGATTGTGAGGCAAGAGCTCTACCTCTAGGCCAGAGCAGCTAGGTCTTAAAGTTGCCAAAGGTTAGAGACTCCTGATCTATGTTATTCAATAATTAAAAATTCTAGGAAGTGCAGGGCTAGTAGAGGTTTCTATTCTAGTACTTCCTGGAATGACCAGTCAACAACTATTTTGTGGTTGCGTGGCTAGTTCTAAGGCTGCACAGAAAGCAGATATGAGTGTCAATTTCCTAAAAAAAAATGTTGCAAACGAGATTGACAGGATCTCTTACCCATCTCATAAAGTTTCAAAAGGAAAATGCCAATTCCCTCCATCTACAAGTTTGGTCAACGTAATTCTGTGAATCTTTAATTAAAAAATAAAATCAGACCAGAAATTTGCTAATCTATACCTAAAATGGAGCAGATTTCCTTTGGAGCATTAACCCCTTTTTTAAATAGATCTAGGTTTCATTATAGGGGCAGTTAAAATATGAAGTCAAGATTGTAGAAATTGAAGAATTTCTAATGATCGGGCTGTCAGATAGAATACTTTGAATATATTAAATGGAAAAGCATTTTCATTTAAGAAAAACAGGGAATGTTTGTCTAACATTATATAGATACAGATTAACAGAGTTGGAAGGGACTTTGCAGGTCATCTAGTCCAACCCCCTGCTCAAGCAGGAGACCCTAGATCTGCCTCTACCAACATTCTTATTGCAAGCTTGCAAGAAATTGAATAGCAGTTACGGTGTCTTTACCGCCTGGGTGGTTAGCCTGAGTACCGATTGCAATACTTCTGTAAAATGCAGCCTTCAAAATGTTTGCAGTTATATCTCATTTTGAGTTCTCCAAAATGAGATTTCCCCAATTTTCAAATGCATGTCACAAGTTCTTGTTCATAAGACAAATATTTGTTCATGAAGAATTTGGGATCATGCGAACAAGACACAATTGCTAATTGAAAGCTCCCTTTTGGTAAATTCCATAAACGTTAAGGAATGTGTTGTGTTGTAAGCTGTGATTATCTAACGGGCTATATTGATGAACATTCTGGCCAGACATAGCTGCTCCCTAGATCTTAAAAACATCATGTCATGACCTGTTCCTTAAATCCATGATAAGACGGTTAGATTCTCAGTTTGATGGAGAAGCACCATTAGAGAAATAATGTTATGTTGAATGTTTCATTCTACCCCACTGTTTCCTCCTGTCCATGTACAGGTAATCCTTTACTTACGACCACAAATTTCAGTGGCTAAGCAAAACTGTTGTTATGTGAATTTTGCCCGATTTTTCACCTTTCTTGCCACGGTTGTTAAGTGAATCACTGCAGTTGTTCAGTTAGTAACATGGTTGTTAAGTGAACCTGTCTTCTCCATTGACTTTGCTTGTCAGAAGGTCCCAAAAGGTGGTCACATGACTTTGGGACCCAGCAACCGTCATAAATAGGAGCCAGTTGACTCAGCCTTCCTCAAGGTTGACTCAGCCTTCCATCCTTCCGAGGTCGGTAAAATGAGGAGCCAGATTGTTGGGGGCAATATGCTGAACTCTGTAAACCGCTTAGAGAGGCTGTAAAAGCACTATGAAGCGGTATATAAGTCTAAGTGCTATGCTATGCTAGTTGCCAAGCTTCTGAATTTTGATCACATGACCATGGGGATGCTGCAATGGTCGTAAGTGTGAAAAACGGCCATGAGTTTCTCTTTTCAGTGCCGTTGTACCTTGGAACGGTCACTAAACAAATGGTTGTAAGTTGAGGACTACCTGTAGGCTGGAGCAAAACAAGAGATGAACGTGAGACAGAAAGAGGGGGAAATTCTTCAGAAATCTACAAAGGAGATAGGAGAAGTTCTAGTTGTCTCCTGGTAGACATGAGGTACCCAACAATCTCTCTATCTCTTTCTCTCCACCATGCCATCACAAAAAAACAGGTTCTTGCGTACTCACAATGGAGGAAAAAATGTATGTATGTATGTATGTATGTATGTATGTATGTATGTATGTATGTATTTATTATTTATTTATTTATTTATTTATTTATTTATTTATTTATTTATTTATTTATTTATTTATTTATTTATTTATTTATTTATTTATTTATTTATTTATTTATTTATTTATTTAGTCGTTTTTATATGCCGCCCCACTCCCGTAGGACTCAGGGCAGCGTACAACATAATGCAAAACGATTTATTAAGAAAAAACGACACAAATGATTACAAGAATTACAAAAATTTAAAAACAAAAACACACCAACGTTCGCACATGGGGGGAGGGATTGATCTTATTCTCCCCCCCCCCGCCTGCCGGAAGAGCCATGTTTTCACGGCTTTACGGAAGGCCAGTAGGGTGGGGGATAGTCCTGATCTCTGGGGGGAGTTGGTTCCAGAGAGATGGGGCTCCCACAGAGAAGGCTCTCCCCCGCGGTCCCGCCAACATTGTTT
This sequence comes from Diadophis punctatus similis, assembly GCA_023053685.1. NCBI lineage: Eukaryota > Metazoa > Chordata > Lepidosauria > Squamata > Dipsadidae > Diadophis > Diadophis punctatus. The sequence goes on along the minus strand of JALIGW010000014.1, from coordinate 10,313,190 downwards.
GGTTGATGGGACCTGGAGGAGACCAACTCTGTGGGACCTAACCGATCGTAGGGAGGTATGCGGTAGGATGCGGTCCCGGAGGTAACCTGGCCCTGAGCCATGTAGGGCTTTAAAGGTTAAAACCAACACCTTAAATTGCGTCCGGAGACTAATGAGCAGCCAATGCAGCTGGCGGAGAATGGGTGTTACGTGGGTGTATCTGGGAACACCCACCACACCCATTGTCATCTCAGGCAAGGATGTATCTATTGTAGGGCCTCAACTGGACCAAGAAATTCTTCAGAGAAATAGGCAGTGAGTGAAAATGTCATTTTTTTTCCTTCTGGGTATTTTAAAAGGGGTACAAAACAAATGCCTGGTTCTCAGGAATCAAGGATTTTTCAAACATCAGGGGCAGGATTTGGCGAAGTCTTTTAATAAATCCTCCGCGAGGTTATGTCATCCCATTATAAATGATTGGTATGAATATTATGGACCATTTACAGGACAAAATAAAATGTTGAGAGTGGAATGGGTGGATGTTTGCAGGCAGCCTCTGGCATTTCTGTTCCTTCAAATATGCTGTTTGTAGCTTAATTAGTATTTATGTCAACAATTTGGGGGCAAATTGCAGGAATATCCCCCCCCCCACTAATAATTTTAACTTATGGGTTTACAGTGGGATTTATAAACAGCCTTTTATCACCGAGCATGTTGTGCCCAACCTGATATATAACGGTAATAAATATGATCAAGACTATACACATCAATAAACAAAATCAGAAATCTAACTAAATAGCAGTAATAAAAGTGTTAGAGATGAAAGGCAGCTGAAGTCTGGCTTTGCCATGGCACAAGTGAATTACAGATTCATGTCTCAGTGCCTTAGCAAGACATTTTAAATTACTATCTTTAAATATTAGGATGGTTTCTTTCTAAAAGTAAAATCTACTTTGAGACAGATTCACCTGGTGATTTCATGGACATAACTGTATCTGTATAGTTTCCGTGGCAAAAGTGGTTTGCTGTTAATTCCTGACAAGATCGATCTATATCTATCTATCTGCTATCTTCTATCTATCTATCTATCTATCTATCTATCTATCTATCTATCTATCTATCTATCTATCTATCTATCTATCTATCTATCTATCTATCTATCTATCTATTCCAAATCTATCCTGTAGCCATGGGATTTTCTAGTGATTAATCAGATAAAAAAATCTACTCTGTGAAGTAGATTTAATCTACTCAGTTAAGATGTTCTGGATCAGTGATCTCCAAACTCATGAACTCATTGATCTCTTCATGAAGTTTCAGATTGTTCATTGACAACCCCCCCCCCAAAAACCATTCATTATATGAAAATAATGTAACAATTACTACTTTAACTAACGGTACTATTATTAGTAATAATAATAATAAGACCTAGCCATGGATAAGAGCAGGAAAATGGAAGAAAGATAGAGGCACTAATTCTGGCTATACAACATCAAGCCTTGAGAATAAATGCTTACAAAGCCAGAATTGAGAAACAGCAACAGTCAGCAAAGAAGTTGGGGGAAAAAAACCAGTGGATCACACAGACTGACAGCAAACTATGGCATGACAAAGTAGCAACAATGGTGCATTGGAAGATCTGCAAGGAATACCATTTGCCTGCAGGCAAAAACTGGTGAGACCATAAAATAGGCAAAGTAATAGAAAATGAAAGTGCTAAAGCACCCTGTGACTTTAGAACCCAAACAGATAATCACCTGCCACAAACAAGTGTTGATAAGAAAGACAAAAAAAAGTCTGGATAGCAGATGTGACAGTACCTACGGATAGCGGAAGAGAAGAGAAAGAACTGGAGAAGATAACGAAATACAAAGACCTGCAAATAGAAGTAGAATGACTGTAGCAAAAGAAAGCAAAGGTAGTACCAATATTAATAAAGCCCCTTGGATGAATCCCAAAACAACTGGAGAAGCACTTGAACACCATCGGCATTGACAACACTACCATCAGTCAATTGCAGAAGGCAGCTTTGCTTGGAACAGCTTATATACTGAAACAATATGTTTAATTCATCAGAGAAGAACATCTGTCTATCCCAGGTCTTTGGGAAGGACTCAATGGGTGGATAAAACACCAAGTTCTGGCTAAACATATGTGATGAACCATAATAGAGAAAAACTTAAGCCACTCCTGTTGGTGACTAACCATCCAACTCTGGGTAACACTGTCTTGTTAGCCACCTCACCTTCAAAGCTAGGAACTGTCATGGAGCTCTATAGATACCCTCAAAGATTAATTGATCCCAATCAATCTTCCATCATTTATTGACCAGATATTGACTCCCAGACATATTCTGACTCTCTTTTGACCCCCAGACATTTATCAAAACCTTGGATAGTCTCATCAACCCTTGAGGGTCAATATTGACCTCTTTGGGGGTCTTTTGATCGAGATGTTTCTACCTTTTGTGACTGACTCAATGACATGCAGCCAAGTATTTGGGCTGGTGTTCTTTTAATCTGTAAACAATGATAAAGGCAACAATGAATGTTAAATAGCAGGAAATATTAGGATTTGGTAGAGAGAAAAAGAAGGGAATCATTCTAACCTTAGTTAACAATTATTTTTTAACTGAGTTGCAAGCTACGATCACAGCATGTTAAGCCCAGTGCATTTTGGCTTAGCAGGATGCACTGTATGGCTCCAACCACTGTGACCTTTGAATCATGATTTATGTATGAACCAGATTATTATGGCTTGTTCAATAGACTATGGAAAATACACTATGACATAGTGTGTTGTGTGAGCCCAGATACTATCAACATGTTAGTTTGTCGGATGAAATGGTTCCATGTTATTTTGTGTAATATATAGCTATATCTTAATAGCCAAAACAGAAGAGGACGTTGAATAAATTGTTCACATTCAGAAAGCATAACGCTTGCTCGTTAAAATTGGCTAAAACCCTAATGGGCAGCATTCTTTCAAAAGAAGATGGCTTATTTGGCTATACGGAACATATGATTCTTACCAATGACTTTGACTAATATCAACAGTTCTGAACTTATCAAGACTATCTCAGGTTGACTGAGAGTCCTGCATTTTATTGGCCTCTGACTGTTAAGAGATACAGTCACGAAGAAAAATGTTGAGAATTCACAGTGCCTCTGTTTGGGTTCTCTTGTAGGCTAACCCTGAACAGAGGATTTTAAAACATGTAGACTGTATTCAACTCTATTCTTCTGATCAGTGGTCATTTCCAATGGACCAGGGTGAATCTCAAAAGCATCGTCAGATCTAATGGTGGGATTCAGCCAGTTCGCACACCTATTCAGGAGAACCGGTTGTTAACTTTCTAAGCAGTTCGGAGAACCGGTTGTTGGAAGAAATCTCATTTTGTTTTTTTTCCACTTTACAGGGCTAATCCTGTAAGGAAGGCAGGAAGGAAACATTCTGGTGTTGTTTCTAGCCTAATCTTTATTGTCCTGCTTACAGAAACTGCCTCTCCGGTTAACCCTTATTACATTGTAACCACTAAGGCGAAGCACCCCTCGACGTAAGCGATGTTGAGTTGGCCATGCCCACCCAGTCACATGACCACCGAGCCACGCCTACCCAGCTGGTCATTAGGGCAGATAACCCGTTGTTAAATTATTTGAATCCCACCACTGGACAGATCTGTAGACCGTGCACTTTTGAATTCACAGAAAATCATTTCTGGGCTTCATTTATGTAGAAAGTTTATTGGTGAGGATGCTATTTAACAGTGATTTCAGATGTCAATACTAGCCACTTTGCTTACAGTTTTTAAGCAAGTCTACTATTTGAAACTCGTGTGTCAAGGGATTTTCTCCCCCCAAAGCTTTAAAATCACCAGAATTAAGAAATGTTTTGAATTAAATAGTGATTAGCTTGAACCTGTGCATTTCTAGTATGTAATACATATTTTGTTAGCTTGTGCCTTGAGTTCTTTACAGTTATATTATTATATTATATTATATGCAGGAAATGCACTTTATATTAATGAACGTGGAGGGTTTTTTAATGCTGCCTTGAATGTCGTAGTCTTCATTTTTATGCCAAAAGTCCATGAAGTGAAATGGATTACATTAATTCCCCCTGCCTCTGTTGGGATTTACCAATGAATAAATAGAATTACCCAGGTGGTATATATTGTGTTATAAAATATGGACTAGAAAAAAAATGTTAAATAGATTCTGGTAGTGTAAGAAAAATGCTTTTTTTAAATCCTGTCTGCTTCTGAAATTCAGAAAAAATATATATGTTATAATTTACAAGCCAGGGACCTCACCCTCCAAGCGCCGCTATAGGGTAGCCCTGGCTATGGAAGTGATGGATAGTTGTGCAGAATATCTGAACGGGTTTCACTTTAAAATCGCTTGTTTAGAACACGTATTAACTTGTATCTCTTTTGGACCTTGTATTGGGCAGTCCAGGTCAGCTTTGGGTAACTGTGGAAGTGATGGAGGTTGAAATCCAACATGTTTTGAAATGATCCTGTTTTGGGAACGTTTAGGCTAAATAATCATTCCAACATTTTGGTGCTCTGCTGTTCTGTACTATGGGTTCTAAAATTGCAAGGGACCACAAACCACTGTTCCTTCTTGTGCTGATGAAGAACTATAGCTATAGCACTGCTAAAATCTCGGCCATTCCAGCCAAGATCTAAACCGCTCTAAAGAGAAACGCGTCCAGCAGCTTTCAAAATAGTTTGTTCTATTTTTATTTGCCAAAAAGTTAACTCTAAAGCAGTGATGGCGAACCTTTTTTCCCTCTGGTGCCGAAATAGTGTGCACACACGCTATCGCACGCTCATGTGTGCCCACACCCATAATTCAAAGCCCCCCACTTGCCCCACTCACCTGCGCATGTGTGCATGACCCCCCCATTTCCCCATTTCCCGACTTCCAGTGGGCCCAGTAGGCCCATTTTGTGCCCTCCCCAGGCTCCAGAGGCTTTCTTGGATCTTGGGGAGGGCGAAAACGCTCCCCCCTGCCACTCCGGAGGCCAAAATCACCCTCTCAGAGCCTCCGCGTGAGCAAAAAATCAGTTGGCATGCACGCACATGTGCGCTGGAGCTGAGCTAGGGCAACGGCTCGCATGCCGGTAGATATGGCTCCGCATGCCACATGTGGCACCCGTGCCATAGGTTCGCCATCACTGCTCTAAAGAGTGACTCTCCTATCTAGGCACTGTAGTGACTTCTTCATAGAGGTTTGTCTGCATTTAAGCTAGAACACCAGAGGTTCCTGCTATATACAGGCAGCTTGTCTGGATGGGCGCATTTACTGAGGCGACTCCGAGTAAGGTAAGTATTATGCTTTAATGGATCAACATAACAGCAACTTCTCTAACAATACATCAACAGAACTGAGGTAACTCTCGCTGACAGCCCGCTTTTATAGCGGGCTGTCAAAACCCTTTAACCAATCACGTCTCTAGTTGTTCCCGCTCCTAGAGCGGCCCCTGGTGGCCTTCCGGTACATTACAGTTCCCTTCCCTATGTGGGGCGTCTTGGATTTCTGATTATTTTTATTGGAAGCATTCCAGTGGTATCTGGATTACAAACATACCTGCCAAGCTGAACAGATTCTGAACAGGAGGCATTCAGATGCTGAGCAGCTCCAGATGCTGAGCAGATGCTATAGAATCCACTTCTTCCAAACATTTTAGAAAGTGATTAAGAGAAGATAACCAAAAAACACAGGTATTGTGTTCAGTCTGTATCCAGTCTGCAGGGTAAGGGAGGTGCCACAGCTGGGACAATTAACAAAACGATTCCAATTAATGAAAATGAATTTCCCTGAAACACAGATGCAGTCATTATGCCAGTATAAATAAGAGGGCATCCACAATTAACGGAGCCTTTTGGAATACATTTGAGAATGGGACTTGTGCAAAATAAGCCAAGAACACATTTTGTTAAATTATACATTTGTTTCTTCAAAATTGAGACCATTTTATGTTACGGATCTAATAAGTTAATTTAAAATTACATGTCTTAAAGAAATTTTAAAAGAATAAAAACAATGCAGGTAAAAAAAATAAGGATAGTATTATAAAGGAAAACAATGAATGAAAAAGTGCAAAGAAAGAAATAAAGAAGAAAAGGAAAAGTAATAAGGAAGCAGCTTCCATTTGTAATAGTAGCTACAAATACATTTTATTTTACCCCCTCTGTGGATACCACATAATTTCCTTCTTTCCATAGTCTTTCCCATCATCAAATCTATCAGTTGCTTTTTTTCCCCTTGTTGGGAGAAAAACTAAGTGGTTTCCAATCACTAATCAAAGGGGTCATTGTCCTTTCTCTAATCAATTTTGCCATCTCTGCTATTTCTGTCAGACTACTTTATGTTCTATTTAAAATAACATACTGTTAGTCGCTATGTGCTTTAAAATGCCTTTTTTATTTAGTTTTAACCATTTCCAGCCATTTGAAAGAAGGAAGGAATTGTTTTCAAATGAGTGGAATGTTTACCTGCCATTACCATCCTTGTGGCTTATTCCATGTATCGTTGTGAAATCATGGCTTGGGTTGAGGTAGAAATTTAATCACTCTGTGTCTCCCTCATTTATTTATTATTTATTTATTAGTGACATTTATATACCGCCTCACAGTGCAAGCACTCTCTAAGCGGTTTACACCAGTAAGCAATGTATATTTATATTGCCCCCAACAATCTGGGTCCTCATTTTACCTACCTCGGAAGGATGGAAGGCTGAGTCAACCTTGAGCCGGTGAGATTTGAACCGCTGACCTGCGGATCACAGTCAGCTGAAGTGGCCTGCAGTACCCCACTCTAACCGCTGCGCCACCTCGGCTCTCATTTGGCATATATGGATTTATAGAGGGGAAGAGGAGTTCACAAAGCTACCTAGATCTTTGAAAAAAGGGGCAAAACCAACCAACACAGAATAGAAATCCCACAGATAAGTTTCTAATGGTGGGCACAACAGTATCTTACAGTAGAGAAAAATAAAAAATAATAAAAAAATTAAAAAGCTGGACTGTATTTTACCATAAATTGGTTGTTGTTGTTGTTGTTGTTAGTTGCGAAGTTGTGTCCAACCCATCGCGACCCCATGGACAAAGTTCCTCCAGGCCTTCCTGTCCTCTACCATCCCCCGGAGTCCATTTAAGTTCACGCCGACTGCTTCAGTGACTCCATCCAGCCACCTCATTCTCTGCCGTCCCCTTCTTCTTTTGCGCATAAGGTCCATAATATTGGTTTAGGTATCAGGGTTCAATATTCTGCACTTCTATCACTGCCTTCTGAATTCATGTTGGTTTCTGTGGACCTTAACTATGAGGGGGTTTTTTCCCCCCAACATTTTGTGTTATTGGCCCAAGCAAATGTGTTTACCAATCTTTTCCTTAGATTTTTGTGGTGAACGTTAGCCTCTTGATCAATGTTATTATCTGTCAAAGTGTATATTTTTAACATCATTTCACACACGGAACTAACCTCCATGACCGGATTCTAATTGACAAAGTGTTGATAAAAGTCAGAGAAGCCAAACACAACTTGCTCCTTTTTGGAAAGCAATTTCTTCGGTTGCTCAGAAAAAAATAATGATGTTTACAATGTATGCCAAGGGTTTCCATGCCTATCAAACGATGGCAGTTCTAATTTTACTCAAAATTGTAGTGTAATGGCCTGAGCCTTGTTGCTAAGAAACAATAGACTTTGGTTTTATATTCCGGCCTTCACACTGGCTAGATACTGTACAGGTTTTGGTGAAATAACTGCGTTGAAATTGGATGTCGCATTTTGCTCTGGGTTTCATACCAGAAGCATGTATTTTCTACCAGACCGTTACAACAACTTGCTGTAAATAGTCAAAGTTAATATATGATGTGTTGACATTTGAAAGACAAAGTACTTTGAATATTTCATTTTTTAAAAATAAAGTTGCAAACAATTAGTCAGACTTGGGTTTTTTTCTGTGGACTGATCACAACAGTTTTGGAAAAAGTGGGAGACTAACACAATGCGAAAAACAGTGATGTTGTGTTGGATGGGGTGCACACACATGCCATTTTATGGAATCAGTGTTCACAACTTTATACACACACACACACACCGTGTTTCCCTAAAAATAAGACAGGGCCTTATATTTTTTTGAACCCCGAAATATGGCCTTGGCCTTAGTATCGGGGGGCTTATTATTTTGGGGGGGCAGTAGACGGCAAGCGTGGGACTGGATGTCCCATCGCCGCCGCCTCCCCTCCCTGTTCTTGGTGCCAGCCGAGCGGCTGGCCTGCCGCCACCACCTGGTGGAGCAGGACTCTGCAAGACTTGTGCCGTTGCATGCACTAACTGCTGGACTGCCGCAAGCTTCATCATACCGCCACAGCTGGGGTCCTGCTGCCATTCATGCATGCAACGGCACAAGCCTTGCAGAATCCTGCTCCACAAGGCAGCGGCGGTGGCGTGACGAGTCTCACAGAGACTCATTTCTGGCAGGTGGGATATGTTGGGCCGCGAGATGCACGTCCTACCTGACACTTGTAGCTCTGTCATGTTCCTTCCTATATATGTTTTCTGAGGTTTTCGCGGGTGTTTGTATGTAGGTCTTTGGGTATTCGGGTTTTCTCCCGCGTGAAATTGGAAGTGTCTTTCGACTTCGTCGAAACGTTGCAAAGACACTTCCAATTTCACGCGGGAGAAAACCTGAATACCCAAAGACCTACATATATATATATATATATATATATATATATATATATATATATATATATATATATATATATATATATATATATATATATATATATATATATATATATATATATATATATATATATATATATATATATATATACACATACATACATACATACATACATACATATATACATATATACATATATACATATATATATTCTGAGGTTTTCGCGGGTGTTTGTATGTAGGTCTTTGGGTATTTGGGTTTTCTCCCACGTGAAATTGGAAGTGTCTTGATGACGTTTCGATGAAGTCTCATTCATCATCTTCAGGCTGATGTCTTCTGCTTCCTGCTTCTAGGAGCAATTGCTATATATATATATATATATGTTTTTCTGTCGTGTTATCCTGGTGTACCCAAATATGGGAGAGAAAGCATCACAGCTTCCATTTTTGCCTTTCAGCCCCTCACTGGGACCATCCAGGCTGTTTTTTACATAGCCGACACACTAATCTATATGTGTAGGATTTTTTGCTGATAAAGTCTACCTTTATTTTCATTTATCAGCAAAAAATCCTACACACACACACACACACACACACACACACACACACACACACACACACACACACACACACACACACACACACACACACACACACACACACACACACACACATATATATATATATATATATATATATATATATATATATATATATATATATATATACACTTCCCAATCTAACTTTCAGTCCAGAGATTAACCTTGCTTAGCCTTTTCAAGCATCTACAACCTGCTTCTTAGCTAGACAAGATGAGTATTGTTCAACAGAGATTAATTTTTAGATAGGGAAAAGAATACTACCTTAAACATTATGTAAGTTAATATATGATTATATTGTCTGCCAACCCTATCTGCTGAAGTGGGAAATTCAGAGTGGATCTACTCAAAGGCATGAAGCCAGGATTTCTGGTTTTTATCAAAGGTTTGAGTAGGAGAGTTACATCAGTGTCAGGTCCCAAAATGTACTTGAGTCACCAGAATGCCAAAGAGAGACCCAAGAAGAGGCTTGGGAAAAATATCAGCTTTTATTTGTGCAAAGAACTGGATAGACCGTTCCACAACATACAGACGAAGAGCATGCAGTGAAAGGCCACACCTTGGGGAAGGTATGACGTCATTTTATACCTTCAGACATCAGCTTAGTACTCAATTCTGGCCCCCTGGCCCATGCCTTCCTTGTAGCTCTGCATTGGCCATGCAGCAAGGAACAGGGGGACTGAGTGCTTAGAAACAGAGGGGCTGGGTGCTTAGCAACACAGGTATTTTCCTGATGTAACCCTGCCAAACCATGACATAACCCGCTCCAGGCACTGAGTTGTACACAAAAACAAGATAACGGGTTAGATCACTGGTAGGAGCAAATGGCAGAGGCAATTCCAATTCTTACAGAAGCAAAGCAATTCTTACAAAAGCGAAATAGCAAGTTATTATTAGGTCCCAGTAATTCTACCTATTCTACTATTATTATGTCCCTTCATCAGAAATAGCAATAAATCAAATCAAGTGCTCTCTTACATCATAAAATTGAATCTTGTAGATTATATTTTTCACCAATAATTTCCTTTTTAAACTACTACTACTACTACAAAAAAAATCCTCTTTATATTCTTTCATATAATGCTATTTTAACGCAATAGCAATCATGTACTTTATATACAATTAATACATTAAAAACGAATTCTAGAATTTAGTATTGACCTAGGAAAGGTTACAAAGGCATCCACTAACAAGAGAGCAGACCGCCAGTGAGCAAGAATTCTGTGCCAGCTGAAAAGTAGCCATGAACTTCTGTGATCCCATGATGTAAATAAGCTTATTTCTAAATCAGCTGCTGTCTGCTTAAAAAAAAGTGTAAAACTCTATTTCTTTTGAAACGCTGAGACTCTGTAGATGGCATGTTTGCCTATTTGCAAGCACAACTGTTTTACCTGCTTGTTATCTGTAAACAACAGCAGTGTGCTCTTTGTCAAAATAAGATTTGATCCAGAAAGGTAGATCGATCTATCGATCTCTCTCTCTCTCTCTCTCTCTCTCTCTCTCTCTCTCTCTCTCTCTCTCTCTCTCTCTCTCTCTCTCTCTCTCTCTCTCATCTATCTATCTATCTATCTATCTATCTATCTATCTATCTATCTATCTATCTATCTATCTATCTATCTATCTATCTATCTATCTATCTATCTATCTATCTATATCAAAGCCAAATACCACTCACTCATCACAAAATTTCCAGAACTGTAAAGCCTACAAACTTGAAACTTAGCACATATGTTCCTCTTGGCTTCTAGGTGCTCGCTAAGAAAGGATTTTTCGAAATGACCATCAGATCATTAGTATCTCTTATACAGTATTATATTAATTAACATGCTCTGATGCTAAGGAGTTACACATTCTACATAAATTTTCAAGCTTTAGGTGTCAATGTATCAAGCCCGATCATAACTACTCATTAATTTTCAAGCTTTAACTGTCAATTTATCAAGCCCGGTCACATAGTTTCGTAACGAAGCCCGGGTAACCAGCTACTAATATCTCTTTATTTACACATAAGTAAAAAGATACCCCACATACAGACAGGTATAGGGTGAAGGGCCCTTAAAAGGAAAGAAATCACTTTATATACAGTTCATATATGTTGAGTTTGGAATGTATTCTTCAATTGGCCAACATCATTTGAGTTATCGAGCATTTAGTGAACATGCTTGGTAACTATATATGTACCATGTAACATATGTGGAGGATGGGGGTGGGCTAGCGTGCTATGGTCCATGGGGTCACTAAGAGTCAGACACGACTTAGTGACTGAACAACAACAAATAACCAGGGGTGAAATCCAGGTTCTGACAGGTTCTGGAGAACCGGTTGCGGAAATTTTGAGTAGTTCGGAGAACCGGTAGCGGAAATTTTGAGTAGTTCAGAGAACCGGCAAATACCACCTCTGGCTGGCCCCAGGAGTGGGGAGGGAATGGGGATTTTGCAGTATACTTCCCCTGCCACGCCCACCAAGCTACACCACGCCCACCAAGCCACGCCCACAGAACCGGTAGTAAAAAAAATTGGATTTCACCACTGCAATAACCAAGTAACAGTTCATAGAATCCTATAATATTCTTAGCATTATCTTGTCCATACCTAATTGTATATTCAAGAGGTGTGTTTCCCACATTACGATGAGTTTTCAGGTTATTAGAGTTCACCTCTTTGGGCAACTCTGGTCTCTGACCAGTCTGAGCCGGTTCTTATCAGAATCCACATTCCTGCTTGTTAACTTCAAAGAAATAGAAACATTAATCAAAGGCCCTCCTTGTTACAGAAAACAATTACTCAAAGGAGACCCTCTCCTGCTCCCACCATGCTTATCATCTTGCCTATGCAGGTTTTACAGACTGGCAAATAAATGAGTAGTAGGAACGGGTGGGAAAATGAAAATCTCTTTCTGAAGGTTCTCAGGAACCTGAAATTAGCATCATCCCTGTGGAAATTAAATGGAAAAATTCAGCAGTCTTTTGCAGAGAAAACGTTGCAGAGAAAATCCAATTTTCTCAGCTTGGGAGTGTTGTAATTGCTATCTTCTAATTGCAGATTCTCAAATCTGTATATTTTACTGAAAGTGAATGGATGTATACAGCATATATTATAAAACATTCCCTAGGAAAAAATAGGTTGCACATTCTTGCTTAGGTTTGTGTGAATTGTAGAAAGTGAATATTTTGATGATCAATCATTGATGAAGTAGAATTTCGATTTCTTCCAATGAGTCCTACGAGAGAATCCCGAGGAAAAGAAGAAGGAATAGAAGAAATTGCATTCATTCACAGTAATGCATTTTCAAGCTGCATTTCTACCTCTAGGTCCGCCCATGGGATTCAAGAGCCATTCTCTAGGGGGCGCTCTGCCCCTCGCAGTCTAGTTTCGTCTCAACCGGAAACCGGAAGTAGAGGTTTCTGTGGCGCCTCACCCTGGCTACTAACCGCCGGTACCATAGACATACAAATTAGAGTGACTCTAACACTAAATTAAAGTGAAATAATTGGATTTTTTTTTTGTTAGGAAGTGAAGTGTGGCCATTTTAGCAATATTATTCATAATGATGATCACATCGATCATAATAATAAAGTAATTTTTATATTGCTGGGCTCTTAAGGACTTCGGACGCTTCTGAATTAACTCAATTTGCCTCATTAACAGATTTACAGAGTTGGAAGGAGCCTTGCAGGTTATCTAGTCCAACCCCCCGCCCAGGCAGGAGACCCCTACACCATTTCTGACAGATGGCAGTCCAGTCTCTTCTTGAAAGCTTCCAGTGACAAAGTTCCCACAGCTTTTGAAGGCAACTTCTGTCCCATGGGTTGATTGTATAAGTCCTTGCAATCAAACTGAATGAGAGAACGTCCCTGGTCCAATCACAGTCGCAGCCATTGCCTCTAAGAACCGCCCACAAAATGCCAATACCGTACGAATCGCCTCCTTCTCTCACAACTCTACACATTCGTAGGTCTACAACATCTAGTGCCTCACCCTCCTCCCCACCCGTGACGTCACGGCACTCCCTTCCGCCTCGCCCCGCCCCGCCCCCGCTGGGCGAGATGAGCTCATCTCCTTTCCTCTGGAGGGAGGAGCCGCTAGGCGGAAGTGACGCACGCGGACGCGCGAGGCCGGAAGCGACGCAGGCGGCTGCCAGGCGGTGGAGCTCACCCGCTGAAGCGTTTTTTTTCTCTCTCTCTCCTCGGCCCGACTTTGCTCCGCCGCCGTCCCCGCGCCTCAGCCATGTCGGCGCCCGGAGGAGCCGGCGGAGAATTCGGCAACCCGCTGCGCAAGTTCAAGCTGGTTTTCCTCGGCGAGCAAAGCGGTGAGGGGGCCCCCCCGCGCGTGGTGGGGGGGAGGGGCTGCCCGCCACACACGCGAAAAAACCCTGACGGGGTGGGGGAGGGGTGGGGTGAGTGGGGGGGGTGAAAATAGACCATGAAATGCAGCGGGGAGGAAAGGGGCGGCGACGCCTCCCTTCTTCCCCCTCCTCGGCTAGGATGGTGCGGGGGGGATTGAGCCGGGAGGAGGTTTTGGTCCGGTCCTTGCGGGTTTTTTTTTTTTTTAGCTTTTATTTTTTTTAATGTCTTTTTTTAATCTTCCTTTTAAGGGATTGTTGTAAAGGGGGGCATATGAATCCTACATATACCGTTCCTGTCCTAATGTACCCATATATTCATACCTCTTATACTCTTATTCATGCTTGTACTAATATATATGTGTATCTATCTATCTATCTATCTATATATCTATATCTATCTATCTATCTATCTATCTATCTATCTATACATACATACATACATACATACATACATACATACATACATACATACATACATATTTTTACTGTTTATACTTTGCTTTAATCATATATGCTTGACAAATAAAACAAACAAACAAACATCAACGTTTAAGATAGGGAGAAGTTGCTGGGTGGCTGCACTTGCATCCTCCTGCCAGGTCTTCTCTCCCTCTCTCCCCCCCCCCAAAAAATCCGTTTGCTTTACTTCATTTTCAGATCATCCCTTTTTCATCCTGTCTTTTTATGCTCGTGTTTTAAAAAAATGTTTATCGTTTGTATTCGGTATGCCTTGAATTGACTAGAGCAGGGGTCCCCAAACTTGGCAACTTGAAGACTTGTGGACTTCAATTCCCAGAATTCCTCAGCCAGCCTGGTTGAGGCTGAGGAATTCTGGGAGTTGAAGTCCACAAGTCTTAAAGTTGCCAAGTTTGAAGACCTCTGGACTAGAGAGAGGAGGGAGGGGCAGTTTGGTTGTAGGGATTGAAAGCACCTGGTTAGAAACTGAGAGAATGTGAATTGGAAGAATAGAGCTTGGAAGGGACCTTGGAGGTCGTCTAGTCCAGCCCCCTGCTCAAGCAGGAGATCCTATACCGCAGTGTTTCCCAACCTTTGGCAACTTGAAGATATCTGGACTTCGACTCCCAGAATTCCCCAGCCAGCATTTGCTGGCTGGGGAATACTGGGAGTTGAAGTCCAGATATCTTCAAGTTGCCAAAGGTTGGGAAACACTGCAATACCGTTTCAGACAAGAGGCTGTCCAGTGTCATCTTCTGAGTTCTAGTCCTGCCTTAGGTGTGAAGCCAGCTGGGTGATCTTGGGCCAGTCACATTCTCATAGCACTGATGATGTTACCTGGTTTGGGTAATGAAGCGTCTGCAAAGTAAACAAGCTCGGAGAACATTAAGGATCCCACAGTCGTCATCATCCTTCTCCCTGCAAACCCCACACCCTTTGAGCACTGATGATGTTACCCAGGGTAGTAATGAAACATCTGCAAGAAAACAACCAAGCTCAGAGAGCACCAAGGACCCCACAATTCAACCCTGAGCTACAAAGATTTGTCTTTATTGACACATTACTCTTAATCTTGGGAAGGAAGCAGCGGCAAATCAATTTTAAAAAAAAATCTTGCCAAGAAAACTGCAGGGACTTGTCCAGACAATTAGCCAAGAATCAAGAGTGACTTGAAGATACACACACACACCAAAAATTCCCACCAGCCAAGAAACTGTCAGCGGGTAATGTGGGTAGTTGCTAGGGGTCAAAACCTGATTTGAAGGTACCTAAATATATGTATATATGTGTCGGCTCAGGGCAGCAAAAAAGGGCCTAATACTGCCGCCTCTTATTTTTTCCATCACAACAACCCTTGTCAGGTGGATTGGCCTGAAAGAGAGGGATTTTTAGTCACCTAGTCGTGAAGCTCTGTCCCATAATTGGGTAGAGCAGGTTGCCCTGACACAAAATAATCTTTCCACTGGTATAGTCGACAAAGGGAGGAGAGGCAGTGGCTTAGAGGTTAATACATCTACTTAATATGCAAGTAGCCCCGGTTCGAATCCCAGAAGGGTATGGCTAGCTGATGAGAACTAAATAGCTTGAAATAGGTCTATACTAGTCTCCCTGTATTTCTTTGTCTGTAAAACATAAATTCAACTCACCTAGTCATGCTTAAGGCAAGACTAGAACTCAACATCTCCTGGTGATTGGCCCAAAGTCACTCAGTCGGCTTTCATGTCTAAGGTGGGGCTGGAACTCACCATCTCCTGGTTTTTTCCGGGCCAGCCCCTTCACCCTTACACCAAACTGGCTCTTAATTAAATAAGAATACAAATGACAGAGTCGGTCTCCTCCAGGTCCCTTCAACCAAACAATGCCAGTTGGCAGGCCCTAGGGGGAGAGCCTTCTCTGTGGGAGCTCCGGCTCTCTGGAACCAACTCCCCCCTGAGATCCGAATCATTCCCACCTTGCTGGCCTTCCGGAAAGCCATTAAGACATGGCTCTTCCTGCAGGCAGGGTGTGACTGTTGCTTGTGTTGTTTTATCGCTTTTAATTACTATTATTGTTTTTATTGTATTTTTTGATACTATTTAGCTGTTCTTATATATGTTGTACGCCGTCCTGAGTTCTCAGGGAGTAGGGCGGCCTATAAGAATCGCAAATAAATAAATAAATAAAAGTAGTGTTGCTGTGGTTAAGGTCCCCACGATCTCGAGTGTTGGCTTATTTTGAGAGGTTCATTACTGGTGTTTGAGGCTGCAGGGCACCCACACAAGCCATGCTAAGGGCAGGCACAGATGGGAGATCACCATTTCTCATTTTTAGTTTAGATGTCTAAGGCCTTACTGAGGACTCCGAGCAGCGCAAAAGCAATGTTTTCAACAGGATTTTTTTTTAAAAGGAACAATACATTAAAAACCAGGTTTGGCAATGGTTTTTACTTGCCAGGGTGTATGGTAAAAAATAGAGTAAAACATCTGAGAATTTCATATTCCCTACCTATTACATCATAATTACTGCTGCAGTGTATCATTCTTAATTAGTTAATTATAATTACATCATGCTACATGTTGCAACTTGGATAAGCAAAGGCAATGAATGGATATACAAGTTATGAAGCATTAATAGTATTATTTCATGGTATCCAGTGCCTTGTGCTCTCTTTCCTTGTACCCTACTTTATATTTTAGTAATATATGACTTATTCTTCTTTCCTAAAGAGAGCTCTGCATTGTATGTTAAAACCTATAAAGTGGGGTTTTACTTGATTTATGCCTGTTGCAAATCAAGAAAAGCTCTTGGCAGTAGGAAAAAAGATAACTTGGGGCATTCGGAATAGCTAGGCAAGCTCAAAAGTCTGATTAAAAAGGAAGTTGGTCTACCAAGTAGCCTTAGGGATCTGGGAATTTTAAAGGTAGAGATCATGACACAAAAATAGGGCCCAATACGTTTGTCGCCTTACTATAGCTCAGGGGTTGGCAACCTTAAACACTCAAAGAGCCACAAAAGTTCAAACCAGAAGCTCCCTGTTCAATTCTGGAGCCGACCAGAAGGCCGGTTCCCCCACCATAGAGTCTCCTCCTAGCATGGCGTCTTTTCCTTTTACTGACCAGCAACAGGGAGCCGCAGCAGAGGAATGAAAGAGCCACATGTGGCTCCAGAGCTGCGGGTTGCTGACCCCTGCTATAGCTAAAGGAATAGAATGAAGGGTTTATTTGAAAGATCTCAATTTCCAAACAATAGTAAATAGTAAACACATATCTTTCATTTACCAAACCCCAGGTTTTTTTCAGACATGATTAAGAGCTCCTTTCTCTTAATTTTATGGGATACGGAGAAAGCTCCAGCTGGGAAATATAGATGCATATATTATTGATTATTTTTGTTATATTTGTTTATGCATTTTTTTTCTCTCCTAACCATCAGATTTTTTTCTACTCTGCTAACTCTCTTCGTTTCAGTTTGCACAATAGGATTCATTAATTCATAGCCAGGCCCTTTTTAAATATTTTGCTTCCCCAGGCTAATTTGAAAGTGGCGCTATTCTGATTTATGTCAGACTGCTCATTTGTATTAAGGTGTGTGAAATTAGTATTGCAGATAAGTCTGTTCAGATGGCATAATTTTGGCACATGAACCCATTGATGCTTATGAAGCCCCTCCTACCCGCAACTGATCACAGGAAGGAATCCTTAACATCCCAGAGAGCCACTCCTACATATGTATGCTAACAATAACATACATAGTTATTAGCATTTATATAATATGCTAACTATAAGTAATGCTTTTATTTGTACATGATTTTCAGGTCCATTTTAAAAGGGGATCGGGATTGAGAGATCATATTTTTTTGGCTTATGTTGGTAGATTCAGTAATTTTATTCAAATCCAAAAGTCCATGCAGATTTTACTAATGTAGCTTATTTTTAAACAATGGGATTACATTGTGTGATGAGCAAATCAAAGTTTCCTGATTGCTTGGCATTATTTGCTTATTTAACAACATGCCTACTGTTTTATGTATTTTATTTCATTTGTATTCCACCTTTATTTTTTACAAACAATTCAGTTAAACTTATACATATTAAATTAAACTTATACATAAATAGTTGTGCTTCTTTCTTTTGTAGTTGGAAAGACCTCCTTAATCACTAGATTTATGTATGACAGTTTTGACAACACTTATCAGGTAAGTGTCAGAAAGATGACCCCTTGTACCATTTCAGATTAATTATCAGACTACTTTAATCACGAGGCTATACATCTAGAAAGATAAGAGTTCACTGCACTCATATTTTTTTTCCATTTGAGGAAAAGCATACTAAAGCATAACTAATTTATAATCATTAAAATCATACAAAAGCTGTGAAAGTAACTTTTGTTCAGATTAAAATTGTAGATGGAACACATCAAAGAGGTTAGTCACATGGCACTCAGTAAAGATTTGATTAAACCATAGTTTTCCTGTTCCTGCTGCCTGACATGCAAAGGTATCTGATCATCTACATCAGTGTTTCCCAACCTTGGCAACTTGAAGATGTCTGGACTTCAACTCCCAGAATTCCCCAGCCAGTGAATGCTGGCTGGGGAATTCTGGGAGTTGAAGTCCAGACATCTTCAAGTTGCCAAGGTTGGGAAACACTGATCTACATCATCTGAAAAATCGCTTTCAAGTTTCATGTAACTTGCAAAACACAACTTTTATGCCACTAACTACAGCTAACCCTCACTTAACTAAGGTAATTGGGACCAGGAAGTCTGTTGCTAAGCCACACAATCACAGCTTGTGACGTCATATGACTGCGCCGACTTAATGATGGAAGTTCCAGTTGTGATTAGGCAACTTCTGTGCTTCATTAGGTGCCATGCCGTATGATCATCATTTACAACTTGCCAGTTTCCTCATTTGACTTTTCTTGTCATAAGCCAGCAATGGAGGTGGCAAATGGTGATCCCATGGTCATGGGACCCTGCGATGGCCATAATTGCAAGACGGTTTCCAAATGCCCAAATTGTGACTGTGTGATCAAGTGAATGCTGCATCAGCTGCAACTTCAAAGATGGTACCATAATTCTCCTTGTTCCTCTCATAAACAAAAATTATACAAAACGTTTTATAGGTGGCATTTACCACCTGCTAGGTTAGCTAAAATGTTTAAAAATATGTCTAGCAAATTTTGGAAATGTAACCAAAAAACAGGCACATTTTACCACATGTGGTGGACTTATGTCAAAGCAAAACAATTTTGGGCAAATATACACAGGTGGCTTGAAAAGATGATAGGGAAACATGTAGATATTAAACCTGAACTGTTTTTATTAGGTATAATATCAGAAAAAATTAATAAGAAAAGTTATGTATTTACAGTAATATTGCATGTCTTAACAGCAGCGAGGATTCTATTTGCACAATACTGGAAAAATGAAGATATACCGCAAGATGAAGTCAGGAAGATACTAGATTGTGCAGAAATAGATTGACATTGAAAATTAAACAGAAAGATGTGGAATATTATCAAACATGGAATTTATTTTGCCAATGGTTGGAAAAAAGGGGTGGAGATTAAGAATGTAAATTTGTATTGTTAAGCAAATTAAATATCCAGGCAACACGATGTTTATTAAGCACTAAGAAATGTATTTAATGGAAAATCAATAAAAACACTTTTTTTAAATAATTTTCCTGGTTCAGCTGCATCATACCATGGAATGGTTGCTGAACACTAAAATAACCTCAGGTTCTAAGTCAGAACCTAGCTGGCTTTGTTTGAGCATCCTGTTTGATATAAATAGCACATGTACAGTTTCTTAGACTTTTAAGATACCGTATTTTTCGGAGTATAAGACACACCTTTTTCCTCCCTAAAAGAGGCTGAAAATTTGGGTGCGTCTTATACTCCTAATGTTGCTTTTCCGAAGCTTTTTCCCCAGCCCTAAGGAGGTGCTAACGATCTTCCTGGCTTCCTACTTCCTACTTTGCAGGCTTGTTTTCATTCCTACTCCCTCTGAAAAAGGTCTTTTCAGCCCTAACGAGGTGCTAACAATCTTCCTGGCTTGCTCCATTTATTTTTATTCCTACTCCCTCCAAAGTAGTTTTTACCAGCCCTAAGTCTTTGCAGGCTTGTTTTCATTCCTACTCCCTCTGAAAAAGGTTTTTTCAGCCCTAACCAGGGGGATAAAATAATGTGCTGAAGCTGAACAGACTAAGGACGCTAGCCAGATGAATACCTGGTAGGTAGATTTTTTCCCTATTTTCCTCCCCAAAACTAAGGTGCATCTTATACTCCGGTGCGTCTTATACTCCGAAAAATACAGTCAGTAAGTGCTTTCATGAGAGAGTCTACCCAGCACCAAAGTGTATTTGCCGGGCTTCCTTGGGGACAGCATAGAAGTAGTTTGTAGTTGTCTTTTTCAGAGAGATCTTCAGTCTCTGCATAAGAACAGAAATTAATGCAATTAATACGAATTTAATCTCACACAAATCCATAACATTAGTCTAAAACCTCAGTTCAGTTCCAAAAATCGCTGATTCTCATCTATTAAATATCAGGGAAAGATATTTAATATTGTGTTATGGTTTGTGAACTATGAGTTGGATTTAAAATAATACTACATATACCTATTATTATTTTGTGTTTCAGTATTCTCTGATTTTCAACCAAATGTTCCCTGGCGTGCTCTTTTTAAATGAAGATTGTTTTTATGGTTCAAAAATGACTCTTTTCCCATTTTTCCAGGCCACCATTGGAATTGATTTCCTTTCAAAGACTATGTATTTAGAAGATCGCACGGTAAGTGGATTTATCTGTCTGCTAAGGTTTGACTGATTCATCTCTCTCCACAATCCCATGGTACTTTTCCACATCAACATGATCTGTGGCTTGAATCTCCAGGAGGGAACCTAGGGGTACCAGTGTGCCCATAGATATTCTTGAACTCTCCTATGTTTTCTCCCCTGATTAAAAAAGCTGGAAGTTTTCAAAAATGGAAGATGGCACATTGAAATCATTTTCATTCCATAAATACATTTACCCTTAGATTTCCAACTTTGGCCTGGATATCTTTCAAGTTGCCCCAAGAAAGACCTAAGCACAGCATGGGCGGTAAATTGTTTTGTAAATAGTTGTATCCTCTAAAGCCGTGACTCCCACCTTTAATTCAGTAATCATTTTATGAAGGTTTCCATAAACATGGTTTCAAAATAACCCTTCCCCCAGTCTATAGGAAGAAGGAATTGACAGGTTGAATTTACCATCTGTGATTGGATACTGGCAGCTTGGTGTGGCAATATCATTGCTTTAAGTCTTGATCTCCCGAATCTCCTTTAAGGGGTTAGTAAGATACTCTTTTAAGAAGGAGGAGAGAAAGCGCATGTGTAAGAAGGAGAGAAAGTGCATGCCTTAGATCAGAATCTATTAAGCTTGCAAATCAGTCTAGCTACAATAGGCTCATTTTTCTTTCCAGCCTCATGGCACTGCCTTTTATTTTGTCTGGTGGACTGACCAGTCTGCTGATTTTGGCAGCTTGAGGGAGACCAGTCTACCATCCTGTTATAATTATGCAAAAACCTTCTGAAGACCAACTATCTCTATGGATGAAGCCTAGATTGAGAATGCATTTGCCATGCGGGAAATATGATGCCTGACAAGGGTACGAACCTAGATCTCTTTGTCCAAATACCCACGGGGTCAGATTTCCCTTGTTTTACTCGGGCTACCTGTTACTTAGTCTGAAGAAGCTGTACCTTGAATATTACCGTATTTTTCGCACTATAAGATGCACTTCCCCCCCCAAAAAAGTGGGTGGAAATGTCTGTGCGTCTTATAGGGCGAATGTTGCTGAAGCCCCGCCCACCTGCCGGCCCTCACCCTTCAGTCATTTTTGGCCTCCTCACATTCCATTTTCGGCCTGTTCCAGGCAGATGCCTGGAACGGGATGAAAATAGGATGTGTGGAGGATTAAAACGGGGGGCGCGGAGCGGCGATAGGCGGCCGATCTAATTGCCAATCACCTGCTCATGCTAAATCAGGCTGTGCTAAAGCTGACCAGGCTGTTTGCTACAAGGAGGCAAATTGCTGGTTGGCAGATTTTTTTTTCCTTGTTTTCCTCCCCAAAAGCTAGGCGCGTCTTATGGTCTGCAGCATCTTATAGTGCAAAAAATATGGTACTTTGTTTTTTAATTTTAAGGGATACTGGGAACATTGTAATTTGGGATGAGTTTTCATCTTAGCCAGAACAGAGATTTTATACAGTTATATATGGAGGAATTCAACTTTACGGGGCAAGATAACTCTTATCTTAAAGTTGTCATCCTGACCAAACAATACTTTTTTTTAACAATTGTGGATATTTTGAATGGTCAACAGTAGCCTCCATCCACCAACTCAGTGATTGCAGATATGTTGAAGTATCTTGAGCCACTTCCTGACTTACCGTAGGGTGAACAGCAGTTTTTCTCATGGAGTGACTCTGTCTGTGAGTGATGAGTTTTGTCTTCATGATTGACTTGCTTAGCACAGTAGAACCAGGACAGAAGTTGCACAACAGAAGCAATTCCATTATGGCCTCGATGGGCTTGCAGTTCCTGAACCCGGAATAAAGTATAAGGAAAGATAATAGTAGAAGGTTCAAGCCAAATGGTTCATGGGATTGTTGGGGGTGGGGAAATGAAGGCTACCAGGTCTTTCATAAAGAGTTCCACCTGGAAGAATAGATGACAAAAGCTTTTTTTGTTTGCTTATTTAGAAACTCCGAGTTCTCATTTTTAGTTTTACGCTGCATTTTAGTTTCATTTTAACTTCCCTCTTATTTATTTGCATTGTTTCTTTCGAGTGTTGTCATTTTTTTAATTTCACATGCGTTTTGCTTTATTTTTTTTTATTTTTGTCCATATTCCTGCTCTTCTCTTTCCTCCTCTCCACCCTTTCCCCCCCCCCCCCACATTTTCTCTTTTCCCAGATCAGGCTGCCGCTGTGGGCCAGGGGAGATTCCGCAGCCTCATTCCCAGCTACCTCCGGGACTCTGCTGAGGCTGCCATTGTCTTTGACCTGACAAGTAGGTATTGGGGTTTAAGCGCAGCAGGCCCCTCACTCTGATCGAGGGGAGAACTTGAGTTCTAGTTCTCAGGAAGCAGCCAGGAGTCCGTTCACCCCCCAAAGAGAGGCAGTGTTCCAGGACATGCGAGCCATGACAGGCAGTTGAATAGTATCTCTGGCCACGAATAAATGGGCAGGCCTGGCATTTATTTTATTTATTTATTTATTAGTTTGGGAGGCATAATGATATAAGCATTTCTCTTCTGGACATACTGATTTTGTATCCTTCCCGAAGGTAATGTATCTTATTGGAATTCTCTGGTATATGCCAGTTTTGATCACAGCACATGAAGTTTCCTGCTCCGCAAGGAAGAGCTGAGATGAAGGCTAACTCTGAGTTCCTCTCCTGCTTTTGAATATACCCCTGTGTAACTCATAACGTTTTATAACACCACAAATTACAGGTAGTCCTTGACTTATGGCCACAACTGAATCCAAAGGTTTTCTTGCTAAGCGAGACAGTTGTTTTAAGTGAGTTTTGCCCCATTTTACGACCTTTCTTGCCACACTTGTTAAGTGAATCACTGCAGCTGTAAAGTTAGGTTGTTAAGTGAAACAGGTTTCCCCTTGACTGCTTGGCAGAAGGTCGCAAGAAGTAATCACATGACCCTGGGACACTGCAACCATCATAACTCTGAGTCGGTTGCCAAGCATCCGAGTTTTGGTCACGTGGCCACTGCATGTGATGCTGCAATGGTTGAAATTGTGAAAAAAGGCCATAAGTCTATTTTTTCACTGCCTTTGTAACTTTTAATGGTCACTAAACGTTGTCAGTCAAGGGCTACCTGTACAAGGAAAAAAAATGTGTATTCTCCCAAGGATTGTGTGGGAACAGTTAGCTTTGACATTTTGGTTGGCTTTATTTGAAAGCTGAATTGTTTTCTCTTATTCCTCTGCTGTTGACAATTCTGTATAGATCTTATTTTTTTTTCCCCTGTATATTCCCCCCTTTATTTGCGTATATATTTTGATTCGCTCTTCATCAAAAATTGTTTTAGTGCAGTTCGTGCTAACTTGGAGAATTGCAAAAAGAAAACTTACAAGTTTGTTGTAGGCAGAAAAACATTGGTGAACTAAAGGTCATGAGCTCAGACAACTCCAACCTCAGATCCTTCTGCATATTCCAGAAGTCATTCAAATTGGCTTATTCTAAATGATCTAGAAGCTGGAATATTTTGATACTTCTACTAATAATAGCAATAGCACCTGGATTTATATACCGCTTCACAGTGCTTTACAGCCCTCTCTTAAGAGGTTTACACTATCAGCATATCTCCCCCAACAATCAGGTCCTCATTTTACCCACCTTGGAAGGCTGAGTCAACCTTGAGCCGGTCAAAGGCTGTGGACAGAGTTAGCCTGCAATATCCCACATTCTAACCACTCTGCCACAGGGGCTCCCATAGTCCTATAAAATTCAAATTAAAGCCATACTTGTAAACTATTAGACGGGCAAGATAATATAATAGCTAAGGCACAGGGCCATAAATTGAAAGAGTCCTTTTATTATTATTACTCCTGAATTATTACTCCTGAATCACCAAACCAGCCGGCTGACTTTGGCCAGTCACCTCTCTTTGAGCCTAGAATTAAAATGGAAAATCTCGCAAAAAAAAATCCCCACTACTTTAAAGCTGCTGCACCCCCTCCAAAACACTCATTATAATTAATAGGCTCATCTTGAAGATGTAAAAAGTTGATGCAAATAATGGTTCGTACAAAATGGTTCATGTTTGAGGAAGCAGATGGCTACTGTATCTTTGAAGGTCTTCCGAGGCAAACCTTTTGTTTCTTTCCTCCCATAATTATCAAGTCAGAGCATTCTTAATAAGATAGCTCTTCACCATGTGTAGCTGCTTTTTAATTTTTATTGTTCCTGTAAATATTCAAAAATAAAAATTTGTTGGTTAGCATTGTGGAACATGCTTAAGGAGACATTATACTTTTTTTTTCTTATCTACCTGGAGAAATTGTTGACAAAAAAGCTTGGGTGTTGAAAATATTCCTGTTTTATATTTAAGGCTCCCTGGAAAATGGGCATTGCTGGAAGATTTGGTGGGATATACCTTTCTCTAGAGCATTGATCATATTGGCATAAGATCTCCCACTAGAGAGATCTTCCCCCAGTACAGTTTTTTGCAGTGATCCTACATAGTAGGGTCCCAGTTCCCTGATAGGTTAGCGCAGGGGTCCCCAAACTTGGCAACTTTAAGACTTGTGGACTTCAACTCCCAGAAAGCTGGCTGGAGAATTCTGGGAGCTGAAGTCCACAAGTCTTAAAGTTGCCAAGTTTTGGGACCCCCTGGGTTAGCGTATTGCAGCTACTTTTCCTTTTCTCCAGAACAGATCCATTCACCTATTTATACAAAAGATTATGGTAACAAATAAGTGTTGTTATTCTTACCTTAGGCTTAGGGTGATGTGCAAGCAAGCATCTCCTCCCTTTCTGGCAGTAGTTCATCTCTTAATTCTCCTTGCAGCCTCTGTGCTGAGTTGCTTCCACTACTGAATATTTCCCTTTATTTTTCTTTGTTGCCCCCATTCCCATTATAATATTTGATAATTATACAACTAGATGGAGGTCTTGTGATTTTGGCCATTTACAAACGTAACAAATTAACAGCATTTTCTGCAAGCAGGTACTGAAGTTCGGGCCTGTTTTTAAAGTCATTCCCTTGTGTACCAGTAATTCATATTAAAACGAAACATTATTATGCCAGCCATTCTTGATTTGGGGCTTGCCTTGATGAATGTGTACTTGTTTAAGAAGAAGCTTTTAAAAAGAGACTGGACAGCCACCTGACTGAAATGGTATAGGGTCTCCTGCTTGAACAGGGGGTTGGACTAGAAGACCTCCCAGGTTCCTTCCAACTCTGTTATTCTGAGTAGAGCAGGTGACCATCTGACAGGCGTATTTTTTCTCACCTTCATTTGTAATTCAGTCCTTATTGGTGACCGTGGGACACTGCAATGTTGTAATTGGGAGGCAGATGCTGAACACCCAGATTGTAATCACATGACATGAGGGACACAATGCGGTTGATGTAAGCTTAGGACCAGTCATAAGTACCATCGTTCAGTGCTGTAAGATGTTTAGTCACTAAATGAGTGGTTGTTAAGCGAGGACCATATGTATATGCTTATCTAGTGGCCCCACATAATCCCATAATATTCTTTCTCGTGCTTCATTGATCATATTGGTTGCGTTTTGGAAATAGCAGTAATATCTTCAGCCAGTGATAGTACTTGGCTCTCAAGCGAAACTATCAGCTTGAGTAATTAACTGGGATGATCTTCATTTGTAGGTTCAGCTAAGTGCTTTTTTCTCTCTCTAGTAGTTGTCAAGTATATCAGGCCAGCAACACAGGCCAAAACTGAAAGAGAAAATACAATTTTATTCATGGTGTCTCCTAAGTTGAAATGAATTTGTTTGTACTAAGTCAAATTGCACACAGTTATCAGGCAAGCATTCTGACTCCTGAGTCTCCTAGCCCCTGGAGGTTTTAAATTCTTATTGAGTGCACATCCTCCAACAATCTCCGTACAAGTAATGTTATCTCATACTTTTTTCACTCGGAAATCTTTATGGCTAAGCAGGGATTTTCTTTGTCTGGTTCTCTTTATCATTATGCCCCTTTCATTATCATAGAAGTATACAGTATTGTGTGTGTTTACAGGAAGAAACATTTTCCCTATTGCATGCTCAAAATTAAGAAATTTGGTTCCACTTTATATGGAAGGTTAACTTCTATGAATCTGTCAGATTTCTAGTGGTGACTGTATGGAAAATCGAGCACGCGATCCTGCAGTGTTACTTTCAACCCAAAAGAAATAGATTTTCTAGGAAATAATGACTTTGAAGGAAGTTTTTCTCATATACCCCCTGTTGTTTTATTGTATGCAAAGATAAAGTAGTCCATGACTCGGTAATTAATCTTAATCTGTACCCCTAGCATTCTCATTTGTCTTGATGAAGAGTTTTTGGAGTGAATTTATTAGAGAGCAGAGAGCAGTAGCCTGTGATGTGAAAGTTTTCTGTATTTTTGATGCCCATGCTGCATTTTCTGATGAGATATTTATATGCAATTCTATAGAATTCCTTCTAATGCATTGCCTTTTCTCTAAAGGACATTTTCTTTTTTCTTCTTCTTCTTCTTCTGCCTTGTGTCTTTCTGTTTCTTCCCTGGACTGGTACCAGCAGGTCCGACTTCAGCTTTGGGACACAGCAGGCCAGGAACGGTTCCGTAGCCTCATTCCCAGCTACATACGTGACTCAACTATTGCAGTGGTAGTCTATGACATTACAAGTGAGTGAGAGATTTGTGTCATGGTGTACCAAAACACTTTGTTCTAGGAGAAATCTGAGCCCAGAAGCCCTGAGTCATCCATGAAGGCTCAGTGGGCACAGCTGAGGTCATGCCATGCTGACAAGCAGAAGGCCCCAGTGCCTTTTGCCCTAGGCAAAGAACCATCCTGAAGTTGGCTTTGTTTGTTTGTTTTGTTTATATGTCATGTTTCTAACCCACCCATCTCCCTCAAAAGAGGGACTATGGGCACTGTACAATATAATATAACCAGTAAATAAAGCAATGCATAAAAATTAATCTTAGAAATTAAGAATTAGAGTTAGACTTTTCAAAATTGTAGAGTAATGACAAACATCAAAAGGGGGAAATCTTAAAATGGCCATTTAACATTGGATTATTACAGGCGCAGGGGGGTCTCTCAAGGGGCTAGCCAGCCCCACTCTTGTGAGGTCCTCCCTGCCTCCACACAAGTCTGCAGAGCGAAGGGTTGACCGCTTTGTGGAAAGCCAAGAGATCGGGGGCTTTCCTCACCTCTGGGGAGCAAGATGTTGCACAAAGTGGGGCAGCGGCAGAGAAGGCTCTCTTCCTAGGCCCCGCCAGTCGAAATTCTTGGACTGGCAGGGTCTGTAGCATACCTTCCCTGCCTCATCGAGTAAAACAGGCTGGTGAGATAGGTGGAAGCCGCGTCTGTGGGTCTTAATATTCTGTAGGTGTTATTCTGTTCTTTGACCTGACGGTAGTGCATTGAGCTACCTTCTCCTTGCAGATCTGAATTCCTTCC
Organism: Diadophis punctatus similis; assembly: GCA_023053685.1. Classification (NCBI taxonomy): domain Eukaryota; kingdom Metazoa; phylum Chordata; class Lepidosauria; order Squamata; family Dipsadidae; genus Diadophis; species Diadophis punctatus. The sequence goes on along the minus strand of JALIGW010000014.1, from coordinate 10,284,944 downwards.
AGCAAACCTCCAAATGGATCGACGATGTGCGAACAGAAAGAGGAAGTGATGTCATCATCATGCTGGTGGGCAATAAAACTGACCTTGCAGATAAAAGGTAATTGTAGAGTTTGAAAAGAGAATGCTTTGGGGCGGGGGAAGGGGACGATGTACTAGAAAGTTACACCGGTAGTATAAGTGTGGCAGGCCTAAGATCCCAATTAAAATGGCTTCGGCCTGACAATTACTCTACCAGCACAAAAATATTATTCATGGACCTTAGCGCCATTGCTATTATTTTTCACATCTAACTTGAGTGTGTTTGCCTTATTCTTCTGCCAATAAAGCTCCCAAGGAAACTTACATAGATCAGTGATAAATTCCTTCCAGCTTGTAATGCAAAATTCATGACACATAAGAAAAGCGGTAGGAAGAGGAGAAGAGGCTAAGGGAGAGACACCATTGATGGAATGTAGCTGCTGCTGAGAGTTAACAGTAGGGCAAAAGGCCTTACGTCTTTCCCTTAAGCTATACTATCTTTTGGAAAAGCAGGATCAATTGTTCCTTGCTATGCATCTTTTCATCTTTCTTACGTTGAGAGTTTATATTGGAGATGATCTAATACAGGGGTCTCCAACCTTGGCAACTTTAAGACTTGTCGACTTCAACTCCCAGAATTCCTCAGCCAGCAAAGGTGGCTGAGGAACTCTGGGAGTTGAAGTCCACAAGTCTTAAAAGTTGCCAAGGTTGGAGACCCCTGATCTAATAGGTCTGTCCCACCATGTTCTCAAGCTCTGTTTTTTGAATGCGGAAGGAGAAATTTCTGATCAGAGCGCAGTAAAATCCTCACTAGGTCATTTGTGTGTGTGTGTGTGTGTGTGTGTGTGTGTGTGTGTGTGTTTAGTTTCTTGTTAATTGGTATTCAGCGCAGGTACCTCTCTGTTGATCTTGCATGAATTCTTACTCACTGGAAGCCACTAAACAATAAGCTTGTTTTAGTACCCTAGATTTGAGCTCATGGAATAGGGTAATTGGCTGGAATTCTTCCAGAGTAATACATTCCTTTTTTGACTGTGCTCTGCTGATTATCTTTAAAGTATGCAAAGTGTTGGGTTTTATTGTCTTTGTTTTTAAACCTAACTACCAGCCAACTGGGAAACAGGCCAATCAAAGGACTTACTGCTAGAAAGATTGTTTGATGGATGCATTAAAAGACCGACGGAAATGTTTTGAGCTGCTGAGGTTGCTTCTACTTTCATGGCACATTATTTCACACTATAGGTACTACCACAAAGCAACTTAAATGAATTTATGATAGTCAAGAAATCAGACAAGAAGAGTGGTGGGGTAGCCTAGAGGTGGAGCTCTTGCCTCACAATCAGGAGGCTGTGAGTTCGATCCTAGGTAGAGGCAGATATTTCTCTCTCTGGGCACAATGAAAATATATCTGCTGAACAAAGCTTCGTGTTGGCGACAGGAAAGGCATCTGGCCATTAAAACACTCTGATAGTGTCACGGTGGGATTTATTGCCTGTTACATGTATATGCAGGGAGATGCATCCCTATTCAATATAATGGTTCATTCCTGAGCACGTGATTGATATGTTCTTGTACGCATGTGTGCATTCCAATCTCCGCTCTATCCTTCTTCCTCTGACTTCCATTGAGTGAAGTCGCACATTTTATATCAGAGATGTAAACAAATGAGGTTTTATTGTTTTTGTACCGAAATAAATATTTTACTTAGATTTTTAAACTGCGGTTTCATTTCTAATGTCTGATGTCCGGGAAAAGATCAAACATCTCCTCTGTGAGATGAATTCTCACCTCTGTCAGATAGCTCCATTCAGTTGCCCAGACTCCACCCCACAAGGGATTATGGGGTCGTTAAAAGTTGATGATGATGATAAAATCAGATAAGACCCAGTAAGAATGTGCCTTTGGTAGACATCTGTACAGCATGAGTCAAATAGTATAGGAATGCAATCAAGTAATTGGGCCTGAATTGTTGTAAGACAGAATCACCATCCATTGGTTAATTTTCCTTTTCATTTCTGCAGAAGAGGGCTTACAAAGAGCATAAAAACTCAAAATAAAGCAACAATAAAAGTTGGATTTACTATAGAAGTGGGTACGTATAGCTTGTTAGAGGTGAACTTGCTGACAGATAGTTAATTCCTACAGAGCTGCAAGATAACCTTTTGGACAATATGGAACTCAGCCCAGCAAAAGCTATTAAACCATGCAAAGCTGCCCTTTCTGTTTTTTTGTTTTGTTTTTTTTTTTTTTTTGCAGTCCCTTCCAGGAAACAAAAATAGGTTTAGCCAGTGCCATTGGCTAGCATTCATTCCTTAGAGTTTTGATTTAGTGGGACATAGAAATGAACAAAAATATGTTTCCATTGCTGTAGGTCTGATGAATTTAGTTTGCCCACAGCCTTCAGCCAACAATCACATGCCCCCTTGACCTAATTTCGAAAGGCTTTTTGGGAAACTCTTAGTTTATGCCTTTGGCAGGCTGGTTGCAAAGGCCTCAAAAGTCCTCTTTTCTTACTCTCCAGGCAGATTACTACAGAAGAAGGTGAGCAGAGAGCCAAAGAACTAAGCGTGATGTTCATTGAGACTAGTGCAAAGACGGGCTACAACGTGAAGCAGGTAATTTTAACTGCCGGTTTCAACCCAAATTGTTCCATCCGGTTTGAGACCCCCTCCTTAGCAAACGTGGGCTTCCTTTGCTTAACACCGATGGCTTCTACAAGATGAGCTTTTCCAGCTTGAATTAATGTTTCATTTTTAGTATCTTTTTAAAAAGAGCAGATGCAATGTCACTCCTGGTTTAAGGGCCTTTCATGCTAACTGCTGACCTGCTTTTATAATAGAATAGAATTCTTTATTGGCCAAGTGTGATTGGACACACAAGGAATTTGTCTTTGGTGCATATGCTCTCAGTGTACATAAAAGAAAAGATACATTTGTCAAGAATGGTTGTCATAGGGTTCAAGTAAGCAATCAGGAAACAATCAATATGGAAATAATCGTAAGGATACAAGCAACAAGTTACAGTCATACAGTCATAAGTGGGAGGAGTTGGGTGATAGGAACGATGAGAAAAACTAATAGTAATAGTAATGCAGCCTAGTGAATAGTTTGACAGTGGTGAGGGAATTATTTGTTTAGCAGAGTGATGGCGTTCGGGAAAAAACTGTTCTTGAGTCTAGTTGTCTTGGTGTGCAGTTCTCTATAGTGACGTTTTGAGGGTAGGAGTATCTGTGTACGTTGGATATATGGATATGTTTTAGTTCTTTTTTCACGAGAGTAAACTTCATATTCCACTACAGACACTATGTTTACAAAGTTTGGGGTCTTGTCTTTCAGCTTTTCCGCCGTGTTGCTGCTGCCTTACCTGGGATGGACAACGCTCCTGAGAAGAGCAAAGATGACAGTATCCTTACCCTGCTGATCAGGAGCTTTGTCCTGTAATTACAAACTTTTTCTGTCTACCGTGTCATTTTTAGAGAGTATGTATCTAGCTGGTTCTTTTTTTTTTCCTGCATCGGGGATCTTACAGGAAAATTGCAAAGGTCAAGCAATTTGCCATCTCAACCGTCAGACCTGTCAATTTTGCATGTATCCAAAAGGACATTGAAAGGTTGTTAAGGTCCAACTTATTACTTCTGGAAGTAGAGTTGGGCCAGTTCACCTCTTTAGAATAGGGGTCCCCAGGCCACGGACCACTCTCAGGCCACAGCCCATTGGGAACCGGGCCGCCAAAACAGCAGGCAAGAGTGTGAAGTTTCATTTGTGCATGTGCTGGATTTAGGTTGCACGTGCAAAACCATTCCCCACCACCACCACCATCGCTGTTGAAACCGCTGAAGCCACTGCCGCTACTGCCAGTCCACAGAATCAAAAAGGTTAGAGACCCCTGCTTTAGAAGCTATTTCTGCTCTCTGAGCTTGATTGTTTTCTTGCAGATGTTTCAGTACCCAAACTAGGTAACATCCTCAGTGCTATCATGTTACCTAGTTTGGTTAATGAAACATCTGTAAGAAAACAGCCAGGCTCACTGAGCACCAAGGAACCCCATGGTCCTCCTCTCTGCAACCCCCCCTTCTACTACTGATGATGTTACCTAGTCGGGTAATGAAACATCTGCAAGAAAACAACCAGGCTCAGAGAGCACTAAGGACCCCACAGTCATTATCCTCCTCCCACTCCCTTCTAGCACTGATGATGTTACCTAGTTGGGTAATGAAACATCTGCAAGAAAACAACCAGGCTCAGAGAGCACCAAGGACTCCTCAGAACTTAGTATTTCCAAAGGATCGTTAAATCAAGGTGGTCCGGTTTTCATCTGCATCCATCCCGTTAATGTTTTGGGTAATACTTCCCAAATGCCAGTGGGAAGGACAAGGACTGATTCCCTCAGTAGCAATAGCACTTAGACTTACATACCGCTTCACAGTCTAAGTGGTTTACAGCCCCCAACTATCCGGGTTCTCATTTTACCCACCTCAGAAGGATGGAAGGCTGAGTCAACCTTGAGCCTGGTGAGATTTGAAGTGCCAAATTTCAGGCAGCCGGCAGGCAGCAGAAGTAGCCTGCAGTACTGCACTCTAACCACTGCACCACCATGGCTCGAGCTCATTTGATGGGCTTTGTTGGATCAAAGAGATCTATTTGGGTGGTGTGTGTGTGTGTGTGTTTCAGCTTGTTCTCCCACCACAGAGACATTTTTTTCCTTAACCCCTTCTCTCCAGTGATCGACATCAAATTAGAGAAACCTCCTGAGCAGCCTGTGACGGAGAATGGCTGTTCTTGTTAAATGTTCTCCAGCGTGGCAGCCCCCCTTCCCAGTTAGCCAGTTCAGTCTCTCACCGAAGAGCTCCACTTCTTACTGACTACCAAAAACACGACTTTTCCAAGGGCCGAAAGGCCACTTTAATAGGCGATTGGAGTCATCCCGTCTCCTCCCCCCTCCCCCGCCTCGTGTGGGCAGCCCCAGTTGCTCCCGTTTACTGCATGGTGTGAACCCTCCAATGCCTCTTGCCCTTCGTTGGTTGTTGCACTTTGGTGCTGCTGTGGCACTCTTTTGCTAGGTTTTCCTTGCTGGGTTGTCCTATGAATGTGCAAGGGAGGAATTTTGTCCATCTTTATTAAAAAAAAAAGATACTGGTAAACTTAACCGTAAAGGAGCTAATGCATTCTTCCCTTCTCCACACACACACACCCTTTTAAAAAAAACCAACCCCTTTCTACCACTGCATTTTATTCATTTGCAAATCCTCTGATTTGGCTAAGTCTTCATTGGTAGCAAGAAGAAAAGTGTCGTCCTACTTAACGTTTCTGTTCTTCTTTCCTCACGGATGGTGCTAAGGAAGAGGAGAACCCCTCAGAGAGGATTGACATACGTTCTTCTCTCTCTTTCCAGATTATCTAAGTAATCTTTTATCCCAGATGGACTGATTCATTCCTTCACCCACCACACCGTCCATTGCTGGATATGTACAGAGATGGTAGGCAGAAATGGACGGATTGGGGAAGGGTTCTGAGTCTTTATGTGGGAAACCTGGTTCCTGCATATTGCTGAGTTGGGGACTTTCCAAAATGGAGGCTGCGTATTCTCCAGCAGTTTATTCCACCCTCTCTCTCCCCTTCTCTTGATACTCTCAGAAGAAAATCTTGTTCTTCATGAGTTCTGAAATAGAGGGTAGCTGTATTAAACGGAGACTTTTCTAGACTCAGACCGATGCCAGGAGCTGCTATTTCTACATAATTTATCACTCATGACTCATTTGAAATATGCAAAGTGCTTTACAACTGCCTTCACTTTTTGCTTCGTTCCTTGGTTTGTCATTTTGAATTATGTCTCTACATTAGTCTGCTCCAACCTACAGATGCCCCGAACTATTTTTTTTATATTCCCCAGCCACTAAAGCCCAGGATTTGCAAATTTGGAAAGTGTTAGGTTGGGGAGAGTTCCCATAGACGGCTATTAGAGTCCTGCTGAGTCCTTGTCTCACTGTTGGAAGTTTTGGGTCTTTAGTCCACTCCTTTATCCTGTCCTTCAAAGCATAGATGTCTAGTTAAACATGGAGTTGTTTGTTTTTAGTTCATGTACAGTGGAAGAAATGCTAATCCTTGTCAGATGTCTGCTGGTTCTGCAAAGAATATTGTACGTATTTTAAAAAAGAATTAGAGGTTTGCATAGATTTCTTGAGCTTCTGATTTAGCACAGAATTTATTTTCAGGTATTTGCTCTTTGACTGAATGCAAGTTGCACTAGCATGCAAACTAACACGGGAAGACAGGTAGAATGAACTGGATCATATTTTCTGATGATATTTGAATAACATGTTTTGTTTGTCTCCGTGTGATTGTCCCTCCCGTAGATCAGCCTTCCTGAATTACAAGCTCTTGACTTCCTAATCCACATGGCTACTGGCAGTATAGGCCAGTATTTCTTAACCTTGAGAAGTTTAAGATGTGTGGACTTCCAACTCCCAGAATTCTGGGTGCTGAAGTCCACACATCTTAAATTTGCTGAGCTTGAGAAGTACTGGAATAGGCTGAAGATTGCTGGGATTTGTCATTTGAAAGAAAAGATGATGGGAGTTGCAATCTGACCCATTTAAACAGTGCTCCGAGTCTGGAGAATGGGTCCTGTTGTGCTGGGCTTGCTTTTGAGTATAGTTTATAAAGATCTCTGCCCCTGTAATTTTACGACTGGGTGATGAGGTGATGCAAAGTATAAAACTCATCGAAGTTGGGGGGTGATAAGGTGATATGAACCATTTTCTTTTGGCGTGATTTGTGGTGGAAGGATAGTAACACAAGATGTAGTTGTCTGTGATTTTTCTCTCTCTTTCTGCTTAACATGGACTCAGCTCACCTGGAGCCAAAGTAGCTTTTATCCTCTTCTGGAAGAATTTGGGAGATTAGAACCACAATTAATACAGATTAACAGAGTTGGAAGGGACCTTGCAGGTCATCTAGTCCAACCCCCTGCCCAAGCAGGAGACTCTTACATCTGCCTCTACCTAGGATTGAACTCACAACCTCCTGATTGTGAGGCAATAGCTCCACCTCTAGGCCACAGCAGCTGAAATGTTATCCGAAATGAGTTCTGCCTATCCACCCAGCATAAGCATTTCCTTTTCCCCATCTTGAGGATTTCTTTGGTCTACCTTGCTCTCACAACAGCTCCTGGTTTCAGTTTCTAGCGGGTGATTCTTTCACAGGGGCTGAGCTGCAAATGATTTATTTTTCTTCTTTGTCTAAAATGGCCTCCTCCTCCCCGGCCTCACCCATTTGCCATCTCTTCTGTCAGAGTCCTGGGCAGCACAGTTGAGTCGTTCCCTTAAGAGTTCAGAGGAAACCACTATAAACGGAAAATGCTTTCCATCAAAGGATGCTAATCTTTACCCAAGCAGTACTGCTATAGCCACAGTATCTGCAAGATACATCATAAAGTACTTGAAGAAGGCTCAAACTCCGGTTTCTTGCTTGAGAAACCAGGTTTTCCATAGAGATGAGCCAATATTGTTCCAGTTTATCAGTGCTGCAGGAAGTGGGTGGCTTTTTCTTAGCCCTTTGGTGTTTTGCTGGTCCTCCCCAATCTAGAAGCCTCATGCATAAAGGAGGACAAGAGTTATGCAGATGCATAGGATATCTGTATTAGATGTCTGCGCATAACCTTCTTCCAGCCCTCTATCCTCTAGTCTCAAAGGTGCTTTTTCAAGAGGCAACTGGACTGTCTTTTTTTCCTTGAGGGGAGAAGACATTTCGCTTCTCATCCGAGAAGCTTCATCAGTTCTGACTCAGAACTGATGACGCTTTTTGGATGAGAAGCGAAACGTTTTCTTCCTCAAAGGAAAAAAAACATAGTCCAGTTGCCTCTTGAAAAAGCACCTTTGAGACAACCCATGACCTGGATGACTGAGAATCTCCATAGGCGCTCCATCCTCTTGTTTTGGGAATTGGGAAAAATCAGACAAGAGGTCTACCTGCATTTAGAAATCGATGCTTGTGGGGCCAGACTCTTAGCCCTGGCACAGAGGTTTCATGTTGCTCAAAATTCCCTTTTTTTTTTTTTTTTTTGAGGTTTTTTTGCTGCCTTTGAAGGCGCCTGCAGCCTTGAAATCTTTGAAGAAGTAAGTGTGTTGGAATTATTTCCAATTCTTAAAAGCACCGCTGACCTCTTCCGAACGTTGGCCGCACCATATCAGGCTGCCGAGAGAATCAGTTCCCTCCTTCGATGTGCAAAGCTGCTCTGGCATCTTCCCACATGCCTCCTACCTGAACCCAGGTAGCCCGAGCGAGCGTTATCTCTTTTCCTCTCCATCAGAATCAGCCAGCCTTGCAGAGCTTGGCTCCCTGGATTTCGAAAGCAACGCCCCCCCCCCCTTTGCAAAGGGCCTGTTCCCAACCTGTGTAGATAACTATATATAGATCTAGAGAAAGATATATATACTCCCTATTGTGTGGGGATTGGCAATGTCCTGTCACGTGTCTGTTCCTTTCTCCGCAGTTAACTGGGGCTGCTGCTCTCTCTCTCCCTTTCTCCTCCGGCCACTGCTGTTATGGTGATCTTTGAAGATGCACTGGAAAAACTACTCTCTCTGGAGATTAGGGATTTAAAAAAAAGAAAAGAAAAAAAAATAGGAAAAAAAAGCATAAATGTTTGTGGGTCGGGATGGCGGTTGGGGGAAAATAACCTTGTGAACGACACTGTTCGCTTCCCCCTGCCTTCTCTGTGATTGTGTATAATACTTGAGTGTGTGTCTCGGGGTCTGCTGTCTCCTAGCTGTTAGCCAACTAAGTGACTCTTGATATATGAATATTGACTGTCAGACTGCAACTGTGTATCACACTAAATAAATTCAGTTCACCACAGTTTCGGTGTCACTGTGATGGATTTCTAAGGAAACGCTGCATCCGGTAATGCTCGCTTCCAACTTTCAGTGAGAGGCTATCAAGCACATATTAAAGCACCTCTCGATTGGACTACTGCAATGCGCTCTACATGGGGCTACCCTTGAAGAGTATTTGGAGACTTCAGTTGGTGCAAAATGCGGCTGCGCATGCTGTGGGTGTGCCAAGGTACACCCACGTTACACCTATACTCCGCCAGCTGCATTGGCTGCCCATCGGTCTCCGGGTACAATTCAAGGTGTTGATCACCATCTTTAAAGCCCTACATGGCCTAGGACCAGGGTACCTTTGGGACCGCATTCTGCCTCATATCTCCCTCCGACCGGTTAGGGCCCACAGAGTGGGCCTCCTCCAGGTCCCATCAGCCAAACAATGCCGGCTGGCGGGCCCCAGGGGGAGGGCCTTCTCTCTGGGGGGCCCCTATTCTCTGGAACCAACTTCCCCCAGAGACTCGAACCATCCCCACCCTGCTGGCCTTCCGAAAAGCCGTCAAGACATGACTCTTCCTGCAGGCAGGGGGGAACAATTAAATCCATCTGAATTCCCCCCCTTGGTATGGCTGATTGTGAATCATTTTTAATTTTTTGTATATTTTTAACTTGTTTTTAAATTAATGTTTATTATTAGTGTTCTAAAACTGCTGTACGCCGCCCTGAGTCCCTCGGGAGTAGGGCGGCATAGAAGAACAAATAATAAATAAATAAATAAATAAATAAATAAATAAATAAATAAATAAATAAATAAAATAAAATAAAAGAGGGGGGTGGGAAAGTACATTGGTTCTGCAATGGCAAAAGTATCAGGAATCTAGCAGCACTTTTTTTTCCCAGGTCACAAAATTTATTAAAAGGCCAACGGGCAGTTTTCATTCCCACTTTTTCATGGAAGCCAAATGGAGAAATGAAAGAAAGCACTGAACCTCTTAGCTTGGCAGCCTTTTTTTCAAAGCTCTTCCGTAGCCAAAGTTATATTTCAAGTGAAGAGAATTGCTTCAGCTCTGGGATTCTTCCATGAAATGAACTCTGCTTTCATTCTGAATGTGCACCGGATAATTTGCCTGTTTTAAAACAGATTTGCAGATCTAGCAAATCTAGTGAAATCGGGTAGTGAAAGCAAGAAAGCAACCAACTTCAGAAAGCACCAATGCCCCCACTGCTCAACCCCGAGCTACAAATATTATCTTCCATAAAGCAACATTCTTTTATTACTTCATCCTCTTGCAGATTTTGAGGCTAGGTACTGTAGTTTCTTGTAGCTTCAGAGCTGTAAACCGATACCGTTAGAAAATTAACACCACCATCTGATAATAGATTGAATAAACAGTGCAGGATAAAATCCAACATTAACTCTTCCCCCCCCCCCCGAATATCCGTTTTTCTTCATGCACTGGGCTACCAGTAGTAGTCTCAGTTCCCTTGTCTCCTTTGTGGTTAATGTGAAAGTTGATTTCCCAGTGCAAGTGAACAAAAATATGATTGTATCTCCTTTTTTATCTGGAGGCCCTGTAATAGCAAACTGCAGGTCCGTAATCTACTGTAACTGCAATTTTAGATGGGTGAGGCTTGGAATAAACAGATATGTGGGCTTTTGCTCATCAAAGAAGACAATTTATAGCTTTATAACCTGCCCTGGGTGCCTTTTGGGGTTCGACACAAGAATTTGGATAAAGGTTGTGTAACGAGTTTGCATCTCAGTAGGTAGAAAAATTGGTTTGAACAACTTTGTAATCGTGTGTTATTCCCCCAGAGTTTGTCGCTATTAAAAGTTTTGGATGTTGACTGGCCTATCAGATGTGTGCAATTAAAGCATTAATGTGAATTATCTCAGGGCAGGCAAGTATAGTAAAATAAGATTGGCCAAATGTATAAAATCTGTAATTGGGCAATTAGGTTTATCGGGCCAGGCAAAAATTGAAGAAAAGACAAATGAAAACTTGCACAGCCATGGTTGTGTGTGTGTGTGTGTGTGTTTTCTCTATACAGGAGTCTCCAAACAACCAAACTGTCCCTCCCTCCTCTCTCTAGTCCAGAGGTCTTCAAACTTGGCAACTTTAAGACTTGTGGACTTCAACTCCCAGAATTCCTCAGCCTCAACCAGGCTGGCTGAGGAATTCTTGGAGTTGAAGTCCACAAATCATAAAGTTGCCAAGGTTGAAGACCCCTGTTCTAAAAAAACCCAGTGATGATGTGAATTCCTGGCAGGCTTGCCTTATTTGTCCTTTTATTATTCAGGAGGGGTTTATATTATCCCTTTTCCAAGGTTGTACAAACGGCTCATGATCTCAATAACGGGTGTTTTCAAGCAAATGAAGAACTGCATTACTAGAAATGTGTCTTTGAAGCCTACAATTTGGAAAAAACTATGACAAACCTTGGGGTTAATTTAAATTATACAGCAATGTCATATTTGACGAAACCCTTCACCCATCTCTCGGGCAAATGTGCCCAGACTCCAGAGCTAAGAGACCCATCGATGGAGCATCTTCTAGTACAGTGATGGCGAACCTTTTTTGGCTCGGGTGCCAAAAGAGTGTGAGCATGTGCGATAGCATTCGGGTGCGTGCCCACACCCATAATGCAATGCCCTCCCCCCGTGCATGCGCACAACCCCTGCACTGCTCCCCGTACATCGCACAACCCACCCACCCCGCACTGCCCCCCGCGCATGTGCAAAGGCCTCACTAAAGCCTCCGGACTTCCGGTAGGCCCGTTGGGCCATTTTTCACCGTCCCCATGGTTCAGGAGGCTTTCCTGAAGCCTGGGGAGAGCGAAAACGGCTGAAAAGAAGGCTGAAAATCAGCTGACCAGCGCGCACATGCACACTGGAGCTGACATAGGGCAATGCCTTTCATGCCCTCAGATATGGCGCTGCGTGCCACCTGTGGCACCCATGCCATAGGTTTGCCATCACTGTTCTAGTATAATCTGTCATTGGATTTATTGATCAGCCCATCACCAGCAGATAAAGCTAATTTTTAAGGGATTAATCCTTTCATTTAGAGACATCCAGAATTTGGTCTGTGCATGGCATGCGTTTAAAGCTCTGGTTCCTGGCTCAGTACTGACCCAAGACTTTTAAAAGATTTTATATATAATTTCATGGTTTGGATCTTGGTCTACCATATGGCAGATTCTTGATCTCAGCCACTTTTAAGCCTTGTGGACTTCTAACTCCCAGAATTCCTGGCTGGGGAATTCTGGGAGTTGAAGTTCACCCAGCTTAAAAGTGGCCGAGGTTGAGAAACACTGCCTTATAATCTTTTACCCTCTGCAGCCAATTCCCTGCAACTTCCTGTCTAGTCAATGGAGAAGCAGTTAGGAAATTGGCCTTGCCTGCACAAGAAAATGTGTGTCCGCAGAGGGGTTAAATTCCCCCAAGCAGAACCTCCCCCCTCTGTGGCAGGCACTTCTCTGCATTTCACATGTTCTCTGTGCGGCCTTTTCTCTTCCGCCAGAAAAGCCCCTGGCTCAAACCAAAAGCCGCTCAAAAAAGAGCTTTTAAGCAAGACAACCACAGAGGTGCGCCTCATTTACACACAGCCCTCCTCCCAGGAGCAACTCCAAGAGGAATCAATCTTGGAATAATTCCTAGCAAAAACTCAACAGCAGGTGGAACTATTTTCTCTTCGACCTTTTGCAAAACATGTCTAGTCCGCCTGGTTTGGTAGTGGTTGGTCTTTCTCACGCCCACGTTCTCCGTCTCTGGAGTTGTGGGAGGATTTTTATGGTTTTTAAATCACAACTTGCATTTGCTTTTATGGCACAGTGACGAGTGCGGATGGCGAAACCAGACGACGCATAAGCAGGGCACATTTAAAAGAAGCCAATGTGTTTCGTAGCCCCAATTGAGAGTTGCAAGGGGAGGAAACCTGGAGTTTTTCACTTCCCCTCTCCTTTTGCTTTCATAAAACCCCAAGAAATATTTTACAGGCAGGCAAGAAACTGCAAGGGAATATGGATATTTTTTCTTTTCTTTTTGGTAACTATTATTTATTTTCTCTTATTTTGTTTTCCAATGCTTTTGTACCAAAGACAACTTCTTTGTGTGTCTAACCCAGAGGTCATCAAACTTGGCAACTTTATTTTTTTAAAATTTTTAATATATCTATTGATTTTTCGCATTTTACATATAACAATTCTTTAAGCAGATCTACAGACTTTTATATACATTATTATTGTATTTATACAATTTATACATTATCGTACAATACTTTCTAATTCTACATCTTCATCCCACATTTTCTCTTCAACTCTATCATCCATCCATTTATACCACTTTTCCCATGTTTCTTAGTAATCTGAGTCTTTTTGTCCTCTAAGTTCTGTGGTTAATTTGTCCATTTCTGCGCAATCAAATATTTTCTTAACTATCAAGCTTTCGATGGGTGTATTGGGGTTCCTCCAGCATTGCGCATATGCAATCCTAGCAGCTATTGTAATGTGCAAAATCAAATACTTGATGCTTTTATCATATTGTCTTTTGAATATTCCCAATAAAAGAAGTTCTGAGGTAAATTCTACTGTTGTTCCTATTATTTCTTGTAACCAATTGTGTATCTTTGTCCAATATTTCTTCGCTTTCGGGACACGACCGCCACGTGTTAAGGTGCCTTGCTCTTTTTTGCATTTCCAACAAATCGAATTTAAATTAGGATATATTTTCGCTAATCTTACAGGGGCCAAGTGTCCGCGATAAAACATTTTATAATGATTTTCTTTATAGGATGCCGCTTTTGTTATTTTATAATTTCTATTCCAATTTTGTTCCCAGTCAGCCAACAAACTTGGCAACTTTAAGACTTGTGGACTTCAACTCCCAGAATTCTCCAGCCAGGATAGCTGCCAAGTTTGAGGACCCTAACCACACCTATCCAAATAAAGTATTCTGTTCTACAATCTCCTTCTTCCTCTCCCAATACAGGTAGTCTTCGGCTTACAGCAGTTCATTTAGTGACCACTCAAAGTTACAACGGTACTGAAAAAAAGTATGACCATTTTCCACACGAAAAATGTTGGATGTTGCAGCATCCACATGGTCAAAATTCAGATGCTTGGCAACTTTCATATTTATGATGTTTTGCAGCACCACCACCACCCGGGTCGTGTGATCCCCTTTTGCAACCACCTGAGAAGCAAAGTCGGTGGGGAAGCCAGATTCACTTAACAAAGGTGTTCGCTAATTTAACAATTGCAATGATTCCCTTAACAACAGTGGCCAAAAAAAAGTCATAAAATGCGGTAAAACTCACTTAACTAATGTTGCATTTAACAAATTCATTGTGGTCATAAGTCAAGGACTACCTGTAATGTTTCTGGGTCATTTTTATATTTTTTTACTTTTTTTTAATAGTCTTTATTAAATTTTTACAATAGGAAAAAAGACACAAACAAAACACACAAACACAAACAAAACACACAAAACACAAACAAGTACACATATTTACAAACAACAACACGAAATAGTCCAATGCTTTAACAGCATTATTAAGGTGTTTGGTATCAAAATCTATATATACATTTTAAGTACATTCCATGTGAGTATCAGTGATTATCATCTGTAAATTGGTTTATTTAATTACAGCTTGTAAAGAAAGCATTTATAAATATATCTCAATTCATCTGCCAAATTTTTAATTTTGGGTTTTGTTTAATCCAATTATATACCTTATTCCATATTTCGTAGAAATCCGTGTTGTCTTTTCTGTGAATCTGCATTGTTAGTTTGCACATTTCTGCGCAATCGAGTATTTTTCTGATGACCATCGAAGCAGTGGACACGTGTTCTAATTTCCAATTCTGGAAAGCCAGATTCGGGGAAGCCAGATTCACTTAACAAAGGTGTTCGTTAATTTAACAAGTGCAATGATTCCCTTAACAACAGTGGCCAAAAAAATGTCATAAAATGCGGTAAAACTCACTTAACGAATGTTGCATTTAACATAAATTCATTGTGGTCATAAGTCAAGGACTACCTGTAATGTTTCAGGGTCATTTTTATATATTTTTTTACTTTTTAATTGTCCACCCACTCACTCATTTTTTTCTTTTAAAAAAATATTTCTGGCTCAGTTTTCCAAACTTTGCCGATAGTTGTCCTCTCTCTCTCTTCCTCCCTTTCTCTTGCTCCCTCTTTTTCTTTCCCTCCTTCCTCCCCCTCTCTTCCTCTTCCTCCCTCTCACCCCCCCTCTCCTTCCCTTCTTCCCTCGCGCGCGAGGCGGTTGCAGCGGGCCCACCCGCCGGGGGCTTCCATCCCGGAACGCGCCCGGCGTCTCAACAGCCCTCGCCCCGCCGGAGCCCTTTTCCCGGCCGCCCTTTGAAACCTCGCCCGGCGCGGGGGCGGAGAGCAGCGCCTTCCCAGCCGCGGAGCCCCGGGAGGAGGAGGAGGAGGAGGCGGGCGGCCAGGCAAGCGGGCGCTCCCGGGCGCGGCCAATCGGCGGCTGCGGAAGAAGCAGCGCCTCACCTGCCCCGCCGTGCGCTCCCTTTAGCCCCGGCCGGGCTGGGAGCCTCGCAGTCGTCCGGGGCGCTGCTTTGCCACCTGCCCGAGCGCCGCACCTGCACCGCCCGCCCACCTGGGCTTCTCCGGCTGAGACGGGCGCCCGCATGGAGCCCGTCCGGCTCCCCGACGAAGCCGCCTTCCGCGCCTTCCAGGCGGAGTGCGAGACGGAGCTGGGCTGGCTGAGCCGCTACAACCGGGATGGCATCGCCGTCTGGGGGCAGCTGCCTCCCCAGGGGGACTTCGCCGTGCACCGCGTGAAGGTGAGCCTCCCCCGGGGCTCCGTGGGAATGGGCGGACACGTGTTAGAGGTGCCGGGCGCGGGGAGGGCAACAAAACTCCCCCAACCCACAAACAAAAAAGACCCCCCCCCTTCTCTGCTCGGAGTCTCTCTTTGCCTTCTTCCCAAGACTTGCGGGTCGGTGGCTTGTGTGTGTGTGTGTGTGTGTTGCATGTCAGGCCTCCCCTGTCCCGAAGGGCACATTCTTCCCATGTTTTCTCGAGATGCGGGTTAGCCAAGCGTGTGTCCTTGTGTTCACACGTGCCTCGGGCTGCGTTCCGCGGAGCCATTCAGGGGGGACTCAGACTTTATTTATTTATTTATCTATCTATCTATCTATCTATCTATCTATTCTATCTATTCTATCTATTTATTTTTTATTTTTTATTTATTTATTTATTTTATTTGTTTGTTTGTTTATTTATTTATTTGTTTGTGAGATTTATATACCGCCTCACAGTGCAAGCACTCTCTAAGCGGTTTACACCAGTAAGCAATGTATATATTTACATTGCCCCCAACAATCTGGGTCCTCATTTTACCTACCTTGGAAGGCTGAGTCAACCTTCAGCCGGTGACATTTGAACCGCTGACCTGCGGATCACAGTCAGCTAAAGTGGCCTGCAGTACTGCACTCTAACCGCTCATTAGACTTTGCCTGCCTGATGCTCTTGGCCCAAACCTGGGTTCATTGAGGAAGCCATAGTTCAATGAAGAAGGGGGAAAGTTGTAAACGCAGCCTTTCCCCTTCCTGCACATGTGAATCAAGAAAATTGGGGTCTGTCCTGTCTGTCAGCAGCAGCTGCCACATCCCTTCTGGCAGCTGAAGTTAATGACAAGCCAGGTGTGGTAGGAATATAAGAGAAACCTGACATTAAAAACTTAAGTCCAATTAGCTGTAGGAACAGAATTTTCTTGGCGCTTTGTTATTATTTTCTTCTTCTTTTGATTTCTATTTACACTTCACTCCTGTTTATGCACATTTTTCTCCCTTTAATTCTTTGTGTTCGGGATATCTCTGAACTGGTGCAGCCCAGGTCCTGGTTGGGATGTCGGTGAGGTAGAAAAGGATGGGGGAGATTCATAGACTTTTTTTTTCCAAATGTTTATTTCTTTTATTATATAAAATACAAAGAAATAAAATAGGAAATTAAGGGAAGGAAAAGGGGGAAGGGTGTGAGATACAAGAGAGGAGGAAGGAGAGAAAGAAAGAGAGAAAGAGAAAGAAAGAAAGAGAAAGAAAGAAAGAAAGAAAGAAAGAAAGAAAGAAAGAAAGAAAGAAAGAAAGAAAGAAAGAAAGAAAGAAAGAAAGGGAACTGACTTCCGACTCTTCTTGCACAGTTCAAGATAAAACATTACATCCTCAACTTTTTGCTTTTACACGTTAATATATAACTAGCCATTTCTATAACGACAAATCTTTCTGATCAACAATATCAAAGTCAACGTTTCTTTTTTTTATCACAAGCACAAAATCCAGAAGTGATATCCAAATGAGAATATAGTTTCCCCTTTGAATAAAATAATCAATTTAACCCTTCCTGCTTTATCCTCCTTGCTATGGAAATAGTATGCATTTCTATTTTGCACCTAATAATCTTTGTGAACTGTCACTGTTTGTATTAACAGGGTTCATTGTATGCTTTCAAATTCTTTGACCTTACTGGAAAAAAGATTCATAGACTTTTTTAAAGCCGTAATTCTTATCAGATCCTGGATTGTGAATCTCAGGCCAACAGTGGTAGCTGGGAGTTATCTTAGGTTTGTTGTGGAGAGGGGGGGTGTCCATATCTAAGGATGCACTGTGCCAAGGCTCCCATGGTCCACAGCTGGCTGAGTGACTATGGATCATGAGAGTATGGTCTATCATATGTGGGGACCTCAAATTAAGGGGGGAATGATGCAGTAGTTGGATTGTTGAACAATTAGCTGAGAAGTTCTGAATGCTGGAGGTTTTTAAGAAGAGATTGAACAATCATCCATCGGAAATGGTATAGGACAGGTCTCCTGCTTGAGCAAGGGGATGGACGGGAAGACCCTCCCCTTCCAACCCTGTTATTCTGTTAAGTTCAGTTCCCCAATTTCACCATCAGGGGTAACCTGGCCTACAATAATTGTTTCCTCTCAGAGATATTCGACTAGTTTATTTATTTATTTATTTGTCAAACATGTATAGAATAGTAGTAGTTTGTATAAACATAAGTAAAAAGTAACGATAAAAGAGGACAATAGGACAGGGACGGTAGGCACAGTGGTGCGCTTATGCACGCCCCTTACAGACCTCTTAGAAACGGGGAGAGGTCTACTGTAGACAGTCTAAGGTTAAAGTTTTTGGGGTTTGGGGAAGAAACCACAGAGTCAGGTAGTGTATTCCAGGAATTGATCACTCTGTTGCTGAAGTCGTATTTTCTGCAGTCGAGTTTGGAGCACTTTACATTTAGTTTGAATCTATTACGTGCTCGTGTATTGTTGCGGTTGAAGCTGAAGTATTCGTTGACAGGTAGGACATTGTGGCAGATGATTTTATGAACTACATTTAGATCAGATCGGAGGCGACGTAGTTGTAAATTGTCTAATCCCAGTATTTCAAGTCTGGTGGAATAAGGTATTTTGTTGTGAGCGGAGGAGTGAAGGACTCTTCTTGTGAAATATTTCTGGACTCTCTCGATTGTATTTATGTCTGATATGCAGACATAAATGCAGATTGTATTTATGTCTGATATGCAGCTTCATGGAGTTGTGACCATCAAAAAGGAAGGAGACCCCAGAATATAGTCCTCTTGGCTTGAGTCCTGACTGGCAAAAATGTGATCAATGAAATATTTTCCTTTGAACCGATCATGGTCTTAGGTCAGGGGTCCCCAAACTTGGCAACTGTAAGACTTGTGGACTTCAACTCCCAGAATTCTCCAGCCAGCTATGCTAGCTGGAGAATTCTGGGAGTTGAAGTCCACAAGTCTTACAGTTGCCAAGTTTGAAGACCTCTGTCTTAGGTAATAGTTTCTCTTTTAATATCTGCTAGAAGCAGATACCACTTCTTGAGCAAGAAACTCATTGTGTTAATCTAATAGGAGCCTCTGTTTGGAAGTAAGCCTTAATTAGAAGTTTGGCAGTTAATGATGCTGAAATTACTAGGTACCAAGACATACCAAAACCTAATTTAAATTTTACTTGGGCAGACAGTCTTATCTTGTAGACTTAACAACTGCCTACCTGGCCTGAGCCACCAAGAAACCAAGATGCTGGCTTTGGTTAGACTTTGAAGAGCTCCATCATATTTATCTACAATTTTATCTAACAATTGTTTAGCTGTTTGGATGGGTTTTGGTGGGAAGGGGGTGTCTTCTGAAGGCCTAACCATTTTCACAAAATGATGCTTAAATAGACATTAGTAGTTCTTTGATTTTTGGTTATGGCAATATTTGTGTTTCAAAAATAATTTGTAGCACTTTAAATGAGAAAGAATTGTTAGGTTTATTAGCCTGCCAAATTGGAGGTTGTGGCTTATAATTAAAAAAATAAGAGCAACAATCCAATACAGAATATAAACAATCATTTATATCAATTGGACTGCCATTTGTCAGAAATGGTGTAGGGTCTCCTGCTTGGGTGGCGGGTTGGACTAGATGACCTACAGGGTCCCTTCCAACTCTGTTAATCTATTAAATCTGTTTGGAAAAATTCATAATACTGTATAGTTTTTGAACCATCATTTATTGCTCCGCAAGATCTAGAGACATCTTGGCCCTTGACTTGTCAAAAGATGGTTTTTCTCAATGAAAAAAAAAATTATCTGGAATGAAAAATGAAAACTTTTCCAGTATGGGCTTGAAAGTGTTTGATATAATTCTATATAAAAAAATTTTAAATGACCAGAAGCGATAACTCCAATATAAGAAACTGCAGTAAAATAAATCAGGGTACGCTTCTTTTTCATTGTTATTCAGCCTGCTGAACTTCTGGCCAGTAATTACATTTTTTCCCCTCGACTTAAAATATCTTGGAACGGCAAAATTGATCTCATTCTTCTTTTAATTTTCCAGCAACCCTTGAGGCAGTCTAGGGTTGAAATAATTGAAGGTTGTGGATTCTGCTGTTCAATAGAGTGCTAATTTTCTTTGAGGTTTTGAAAGATTAGAAGGAACTGTAAATTATGGTTTACTGACTAAACTGTACACTCATGCACCTCCTCCCTCCCATAAATTTATGCCAGATTTCCCTGATCTTGTAATCTCCAAATGTGTTTGGAGAATGGATTGCAACTCTGAAGGAAGGCCCATCTCAGAGGCAGCAAACCGAGTAGAATTAACCGTGCTTCCTAGCTTCTAAAAGGGTTACAGGTAGTCCTTGAATTACAACGATTCATTCATTCTCTACTACCAATCCACATAGATCCTCCTCTTTTACTTCTGGTATATTTTGAAATCTCAGATAAAATGCTGATTTCTCCAACTCGAGATGTGCAATGGCCCCTTCCAATTCCTTGTTTTTTGCCCTTAATGTTTCCTCTGTTTCTTCTATTTTTTGTTAGTTCAGTTTTTTCCTCTATAATCTTAATTTTTTTGTTCATGTTTAACAACCAGGTTGCTAACTTCACAACTGCGGTGATTCTACTTAACAGCTGCGGCCACAAAAAAAAGGTCGTAAAATGGGGCAAAACTCACTTAGCAACAGAAATTTTGGGCTCAGTTGTGGTTATAAATCAAGGACTGCCTGTACTTGTTTTCTTGAAAACTCGTACAATTATAAGGAAATTTTTCCCAAACTAAGATTGATTCCTTTTAAGGTTGTTACCAATAAAGGAGAATATTTATAGCTCAGTGTTGAAGTGAGAAATCCTTGGTGCTCTCGGAGCTTGGTTGCTTTCTTGCAGCACTGATGACGTTACCTAGTTTGGGTAATGAAACGTCTGCAAGAAAACAACCAAGCTCAGAGAACACCAAGGACCCCACAGTCCTCCTCCTCCTCCTCCTCCTCTCCCATTCCCTTCTAGCACTGATGATGTTACCTAGTTGGGTAATGAAACGTCTGCAAGAAAACAACCAAGCTCAGAGAGCACCAAGGACCCCACAGTCATCCTCCTCCTCCTCTCCCATTCCCTTCTAGCACTGATGATGTCACCTAGCTGGGTAATGAAACGTCTGCAAGAAAACAACCAAGCTCAGAGAGCACCAAGGAGCCCTCAAAGTCCTTGTTTTTTACAGGTAGCAGAGCTCAACAGATCAATTCTGAAGTTAAAGCAGGATTTTGAGTAAGGATAGGTGTGCACTGTACCTGTTAGGAGGAATTTTTACATTCGTTAAATAATTTTCATAGTGGAATGTAAACAACTGCAATAGAAAAAAATTCAGTAGCAATTATACATTGAGAAAAGAATCTGTGTAACATTGTGGATATCCCAAGGGGCTTTTTCAAAAGGCCCCTGGAGTTTGTTTTTCCTTGAAAACGTTCCGCTTCTCATCCAAGAAACTTTGTCAGTTCTACATTGTGGATAGTTAAAATACACCAAATCAAACACAAAGGGAAAATAGAATGTATGAGTAATATCGATCTAGAATTCAGTCTGATGCTTTCCAGATCTTGTGAAAAACATATTGCTTCACCTTCTCATCTGTAGATCATATCTCAAATCCACTGCTTGATATCCAGAATAAAAGTCTATTTATTATATAAATTATTTCTTTTCCAAAGATCTTTGTACAAGGATGCAGTTCGTATTTTAGAAATAGAGTTTGACATCGCATTTATACCGTATCTAGACTATTTTTTTCCAAGATTGCATTAATACAGGTGGTCCTCAACTTACGGCCACAATTTATGCTGCTAAGTAAGAAATTTGTTAAGTGAGTTTTGCCCCATTTTATGACTTTTCTCACCACATTTGTTCAGCTAATCACTGCTGTTCTTAAATCAGTAACGTGGTTGTTAAGTGAACCTGGTTTCCATATTGACTTTACTTGTCAGAAGGTCGCAAAAGGGGATCCCGTGACTCCGGGACACTACAACCGTCGTAAGTGTGAATCAGATGTCAAGCATCTGAATGTAAATCATGTAACCATGGAGATGCTGCAATGGTCATAAGTGTGAAAAACAATTACAAGTCGCCTTTTTCAGTGCCATTGTAACTTTGAACCATCACTAAATGAACTGTTGTATTTAGATACAGATACAGATTAACAGAGTTGGAAGGGACCTTGTAGGTCATCTAGTCCAACCCCCTCTTTCTGGTCTCGAAAGCTATCTTTCATAGTTGGGATGAGATGTGTTGGATTTGGGGGTTTCTGGATACGTTCTATGCAAGTGTTTTGAATCTCATTTTGCTCTTGGAGGAATCCAGATTTCTGCCCAGCAGTAACAAGCAGAGCCTGTTAAGCCTCCAATTTCCTAATCTTCCCTTGCTCACTTACACTTGATTTACAGGAAAATCCAGTAAAAAAAATCTCCGTGGCAGCAAGGACATAGTTCAGAAAGTAGAAAGTCACAGATTACCCCTGCCATTAAAAAAAATATTATTTTTGCTGGCTTCTTTAGCAATAGCAATAGCAATAGCACTTTTCTTATATACCGCTTCACAGTGCTTTACAGCACTCTCTAAGCGGTTTACAGAGTTCAGCATATTACCCCCAACAATCTGGGTCCTCATTTTACCGACCTCGGAAGGATGGAAGGCTGAGTCAACCTTGAGCCTAGTGAGATTTGAACAGCTGAACTGTTGAACTAGCAGTCAGCCTGCAATGGCTGCATTTAACCACTGCACCACTTCAGCTCTTCTAATTCTAATAATTCCAGAAAGAAAGGAAGAAAGGAAGAAAGAAAAGAGAGAGAGAGAGAGAGAGAGAGAGAGAGAGAGAAAGAGAAAGAAAGAAAGAACGAAGAAAGAAAGAAAGAAAGAAAGAAGAAAGAAAGAAAGAAAGAAAGAAAGAAAGAAAGAAAGAAAGAAAGAAAGAAAGAAAGAAAGAAAGAAAGAAAGAAAGAAAGAAAGAAAGAAAACTATTCCGTCTTTGCAGTGTTGCTCTTGAATTCTTTTTAGGTTACAATTAGGTGAGCCTGATGAGAAATGTCCTTGATGGGACATGACATCCTGGGTTGTTGAGTAATCCATGGGGAACCTAGGATTTGCTCCTTGCTCTGAAGCCAAACAAAGTCACTGTTTTACTAGCCAACCAGGAAGTTGGCCAGCAGAGATCAATGATTTACAAAGAAGCAGTGGCAAAAGGGCTTCAGAGCTCCTACAGTACTTTGCCCCAGAGTACAGACATAGTAGGAGAAGCTGCTCCTTTTCCATTAGCAACAGGCCAGGTTAAAAAGGGCAAAAATTAAGGGTAGAAATGGTGGCACTGGGGGTAGAAAGTTGGACTAACAACGAGGAAAGCTGAGTTCAAGTCTTCCTCTAGGTAAGATAAGATAAAAGAGCAAGGAATAGAAGTGTGGCTGTGAGCAAAGAATTGCATTTATCACCTTATGCTTTTTCAAGAAGAAAAATAAACACGAATGCATTTCAGATGTAGAAAATGACTCCTTTAAATAACAATTCGTAATTAAAATACAATCAAAAACCCGTTTGGGTTTCTGATTTTAAAGGTGTCCAAAGCAACAGATGTACCGTATTTTTCGGAGTATAAGGCGCACCGGAGTATAAGACGCACCTAGATTTTAGAGGAGGAAAACAAGGAAAAAAGTATTCTGAACCAAATAGTGCAGTAATATATTATTTAATAAATACCAGTGTAGCAGAATACTTTTTACAGTCATGTATACTTTTTACGACCATGTACAACTTTTTACAACCATGTACACTTTTTACAAACTTCAAACTTGACAGCTTTAAGACTTATGGACTTCAACTCCCAGAATTCCTCCTCCAGTCATGCTAGCTCAGGAATGGGAGTTGAAGTCCACAAGTCTTAAACTTGCCAAGTTTGAAGACCCTTGCACTCCTAACCCTGGGGTCTTCAAACTTGACAGCTTTAAGACTAGAGGACTTCAACTCCCAGAATTCCTCCTCCAGTCATGCTAGATGGGGTAATTAGAAGGCAAAAACACCCTCGTTTTTGCGAAAAACTGCCCGTTTTTCGGCCATTTTTTTTTCCAAAAACGAGGCATACAGAAGGTTTGGGAAGCCTGCAGAGCACTCCTAGGGGGTGGGAGAAGGCAAAAATGCCCCCATTTTTGCAAAAAAAATGGCCCGTTTTTCCCAAAAATGGGATGCAGGGGCGGGGCTTCGGGAGGCCAAAAATGGCTGTATTCGGTGTATAAGACGCACTGACATTTTCACCCTCTTTTTAGGGGGGGGAAAGGTGCGTCTTATACTCTGAAAAATACGGTAACTGTCATATTACACATAAAATGAGGGGATACGTTTGTCCCTACGGAGCGTTGCTTTCTTCAATCTGAAGCCCTCCAAATGAACAGGATTACACATAGTCCTCAATTTACAATCGGAGTTGAGCCCAAAATTTCTGCTCTCGACCAAGACAGTTGCTAAGTGAGTTCTGCCCCGTTTCTTTGCCAGAGTTCTTAAGTGAATCATTGCAGTGATTAAATTAGTAGCACAGTTGTTAAGCGAATTTGGCTTCCCTGTTGACTTTGCTTGTCAGAAGGTCGCAAAAGGGGATCACACGACCCTGAGATGCTGCAGCCGTCATAAATATGAGTCAGTTACCAAGCGTCTGAATTTCGGTCACGTAACCATGGGGATGGCGCAACGGTCGTAAGTGCGAAAAATGTCACTTTTTTTCAGTGCTGTCGTAACTTTGAACGGTCATTAAATGAACAGTTGTAAATTGAGGACAATCTCCACCATCATCATCACCATAAAAACCAGTGAGGTCAAGTGTTGAAGGTGCTAGATTGGGAAGAGAAATACGGGTCCAAGTTCTTCCTCAACCACAGAAGCTCCCTGGATGAATTTGGGCCGGTCATGCTCTTGTCGGCTGATCCTTCCTCACAAAGTGAACCAAAATAGGTCTTGTCCTGCACTTGGATATAAATGTATATACCAAATAAAAATATCATAGTATATTGCATTTTTCGAAGTTATTTCTAGCTGGCCTACCCGATTCTGTAACAGCTTTGTTCCCTATGCCATCCGTGTGGTAAACTCACAAGATTCATACAGACAGATTATCAGAGTTGGAAGGGACCCTGTAGGTCATCTAGTCCAAACCCCCACCCAAGCAGGAGACCCTACACCATTTCTGACAGATGGCAGTCCAGTCTCTTCTTGAAAGCTTCCAGTGATGAAGCTCCCAGAACTTCCGAAGGCAACTTCTGTTCCATCGGTTGATTGCTCTCACTGTCAGAAAATTCCTCCTTATTTCCAGGTTGAATCTCTCCTTGTTCAGTTTCCATCCATTATTCCTTGTCTGGCATTCGGGTGCTTTGGAAAATAGCTTGACCCCCTCCTCTCTGTGGAAGCCCCTCAAATACTGGAAGACTGCTATCATGTCTCCCCTGGTCCTCCTCTTCACTAGACTAGCCATGCCCAGTTCCTGTAACCGTTCATCGTCTGTTTTAGCCTCCAGTCCCCTAATCTGAACTAGACTGTGTTGTTTCTCTGTGTCATATATAATATATGTAGGTATATGCATATTTTTTATTTATTTATATTTTTGTCATGTTTATGTAGCGTATATTGGAGATGGTGACCCTTTGAGAGCTGTATGCAATGAAATTTTATTTTAATGTATGCTGATTAGTGTACATTTAAAGCAGAGGTCTTCAATCTTGGCAACTTTAAGACTTGTGGACTTCAACTCCCAGAATTCTCCAGCCAGAGAATTCTGGGAATTGAAGTCCACAAGTCTTAAAGTTGCCAAGTTTGGGGATCCCTGATTTAAAGTGACAAGTTATTCTAGGTCTATAGTATGTTGTAATACTTAAAAAAGGATTGCCATTTGCTTATAGTAGGAGGTAGAAATTATCCAGAGCATGCCAATTTGGAGAGGGAGCAATGGATTTCAGACATTTGTTTGCTAAGGGACAGAAGGTATTTTCACAGCCCCGTGGTTTGTTCAGGTGACTTACATTGGATTTCACTAGGTCATCTCACGCATGCAATCCAACCTGTTATTTTCCTAGATTGTGCGTGTGGGGAATCATTATGTTGGAATGTTTTCTACGTTTGCGCCTGTAGCCGTCATTAACAACACTAGTCCCTTGCCAACCAAATTTTTATTACTTCTAAAGTCTACTCTGAAAATCCACAACTTGGATCTTTTATTATTCTTTCTTCCAATTAGCATCTTGTTTATTTTTTTTTCCTGTTAATGGAACACTCAGGGAAACCATCAACATTAAAATGCACAAAAATGCAAGGTATCTTTCAAATATTTAAACCAAGAAATATGTCCTGCCTCCTTTGACTCTGAATGTGACCCAAAGCTCTCCAAACCAGCTGAGGATAAAACTATTGGTTGCCACTGATCTGTCAGTTTTTCTCTTTCAAATCCGTTTTAAATTGATCGCTTGCCATGAAAAATGAAACTCTTGACTTTGGTTTTGCTGATGATAGATTCGTTGTTATATAAACGGCTAGTGCCGTATATATTATTGTAGAAAAGTAAACAGTTGAGGTTGTAATGTTATTGTCTACTACTGTGCTAAAAAGAGTCAGAGGTCAACGCATCTTTTTTCTTTTTCCCCTTCTACGCCACACTTTCTCTTTTTCCCTTTTCCCCTCGGCCTAGTTTCCCATTATTTTCATTTTCCTTTGTATTTTATACTCTGATAGACTAATAAAACATTTTGATACATAGATTGATCATTTTTGCCACATCTGAGAGCAGAGAGGGTTATACCCAGAGTTGGTATTCTGCTGGTTCAGACCGGTTCGGGCGAACCGGTAGCGGCGATTGTAATGATGTCCTATTTAGCCACGTTTTTGAGTCTGGGCGCATACGCGGTAGGCTCACACACGAGTAAAGCGCATGCGCAGGAGGCTGGGTGGAAGTGCGGAGGTGGCGCACTGACATTTGAGAACTGGTGGGGAAGGTAAGTGAATACCACTCCTGGTTATACCAATAGCACTTAGACAGGGTCTTATTTTCAGGGAAACACGGTAGCACGCATATGCGGGGGAACCTTTATCTTTACCTTACTCAGCACTGTCTCCCCAGTTACTGTTCTGACGTTGCCTCTCCTTCGATCACAGGGCCGTGTGAACATGCCAGACGTATCAGCGGAGACCGTATTTGATGTCCTCCATGACACCGAATACCGGAAGAAGTGGGACTTGAATGTTATAGAAACCCATGAGATTGCCCGGCTCTGTGATAACGCTGATGTGGGATACTATTCTTGTGAGTAAGAACCTATAGAGAAGATTTCATGATATTAGGTGCATACCGTTCTTAACAAGGAGATAGCAGGATTCAATTCTTAGTTTTTGGCATCCAGGTTAAAAACTTGGTAGGGAGAGAGTTTCACCCAAATTAGGGAGGAAATTGTCAATCTTTAGACCTTTATTTTTTACTGGTGCCTTTGAGTCAGTCTTGACTCCTGGCAACTGTCTAGACCAGGAATGTCAAACTCAAGGCCCGGGGGCCGGATTGGGCCCACGGGGTACTTAGATCTGGCCCGCGGGGCTGCCCTGGAAACAGCAAATGACTGTGGTGCCTCTGCCAGGGAAAACTGCCATTTTCGCTGGCAGGGGGTTGCAGGAGGCCATCACAGCTGAAAATAGAGCTCACGGGGGCCACAGGCAGCACTCGGGAGCCCCTTTTTTGCTGGCAGAGTGCTTGGAACCACCACAGGCGCCCCCCGACCTGAGTTACGTCAAGCTGGCCACTCCTACCCTGCCCCCCCAAAGGTCAAACACAACCCTGATGCGGCCCTCAATGAAATCAAGTTTGACACCCCTGGCCTAGACAATTTTGCATTTTTCTTGGCAAGGTGTTTTAGAAGTGGTTTGTTTGCCATTGCCGGTTTCCTAGGGCTGAGAGAGAGCGTCTGGCTCAAGATTCCCCCTGCAGACTTTGTGCCCAGGGCAAGACTGGAACTCACTGTCTCCAGGATTCTAGCCTGAGGCCTTCACCACTATCCCAAACTGATCTATCTTTAGGCCTAGGGCCCCAAATTACATGGTTCTCTGAATGCTATAATTAAAATGGAACCAGATTTAGCTAATTTGGGCTTTCGGGATGAAGCAGACGACTGAGATGGCCTTAGTACATGCTTCTGGAATTTTTTCTGGAATTAGAGGTGGAAGATCTCTCGATAGCAGAAGTTGGAGACCTTCGTTCTGAATCCTTCCTCAAGCACTTTCTGAAAGTTCATCTCTGGACCCCAAGCCTGCTTAGCCAGACCTCACTAGGTCCTAAAGTGGCTAATACCTGCTGGTATCTCAGATCCTTGGTAGGTAGAGAAGAGCATTTGCCTTCTGTGTAACTTATGGTTGTCCCTCCAGAACTAGCAATGGTGCACATGATGCACAAAATATGCCGTATGGTACTTAAGGGGATGGACTAGGATCGAAGCCAAAGTCTAGACCAGAGGTCTTCAAACTTGGCAACTTTAAGACTTGTGGACTTTAACTCCCAGAATTCTCCAGCCAGTCAATTCTTCCATTCTGGGAATTGAAGTCCACAAGTCTTAAAGTTGCCAAGGTTGGACACGCCTGTTCTAGACTTCCCTCAGCTATGGAAGCTCACTTGTTAACTACGAGCTTTGAGCTGAAAGAAAGACAAGTTATCAACCTAATAAATAAATACAATATTCATGACAAGAAGTGGAAGGGTTGTTATCTTTTTTAAAGCTTGGTGGCCTGATGTTCTACAGGTAGTCCTCGGCTTAGAACGATTCATTTAATGACTGTTTGAAGTTACGTTGGCATTTTAAAAAGTGGCTTACAATTGATCCTCACACTTATGACTGTCGCAGAATCCCCATGGGTATGTGATCAAAATTGTCAGCCAGCATCTATTTACAAAGGGATCCTGGGATCACGTGATCATCGTTTGCAAACTTCTCAGCTGCCTGCCAACAAACCAAGTTTAATGTGGGAAGTCAGATTCTTTTAACGGTTGCACGAGTCACTTAACAATTGTAGCGATTCACTTAACAACCATTGAAAAAGAAATCAGGCACAACTCAACAACCTCTTTGCTTAGCAATGGAAATTCTGGTTTCAATTATGGTCATAAGTCAAGGACTATCTGGTTTCTTCTGATTCCATGGATGATGCATCCATGTACCTTCATGGGGTTTTATGCACATTTACTTATTAAATTTTTATTCCATCTTTATGATAAATAACTAAAGGCAGCAAACACACCTGATTTTCCTGCCTCCTCCAGTTTTCCCCGCAACAACAACCCTGTGAGGTAGATTAAGCAGTACATGCTGAATTGCTTTTTAATTTTTTTTAAAAAAAATCCTAATTCATAAACATTGTAATGTGTAAAAGACAAGGCAGAATTCTTCCAAAGCTGTTGATCTCTTTCCCTAACAAGGAAAATTAGATTAGATTAGATTAGATTAGATTAGATTAGATTAGATTAGATTAGATTAGATTAGATTAGAAGAGTTGGAAGGGACCTTGTAGGTCATCTAGTCCAACCCCCCCGCCCAAGCAAGAGACCCTACACCAGTGATGGCGAACCTTTTTTGGTTCGCGTGCCAAAAAGGGAGGGGGATGCGGGGGATCACGTGTGTGCGTGCCCACACCCATAATTCCATGCATCCCCACGCATGCGCGCATGACCCCCCCCCCACTCCCAGCATGCAATGGCACACACATTTTTTGCTCTCCCCAGGCTTTAGAGCCTTTCTAGGAGCCTGGGGAGGGCGAAAACTGCCTTCCCCACCCCCTCTGGAGGCTGGAAACAGCCTGTTTCCTGACTCCCAGTGGGCCCAAAAGGCCTGAAAATCAGCCGGCCGGTGCGCACATGCGCGCTGGACCTGAGCTCGCGTGCCCACCGATATGGCTCCGCGTGCCACTTGTGGCACCCGTGCCATAGGTTCGCCATCACGGCCCTACACCATTTCTGACAAATGGCAGTCCAATCTCTTCTTGAAAGTCTCCAGTGATGAAGCTCCCACAACTTCCGAAAGCGAGGATAAAATATAATTCATTGTATGTAGCAGTGGCCTTCCTTCACCTGATGGTATCCAGTCCTGTCAGAACAACTTGCCTTACCATATGTGGTGGACATGTATGAAAGCAAGAAAGTACTGGACGAAAATACACACATGGTTGGAAAGGATGATTAAGCAGCATATAGATTTAAAGCCAGAAATATTTTTACTAGGTATCATACCAGAAAGTTATGACAAAGGGGCTATATATTTAATGTTACATGTGCTGACAGCAACGAGAATTATATGTGCACAATGTTCGAAAAATGAGAACACCCCATCAGATGATAATATAATTCGGAAAATATTGGATTGTGCAGAGATGGATAGATTGACATTGAAAATAAAAGATAAAGGAGATACGGAGTATTATTCAACATGGAATAGGTTTTATCGATGAAGAGGTAGATGAAGAGCTTTAGTTATGTATAAGTAAAATATGAATGTATACGTATGCCAATACAATTGATATGCTTATAAATAAGCTAACATAATTATTATGTATATCATTAATATTACTATCAGTATATTTCATTTTCTTTCTTTTTTCTTCTTCTTCTGTAAAATGGAACACCCAGATAACACACTGTATTCAAAATACATATATATAAATTTGGGGGGAAAGATGACTTTAAAAAAAAGAACAACCTGCCAAATTGCTAGGTGAGCTGGCATGCAAATTGGACATCCCTGACATTAGTCATGCCAGCGTGCCAGAGAGGCCTCAGGTTGGGAAGCCTCACCTGGGTGATAAAAAGATTAACCTTCGTGGAATTATGGTTCTGAGCGCCACGTACCCAGAGGGCTATTAACAGGTTAGAGAGGGTTTGGAGTGGAAGACATACAAAGACAATAACAAGGGCCGGAGGAGCTGCTTGTGAAGACAGGCTGTAGGCATTTGAGGAGTCCAGTCTGAAGAAAACAAGACTTAAGGGAAACATGATAATGGTGTTGAGATGCATAAAGGGGGAAAAAAAGACCAAAAACTCTATACTGAGTTTTCCAGAAGGCTAGATTGGATGGTCTTTGTGCTCCCTTCCAGCTCTGCCTTTCTGTGATTTAAATCGGGGGTCTCCAACCTTGGCAACTTTAAGCCTGGAGGACTTGAACTCCCAGAATTCCCCAGCCAGCTTTGGGTAGAGATTAGCATCCTTTGATGGAAAGCGTTTCCCGTTTATAGTGGTTTCCTCTGAACTTAAGGGACCGACTCAACTGTGCTGCCCAGGACTAGATGGCAAATGGGTGAGGCCGGGGAGGAGGAGGAGGCCATTTTAGGCAAAGAAGAAAAATAAATCATTTGCAGCTCAGCCCCCGTGAAAGAATCACCCGCCAGAAATTGAAACAAGGTGGTCGTGTTGTGAGAGCAAGGTAGACCAAAGAAATCCTCAAGACGGGGAAAAGGAAATGCTTATGCTGGGTGGATAGGCAGAACTCATTTCGGATAACATTTCAGCTGCTGTGGCCTAGAGGTGGAGCTATTGCCTCACAATCAGGAGGTTGTGAGTTCAATCCTAGGTAGAGGCAGATGTAAGAGTCTCCTGCTTGGGCGTTGGACTAGATGACCTGCAAGGTCCCTTCCAACTCTGTTAATCTGTATTAATTGTGGTTCTAATCCCCCAAATTCTTCCAGAAGAGGATAAAAGTTACTTTGACTCCAGGTGAGCTCAGTCCATGTTAAGCAGAAAAAGTGAGAAAAATCACAGACAACTACATCTTGTGTTACTATCCTTCCACCACAAATCACGCCAAAAGAAAATGGTTCATATTTATTTGTTTGTTTGTTTGTTTGTTTATTTGTCAAACATGTATAGAATAGTAGTAGTTTGTATAAACATAAGTAAAAAGTAACGATAAAAGAGGACAATAGGACATATCACCTTATCACCCCCCAACCTCAATGAGTTTTATACTTTGCATCACCTCATCACCCGGTCGTAAAATTACAGGGGCAAAGATCTTTATAAACTATACTCAAAAGCAAGCCCAGCACAACAGGACCCATTCTCCAGAGCAGGGGGTCTCCAACCTTGGTCACTTTTAAGACTTGTGGACTTCAACTCCCTGGCTGAGGAATTCTGGGAGTTGAAGTCCGCCAGGCTTAAAGTTGGCACGGTTGGAGACCCCTGATTTAAATTATGTCTCTCCCCACCCACCACCCACCGCTTTTTCTTTGCATTTTAATCTCTGCCTATCAAATTGATGCACCTTTTCTACCTTCTCGGCTAGGGAAGTGCCCCAAACCTTTAAAGAACAGAGATGTGGTCACCCTGAGGTCCTGGCGAGTCTTGGATAAATCATATGTAATCCTCAATTTCTCTGTCAAGCACCAGGTAAGTGAGCAAAACAAACCAGGTAAGGGGTCTTTGCGGCTGGTTTAGCAAGACGGAGGGCTTAATCAGATACAGGCCGTCCTTGGCTTACGACCACAATTGAGCCCAGAATTTCTGCTGCTAAGTGAGACATATGTTAAGTGAGTTTTGCCCCATTTTTACGACTTTTTCCTTGCCACCGTTGTTAAGTGAATCCATGCAGTTGTTAAGTTAGTGACATGGTCGTTAAGCGAATCTGGCTCCCCCATTGACTTTGTCAGAAGGTTGCAAAAGGGATTCTCTGACTCCAGCAACCGACACAGCATGATTTGCACAGCATAGTACGCTAGACCAAAACAGGCCTAGTAATTTTGGTTTCACCACATAGTGGGAACCTACCCTTAGCTTAGCCTAAATCATCATCGTTTGGGCATTGCATGCTGCCGTGATACAGTTTCTTTTCTTAACCCAGATTTGGTGGGTTGTGAGAAACCAGCACAATGTTTAGTTTAGCACTGGAAGTATCTGGGAGAGCTGCCTCTGCTGGTAGATGTGCTTTTCTTCCACAACAGAGTCCCTAGTGGTCAGTGTTGGCTTTGCAGGTCCAAAGCTACAAAAATCAGTTCAGTTAAGACCGTTCTGACCAGAGGTGGGTTCCTGCCTGTTTTTGCCAGTGCGGTTAATAGCTGTTGTTCGGCGCAGAGCCGAAGACGCTGCTGCCGTTCGCGGCGCGGGAGCTTTCCCTGGGTGCTTTCCCCGCCCGCATAGACGCCGCCAATTGCATTCTTTTGCCCTCTGCGCATGCAGAACGCTTTGCGCATGCTCAGAGGGCAAAAGAACGCAATTGGCGGCGTCCATGCGGCCGGCGGCAGCGCCCCGGGAAAGCCCCTGTGCCGCGAACAGCAGCAGCGTCTTCGGCTCTGCGCCGAACAACAGCTATTAACCGCACCGGCAGGAACCCACCTCTGGTTCTGACCCAGCTCCCCAAACATGACAAACCCTCTGAAGTAAACTCAAGGATTCCTTTATTAGAAGCGCCAGCAGCCCCAGTAAAATGTTTCTCTCTCTCACAGCAGGGTAAAAAGTCTGTCCAGCAGGGAGAGGAATAGTTGTCTGCCACATCTAATTCATCTCTGCCCCCTGCCTTTTATCCCCAGAGCTAGGGTAGGGCTTCGCTATCAGCGGTGGCTCTTCCGTCCCAAGGATCGGCCCATAGATTTCCACTGCTCTCCTCTCCTCTGCCTTTTGTGCATCCATGCATCAGGCACTGGGCCCAGCTGTTCCTCCTCTTTCTCATCAGCCACCTCCAAACCTGGGGGCTGTTGACTCTCCATCTGAGGGCTGACGGATGGCCCAGGCTCCGCCTCTATCTCTCTCTCTCTCTCTGCCAGCTCCATTCCCTCTTCCCCCTCAGAGCTCTCAGGTTGCCTTGATGCTGACCCCGACTCCCACACTGCCTGCTCCTCCTCCTCCTCTGATTCAGCTGCTGGAGGGGCCGGCGACCGACAGGCCACAACAAAGACTAGTCAAAAGACTCAGACCAAAAACTCAACCCCAACCGATTATTTGGCTTTCTCTTGTATAGAAATACCCTCCCCGCAAGGACCTCGTCAGAGCTGTGTCACTCTTAGCTGGATACCTGGTGGAACCAACGGGACCTAGCAGCTGCTGCTTGACTTATTTGGCTCAGGTAGACCCAAAAGGTAAGGATCTATTTTACAGATAGATGTTGCCTTTATTTGGATCTGAAACCGGAATGGTGCTTTTAGACCCAGTGCTGTACTCATCGCAGCACAGATGAGCATTCCCACAATGGATTTTATTTAAAATGATCAGCTGCTGCCAGGAAGTAGCCTGGGATGAGAGCCACTTCAAACATGGACTCTTGCCAAGGAAAACTGAACTGTATGTGCAAGATACCCCAACCTGCTTCAAGACCAGATCCTGAGCTGCTTATGTTGTCCTGAAAATTGCTTGGTCAACCATTCCAAATTCTGGAGCAGGACCCCTGCTGGCGCAGTGGTTAAACTGCAGCATTGCAGGCTAACTCTGCCCACTGCTAGCAGTTCGATCCTGACTGGCTGAAGGTTGACTCCGCCTTCCATCCTTCCAAGGTTGATAAAACGAAGACCCAGATTGTTGAGGGCAATGTGCAAATAATGCTCACATTGTAAACTGCCCAGAGATTGCTGTTAATCACTGTTGGGCTGCATATAAGATTAAATGCTATTGCTATTATTACTGTCTGAGTCAGAGCCCCATCCATCCACACCCACCCACTCACTCCATCCATCATTCAGTGTGGGAAGCTCATCAATTAACGGCTACAACCACAACAGCTAAGAGTGGTTTTCATCCGTGTGGCGTAAGATTTGCAGGAGGCGTTGAACAACTGTGGGAAGCATGTTAGATTTCAAGAAATCAGCCTGATCTACCAATGAACACCTGGATGTCATGTAATATCTGCAAATATTAGTTGAGGCCCCGATCCAAGTGCTTTTTAAGTCTTGTCGTCTGGGGGCACAATGTTTCTTGGAGTTGTTCTTATTATTTTTTTACTTATTACATGTATAGGCCACCCATTTTACCATGAAAGCCAATTTTTTAATTTCCTATTGCTGTGGCTGTCGTGGGATCTCAGTCACTGAAATACTTCTGGATTGTACTGAACGGATGATTTTTCACCGCCCTGAATGTAAACAAAAGGATCCAGTTCCAAATTGGGTAGGGGCCAGGACAATCCTCTCCCCCCACCCCAGGCAAGGCCTGGTTCCAAGGTCTCCGCAAATGTGTTTCTTCCTCCTGACCATTTCTATGTATGAGCCATGGTGGTGCGGTGGTTAGAGTGCAGTACTGCAGGCTACTTCTGCTGACTGCCGGCTGCCTGAAATTTGGCAGTTCAAATCTCACCAGGCTCAGGGTTGACTCAGCCTTCCATCCTTCAGAGGTGGGTAAAATGAGGACCCAGATTGTTGGGGGTAATATGCTGACTCTGTAAACCGCTTAGAGAGGGCTGTAAAGCACTATGAAGCGGTATATAAGTCTAAGTGCTATGGCTATTTTCCTTCCTTCCCCCCCCCATCCATCCTTCCATCCATCCATCCATCCATTCATTCATCCCAGCTCAAGGTTGACTCAGCCTTCCATCCTTCCGAGGTGGGTAAAATGAGGATCCAGCTTGTTGGGGGCAATATGCTGACTCTGTAAACCGCTTAGAGAGGGCTGTCAAAGCACTATGAAGCGGTGTATAAGTGCTATTGTTATTGCTATGGAGGACATTCCGTCATAATTATTTCATTGTAGTTGTCCTCCAAAATCTTTATGAATCCTCTTTTGGTGCAGGATTCTTGAGCGGGACCAGCCAGCAAAGAGGTTTTGAGTGCTGGCCCAACCCCTCCACCCAAAATACTTTCTAGAAGTCTAGAGACTTTTTTTTTAATTAAAAAGTTTTTTATTTAAAACACAAATAAAAAGACAAAACATACATAAAACATAAAGACAAGTACATGACGGATCTTCATCTGGTATAGATATTTACATCATCGTCTATCTTGAACTACAAAATCAAAAACAATTCACAATTTCGTTGTGCATCTACACCAATTTAGTTCGTTATCTTGGATCTCCTTTTCCCTAACCAACAATATAATTTATTCCGCCCTTTCCCGATCCTCTCTAGTTCCTTTGTAATGCTTTCTTCCTGTCTGATTTTGTCCACTTCTTCCGCAAAGATGCTTCTTAGAGGAATTTCATTTGAGCGGAGAAGCTGGGCGGTCGTTGTACCAAAGGGGTGGATGGACACTTTCCGGGTGGGAAAAGGATCGGGTGGGACGAGGATGAAATTAAACTTGATTGAAGCTGAATATCTTTTCCCATCTCTTCTCCAAACTAGGATCCCTGCCTAAGTGGGTTGTGAATAAAGCCTCTCAGTACCTGGCACCAAAGGTGAGTGAGGCCTCACCTGTTTGACTGAGCTGATTCTCACCATGAGTCACAGTGGTTTTCCCAGCACTCTATTGGTTTAAAAGAGACCAGGTAACGGAAAGCTACAGGTTGTGTTTATCTCCCTGGGGCAAGGTTAAGGTTGAGACATTGGCAACTAGAGCAAAGGTAAGAAATGGAGGTAACATTGTAAAGGATGAATAGAATAAGAGAGGAGAGGAGAGAGCAGAGGAGAGGAGAAAAGAGAAGGGAGAGGAGAGGAGAAGGGAGGGGAGGAGAGAAGAGACGAGACGAGACGAGACAGAGTTGGAAGGGACCTTGGAGGTCTTCTAGTCCAACCCCCTGCTTAGGCAGGAAACCCTACACCACTTCAGACAAATTGTTATCCAATTTCTTCTTAAAAACCTCCAGTGATGGAGCATCCTTAACTTCTGGACAGAAGTTGTTCCACTGATTAATTGTTTTGTCAGGAAATTTCTTCTTAGTTCTAGGTTGCTTCTCTCCTTGGTTAGTGTGAAGTATAGGTAGTCCTCAACTTACAACCACAACTGAGCCAGGGGTGGGTTCCTCCCGGTTTGGACCGGTGCATGCATACCAATAGCGGCCCGCTGGTGACGTAATTTTGGCATCACGGTTCCGGTAGTGTCTCTGCTGGTCCGTGCGCACCGCCATCTTTTTTTGGAATTTTTGGCGATTATTTTTGGGTTTGGATGGTTTCTCCTTGTCCTCTGCTTTGAAAAAAAGCCCTCCCACCCGCCCTCGGCTTAATACCGACCTTTATTTCTTCGTCTGAAGCACAGCTGAGCAGCTCCTCAGCTGTGTTTCGGGCTGAAACGTCCTTCTGAGCATGCGCGGAAATAAAATCGCGCGAGGGGATGCGTGCGCGAAGCGAGGGGATGCGCATGTGAAACATCGCAATTCGCACCGGTAGCAGAGGTGGGATCCTACCTCTGATTGCCGGTGTGGTTAATCGCTGAGTTCGGCGCAGAGCCGAAGACTCTGCTCCCGTTCGCGGAACAGGAGCTTTCCCCGGGCGCTTTCCCCGCCCGCATGGATGCCGCCAATTGCTTTCTTTTGCCCTCTGCGCATGCGGAACGCTTTGGGCATGCGCAGAGGGCAAAATAACGCAATTGGCGGCATCCATGCGGGCGGGGAAAGCGCCCGGGGAAAGCTCCTGTTCCACGAACGGGAGCAGCTTGTTTGGCTCTGCGACGAACTCGGCGATTAACCGCACCGGCAATCAGAGGTAGGATCCCACCTCTGACCGGTAGCAAAGGTAACTGGAACCCACCCCTGAACCGAGCCCATAATTTATGTTGCTAAGGGAGAAATTCGTTACGTGAGTTTTGTCCCATTTTACGACTTTTCTTGCCACATTTGTTAAATGAATCACTGCAGTTAATAATAATAACAACAGAGTTGGAAGGGACCTTGGAGGTCTTCTAGTCCAACCCCCTGCTTATGCAGGAAACCCTACACTACTTCAGACAGATGGTTATCCAACATCTTCTTAAAAATGTCTAGTGTTGGAGCATTCACAACTTCTGGAGGTAAGCTGTTCCACTGATTAATTGTTCTAACTGTCAGGAAATTTCTCCTTAGTTCTAAGTTGCTTCTCTCCTTGATTAGTTTCCACCCATTGCTTCTTGTTCTACCCCCAGGTGCCTTGGAGAAACGTTTGACTCCCTCTTCTTTGTGGCGACCCCTGAGATATTGGAACACTGCTATCATGTCACCCCTGGTCCTTCTTTTCATTAAACTAGACATACCCAGTTCCTGCAACCGTTCTTCATATGTTTTAGCCTCCAGTCCCCTAATCATTTTTGTTGCTCTTCTCTGCACTCTTTCTAGAGTCTCAACATCCTTTTTACATCGTGGCGACCAAAACTGAATGCAGTATTCCAAGTGTGGCCTTACCAAGGCATTATAAAGTATTAACACTTCGCGTGATCTTGATTCTATCCCTCTGTTAATGCAGCCTAGAACTGTGTTGGCTTTTTTGGCAGCTGCTGCACACTGCTGGCTCATATTTAAATGGTTGTCCACTAGGACTCCAAGATCCCTCTCACAGTTACTACTGTTGAGCAAGGTACCACATATACTGTACCTGTGCATTTTGTTTTTCTTGCCTAAATGTAGAACCTTACTTTTATCACCATTGAATTTCATTTTGTTTGATAGCGCCCAATGTTCAAGTCTGTCAAGATCCTTCTGTATCTTGAGCCTATCTTCTGGAGAGTTGGCTATTCCTGCCAGTTTGGTGTCATCTGCAAATTTGATGAGTTCCCCGTCTATCCCCTCGTCCAAGTCATTGATGAAGATGTTGAAGAGTACTGGGCCTAAAACAGAGCCTTGGGGTACTCCACTGCATACTTCCCTCCATGTAGATGCAGTTCCATTGAGCACTACACGTTGAGTGCGGTTGGTTAGCCAGTTTCGAATCCATCTGGTGGTGATGCTGTCTAACCCACATTTTTCTACTTTATCTAGTAGTAGGTTATGATCTACTTTGTCAAATGCCTTACTGAAGTCCAAGTAAACCACATCGACAGCATTCCTCTGGTCCACTAATTTTGTCACTTTATCAAAGAATGCAATAAGATTAGTCTGGCATGATCTGTTTTTGACAAACCCATGTTGGCTTTTGGTTATTACTTTGTTTGCTTCTAGGTGTTCATTGATTCGTTGCTTGATTATCTTTTCCAAAATCTTCCCTGGTATTGAGGTCAGGCTGATGGGTCTGTAGTTTCCTGGATCATGGTTGTTGAGTGAATCTGGCTTCCCCATTGACTTTGCTCGTCAGATTGTTGTAAAAATGTCCGTCATAAATATCAACCAGTTGTCCAGCATCAAAATGTAAATCACGTGACCATGGGGATGCTGCAATGGTCATAAGTGTGAAAAATGGTCATAAGTCCCTTTTTTTCAGTGCCGTTGTAACTTCGGTCACTAAATGAACTGTTGTAAGTCGAGGGCTACCTGTATTCCCACTGCTGTGACTAGCTTAGGGTGGACCCACACAAGCCTGTCCAACTCACTTTTCTTTTTATATGTAAATTTTATTAAAAAGAACATGAAAAATAAAAAAGATGGAAGGGAGGGTTTGCAATTCTTTCTTTCCTGGCTTGTCCAAACTGCGTAAAGCTGTGGGTTACAGACGTATCACTCAATTGGCATGTGAGCTTTTATATTCCCCAAATGGGTCCTGTTTGCGCCTGGCAAAGGAATAACAGAATAACAGAGTTGGAAGGGACCTTGGAGGTCTTCTAGTCCAGCCCCCTGCTCAAGCAGGAGAACCTATACAATCTCAGACAAGTCTCTCCTTAAAACCTCCAGTGATGGAGCGCCCACAATTTCTGAAAGCAAGCTGTTCCACTGGTTAATTGTCCTCACTGTCAGGAAGTGTCTCCTAAGTTCCAGGTTGCTCCTCTCCTTGATTAGTTTCCATTCATTGTTTCTTCTCCTGCCCTCAGGGGCTTTGGAGAATAGCTTGACTCCCTCCTCTTTGTGGCAGCCCCTCAAATACTGGAGTACTGCTATCATGTCATCCCTAGTCCTTCTTTTCTCTACACCAGTGATGGCGAACCTATGGCACACGTGCCACAGGTGGCACGCGGAGCCATATCTGCCGGCACGCGAGCCGTTGCCCTAGCTCAGCTCCAACGTGCATGTGCACTCCGGCCATCTGATTTTCGGCTCGCACAGAGCCTCTGGGAGGGTGTTTTCGGCTTCCGGAGGGCCTCCAGTGGGTGGGGGAGGGGGTTTTCACCCTCCCCAAGCTCCAGGGAAGCCTCTGGAGCCCGGGGAGGATGGAAAACGGGCCTACTAGGCCCACCAGAAGTTGGAAAACAGGCTGTTTCTGGCCTCCAGAGGGCCTCCAGGGTGGTGGGGGAGGCCATTTTCACCCTCCCCAGGGTTTGAATTATGGTTGTGGGCACTCGCGCATGCACGATAGTGCGCGAGCACGCACTTTCGGCACCCGAGGAAAAAAAGGTTCGCCATCACTGCTCTAGACTGGCCATACCCAAATCCTTCCGCCGTTCTTCATATGGCTTAGTCTTCAGGCCTTTGATCATCTTAGCTGCTCTTCTCTGAACTTTTTCCAAAGTCTCAACATCTTTTTTGTGGTATGGTGACCAAAAGTGTTTGCAGCATTCCAGGTGTGGTCTTACTAGGGTTGTATAAAGTGGTACTAATACTTTGCATGATCTTGATTCTATGCCTCTGTTTATGCAACCAAGGATTGTATTAGCTTTTTTTTGGCTGCTGCCGCACATTGCTGGCTCCAGAGTTGGAAGGGACTTTTGTCTTTTCTTTAAAATCTCCAGTGATGGAGCACCCACATTGACATCTGCTTTTATTTCATCCAATCCAACACTTACTACCAACTGAAATTCCAAAAGATTCCAGATTGGGTTTCATTTAAATGTATGGTTTGTAAATACATTAGTATAAAATACTCTTTGGTGGTGCCTTTAAGAATGCTTGTTTTGAGCCGGACTTTTTGCATATATATATCTCAGTTTAACACATCACTGCATGTGGGCAGGCGCATTTTGTCATTTACGTGTGGGATGAAGAACCTTCATTTAAATTTAGATTCTTATGAAAGTGGAACAACAGCAGCAGAAACGACGACAACAGAATTGAGAAAGATTGAAGCCGTGTTCCCAAATTTAAAAAAGCATGTTAAAAAGAGATGGGAAATCTGGGAGAAGAAAGAAAGAGGGGGGAAAGGGGTAACGCAATAACAGAATATAACAGAGTTGGAAGGGACCTTGGAGGTCTTCCAGTTTGAGTTTCAGTGGATAACTTTTAAACAGCAGGCGGAGCTTAGTAGAATTGTGGTATTGTCTACATCAGAGGTCTTCAAACTTGGCAACCTTAAGACTTGTGGACTTCAACTCCCAGAACTCCCAGAATAACTGGCTGGAGAATTCTGGGAGTTGAAGTCCACAAGTCTAGCAATGTGCAGCAGCTGCCAAAAAAGCCAACACAGTTCTAGGCTGCATTAACAGAGGGATAGAATCAAGATCATGCGAAGTGTTAATACCACTTTATAATGCCTTAGTAAGGCCACACTTGGAATACTGCATTGTTTTGGTCACCACAATGTAAAAAGGATGTTGAGACTCTGGAAAGAGTGCAGAGAAGAGCAACTAAGATGATTAGGGGACTGGAGGCTAAAACATATGAAGAACGGTTGCAGGAACTGGGTATGTCTAGTTTAAGAAAAAGAAGGACCAGGGGAGACACGATAGCAGTCTTCCAGTATCTCAGGGGTTGCCACAAAGAAGAGGGAGTCAAACTATTCTCCAAAGCACCTGAAGGTAGAACAAGAAGTAATGGGTGGAAACTAAACAAGGAGAGAAGTAACTTAGAACTAAGGAGAAATTTCCTGACATTTAGGACAATTAATCAGTGGAACAGCTTGCCTCCAGAAGTTGTGAATGCTCCAACACTGGAAGTTTTTAAGAAGATGTTGGATAACCATTTGTCTGAAGTAGTGTAAGGTTTCCTGCCTAGGCAGGGGGTTGGACTAGAAGACCTCCAAGGTCCCTTCCAACTTTGTTGTTATTATTATTAAGTCTTAAAGTTGCCAAGTTTGGGGACCCCTGGTCTACATTAACTGCAAAGAACATTATGAGGAAGAGAATGGACTTACAAACTTTTTGCTTGTGGTTTTCTTATTTATCATCATCTTGACCCGTGTTCTTTTCCCTTCTTCTCATCCCACGCTTCAGCTTATGAAGAAAATGTACAAAGCTTGTCTGAAGTATCCGTCCTGGAAGCAGCAACACAACGCAAGCAAGAAACCTTGGTTGCATCCCGAGCAGAGCCTCCTTCCCACAATGCCCCTGTCCGAACTGTCCCTCCAACATGCCTCCTCGCTGGAGAACATCGACGAGAGCAGTTTAACGGAAGCCAAAGAAGAGAAGGGAGACATCAGCGGTTCAGAGAATTGATGCCAATTTGACTTTTGCCTCACTTTGAAGACTTAGCCCTCGCCGGCCATCTGGCTTACCCAGTTGGTTTTACAATAAAGGATAAAAAAAAATCAGATGCATTTTTTTTTTAAATTTCACGGCCATTGCATGGCACTTATCTTTCCTAGCTCATGCAGGCAGTGAAGCTGGTTAGGTACGGTAGTGAATAGTAGTTTCTATATTTTCCAGGAAGAAACCATGTGATTTATTTTGAGGGAGCTCGGTATGTCTAGCCTATCAAAGAGATGCAATAGGAATGATATGATATTCATCAGGGGTATTGAGATGCTGTCACAGAGAAGAGGGGATTGACTGAAGCAATGGGTAGAAGCTTGTCAAAGAGAGATAAAACGTAAAGAAATGTTCTGATTAATCAATGGAATAGCTTGGCTCCCGGAGTGGTGTGGCCTCCATCACTTGAAAGTTTTCAAAAATAGACTGGACAACCATTTGACTGGGATGGTATAAGATCTCCTGCCTTGAGCAGAAGATCTCCAAGGGCTCTTCGAACCCTGTGATTCTATGTTCTATGGTAAAACTAAAAATGTACAAATACTTTGCAATGGAATCAAAGCATGCATTAGCAAATGCTATTTTCCTTATCAATTACAGGCTTGATTTCTTACTGGCTTGCTCCTCAAAGCAGCTTAGCTAAAACAAGCCAGGAGGGGCTTGAATTCCAAACTAAACTTGACTGAACTGTCAAATCAAATAGATCAAATATGTTTAATGGACCATTTATTTCTCCTTCCTGTCATGTTGACAGTGATAGCCCTGTAGTAACGGAGTTTCTGGTGATCTACAGCAAGGGACTCCAAATTTGGCCACCTTCAATCTTTAAGACTTGGGGGCTTCAATTCCCAGAATTCCCCAGCCAGAAGAATTCTGGGAGTTGAAGTCCACAAGTCTTAAAAGTTGCCAAGTTTGGAGACCCTTCATCTACAGGGAGCCCTTAAACCTCACGTAGTATGGTGCTGAATTTCAGAATTTGGTTCTTCAGCCCCAACAAGGATTAAAATGGCCAATGAGAGGCTACTTGGCTTGGTTTTACAAGCCTCCACCTTTTGATGCATATGGGTGCTGTTGATTGAGACAAGCTTGGGAAATGATCAGATGAGTGGAAATGGTCCTATACCTACCCAAAGCGATTGCACTGCCTTTTGACTAACATTTAAAATTCATGCCACATCAGCGATGTCTTGTCTAGTTTTAATGGGGAAGCTTTTGAACCAGATCTTGCAGAATCTCCATCCTCTTACGTAACGTTGGATGCTCTTTGTTCTCATGGATGGATAAACTATGGAGGATCAGAAGAGGCACGCACACTGGTTTAAATGGTAGGATGGATGGATGGATGGAAGAAAATGAAAGACAGGAGGATGTGATATTTGCTGCAGTGAGGAGTGGGAGAGGGCACTTAACTGGGTTTCTCTGCCTGGCTTTTCCGCCTCTCACCCAGAAAAGTGATGTGGTTCTTATTTCTGTTCTAACGGCTTTTCTTCCTTTAAAGAGCCCCGCTGCCGATCTACTGGGGACCCGGTTTTACAACTTCCGATACAAAATCCACCTTTCCTTTTGAAGATCTGCAAATTGACTAAAGGGGCCACTTTTGCAAGCTGGAGGTAAGAAAGCGGTCTAGATGGCTTCCTTTGATGGCTGCCTTAGCACTCTTGATTGGGTGTGAGACTTGTGAAAACTGCAAAGGTTGTTCCTAAGTAGTTCCTCTTTCTGTTTCTTCTCCATTTATGTTCTCTGTGTGAAACACAACTTTACCTGGAATGTGAAACTCCCTTTAAAAAAAAAAAAAGGATAACAATAAATCAATGGCCCCCCACTATTCAATCCGCTATTCTAGCATACAGCGGCAACTTCAGATCAAACTGGCTAAAGGAGGCTAACTTGGAACCACAACTTCAATCAATCAGAATAGAGCTGCAAGGGACCTTCGAGGTCTTCTAGTCCAACCCCCTCCTCAAGCAGGAGACCTTATACCATTTCAGACCAGTGACTGTCCAATCTCTTTTTAAAAACCTGCCAGTGATGAAGCAGCCACAACTTCTGAAGGCAAGCTGTTCCACTGGTTAACTGCCTCACTGTTAGGAAGTTTCTCTTTAGTTTCAGGTTGCTTCTCCCTTTGATTAGTTTCATCCATTGTTTCCTGCCCTGCCCTCTGGTGCTTAGGAAAACAAGTTGACCCCTTCCTCTTTATGACAATCTCTCAAAATACTGGAATACTGCTATCAGGTCCCCCCTAGTCCCTTTTCTCTAGACTTCAGTTGTCTGTTTCCAAAGGATCTTTGTAAGTGGGGTCTCCTCCAGGGGTGGGCTGCTGGGGGTTCGGGAGAACCTCTAGCTAAGATTCTGTGCAGTTTGGAGAACCTCCAAATCCCACTCCTGGCTCCTGGCCCACTCCTGGCCCACTCTTCCCAGGAGTCCATGCGGAGCCCATTTTGGATGCAGGTAAGTGCAGGGCACACGCGGAGGCTTGGGGAAGGCGAAAAACGTGTCTACTGGAAGTTCGGGAAGGCTGCAAAAAGGGCCGTTCCCGGCCTCCAGAGCCTGGGGAGGCCATTTTCACCCTCCTGGAGGCTCGAAGAAAATATCTGGAGCCCAGAGGGCAAAAACGCGCCTGCCCCTTTGCTATAGTGCAGGAGGCCGACTAAGCCACACCCACCAAGCAACCGGGCAGAGAACCCCTTGCTAAAATTTTTGAAGCCCATCCCTGGTCTCCTCCCACCCTCATCCCCAAATCTCAATGAAGATCGCTTATCTTATAAAACATGGAAATTAGCTCTTATTTTTATCCTTCAAGAAAAGAAAAACATATTTGATTCTCTTCTCCATCCTTGCCTATCCTTCATCTTAAAATATCAGCCATTGTATTTTTTCCAGCTCTCTAGACCAGGGGTAGGCAAAGTTGGCTCTTCTATGACTCATGGACTTCAACTCCTAGACTTTCTGAGCCAATCATGCTAGCTCA
The DNA here is from genome assembly GCA_023053685.1 of Diadophis punctatus similis. Lineage (NCBI taxonomy): Eukaryota > Metazoa > Chordata > Lepidosauria > Squamata > Dipsadidae > Diadophis > Diadophis punctatus. The sequence continues at coordinate 10,239,966 of JALIGW010000014.1, read as the reverse complement.
GGAATTCTGGGAGTTGAAGTCCACGAGTCATAGAAGAGCCAACTTTGTCTACCCCTGCTCTAGACAATTATTTATGAGTAAGTCTTTGTTTCTAATTAAGTAAATTGATCAGTTTAACACAGATCAGTTTAATACTGTTATTTAATCAGCTTAACAGTGATATTCAGTCACGTTTGTTTGTTTGTTTGTTTGAAATGCCGCTCTGCCTCTTCAGCTCAATTTGTACAGTGTTCTGTATCACAATTCTTTGGACGAGCAAACTGTTCATATATCATCATATAACTTTATGCGTTTCATTTTGCCAGTTTGGTTCCTTAAATTTTACTCTCACCACCCCTAGTGGTTCTGATGCCATAAATATATAAAATTTGGCCTTTTTGTGTTTCTACGTTTTTTGTATTCCATGGCACAGCCATCTTGGATTCTTGCAAATCCTTTATATCTGTGAAAGAAAATTTGAGCGACAATTAGTATTTTTCAAGAATATAAAAGCCAACTGGAATTTTCATTTCAAGAAAAATCAAAAGCCAATTTCCTATTTTCTGCTTAATACAGTCAGTGGCATTCCAAAAGAGTCACTTTGAAACAAGATGGGCAGCAAATAAACTCAATAAAGAAATATCTGATACTTCTCATGTAGCTCTTTGTGTCTAATGCAGTCTGATCAGGTTGAATAAGCTACAGACTATTTGTCCTCTTTGTTAGAAGAGCCATAAGCTTTGCTGTCTGTTTAATAAGATGCTATAGACAGGTGGATCCTTATAAACATTTTTTAAAATGCCTTGAAATCAAAAATACATTGTTGTATAATTCAGAATAACATTGACATCTTTTTAGCTAGATATACATTAGAACATCCTTCCTAAAAGAATGTTAATTCTTAATCTTGAGTGGGGGGCAGAGGTAGCTGGAATGGACGACAGGAGGCTGACTTTCTGCCTCCTCCAGGCCATCGCCGAGAATGGATTTAAAAAATATAACACCTTATCTGCAGCAATGAAAGCCTTCCGAAACACGGAAACCCTGATCCACTCCCTAAATTTGCTTTTCAAGGCACAGGAAGCCCAGGCAGGTAAAAAGATGGCAATTTCTCTGCCACATCTGCTGAGAAGTTGGCAATTCCTGCAACTGTTCTTCGTATGTTTTAGCCTCCAGCTCCCTAATCATCTACATTGCTCTTCTCTGCACTCTTTCAGAGTCTCTACTACATTGTTTTTACATTATGGCGACCAAGAAACTTAAACCAAGAAAGTTTCCGTTTGGAAAAGCACCTTTGGGACAACCATGACCTGGATGATTGAGACAACCAGCCTAGGAACCTCTCAGAATTCAAATCAACTGCACAGCCAACCAGCGACTGCACTGGCCCTCAACCAACCCACTGCAAAACCCACCCCAATCAGCACATGACCTCCCCATCATAAGACCCACAAGACCATCTGTGACCCACACCTGACCCATCATAAGACCCATCATTAGGCTCTCCCCTGACGCGACCCTGCCCTGATGTGACCTCCCCACAAGACCCTCACCTGACGTGACTTGCCCATCGCAAGACGCTCATATGTGACCCTCACCTGACCCATCATAATATCCTCACCTGACGTTACCCATACCTGACCCTTCAGAAAACCTTCACCTGACACGACCCTCACCTGATGTGATCTCTCCACCACAAGACCTACTGACCACACAAAGCCCTTACAACAGTGGTTCTCAACCTTCCTAATGCCACGACCCTTTAATCCCATGTTCCTCATGTTGTGGTGACCCTCAACCATAAAATTATTTTCGTTGCTACTTCATAACTGTAATTTTGCTACTGTTATGAATCGTAATGTAAATATCTAATATGCAGGATGTATTTTCATTGTTACAAATTGTTTTTTACATACCTGTTACTATCACAAGGGGGCAGTATTCACATCAACAACAGCTGAATATAAAAAGACCGATCAGCATCCAGATTAAGTTCTCATGGTACAGAAATATATATTTTTGCAGTAGTTGATGATTTTACATTTACCCAGTAATTATAATTCATGAAGTGTCGTTGTCAGGTTCCGGTAGAGAAATAAAGAGTCAACATGCAATCCTGGCTTGTAACAAGTTCCTTTACTCCTCCTCCGGCACGAACTGACAAACACTATCAACTTCAAAATGTAATTATTGTCAGAGCTGCAGACTCCATGCTCCCCCTCACCTTTATATTACCCGCGCCACACCCCAGTGGTTAAATCTTATCCAATCTCCTCGCTAGGCTTGTAATCAATAGAGGCTTGTTTCCCAGCAGTTGCAGGGCTGTCTGACATCCTCGGTATGCATCCACGCTGACATCCGGTCACAGTAGCAAGCTCTCATAGCCTGGATATCATGTTACAGACTGCTTTCCCCCCAGTGCAAATGACAGCTCCAGGCTAGCAGGCTCGACGGCGCTGACATGCGGCCCCCCTACCATGGAGACAGCACCTGGAATATAGAAACTAGAGTGAACCTCAAGTTGACATGCTTTCTCCCTGCCCGGTTTGGTTGGGTGCGGTCTATAGAATTTGGCTATTAGTTTGGGAGCTTGAATGTCCTCTTTCATAATCCACATGGACTCCGCAAGAGGATATCCTTTCCAATACTTTACCTCCAATACTGCTGCTTTCAACACAGTAGCTGCTCTCTACACGTGTGACTGGTCCGCATAAGTACATTATGGCGCCAACCCTGTCACATACACCTGTATTTGTACGGGGTGTATGTGATGGGGGTGGCGCGATGATGTCATCATGCCGGGTACTTGTATGTGGGCGTATCTGCATGTGGGTGGACCCGCCTGGAGACGGATAGAGGAGCGGTGTCTTGGTTCCTAAGACCATCAGAAATATGTGTTTTCCAATGGTCTTAGGCGATCCCTGTGAAAGGGTCGTTCAATCCCCAAAGAGGTTGAGAACTGCTGCCTTACAAGCAGAAGAACACCAACACTGGCATTCCCTAAACTCTGCTGGAAATGTTACCTAGCCTGGTAACGAAACGTTCGGACACCAACCCACAAGCTCAGAGAACCAACCTCCACCCTCATCCTCCACCTGAACTACAGGTATTTGCCCCTATCGCAAATGATTGAGAATCTCCATAGACTACAAGAAAGCAGGAGGCACATCTCCTTGAGGGTCTTCTTACCCATCGCAGTCCACTGAGCACTCCAGGAGAACGTCGATAACGCTGTTCATCCTCCTGGATGTTAGGCGACACAGGGCTTTTAATGTTGACTGCTTTGTGGCAGGCTCCAAAATTGCCGGGAGAATCAAGTAAATTTCTTTCAGGATCCTGGGTAGCTATGGCAAAACAGAGATCGGAGGGATGAGATACAGCATTGGTCTCCATTGGAGATGCAGTAGAGATGATAATTCCCACCCATTGGGGAAAAAATTGACCCCCACAGTGTCAAAGTTTGCCTTACATTTTTGAAAAAAACTCCTTATTTGTCCAGCCTGTGTGATATAGAGAACACCAAACCAAATTTTCACTGGCCGTAGTAGGTGTGCAGATGCCCTCTTAGCAAAATATTACCGAATTGTGACTATGCCCCTCCCCCCAAAAAAACTATCCAACATGTACAGGTAGTCCTCGACATACAACCATAACTAAACCCAAAATGTATGTTGCTAAGCAAAACAGTCGTTCAGTGAGTTTTGCTCCATTTCATGGTCTTTCTTGCTATAGTTAAGTGAATGGTGTAGTTGTTAAGTTAGTAACACGGTTGTTAAGTGACCTTGGCTTCCTCGTTGTCTTTGCTATATTTCTGTTTGAAAGTGTGGAACTGGCTTTCCCTGAGTAGGGGGTGAGTCTGGATAGCCTCCAGAGCTCTTCCAAACCTAGGAGTCTATAACCCTGCTTGGCATTTGTTTTTTTAATGCCAGCTGGAATGGATCCAGGAAAAGATGAGGAACATCCAAGAAGACTGATCTGGAACTCAACACCACCCCAGCCACTGGCAAGAAATCCTGCGGTTGAGAGTTCACATTTTGGATAGCCGCTAATTCCCCACTTCTGTGCTTTTTCTGAGCTGCTGCCTTCTGGTATCTTGGACTACCACCTCCATTATCCCCAGTCAAGTTCAGATGCGATGCCGGAAGTTAACATTTTTATTTAGTTATTTATTTAAACCCCACCTTTATCATTTTTATAAATAATTCAAGGCGCAGAATGTATCTAATACGTTTCTTCCCCCTCCTCTTTTCCTCACAACAACCCTGTGAGGTGAGTTGGGCTGAGAGAGAGAGAGTGAGTGGCCCAAAATCAGCATGTGGCTTTCACGGCTTTAAGGTAGGACTTGAACTTCTCCTGCTTTCTAGCCTGGTGCCTTAACCAGTGCCAAACCGGCTCCCTAAATCAATGTTTCCCAACCTTGGCAACTTGAAGATGTCTGGACTTCAACTCCCAGAATTCCCCAGCCAGCGTTCGCTGGCTGGGGAATTCTGGGAGTTGAAGTCCAAACATCTTCAAGTTGCTAAGGTTGGGAAACACTGCTCTAAATGTTATTTTTCATGAAAACGATATGGCTATTTTGTTTTGCCCTTACTTACTTCTGGAAGGTTTACCCAGCTTTATGGACAGCCCTAAGATCACCTGGTGGTCTCCCATCCAGCCCTAGCCTTCTTAAAACCAGCCGAAGTGCTGTCACCAAGCCAACAAGGTCTCACCCATTCTCGTCTTTGTTTTCTACAAAATCTCCTATATCCCTTTTGCTCCGAACCCTGCAATTTTCTTAGCTCCTCCATTTCCATTCCTCCAAGAATGAATGGAGTAACAGTTCCGTAGCCTGTGAAATTTTCTTGTCCGTGTGCGTCAGACCCTCCAGGGCTTTTCGGAGCAGGTCTCTTATGTGGCAGGGGCTCAGATGCTCGCCAAAGGCCTATCGGAAAGAAGAAAAGGAGACCATGAAGAGATGCATCAGGGTTTTTGACTCCCTTGTCTCGACAAGCCAGAGACTTTGACCCAGATTTGGGGACAGCACATCATGTAGAGAGGCAGGCCTTGGAATGTCATCCATCATGTGAAATTAGGATGTGGGTCAAAGAAGTCAACATGGCAGCTGCAACTGCCCGCTCCTAAACATTGCGGGGGATGGATATCCAAGCTCCAGCCTTTGGAGCATGCCGTCCCCACTGCCATATTGACTTTTTTGAGCAGGTCAGGAGCGAAAGGAAGGGAAAATGCTGAACTAAAACGTACCTTAGCCATTTGGGGGATGTTCTTGAAAAACAGGCCCGCAAGCTCTTCTGGCTGCCACTTCACTGTATTGCCCTTTTTATTCAGCCTCTTGACTGTTTCTTTAGCTTTAAGGGGAGGGAAAAAACACAAAGTCAGATTTTGGCATTCAGACCTTCAGAACATCCTTCGTCTGACCGCGGTTTAGTAGTTCCAACAGAAGAGAAGATTTGCAGCTCAGGGTTGACATGAGGGGTCCTTGGTGCTCTCTCAGCTTGGTGGTTTTCTTGCAGACGTTTCATTGACCAACTAGGTAACATCATCAGTGATGATGACCATCAATACTGACAGGCAAAACATAGAAACACAAAGAAAACAACAATCTTCTAACACTGGTGATGTTACCTGGTTGGGTCATGAAACGTCCACAAGAAGCTTAGAGAGCACCAAGGACTCCACAGTTCTCCTCCTCCCTCCTCCCCAACTCCCTCTCTCTCTTTTCCACCCCTCTCTCCTCCCTCCTCCTCCTGTCTCCAAACACCACTCTCGCCCAGCACTGATGATGTTACCTAGCTGGGTAATGAAACATCTCCAAGCAATCAGCCAAGCTCTGAGAACGCTAAGAACCCCACCCGTCTGGCATTACCTGGCACCTAACCCTGGCACCATCATTAGGCCCAGTGAGGGATGGATATCCACACTCCAGCCTTTGGAGCAGTGTTTCATTTGGAGCATTCGCTGGCTGGGGAATTCTGGGAGTTGAAGTCCAGACATCTTCAAGTTGCCAAGGTTGGGAAACACTGCTTTGGAGCATTCCGTCCCCATTGTGATACTGACTTTTTTGAGTATCTCCAGGTCATGACGAGGACAGAAAGGAAGGTCAACAAGAAGCCAGGCAAAATGCTGAACTAAAACGTACCTTAGCCATTTGGGGGATATTTCTGTAAAATGTCGCTAGGCCAGAAACAGAAACTCTGTGCCAGTTAACAATCTTCCCCTTCTTATTTGGCTTCTTGTCCATTTCTTTAGCTTTGGAGGGAGGAAAACAACACGATGTCAGATTTTGGCATTTGGAACTTCGGAACATCCTTGAATGATTTTATTCCTCCAATTTTTTTTATATTAGTGTAACTCTTGTCCCATGGCGAGTTGGCGGTAGTGAGCTGGCTGTGGAGAATTATCATAGAGCGAAAGGAGGGGGGGGGAAGAGATGGGAATTGGTCTTATTTATTTATTTATTTATTTATTTATTTATTTATTTATTTATTTATTTATTATTTTTTATTTGGGATTCTTATAGGCCACCCTACTCCCTGGGGACTCAGGGCGGCGTACAGCATATATAAGAACAACCAAATACTATTAAAAAAACACACACACAATAAAAACCACAATAGTAAAAATTAAAAAGATAAAAACAACCCAAGCAACAGTCACAATCACACCGCCTGCAGGAAGAGCCATGTCTTAATGGCTTTCCGGAAGGCCAGTATCTTGAGAAAATACTTCAACCAGAACATAAAAATAAAGTGGAGGAATCTTCAATCTTCAGACATCTTCATGGTCTTCCTCACCATCCTTTCTCTCTTCCTCCAGAGAGAAAGGATGGTGAGGAAGACCATGAAGATGTGTAGGACTTAAAAATAGGTAGCCCTATCCAGAAACGTGTACAGGTAGTCCTCAACTTACGACCACAACGGAGCCCAACATTTCTGTTGTTAAGTGAGACATTTCTTAAATGAGTTTGGCCCCATTTCACGACTTTTGCGCCTCGGTTGTTAAGTGAATGGCTGCAGTTGATAAGCTAGTCACCCGATTGTTAGGTGAATCTAGCTTCCCCGTCGACTTTGCTTGTCAGAAGGTCACCAAAGGGGATCACACGACCCAGGGACACAGCAACCGTCGTAAGTAGGTGTCAGTTGCCAAGCATCTGAAATTTGATCACCTGACCAAAGGTCGTAACTGTGAAAAAGGATCATAAGTCATTTTTTTCATTGCCGTTGTAACTTTGAACAGTCGCTTACAAATGGTTGTAAGTTGAGGACTACCTACAATGAGAAGTGGAAGCATACTTTCAGGACCAAAGATGAGAGGACACGCCAAGCTTCCCCTTTTGCTCGATGGATGGATCCAGAGCTTTTGAGGAGATCTTGAATCATGTTCCACCTCATCCTTGTTTCCAGGTGGATCTCATATTGCTTTGCTCTATCAGGACTGCTCACCTGAGTTTGGATCGATTGGGCTGGGCTATCCATTTTTATTTTGCTCATCCTGAGAGCTGGGAGCGAAATAACTATGGGGATTATCTTGCTCAGAACGTTCGACCTCACTTCTGCGCTCAGCGGAGGGTTGAAATGGCTGATGAAAGACAAGAGAAGAGGAGGAATGAGATGAGAAGATCATAGACTCATAGGACTGAAAGGACCTTTGGAGGCCAAACCAGACCACCAGAAACACTCCTACCTGTATTGTTCTTATTCCTATTGTACGCCGCCCTGAGTCCTACGGGATTGGGCGGCCTATAAGAACTTTTAATTTAATTTAATTAAATTAAATCACCTATGCTGACAAGGTAAGACACCATGATATAAAAAGAGAAGCAAACCCCACTTCCTTCTAGCACTGATAGCAATAGCACTTTACTTATATACCGCTTCATAGTGCTTTCCAGCCCTCTCTAAGCGGTTTACAGAGTTCAGCATATTGCCCCCAACAATCTGGGTCCTCATTTTACCCACCTCGGAAGGATGGAAGGCTGAGTCAACCTTGAGCCTAGTGAGATTCGAACAGCTGGACTGCTGAACTAGCAATCAGCTGAAGGTCGCAATGCTGCTTTTAACCACTGCGCTATCTCAGCTCCTTATGATGATGTTACCTAGTTGGGTCATGAAGAAAACCATCACGCTGAGAGAAAACCAAGGACCCCCTCACATCTGAAGAAGCATGCTCATCCAGTTTCCCAGATCTCAACTGCCCAGATTGCCAGCGTGCAAATTCTTCACCCTTCCAAATTCTGGGGCTGGCCTGCTAACTCAATACATGCTCTAGACCAGTGTTTCCCAACCTTGGCAACTTGAAGATATCTGGACTTCAACTCCCAGAATTCCCCAGCCAGCGAATGCTGGCTGGGGAATTCTAGGAGTTGAAGTCCAGATATCTTCAAGTTTGCCAAGGTTGGGAAACACTGCTCTAGACTAGAGCATGGGGACTTGGCATGGAAATCCCATCACTGGGTCCAACTCCAAGTTCCTACCTAGCTGGTGAGAAGATGAGGGCGGTGCGGGTATGTACGTCATGGAGGTGATTGTGATGATCGCTTGATGGAGAATTACGACGGACAAGGGTCTCGCAGGCTCATCTTCAGTAAGTTCCTGAAAGGAGAAGGAAACACACCTAAGAAAGCTCTTGAGATATGGCCACCATCCAGCTGGCACTATTCCCATCTCTATGCTTTTTCTGGTTGATACAGGAAGCCCTCAACTTACAACTGGTCACTTAGCCATCATTTAAAGTTATGACCGATATATATATATATATATATATATATATATATATATATATATATATATATATATATATATATATATATATATATATATATATATATATATATATATATATATATATATATATATATATATATATATATATAATCCTATCTCTCCTCTCTCTCCCTCCCTCCCTCCCGCCCTCCCTCTCCTGATTGGTATTTAATTTAATTTAAATTCACTTTCAAACATAAATACGCCCAGGAGCACCTCCCTCCCCTCCCTCTCCCCACTTACAAGGATTTTTATGACTAATTCCTCTTTATGCGGTAAATAGTCAGAAGTTGTGGGCAACCGCTTCGGTGACCATAATTATGGACTTCATGAAGAGTTTCTTGAGGCTTTCGTCCTGGAAAACCTAAGTGGGAATAGGGTGGGGTCAGAAGAAACCACAAGGAAGAGGATGTATTTATTTATTTAAACCTTTATGTAGCCGACTGCCTTTGGTTGAAATCTGGGGGGCTCCCAATCAAAATATGAGTGGGCATTCTGGATTCTAGTCCTGCCTTAGGCAAAAAAGCTGACTGGGTGACTTTGGGCCAATCACGCGAAAATGGTGAGGTCTAGTAATGCCTTAGGCATGAAAGTTGGCTGGGTGTCTTTGGGCCAATCACCAGGAGACTGTGAGTTCTAGTCCCACCTTAGACATGAGAGCCGGCTGGGTGACTTTGGGCCAGTTCTTCTCTCTTAATCCAACACACGTCACAGTGTTGTTGTGTGGAAAGGAAGAAAGAGTATAATGCACATCTGCTGCCTTGAGTATAATACATGCGGCATGACCATAAACAACTAGCATTTAAAAATGTGCAATTGCAACAGGGAGCAAATCTGGATTAGAGGCATAACCGGTGGCTTGAGATTGCCTGCTGATCCAAGATTCTTCCAAGCAACCCCTGAGAACTGCAGTCAGATTGTAATTGTTCAATAAAAGGGGATATTTGTAGCTCAGGGTTGAACTATAGAGCCCTTGGTGCTCTCTGAGCTTGGTTGTTTTTTTTTTTACAGACGTTTCTTATATTTTGTCACCAGCAATTGAAATCCAAATAAGCAGGGATTAACACCAGACAAACAATGCAGCAGTAAACAAGAGATCAAGGAACTACCAAGAAGACAACAACAGTCCTGCCAGCACTGACAGGACAAGCCACTGATATATAAGATTTATTATTAGAGTTGGAAGGGACCTTGTAGGTCATCTAGTCCAACAACCGAGAGCAAAGCCCACTTCCTTTTGGCACTGATAATGTTACCTAGTTGGGTAAGGAAACATCTGCAAAAAAAAAAAAAGTTAGCAGAAAACACTGAGGATCCAAAAGTCCTCTTCCTCCTTCCCTGACAGTGAGAACAATTAACCACTGGAATAGTTTGTCTCCAGAAGTTGTGGGTGCTCCATCACTGGAGGCTTTTAAGAAGAGACTGGATAGTCACTTGTCTGAAATGGTATAGGGTTTCCTCCTTGAGCAGGAGGTTCAACTATAAGATCTCCAAGGCCCCCTTCCAAGTCTATAATTCTATTATTCATATGTCTGTCTAATATTGAAGAAATGGAGGAACAGAGCCGTCAAAGAAAGGATGCCAAAGGAGGGACAAAATGAAATGTGAACGACAAACATTAAAATACTTTTTAAAATTACTGGAAAGAATGGAATTGTTGAATTAACCCGTGGAGAGTTGGCCATGGCTTGCGGGCAGCAGTGAGTTGCCCACAGCAAGTTGTCCTCTTCTGACATTGTGTCTAAGACAACTGCGGCCCTAAAGTGTAAAACCTCAGCATATTTACCTTATCTTGAAAAAATAACTTTTCTTTTTCAGGCTTCGCATTGATGGGTGGCAGTACATCTATTTTCTTCCTTCGCTTGTCTGGAGAAATCTGCTTTGGCAACAACAAGAACAACAAAAAAGAAGTTGTGACAAAGTGAAGGAGCAGAGGAAGAAACCGCTTTTTGTGTGTTTCCAAGGGGAGTGTTGGTTTCCCTTCTGCGTCAGGATGCATATTATAATTTATTTGACTTTTCTAGCTGTCTAGCTGGGACAGACACGAAGCACATAAGAAGGGCCATCCGGATTGTATCGGTTGGAGCTGAGATAGCCTTTGAGATGAATGGTTGGAAAATTTCTGCCACCAATTGTGAGAACTGTTGTCTAGGTGAAGAGCATAGATTTTCTTCCTCTGTCTGGAATGGCAAGTAAACAACCTGTCTCCAGATGTTGGTAGTCCTTGATTTTTCACCATTTATTGTTGTAGCCTGTAGACCACTGGCCCCTCCAGCAGCCGACTCAGAGGAGGCGGTGTGGGAGTCAGGGTCAGCATCAGGGCAACCTGAGAGCTCCGAGGGGGAAGAGGGAATGGAGCTGGCAGAGACAGAGAGATAGAAGGGGAGCCTGGGCTGTCCATCAGTCCTCAGATGGAGAGTCAACAGCCCCCAGGTTTGGAGATGGCTGATGAGGAAGAGGAGGGACAGCTGGGCCCAGTGCCTGATGTGTGGATGCGCAGAAGGCAGAGGAGAGGAGAGCAGTGGAAATCTATGGGCCGATCCTTGAGATAGAAGAGCCACCGCTGCTAGTGAAACCCCACCCTAGCTCTGGGGATAAAGGGGAGGGAGCAGAGATGAATAGATGTGGTAGACAACTATTCGTCTTCCAGACGGACGGACTTGTTAGCCTGTGTTGAGAGGGAAATTTTTGCTAGTGCTCCTAATTAAAGGAATCATTGCTTCAACTACAGAGAGTTTGTCGTGTTTGGGGAGCTGGGTCGGAACATTTATTTACTGACTGTTCAAAGTTATAACAAATTGTTTGCAACGGAAAAAGGGGACTTCGATTTTCACACTCAGGACCATAGCAGCATCCCCATCGTCACGTGATCAAAATTCAGATGCTTGGCACTCATGCCAGTTGCAGTGTCCGAGGTCATGTGATCCCCTTTTGCAACTTTCTGACAAGCCAAGTCACTGGAGAAGCCAGATTCACTTAACAATCATGTTACTAACTTAACATCTGCAGTGATTCGCTTAACAGCTGTGGCAAGAAAAGTCATAAAATGGGGGCAAAACTCATTTAGAAAATGTCCTGCTCAGCAACTTAAAATTTGGGCTCAGTTGAGGTTGTAAGTGAAGGGCCAACTATAGTTCTCTGAGCTTGGTGGTTTTTCTTTGCAAATGTTTCATGACCCAGTTAGGTAACGTAATCAGTGCTAGAATGCAGTGGGGTTGGCAGAGAGGAGGAGGAAGAGGACTGTGGGGGTTCTTGGTGCGCTCTGAGCTTGGTTGTTTTCTTGCAATGCTTCATGACCCAACTAGGGAACATAATCAGTAGTAGAAGGGAGTGACATTTGCTCTCTGTTTATACACAGTAGCTTGCCCTGAATAAGCAGGGAGCAAACATCACACTCACCAGCACGGACGATGCAGTTGGGTCATGAAATGTTTGCAAGTAAAGAACCAAGTTCAAAGAGCATCAAGGGCCCCATATTCTTCTTCCTAGCATATTCCCCCAGGTGCAGGATCTGCTTTTCGGGTCAGCTGCGTCTGCAGGGAACAGGCCCGCGGCTTGCATATCTTTGTTGATGGTGCCTTGCAATCTGTGTTTAGGACGCCCGCGAGGTCGCCAGCCATTGACTTCTAGTTGGTAGGCAGTCTTGGCCACGGTGGAAGGTGCTGCTCTCTGGACATGTCCATACCAGCGGAGTCGGTCTTCTCTCACTTTCTCTACAATTGGTGCCACACTAAAATGCTGTCGAATGGTGTCATTTGTGATGTGGACAAGGGAGATGCCCGCTATCCAACGGAGCGTTCGTATTTCCATGGCATGGAGATAGCTTTCGGTCCCTGCTGTTTCTGCCCAGCATTCAGGACCATACAGTGCAACAGGGCAGATGGTTGTCTTGTAAATCTTAGATTTAAGACAGGTTGGCATTCGTCTGTCCCATAACATACCAGTGAGTTTTCGCCAATGCATCCAGTCTGCATTCACCCTTGCTCGCACCTCGCCATTAATGTTGCCATTGCCTTGGAGGTGGGATCCCAGATACTGAAAAATGTCCACCTTCTTTAGGTTTTCTCCATTGATTTGAAGCATTCAAGGAGTGGTGATAGTCTCTAAGTACCCAGTTGTCTTGATGTTGAGGCAGAGTCCAAAATGCTTCAGGAGATCATTCCATGGTCGTTCCATGATCATTCTGCCAAGGGCCCCATAGTTCAGCAAATTCTCGATAGCCACCTTTGTCTACTTTTGGGATACATTATCTCCACCGAGGCAGCCTTGTTTCTGCAACCTCTCCACGATGGACCTCCAGGCCCACCACGACACAAACCAAGCTGCTTACCTTAAAAGTACTGACGTAGTCCACAGTGGCCTCTAATTCTTGTCTCACCGAATCAAGAGCTTCTTTGCCAGATCTGCCGGAGAGTTCTGAGAAGAAGAGACAGACTGAGATTGATGGGCAATTCAATGGGACTAGCCTTCTCAAAGCAAAGAGAGAAAAGGTATGTGTAGAGGATGACCAGGCTAAGCTTGAGGGAGGGGTCAAAAGTGTTATATGTCTAGAGCCCCTGATCTTCATGTCCTTAGACAACCCTCTTGAGGAGGAACTCTGAACTCCAGTGCAATCAACATATAAAACAGCATATAAAATTAGCCATAAAATATTAAGATTAATATACGATGACAATTTTTTAAAGAAATGATAAGATTAAAACATTGTGAAATTTCAAAGCAGTAAAAAATTCCAAGGGCTTTGAATAGGATAGAGCTGGAAGGGACCTTGGAGGTCTTCTAGTCCAACCCCCCTGCTCAAGCAGGAGAACTAATATCATTTCAGATAAGTGACTGTCTAGACCAGGGGTAGGCAAAGTTGGCTCTTCTATGACTCATGGACTTCAACTCCCAGAATTCCTGAGCTAGCATGATTGGCTCAGAAAGTCTGGGAGTTGAAGTCCATGAGTCATAGAAGAGCCAATTTTGCCTACCCCTGGTCTAGACTCTTCTTAAAAACCTCCAGTGATGGAGCACCCACGATTTCTGGAGGCAAGCTGTTCCATTGGTTAATTGTCCTCACTATTAGGGAGTTTCTTCTTAATTCCAGATTGCTTCTCTCTGACTAGTTTCCACCCATTATTCCTTGTGGACAGCCACTTGTCTGATATGGTGTAGGCCAGGGTCTCCCACTTGAGCAGGGGGTTGGATTAGAAGACCTCCAAGGTCTCTTCTGACTCTGTTCTGATTGATTGATTGATTGATTGATTGATTGTGTGGGATGGGCTGATGTGATAGGACAAGGCTGGTTCCACAGGTAGCCCAGCCCTGTAGCGTCTATACCTGGATATAAAGGCAGGACGGCGTCTGGAGAACGTCTACTCCCCTGGGCTAGGTTGCTCCCCTGAGCCCTTTCCCTCTCGTGCACCCTCTTTCAGGCCATTCTTGATCTCCTTCTGAGGAGCCACCGGAGGCAGTTTTCTTGTGCCAAAACGGACAGCACCAGCACTGGAAGCTGAACCTTCTTCCTGACCGCCATTGGAGCTGGGGAAATCACAAGCACAGGCAAAACCTGCGAGGCTCGCTGAGTGGCTGAGGAACTGGATGGGCGGGAACCAGAGAAGTGGGCTTCCTGGTTGTCCCACTACCATGGGTCATTATTATTGATATGTGGATAGTTTGCCTTGCTGTCCTCCTTCAGGAATGGCAACTTTTTCAGCCTATGATCCATCCTGTCGTGAAGGTGACTGCTAGAACTGGAAGGTGTTCCTATCAAGAAAGGAGAATGTTTGTTACCCCGGGTTGAAATGAGGGGTCCTTGGTGCTCTCTTTCTCTCTCCCCCTCCCTCCCTCTCTCTCAAAAAAAATTGGTAAGAGAACAAAAAAAAGTGGGGGGGGGGGTCAGACGCAGGAAACTACAGACCAATCAGCCTAACATCAATACCTGGGAAGATACTGGAAAAGATAATCAAAAAACAGATCTGCGAACATCTAGAAGTAATAAAGTTATAGGTAGAAGCCAGCATGGATTTGTTAAAAACAGATCAGGCCAAACCAATCTTATTTCGACTCTTCAACAAGACCGATCCATGGATGGAGCATTGGAAAACTACCACGAGGAGCACAAACACAGTCAGAACCCCTGACCGGAGGGGGCGATCATCTCCTGCACCACCAAGTGCAGCAGGTTGTTCTGCTCCGCCGTCAACAGCGGCCACAGTTCCTTCTGCAAAACCTTCAGCGATTCCAAGTCTTTCTCCTGACAGGCCATCACGGCTGACTGGAGCAGCAAGAAAAGCTGCGGAGGAACATAGCCCGAGGAGGCATCCAGGGCTTCCCAGGAGTACTTCTCCAAGGTCTGGGCGTGTTCGGGCAGCAGCTTGGACGGCGGAGGCTGCAGCAGGAGCAAGAGCAGCACTCGGGTGACCTCGCAGTGGAGCAGGTGGTCAAGGAAAGCGCCGGGCAGCGAGGGGGCACCGCCGGAGTTGGAAGAGGATGAAGAGGAGGCAGGGGCGTTGGTGGAGGGTCCGCCGCCCCCTTGGGCCAGCTGCTGGGCCTGCGTCGGCACCACCAGGGCGCTGTCGTACTCGCGGCCGAGCAGCAGGCAGGAGGCCACGTCAAGCAGCCCGTGCAGGGCCTCCAAGGACAGGTGGCCCGCGGCCAGCAGGTCGGCGGCGCGCAGGAAAGCCGGCACGGCTTGGCTCGGCTCGCCGGCGGAGCGCAGCTCGTTGGCCAGCTCCAGCCACAGCCCTGCCGCCAGCGCCGGCTGCCCCAGGTCGACATGGAGGCGAGCGGCGAAAACCACGCAGCCGTGGGCGGCCGGCAGGTAGTCGGAGAGTCCCAAGCCGGGGCCTTGCCGCAGCCGGAGCTCCCGCTGGTGGCGCAGCCAGAGCCGCGCCGCTTCGGCCAGGGCCGCCGCCTCGCCCGCCGGTTGGCCCAAGCTCTGGGCGCAGCGCGCCACCGCCAACTGCCAACTGTCACCAGGCCGCGTGAGGGAGGCTCGCCTGGGCGCGCAGCTCTCGCGCCAGCGCCGCTAACTGCCCCGACGCCTCCGACACGTTGGGCTTGCGCAGGAAGCGCTTGCGGAGCTTGGACGACACCAGCCGGTAGCGCGTCAGGAAGTCGCCGACGGCTCCGGCGCCCGAAGACGCCTCGCCCGGGCCGAAGCCCGAAGACCAGCCGGCTCCGGTGCCCGGGACGGAGAGCATAACGGCTTACTTCTCTCGAGGGGCTCTCTCTAGCGTCGCGCCGGAATTGACGCCTCGGCGTTGCTTAGGAACGGCCCGGATGTGGAAAGGGAGGAGGTGGGGCTAAGGCAGGCCAGCACGAGCAGCTGATTGGCTGGTTTAAATTGGGGGGTGGGGTGGGTGATGAGAACGGCTCTATTAGGAGTAGTCCTCGATTTACGACCACAACGGAGCCTGAAATTTATGCTACTAAAGCGAGACACTTGTTAAATGAGTTTTGCTCCATTTTTTCACTTTTCTTGCCACGGTTAAGTGAATCACTGCAGTTCTTAAGTTAGTACCCCAGCTGTTAAGTGAATTTGTTTTCCCCATGGAACCTCTGCGGGAGTTGAGGCATAAATTAATGAAATTAATCAGAATAAATCAAAAGGGACCTTGGAGGTCTTCTAGTCCACCCCCCTGTTTAAACAGGAGACCCGCCTAGACCATTTCAGACAGGTGGCTTCTTAAAAGCCTGCAGTGATGAAGCACCTAGAACTTCTGAAAGCAAGCTACTCCACTGTTTAATTGTTCTCGCTGTCAAGAAATTTCTTCCTAGTTCTAGGTGGCTTCATAATTAGCACACAAACCCTGGTTTGTTAAATAAACCCCAATTGGCTTGGATTCACGCCACATACTTTCCAATGGAAACCATGCTTTGCAAACAGTGGCATAAGGTGCTTGGTCCCGCGACCTGCTAAACTCTGACCCTGGTTTAATCAAACATACTTGCTGAGGTTTGCACAATGTTACTGTGCCTATTCAAATAATTTGCCTTGTCCTAGTGACATGGTTGGTACGACAAAATATGGTTTCGCATCATGAGGAATGACACAAATAACACAATTGGCATGTATTTTGTATGACCCCAGTTTCCTGAATTGTGGGAACCATCCAATGCAATGTCTATGGAGATTCTCAGTCATCCAGGTCATGGTATTCCCAAAGGTGCATTTTTTTCAAGAGGCAACTTGAACCTGTCAGAACCTGCTGGATTTCACCCCTGCAACCATATCTAACCACATCTCTGACTTGCAGAAAAGCAATGACGTAGTTTCCTCACACACATGAACACACACACACACACACACACACACACACACACACACACACCCTGCCTGTGTGTGTATGTGGGTATGTGTGTGTATACACCTCCCACTTCTCCAGCTCAAAATATCTATACTGACTGAAAATCCTAATACCCCCTTCAAAAATATATTGCCTTGCCCTCCCCATAGTGGTCCGTTTCATCCGTCCCCTCACTGGAAACAAGTATGGCCTCTTCTTTAATTATTATTTGTATTTGTTTGAATCTATTAGCTGCCCAATTCCCATGGGCTCCATACACCAATGGGTCCTTCCTTCAGCCTGTTACAGAATGTCGATAACAGGCAACTGGTTTATTATTTATTTATTAGTGAGACTTATATACCGCCTCATAGTGCAAGCACTCTCTAAGCGGTTTACACCATTAAGCAATGTATATTTACATTGCCCCCACAATCTTGGTCCTCATTTTACCTACCTCGGAAGGATGGAAGGCTGAGTCAACCCTGAGCCCGTGAGATTTGAACAGCTGAACTGCTGATCACAGTCAGCTAAAGTAGCCTGCAGTACTGCAATCTAACTGCTGCGCCACCTCGGCTCAGGTTGACCCAGAGAGTTAGTTATGATGGCTGAGAAGACATTTTAAACCTAAGAAATGCTGGCCAAGAGCCTACATAATTACGTAGTCACTGTGCTGTGTTTAGCTCTACATGGAACATGATCCTGGGCAACATCTGGGAGAACCAAAAACACTTATCTCTGCCACGATTGCTGTTTTACCAGTCTGTCCAAAGATATTATCTGAGCAGGGGGGAAAAAGGAACCGAAATTGAATATCCTGTCTGTAACGGAAATATTTGAAGCTTCCCTATCTCTTTTAGATGAATTTATACGACTTCCTCTTTCATGTAGGAATGTCAATTTGTTACTACCGATATCACTTTTGTTTATACTCTAAATCTCCAAAAAGTTCAGAAACAGTCCATGTTCCAGTCTTCACCAAGTCCATAATAAAGGATCTTAGCTGCCTCCAAATTGTGATGTGTTGTGTTCAACTTGGTCTCAAGACAAGCAACCCAGCAGTGGAAATCTACTTACCTTCCCTATTGGTTCGGAAGCGCGCGCTTTTTCACCCTCTGCGCATGCGTAGAAGGCTTTGCACATGTGCAGAGGGTTAAAAAAAAGAAAATGGCGACGTCCGGATGGGTGGGCGGAGCCTCATGCTGCCGCCGCTACGGGTTCTCCAAACCACTGGTGGCCACTGCTACCGGTACGCCTGAACCGGGCTGAACCGGTAGCATGTTATCCCTGAAGCAACCCCAAAATGTTACCAAGTTGCTTGCTTGGTAAAGGAAGGTCTGAAAAAGCTTATGGCTTTCACGTTTTCTTCCAGACTGGCAGTGACTAGCAAAGTTGGGCTGGTTTACATGATACACTGAAATATCCATTCATTTTTAATAATAAAATGTATGCAAACCTATCCCAAGAAGTCAGTTTGTATAAAACAGAGTGGGAATTTTTCCATCCATCCATTCCTTCACTCACCCTTCAATAAACATTCTAAGAAGGTACACAAATTATTCTACTTGCTCTAGGGTGGGCTTTTAAAAAAGTATAAATTAGTCTGCTCAATTATGAAAAAGTATTTTGATTTTGTAATATTTATGTCTAGCTTTCATTTTTCTAGTCCAACCAAACTGTCTCTGTCTTTGGTACATTAATTTTCAGGTTTATACCACTCATTGCACATGCAAACCATCACTGCAAATTATTTAAATTCTCAGCCGCTATCATGTCTTAGTCTGTATAAAAGTACACACACACACCTGTATAAAAGTATGCACACATTTACTGTATATACTTGACCAACATATCTCCAATGTCACCACAAGCATTTCTAGTAATGTTTATCCACAAATATATTAAACAATCAATGGACACCATATCCTTCTATTCAATTTTAAGACAAATGTTGAACTATCTGCCATATTTTATTTCTTAATATTCACTTTTACCGTATACAGAAGTCCAGCCATTAATTCTATCTTAATGCATAGCACATCCACTCACTCTTATCACATGCTTTCTCCAAACCCACAGACATACAATAAATGTTCTTTCTCACATTCGTACATTTCCTAACAGCTGGTAGTTAAAGAGCAAACATCTGATCAGCAAACCACTTCTTCTTCCGTGCCCAGATCAAACTTTAGACTGCCAGAATGAAGCCACCTTCTTGGGTACATGTTTCTGGTAGTAGCTGACATACCAGCAGATAAGCCAGGTTGTGCATCTCTCCACATTCCTACGTGTTGTTTATCCGCTAAGAGCCTCCACTTGAGCATATCGGTTTTACACTTAGCCACTCCAACTCTCAACCTATTCAGGATCCTCCAAGTAGTATAAGGGAGGTCAGATCCTTCAGCTATATATCCTCCTTTAATGTTCTTCCTTGCTCGATGGTCTCTTTCTTCCTTCTTCTTACACCACTCTCCTGCATGAAGTCACAGTGGAATACCCCAATTTTATTCATTGTTACCTCTCACATTTGATGGTGCTATTTTGACTTTGTGTCCTTGTCTAAGTACAAGGAATTTAAGGCTTAAAAAATTCAAAACCCTCCCACTACCAAACCAAAAACCTTAACTCCCCTGCCCCCATCACTTTTTATTCTTCCTATTTCTCTAAACAGAAAGCAATCTCTTTCCCCTTAGTTCTTTCTCAGCTGCTTCATCTAGTGGTAAAAAAACAGAATAAATTTTCATAAGCAGCAAGTTCGACCAACCACATCCATCTCTCTATCTTCGATGACAAGAGCTTTAAAGCTCAGCTGGTTGGACATACATTTTAGGAAGTTCTCAGAAAACAAGCAGCGTGAAAGCTTCAATCCTCATCAGGGTGAATGTCTGAATGGAGATGTCAAGGTACGTGAGGACATTAACCATTTAATTTTTTGGTATGTGTGTGTGATGATGATGATGATGATGATGATGGAGGGTTGAAGCGGGTTCAAACCCCCAAAACTTTACCTTCAGACTGTCCACTGTTGACCTCACCCGATTCCTAAGAGGTCAGTAAGGGGCGTGCATAAGTGCACCAGCGTGCCTACCGTCCCTGTCCTAATGTTCCTTCTTATCAGTACTCATCTTATGTATATCAACAATGTTATATCTATGTATATTACTAACACGTACTTGACAAAATAAATAAATAAATAAAAAATAAATAAATGTGATTTTAGTCTCTGGGTTTTTAGTGATTAGTTTAGTGCTATTGTTTCAAACTCTTCATAATGAAAATCTAAGAAACCATCAACCGCACATGCGGCTCACTGACAAGTTATCAGCATTTAAAGATCAAAAATAACACTTCCAAGAATGGGCAGTTTTAGGAACTATATTTTTTTAAATTATTATTATTTTGCAGGCAAATAGGAACGTGTACACTTGATGTGATATAGCCCATAAGTAGACAGGTTTTCTATTTTTACTGGATTTTATGCTTTTGACGTTTTTCTGATGAAATAAGTATATGGCTTTGCTTGTTTGATTTACTAAATACAGGTAGTTCTCTACTTATAACCGTTCATTTAGTGACCGTTCGAAGTTACAACGGCACTGAAAATAGTGACATGACCATTTTTCACACTTATGACCATTGCAGCAGACCCGTGGTCTGCGATTTACATTCAGATTTTATTTATTTATTTATTTATTTATTTAATAAAATTTATATGCCGCCCAACTCCTAGGGGACTCTAGGCAGCTCACAACAAGTAGAAATACATATTTAAATAAGAAAAACAATTTAAAAACATATTTAAAATACAATTTGACAACTGACTCATATTTATGACTGTTGCAGTGTTCAGGAGTCATTTTGCGACCTTCTGACAAGCAATGTCAATGGGGAAACCAGATTCACTTAACAGGCCATGTTACTAATTTAACCACTGCAGTGATTCACTTAACAAAGGTGGCAAGACAAGTTGTAAAATGGGACAAATTCACTTCATACGTTTTTTTACTTAACAACATAGATTTTGGGCTCAATTGTAGTTGTAAGTTGAGGATTACATGTAGCTGTAATTGCTTCTGAGATTGTCTGTTCCCGGTAGAATTTGCCCAGCCAATACATGCAAGCAGGCAGGGAGCATTGTGGGGAAAAAATTAGGAATCTCAGGAGCTAATTGATCAGTTTCCCAATCTTGCTTTAGAAGAGTTTGCTCCGGAAATTAACCTGGGATTTAAAATATATACAGTATATATTATCTCAATCTAGAGAGCACAAAAACAGTGTTCTTCTTCAGATCTTGCAAAGAGGAGAAGCTAATATAAGACAGGCAGTAATATTTAAGACTGGCCTTAATGCCAGCATTATGTTGGCTATGTTTTATGCTGATTTTAGACTACAGTATTTTATTGGCTATCCTTGTAAGACGCCTAGAATAGACTAGGTGGCCCACATGCAGCTTCACATATAAATAAATATTTGTTTATCCATTCAGTCGTGTCTGACTCTTGGCAACTTTATAGGGCAAGTGTGACCCTGTGAAGCACAGCATCTTTCAGTTGTTGGATGTTCATTTTTGTATCAGATTTGATATGATCAACCCAGTGAGTTCTTTGCTTGCCCGTTCATCTTGATCCACTAACCATTCCTGGCACCATTGCCTTCTCCAAAGAGTTTGCACCCAGCCAAAGTAAATCAGAAATATCTCATGACTTTGACTTCTAATGATGTGTATGGTTTTAGATGATTCAGCACCTCTCTGATCTAAATAAACACCAACATTATATTTAACATTTTTTTTAATTTTTTAATTTTATTTATTAGATAACAGATGTAAGTATAAACATGATTATGAATGCAAGAAATGGATACGAATAAAAGGGAATATTGGGACAGGGACGGTAGGCACGTTGGTGCGCTTATGCACGACCCTCACAGACCTCTTAGGAATGGGGTGAGGTCGACAGTAGACAGTCTAAGGTTAAAGTTTTGGGGATTGGGGGAAGAAACCAGAGAGTCAGGTAGTGCATTCCAGGCATTGACCACTCTGTTGCTGAAGTCGTATTTTCTGCAGTCGAGTTTGGAGCGGTTCACTTTGAGTTTGTATCTGTTGTGTGCTCATGTATTGTTGCGGTTGAAGCTGAAGTAGTCATTGACAGGTAGGACGTTGTAGCAGATAATTTTGTGTACTACGCTTAGGTCGTATCGTAGATGGCAGAGTTCTAAGTTGTCTAAGCCTAAGATTTCAAGCCTGGTGGCATAAGGTATTTTGTTGCGAGCAGAGGAGTAGAGGACTCTTCTCGTGAAATATCTCTGGACTCTCTCGATTGTATTAATGTCTGTTATGCAGTGTGGGTTCCAGACAGATGAAGCACCAGAAGGCAGGACAAGAAACAATGGATGGAAACTAATCAAGGAGAGAAGCAACCTAGAACTAAGGAGAAATTTCCTGACAGGGAGGACAATCAGTGGAATGGCTTACCTCCAGAAGTGGTGGCTGCTCCATCACTGGAGGCTTTTAAGAAGAGATTGGACAACCATTTGTCTGGAATTGTATAGAGTCTCCTGCTTGAGCTGGGGGTTGGACTAGAAGACCTCCAAGGTCCCTTCCAACTCTATTATTGTGTTACATGAGCTGTATTCAAGGATTGGTCTAACAAAAGTTTTGTAAGCCCTAGTTTGCAGTTCAATATTGCCGGAGAAGAAGCTACGCAAGATTAGGTTAACAACTCTTAATGCCTTTTTGGCGATGCTGTTACAGTGGGCTCTGGTACTTAGATAATTTGAGATGAGTACTCCAAGGTCCTTGACAGAGTGAGGGTCGTCTACGAGGTCATATCCGCCCAGCTTGTATTTTGTATTCTGATTTTTTTTGCCAATGTGTAAAACAGAGCATTTGTTGGATGAGATTTGGAGTTGCCACTTGTTGGACCATTCTGACATATAGTCAAGGTCTTTTTGTAGAGTAGCGGTATTGTCGGTGGTGTTGAATAGCTTTACATCATCAGCGAAGAGAATGCAGTTGTTTGTAATATGATTATATAATATATTATATTATATAAAATATAATAAGTTTGCAGACAACAACACGCCTCCATATATGGGGGAACTTGCAAAGTGAATGTGTGTTGGTATGCTAGACTTTCATTATGTCTCTGTCACCTCCGTCTTGCAAAATTAGCTGGCAGTGAATTCTCCCATTTCTTAGTCAGGTTTAGGTATTTGAAAGCAGTTCTCAACAATGCATCCTATTTGCATCTGCTGAAAAGCAGACTCAATTGAGCCCAATTAATTAATTAATTTAAGGGGCGTGCATAAGCGCACAATCGTGCCTACCGTTCCTGTCCTAATGTTCACATATATTCTTACCTCTTTTATTCTTATTCATGCTTGTACTATTTATTTATTTTTATTTTGCTGGATTTCTATGCCGCCCAATCCCTAGGGACTCAGGGCGGCTCACACCATATTTGATCCATTACAAAATAAAAGCTATCATTAGAATATAAAAAACATACAAATGCAATAATTAAAAATACAGAAATTACAAAAGTTAAAAGAGTATCTCATTTACCCCGCCTGCCGGAAGAGCCAGGTTTTTATCGCTTTCCGGAAGGCCAGCAGGGTGGGGATGGTCCTGATCTCTGGAGGGAGTTGGTTCCACAGGGAGGGAGCTCCCACAGAGAAGGCCCTCCCCCTTGGTCCCGCCAGCCGACATTGTTTGGTCGACGGGACCTGGAGGAGGCCGACTCTGTGGGCTCTAACCGGTCGTAGGGAGGTATGCGGCAGGATGCGGTCCCGAAGATAACCTGGCCCTGAGCCATGTAGGGCTTTAAAGGTAACGACCAACACCTTAAATTGGATCCGGAGACTAATGGGCAGCCAATGCAGCTGGCGGAGGATAGGTGTTACGTGAGTGCATCTAGGTACACCCACCACAGCTCGCGCAGCTGCATTTTGCACCAATTGTAGTCGCCTGACACTCTTCAAGGGTAGCCCCATGTAGAGCGCATTGCAGTAATCCAGCCGTGAGGTGATAAGGGCATGAGTGACTGTAAGAAGTGCCTCCTTCTCCAAGTAGGGCCACAATTGGTGCACAAGACGTACTTGTGCAAAGGTCCCCCTAGCCACAGCTGAAAGATGTTGTTCCAATTTTAGCTCTGGGTCTAGGAGGACACCCAAATTGCGGACCCGTTCTGAGGGGGCTAATTTCTCCCCCCCAAGAACCAAGGAGGGACAATTGGTCGAGTCCTTAGGAGGTAATATCCACAGCCACTCAGTCTTGTCAGGGTTAAGCTTTAGCCGGTTCTTCCCCATCCAGACCCTAACATCGGCCAGGCAGCGGCCCATTACGTCTACGGCTTCCCTGAACTGAGAACTACTATTACATATATATTCAATCATGTTTTACTGTTTATAATTTGTTTATAATCATATATGCTTGACAAATAAACAAATAAAAATAAAAATCAAGGACTTCTGAAGACAACTATAGAACGTTTGTATGGTCAATTTGACACTACAATGTGTAATCAGCTGTACAGCAAACAAATGTTACTTTTGTTCTTTTTTTTGTTAAAATTATCTTTGAATATTTTAAACATTTTTTAAAAACCACCAAATTCAGTGCATGCAAATGTAAAAAGCAGCTGATTCAAGAACTCAAGCTTATTTAAATCTATTGACAGCTCTTAGCAACGTACGTACCCTATCTAGATATTTGTCAAATGCATATGGGTGCCCGTCTACCATGGGGACAATAACAAAATAAAAACATAACATAGAAATCAAAGAACGATATCAAGGAGCCGATACAAATATGCTGTCAATCATGCTGGGCTTCATTTACATCCTACCCCAGTGCTTGCAAAGCTAATTGTTCATGGCTATTTTTGACTCCTGGTGATTGCCTGCACAAGGCTCTGTGGTTTTTCTGGCAAGGTTTTTCAGGAGTGGTTTCCTTTCCCTTCTTCCTAGGGCTGACAGAGAAGGACTGGCCTATGGTCACCCAACTGGTTTTGTGCCTAAGTTGGAATAGAACTCACGGATCCCCAGTTTATAGCCTGGTGCCTTAATGACTGCATCAGAGTGGTGCTTTGTGGCCTTAAGTATAGCTTCACAAAGCCAAGTGCCCTGGGAGAGCGGTAGCAATGGTTTACAGAGAAGAAACAAGTCTAGAGTTTCATTCCTGTTAATTAGGAAATGATGAGCTACCAAGAAATTTATGGAATCGTCTAATTATTTCTGCCATTTTCCTTCCATAGCAGTATGGACATCCGTTCTTCTCTCGTCGAGAACCTCCGTAATGGATCATCTAATGAATCCACGTGTAGAATCCAGGATGGCTTTCTGATGGAGACCCTGCCCGCCATGTACTCCATCATCGCCATCATCGGTTTCGTTAGCAACCTCCTGGCTCTTTGGGTGTTCACTTTTGGCACTCTGAAGACCAACTCCATCACTGTGTACATGAAGCACCTTGCCATTGCCGATCTCTTGCTCTCCCTCTGTTTGCCCTTCCGGGTGGCTTACCAAAAACACAGCGGTCCTCCCGCTCTCTGCACGATGGTAGGCATGATCTTCTACATCACCATGTACGTCAGCATTTTGCTTCTCAGCTTGATCAGCCTGGACCGCTACTTCAAAATCATCAAGCCCCTTCAACAGTTCCGAATCCACACAACGTCGTTCAGCCGCGCCATGTCCATGGTGGTGTGGGTCATCTGCATCGTCACAATGCTTTGCTTCCTTTTGGACACGAATAAAAGTGGACCCTGTGAGCACAAGTGCTTCCATTTCAAGTACAGGCGCACCAGCGGAGGCATACTCAACATGTTGGCGGTGACTTTTTTTTTCCTTTTGCTCTTCTTTTTCCTTTACTCCTACGGTAAAATCTCGCTCAGGCTCCGTGCGGTCTCTTTGAAGAAAACCCAGCAGCGCAGTAAAAGGATGAGCACCAGAATTGTAATAAAGACTTTTGTGGTTTTGGTAGTCTTCATCGTATGCTTTGTTCCCTACCATGTGGTCCGAGTACCCTACATCCTTGCCCAAATGAGGATCATGTCTGAACAGAACACTCAGGTCCTGCACCTTGCAAACGAACTGGTCCTTTGCATTTCAACCCTGAACTGTTGTTTCGACCCTGTGATTTTTTTCTTTCTGTCCAGCAGTTTCAAGAGATCCTTGCTGGACACCACTCTTCGAAAGCTCAAGTGGGTTTCTCAAAATAACCAGAGAGTATTGTACGTCAAATAATCCATCCCAGACTTCAGGGTAGAGAAGGACTAAGTTGCGTAACTAGGATAAACTTCTGCATACGCGTTCTTCTCGCTAGACCAGTCTTCTTCAAGATGGTGAGGACCAGAAGTTGCGATGAATGAAAACCCTAGTTAAGGATTTTTTAATCCAACAAATCCAGAAGACACCAGGACCCAAAAACCTGAACTTAGATATCACTCAGTGAAAATACTGATGTATGTTAAGAGGAGACACAAGCTATAAACGGGATTTTTAGTCCCTACTGAGGATGTGCTCTATTTGAATTTTTTTTCTGAGAAAAACCACGGACAAAGCAAAAAGAAGATGAATGTTAAAAATAGTTCGTGAGTGCTGACAAATTTGGTATGTCTAGGCAGAAAACTGAGCGTGCTTTTAAAAGTTTGTCAAGCTGTTCTTACGGTCTTAAAATATTTGTTTATGCTTGGGCAAAATCTTATCTCAAGATTCTACTTGTTTTCTAAGGAAACAGGAAATATGCTGGTCATTATCTTCTGCATAATTTTTCTAGCACCTTTTAGCAAAACTAGGAACCAAAGGCTTAGGAAGCTGTTGAAACGACTCATTTTTGGCTTCTTTGTAAACTCAATTTTCTACATAATCATCTCTAGATTCTACTTGTTTTCTAAGGAAACAGGAAATATGCTGGTCATTATCTTCTGCATAATTTTTCTAGCACCTTTTAGCAAAACTAGGAACCAAAGGCTTAGGAAGCTGTTGAAATGAATCATTTTTGGCTTCTTTGTAAACTCAATTTTCTACATAATCATCTCTAGATCAGTGTTTCCCAACCTTGGGAACTTGAAGATATCTGGATTTCAACTCCCAGAATTCCCCAGCCAGCATTCGCTGGCTGGGGAATTCTGGAAGTTGAAGTCCAGATATCTTCAAGTTCCCAAGGTTGGGAAACACTACTCTAGATGAAGGAATTGTTGCTTGAAAACAATTGACTTGCTTGGTTTCTTGCAAGTCCTTATTTGCTTACAGTAACCCTTTAAATGGGAATAATAATTCTTGGAGGACATTTCTCTTCACCTCTAGGAAGGAAACAAACTCTTCCAAGAATTATTGTGAGTTTGAATAGAATTGGGTATTTCTATATGTCAGATTTGGGGATTACTAAAAAAAAGAGTTAAGCTTCTGTTGCTGAATGTTAGACATCCTATGGACGGTGAGATGAACATTATCATTTCTAAAAAAAACCCCAATATTAAAATTGGTTAAAAATGATGTTTCATTTAAAGAATTTTAAGAAATTGATGATAATTTTTACTGGAGAGCAATTTCATTGGATGCTTTGGCTTTTTCAAAACAAAGATCAGAATAGACTTGCAGTGATTCTTGAGGCTTAAAAGAGCTAAAATCGAAGTGTTAACATGCTTTGCACTGAAGTAGCAAGTTCAAGAAAGATATGTGGTGAGGTCTATCACATTGCAAAATCTCATATATGTAACATACAATTATAACTGCAAAAAG
Organism: Diadophis punctatus similis; assembly: GCA_023053685.1. Taxonomy (NCBI): domain Eukaryota; kingdom Metazoa; phylum Chordata; class Lepidosauria; order Squamata; family Dipsadidae; genus Diadophis; species Diadophis punctatus. Next base: position 10,212,209 of record JALIGW010000014.1, on the reverse strand, counting down.
CGATCTTTTTTTTTTGCTCTGTGCTCACGGTGTTCAGAAAAATATTTAACAAGAAAATTCTTGACATGGCCACACAAGGCTTTCTACTTGTTATTTCTTTCAGGTAATTTAATCCAGGTTAGGTTACTTTTACTCTATTTTCATTTGGATTATGGGGTGGAATAGAGTCTGGATTCCCAGAAGGGAAGGAGCTGCATTCCAGAGGACCAAGAGACAACAAAGTTTAGAGAGTTTGGTGGGAGAAAAAAAGTTAAAACAGCTCCTCCTTAGAAGTTCTCGGAGTATATTTTAATAATGCAAGTAGTTTGCTTTTAGTTCGGCAAGATTAGATAGAAATCTTGCCAAGCTAAAAGCAAACTACTTGCATTATTAAAAATATAGGTGAGGAAAAATAAAGAACTCTGTTTTGAAGTGATTCAATTTGTCTTTTTTAGTTTTAGAACCAGACAGATAAAAGAACATCTTTTTAAAAAATAAAATAGCCAGAGAAATTCAACAGTAAGACTTTTTACTATCTTACTGCAAAAGGCCCCTAATTTTCTGTTATTTTTCCTTAGCTAGGTTGTACAGGTAGTCTTCGACTTACAACCACGACTGAGCCCAAAATTTCTGTCGCTCAATTTACCCCATTTTGCCATCTTTCTTGCCACAGTTGTTAAGTGAATCACTGCAGTTAATTTAGTAACACGGTTTGTAAGTGAATCTGGCTTTGCTTGTCAGGTCGCAGAAGGGGATCGTGTGACTCTGGGATACTGCAACCGTCATAAATATGAGTCCGATGCTAAGTGTCTGAATTTTGAACACGCGACCCTGGGGATGTTGCAACGGTCATAAGTGTGAAAACCGGTTGTAAATCACTTTTTTCAGTGGCGTTGTAACTTTGAATGGCCAGTAAGTGAACTGTTGTAAATGAAGGGCTACCTGTATTATTTTTATACATATATATCCCACTTCCTTTATGAAACACTCGTTTTGTTATGCACTGCAGATTAAGGTAAGAATAAACAAATCCAGGTCTGGAATACAAATGCACAGAGACTTAAGGTCTTGGGACTTTTTTAAAATACAAATAAATAAATAAAACTGAAATAAAAGCGACTGCCGGATAATCTAGATAAGAGTTAATATCAAACAAGAACCTAATGCAACTTCTAGGCACGCACGCTTGAAATTCTGGGGGGATTTAAGTCCAGATTCAATCCGTAGGGCAGTGATGGCGAACCTTTTTTCCTTCGGGTGCTGAAAGCGCGTGTGCGCATGCTATCACACACATGCGAGTGCCCACACCCATAATTCAATGCCTGGGGAGGGTGAAAACGGCCTCCTCCGCCCCCGCAGAGGTCCTCTGGAGGCCAAAAACGGCCCATTTCCCAACTTCGGGTGGGCCCGGTAGGCCCATTTTTCGCCCTCCCTAGACTCCAGAGGCTTCCCTGGAGCCTGGGGAGGACAAAAACGCCCCCACATCCCCTGGAGGCCCTCTGGAAGCCTACAATGCCCTCCCAGAGCCTCCGCGTGAGCCAAAAATCAGCTGGCTGGCACGCACATGCACGCTGGAGCTGAGCTAGGGCAACAGCTCGCGTGCCAGCAGATATGGCTTTTAGCGAAGGAAGAAAATTTGCAGAGAGGCTTGTTTGAAAAGAACGTATGTCCTTTAATACTCAAATGTATAAACAGCAGAACCAGGTGCAAAGCTAGGTAGCTCCTGGGTAGTCATGGCTTGATTAGAGGGGAAAAGAAAATGCTTCTCATGCTTATAGTTGGAAGTTCCTCAAACTTTGCAAAAAACCTCGGTCAGATGCTGCTGATGCCCTTGGAAACTGTTTGGTCTGGCACCTGCAAGACATTCACACCAAGAATCAGAGTGCCAGGAAATCTCTTGCTGCGTTGGAGGGGTTTGTGGTTTGGAGATTTCTAAGAGCAAGCTGCTTGAAGTTGCTTCACTCTTCTTCTTCTTTTTTTTTTTGCAAAGAGTGGCCATATGATCAGGTCTAAATTGGCACATTCTTTTTTCTCTCTCTCTCTTTTCACATCAGCACCGCTTAAGAGGAACTTATTCCATTCTTATTTTTAAAAATTGCTGAATGGACGTTATTGAAAACAATTGCGGTTAAAGCTGGCCTCGGGCTAACCTTTGTCTTTGGGATTCATGGGTATTTCTAGCTTGGAACCAGTGGTGGGTTCCTACCGGTGCGGTCCACTCTATAGCACCCGTAGCGGCCCGCTGGTGACGTCACAGTACCGGTGTGATCGGTTGCCGGTGCCTGGGCACCGCCATTTTTTTTAAAAAAAATTTCTGCGCATGCCCAGAAACCTGACAATTCCCCGTCCCTTCGCTTGAAAATAATAAGAAGCTCGCATTTGACACTTTTCCTTCGCTTTTGCCTAAAGCTTCCCAAAGTGGGCGTTTTCCGAAAGCTTAACCTTTTATACTGTTAATTTTATATAGTTTTATACTGTTATTCTTTAGATAAAAACATTGAGGACTGTTAAAAGATTCTGTTCTTTTAACAGTCCTCAATATTTTCGTCTAAGGAATCCATGACTGAAACAAAAAATGCTGTATGAGACTTGCTTGTCTTTTAACTATAACATTTTCTGCATATAAAGGTTGCTGTGTTGCCATGGTGTAACACGCACTTTGTATGCAAAGCTTTTCATGTAAGGTATAAAATAGCAAAAATAGTAGTAACATCTCTCTGAAATAACTAATATATGACCGGCAAGCCACGCCCACCTGGTCACATGGCCGGCAAGCCATACCCACAAAATAAGCTACTCCCACAGAGTGGCAGTAAAAAAATTAGGAACCCGCCCCTGCTTGGAACCATATTTTCTTGGCAGGAATCTTGGGTGTCCTTGATTTAGGACCATTCGTTTAGTGACCGAAGTTACAACGGCACTGAAAAAAGTGAGCTTTGACCATTTTTTCACACTTATGACCGTTGTAGCACCTCCGTGGTCATGTGATCAAAATTCAGACATGTGGCAACTGGTTCATATTTATGACGGTTGCAGAGTCCCGGGGTCACGTGATCCCCTTTTGTGACCTTCTGACAAGCAAAGTCAATGGGAAAGCCCGATTCACTTAACAACCGTGTTATTAACTTAACAACTATAGCAGTTCACTTAAGAACTGTGTCAAGAAAGATTATAAAATGGGGAAAAACAACCATCTTGCTTAGCAACAGAAATTTTGGGCTCAATTATAGATAATAATAACAATAATAACAACAATAACAATAACAATAATAATAATAGAGTTGGGAGGGACCTTGGAGGTCTTCTAGTCCAACCCCCTGCTTAGGCAGGAAACCTTACACCACTTCAACACCTTCTTAAAAACTTTCAGTGTTGGAGCATTCACAACTTCTAGAGGCAAGCTGTTCCAGTCAATTAGTTGTAAGTCAATGACTTCCTGTATTAGACCCAGTTTGATATACGCCATCATTTTAAGAGGTTGCAGAGGAGAGCAACCAGGATGATTAGGGGACTGGAGACTAAAATATATGATGAACGGTTACAGGAACTGGGCATGGTTGTCTAGTGAAGAGAAGGACCAGTGGAGACTGGTCCAATACTTCCAATATAGGAGAGAGGGTAAGGAGAGGAGAGAGAGTAAGGAAAGGAGAAGAGAAGGTAAGAAGAGGAGAGGAGGAGAGGAAAGGAGGAGAGGGTAAGGAGAGGAGAGGGGGTGAGGAGAGGAGAAGAAAGGGTAAGGAGAGGAGAGGAGAGGAGAGGAGAGAGAGTAAGGAAAGCAGAAGAGGAGAGAGTAAGGAGAGGAGGAAAGGAGAGGAGAGGAAAGGAGGAGAGGGTAAGGAGAGGAGAGGGTGTGAGGAGAGGAGAAGAAAGGGGAAGGAGAGGAGAGGAGAGAGAGTAAGGAAAGGAGAAGAGGAGAGGGTAAGGAGAGGACAGGAGGAAAGGAGAGGAGAGGAAAGAAGGAGAGGGTAAGGAGAGGACAGGAGAGGGTGTGAGGAGAGGAGAGGAGAGGAGAGAGAAACAAAAAATAAAACTAATAACTAAATGTCACACAAACCTCTGTGGAATGTCAATCAGGAAAGATGCATGAGAAAATGCAGCCCCATCTTTTCTGGTTAGAAGAGGTTAACCACCAGGTTCCAACTCAAAGCATTTCAAAGAAAATAAGAACAAATAAGAACGTATAACCTTTCCAGATTTCCGTTGTCCCACTTTTTCTTGACATGGTCCTAGGGTTCCAAGACTCACAAATTCTTCTAAACCAGTGGTTCTCAACCTTCCTAATGCCGCAACCCTTTAATACAGTTCCTCATGTTGTGGTGACCCCCAACCATAAAATAATAAAATTATTAGGAAACTCAGTGGTGGGTTCTAACTTACCTCGCTGCCGGTTCATTTCCTCCTGCGCTGAGTGGCCGCGCCTCGTGGGTGCACGTGTGCTTTGCACGTGCACGCATGCGCAGTGCCAATTTTTTTAAAAAAAAATTACCAAAAAAAGGCCGAAAACAAGATGGCGACGCATGCGCAGTGCCAGAAATTTGGCTTCTGCGCATGTTCAAAAGTTCCCATGGTACATTTTTTTTTGCAGTAGTCTATTTGCATGTGGGTGGACCCGCCTGGAGATGGATAGAGGAGTGGTGTCTCGGTTGCTAAGACCATCGGAAATATGTGTTTTCCGATGGTCTTAGGCGACCCCTGCGAAAGGGTCGTTTGAGCCCCAAAGGGGTCGCGACCCACAGGTTGAGAACCGCTGTTCTAAACATAAGCAACCCGGAGTCACCCATGGATGCGTTGAAAGGCTACTACATACATTTGTTTAATACATAAATACAGGAAATCCTTGACTTACAACCACAATTGAGCCCAAAATTTCTGCTGCTAAGCGAGACAGTTGTTAAGTGAGTTTCACCCCATTCTGTGACCTTTATTGCCACAGTTGTTAAATGAATCACTGACGTTGTTAAGATACTAACACCGTTGTTAACCGAATCCAACTTCCCCGTTAACTTTGCTTGTCAGAAGGTCGCAAAAGGGGATCACGTGACCCCGGGACACTGCCACCGTCATAAATATGAGTCAGTTGCCAAGCATCTGAATTTTGATCACGTGACCGTAGGGATACTGCAACGGTCGTAAGTGTGAAAAAAGGTCATAAGTCACTTTTTTGCAATCTCGTTATAACTTCGAACAGTCACTAAATGAACTGTTGTAAGTCCAGGATTACCTGTAAACCTCAGGGACAAGAAGCAGAGTTTGATGCTGAAGTCACAATATTTGGAATGTATGCATTTGAAACCCCAAATTTCTTTTTGAAGCCTAATTCAACCCCCACAAACAACTCTTTTGGGATTCCTAAAGGGTTTAAAAAAAACAGTTTACAGCATGATTCAGTGTTTTTAATTTGTTGGCCACACTTTGCAAAATCCGTTTGGTGAAACAAAGCTTTCTGTTCCTCTCAGAAAAACTTATCGCTGCACTTTTTATTATTATTATTAAAAGCAGAGTAACAGGAAACAATTACAATTACGGTGACCATAACAATCTTGTTCTTAGAGTAACAAATGAGTGGCCATGTGAGAGACAGAATGAAGTCAGCTACTTATGACAAAGCCACATCGGTCCTTACAAAACGTACAGAGAACACAACCCAAGTCGTACTTTTTGCAAAGACTTTCTTAGAAGTTAGTAAATATATTCCTGAAACTTAGTAGCTAATAAATACCAGACAGCTGTAGAAGTTGTCTTGATCCAAAGATCATATTTGCACCACCTCTACATCGGATGCATTCTAAGGGGGTCATGAAACTCATACAGCATTAAGAAAATCAAGTAAGAAATGGCCTCGAGTACCAAATACAGTGGTGGGATTGCTGCCGGTTTCGACCGGTTCGCCCGAACTGGTGGCGGAAATTTGCTCCCGCTCGCCGAACCGGCAGCGATGACTGGCTGTCCACGCCCCCAAACTGGTCCTCCAGTCGCCACTTCTGGAAAGCGGCTGGCAAAGAACACTCTGTGCACGCGCAAAGCCTTCTGCGCATGCTCAGAGAGTCATTTCCCCGACGTGACGTAGGGGAACGCACACTTCTGTCGCGATGCAAACTGGTAGGGAAGGTAAGTGGAACCCACCCCTGACCAAATGCCTTCTGCTGCTAAAAACGGAATGTTGTCTAAAAGAAGGTCCTTAGGAGTGTTAAAAGCAAAAAGTGCTACCGCATCCATCAAGTTAAAACAAAGTCCAAAACTACCGGTAAGAAAGGAGAGAAGCAAATACAGATCCAGTTCGTGCAAAGAACACCAACTCAATGAGGTGTAGCCAAACTCTAGCTGGTCAAAATGACTTCAGACAGCAGCTTGGAGCCCATGAGATAAGTACTGCTTCACTGTACAAGCAAACCTAAAATACATGTTAAGATATTCATGAACTGGGAGAGCCAATGGTAACAAGGTCAGCCAATGAATAGGCATAGCAACTAAGTCAGCCAATGGGAGCTAACCACTTCTGAGGCTGTGCAGAGAATCGAAACTGGAGCTTAAGCTTAAGGCTGGGTGTGGCTCCAGTCTCCACTCTGCTCTCTTTGTCCACTCTGTGCTTGTCTGAGCTCTGCTGAAATGAAACTAACTCTCCTGCTTGTGTTCACCTGTAACTGATTGAAGAAGAATTCTACTTGTGGTATTGTAAATATATGTATTACTATGTTTATAAAGAAGTTATTGAATCCAGCTGAATCAGTCATCTGTGTGTGCTTCTGGTTTTGATTTTGCAACAAACTTTAATAATACATTCCTTAAAGAACATGAGCATCTCAGGGAGAAAATTCAACTAGACCTAAATTGCTGATGTTCGTGTAGGATCCTAGTTCCTTGGAAAAGCATTCTCCCTTCCTGCTCTCCTATTTAAGATCGGAAATGCTGTAGTTCAAAATAGGACTTCAGCCGTTTAGCGAGAGTCAAACTATATCCTTCTAGACTTGGAGGAATCTTGCCAGTTTCCCCGCTATTTTAATTTCAAAAGCTGCAAAGAACAGAATACTGTCCAAGGAAAATGGTAGCCACTTCCCGATGTGTATAAGAACTGCAAACTTTCCTTTTCTAGGGTTTCCTCCTTAGCAGGTTTACATGTTCAATATAATTCTAGGAGGACCCCCCCCCCAAAAAAAGTCTTGTTTACCTGAAAGGGATCAAGTGCTAAGCTCTGAACATATTGTAGGAAAGAGGGTTGATTTTCCTTAATTAGCAGAAACGAGAGCCAACGGGCTCAACCAAGGTTGGCCGAGCTTGGCAATGGCAACCATGAACAAAGATTTCTTCTGTTAATTCATGGAGTCTACCCTTGTGGGTAGAAAACACCCTCTCTGCTCCTAAACTCATGCACAGATTAGTTTCGAAGTTTTGGCCCAGGAAGACCAACTCAACCACAGAATTTGCATCTCAAGTTGTGATGAAGCGTTTCATCCTTCGGTTATTAATAATGAAAATGTCGCTTCAAGTCCAAAGAAGGCAAGTTATTTCTATTCGGTTGGAAGGCAAAAAGCTGGGTTTGGCTACTTCTTGTAGGTGCTATTCTTCCATGAAGTGGCAAATCTTGGCTTCCTATAGAAGTTCTGGGCATCCCTGTTGGATCTTGCTCAAGAGATGCCGTAGGAACCGGAGCAGGGGTGGGATTCAGTGGTGGGTTCCTACCGGTGCGGTGTGGAGCGCAGCTCCGGTAGGAGCCCGGTGATGACATCATTTTCTGGCGCTTCTCCACGTCCTGAGCTGTCGGGAAAAAGCTTTCCCACCCGCCCTTGTGTGAATACTGACCTTTATTCTTCCTCCGAAGCACAGCTGAGAAGCTCCTCAGCTGTGTTTCGGCTCGTAATGTTGTCCTAAGCAGGCGCGGAAGTGAAATCGCCCGATGGAACGCGAGTTCACTTCTGCGCATGCTCACCGGTAGTGAAAATAACCGGAACCCTCCGCTGGTGACATGCGCAAAACCGTCCAGGTATGCGCAAAACTTTCTGCACATGTGCATGGCTCACATGCGCAGCTTGAAAACGTGGCAGCACTCAAAGACTGCCCTCAGTGTCAGCGCTGGTGAGTTGAGCTGTTAAGCTCAGCTGAGGTGCGGCAATTGGCTCTGCCGCACGAATCAGCTGAGCTAAAAAAACGGGAATATAGGACAGGGAACGGGGGGGGGGCAAGAGGGCGGGGCCAACCAGAGGTGGTATTTGTCGGTTCTCCGAACTGGTCAAAATGGCTGCTACCGGTTCGCCCGAACCGGCTGAATACCACCTCTGAACCGGAGTCTCTCTGATGATGGCAGGGATGCAGGCAATGATCATCACCCATCTCTAGAAGGAATGACGATCTAGAACTCCTCGTTCCTAGTCAAGGAGCTCGTTCCTAAGAGTCTGGTGATAAGAGCAGATAGCGGAAGCAGTGCCTCCACTCAGATATTTGACCCAATCATCTCAGTTTCAGCTAAAGGCCACTCTTGCTTTTCTTCTGAAGAGCCTGGAACAGCCTAGTGGTACAGAGAAGGCCAGTCAAAGCGAAACATGCAATTGTTTTCACTTAACTAGCTAAGAGGAATAACCAAGTGCCTTCTTTCTCTCTCTCTTCCTGATTGTTAGAGCTTTAGTTCAGAACAAGGGTTGGCGGCTTCCAGCTTCTGGACTCTTGTTGTGAATAAAGATAAAGTTCTTCAAAGGAAAGAACAAAGGAAAGACACAAAGCAAGGAAATTATGGGATTGTGCTTCCTCCCAACATAGAACGGACAGCAGAGAGATTCTGGAGGAAGCTTGAAGCAATGACCAAGATGAAGAATGGACAACAGAGTAAGCAGGAAAGAAATGCAGTGCTATAGTTATATTATCTTTTTTTTTACAGTACTGGGAAATCAGGACTTAATATTGTCTTCCCTCCTCCTGCTCTAAGGCTTTCTGAAGCAACTCTCCCATCATATGGCAAGCTTAATATCACCAGCAGGCAGGAAAGAGAAGAGAATCGGAGAAGCAGAACCTTCAAACATTGGGTAGCGGTCTACTTTGGAGGTCTCAAAAGGCTGGACCAACAACAAACATGTCCTGCCAATGAACTAGCTGAATTTTCCTTGAGACTCTACCAGTTTTCAACAATGGACGTCCAGTAAAAAAAACCTTGATGGTTTTGTACACGGGAGGTCTCCTCAAGAGGACAGGGCTGCTTTCAATAGCAAAAGGCACAAAAGGTAGCACCTTGGAGGTCAGAACAGGTCTCTTACATGGCTGCCAAGTCCATCTGACCTGAGTTGAGCCAATGGGCAGGCTTTGGAAACCAACCAAGGAGAACCAATCAGGGAGCTTAGAATGGGGAGAATGAAGAAAAGGCAGTAGACAATATCTGATGGACCTCAAGTAATGCTGAGAGGACCGCTCCTCTCGCTTGGGACAAGAGGCCAGGTCTGTGAGGTATACACTTTTTTCTCTCCATTCCTGAATCAGCAGCTCCCGACCATCAGAGGTCTAAGCCACCCTAGGCTTGAAGGCCAAGGAAACGGGCTGTGTTTAGCACATCATCTCTGGTGAGGTAGCAACCGCAGAGCTGGCGATATCCCGTGAAAGATTCTCGGCCATGCAGCACTCGCCAATTGTCTACGAAGAGGGCCTACAGAAGGAATGAAAAGAAGCAAAATGAGGAAGGCTATTGTTGTGGCCCGCCAGCAGCCAGCGGAGCTGGCAGCAGATTCGGACAGTGAGGAGGTTGGGGAGGAACATGGGCCAGTCCTGGAGTCTGGGGAAGGCTCTCACGAGTGCCTGCGTCAGAGGCAGAGATGGGGCCAGGGCAGTCTGACAGTTATCAGCTGCCTTTGGAGTCAGACATCAGTGAGGCAGACGAACAGCTGGAGCCTGTTCCCAGTGTGTGCATGTGCAGAGCTGCCAGACGAAGGGAACAGCTAAGGAACAAGGGTCGACTTGGGAGTAAGGCCACAGGTGGACGATGAATGGCCCCTCCCATAGGGAATAAAGAGGAGCGAAAGAGGAGGGGACTGGCCCATGTTCCTACCCAACCTCCCCACTGTCTGAGTCTGCTACCAGCTCCGCTGGCCACTGGCGGGACAGAACAAGAATTTTATTTTGGCTACAATCCCACAGCTATCTCTGTCACGATGTGAATATTGTCAGTTTGTGCATCTCTATGTTTTCTACTGTTTCTTGTATTTATGGTCAAGCAGACGTATGATATATTCTACTACGCATGCCTGCATTCCAGAAGTTTCCTCCTTCCTTCTCTTCCGCCATTTCTGCCGAAAGCAGAAGTGACTTTTTCATTAGCCGATAAGATGTAGCTTACTAAGGATTCTTTTTATTACTTTTCTACTGAAATAAATATTTTGTTAATTAGATTTGAATCTCGGTTTTATTTTTCTAATGAGAATGACTTCAAAAGGAGCAAAGATCCATCGACCTCCACGGGGGATTGTTCCCCCTCCTCTAACAATCTCTACCTCCCCCTTCCCGTTCCCACAGCTCGACTTATCTCCGCTGTGGCAGCCCTGAAGGTGCCAGGGGAAAATGGCTTCAGGGCTGACATCTGGCTTTCCCCATTGACTTTGCATGTTGGAACCAGCTGAGAAGGTTGCAAATGGCAATCAAGTGACGGTGGGACACTGCAACCCTCATCCATACATGCCAGTTATCAAGTGTCTGGATTTTGATCATGCGACAATAGATATGCTGCAACAGTTGTTGAGTGTGAGAATGTGGTGCACTGAAGATTGTACTCCAAAAGTAAGCAGGGTAGGAACCTGGTGTTTTTCTTGGGTGGGGGAGGGAAGGTATCGGGAATTTTAAGAGGCCAAATGGGTCTCAGCCAGCTTCTTCCAACAAGCCACCTTCTAACTTACTTTGCCTGGTTTGAGTTTGACCCAGAGCTCGTTCTCGGGCCTCCGCAACTCAGTGGTGAGGGTGCGGTGTGCAATGTACCAACGGTGCACAATGTCATGAGGCACTGTGTTAATGACAGCTCGGTCATAATTGTTGTACCTAAGAAGAAACAGAAGACTAGTGAAATACATTTGGTTGGAAGGGTCCCTACTAGTGAGAACCACCTGATTCTGAACCTCTACAGAGAAGTACCTTCAATCATCATTGGCCAACCACGATCAAGCTGGTTTTATACATTATAGTCAGTCCCCTGGAGCTCTGGGATGGCTTAAGCCATTATGAACCAGGTTCATAGGTAGCAATCCATAAGCCATGATTAACAATCTTCAAGAGGTTGTTCTGACCCAGGTCCCCAAACACGACAAACCCTCTGATGTGAACTCAAAAGATTCCTTTATTAGGAATGCTGGCAACCCTGGCAAAAAGTTTCTCTCATGGGCTAACAAGTCTGTCCGTCCGGAAGATGAATAGTTATCTACCACGTTTATTCATCTCCACCCCCTGCCTTTTATCCCCAGAACTAGGGTGGGACTTCGCTAGCAGCGGTGGCTCTTCTGTCCCAAGGATCGGCCCACGGATTTCCACTGCTCCCCCCTTCTCTGCCTTCTGCATAGCCGGGCATCAGGCACTGGACCCAGCTCCATTACCTCTTCCTCATCAGCCACCTCCAGACCTGGGGGCTGTTGACTCTCCATCTGAGGGCTGACGGATGGCCCAGGCTCTGCCTCTGTCTCTCTCTCTCTGCCAGCTCCATTACCTCTTCTCCCTCGGAGCTCTCAGGTTGCCCTGATGTTGACCCTGACTCCCATGCCTCCTCCTCCTCTGATTCAGCTGCTGGAGTGGCCGGCGGCCAACAGACCACAACAGAGATAGATTCACATCATAGGCTGAGCCAGGAACAAGCAGATTCTTCTATGACATAAAGCAGGGGTCCCCAACCCCCAGGCCGCAGCCCGGTACTGGGTCATGGCCAGTTCAGAACTGGGCCACACAAGTGGCAGGTGTGTCAAGTATGAAACGTTGGCAGCTACGTGCCTCTTCATTTCAACTTGCCATTAGCGTAAGGAGGGGGAGTCGTTGCTTTAGAATGGGTTAGATGGAGAAACGAAACCTCCACGATTCTGCTGAAGACTGTGAGAGCCTGAATCCTTTTCAAGGACATCGTAGCAAGTGTGGAGTTGAAGCAGATGGTTCCCATAACAAAGTGTACTTGTTTACATGGACTATGTGAGAGGTTGTGGGTTTGGCTGGGGGAAATTATTGTTTAATTCTATGAACTGGTGTTTGGGAACCTCAAGAGTTAGTTTTGTTTTGACATTACCATGCGGTGTATTCAATGGACAGTAAGTTTTTTTGGAAACAGAATGAGCCTGGAGTTTTATTTGGATTCTTGAGCTGCATGTTAACAAAGTGGGCATGTGTGCGCAGCTCCATTTGCAGGAGTGGCGGGGACTTTCTCACGCACATGAAGCTTCATTAATCCATGTGCCTGCTGCTCACATAGAACCATTTCCTCTCCCCACTCCCCCCAAGCAGGTCCGCAAAGCCAGAAAGGTTGGGGACCACTGGCTTAAAGGGAGATGTCCCTGTGAAGGCAAGTCTCGGCAGAAGGCCATCTCCCTCACCTGATCAGGTAGAGCTCCTTGTTCCAGGGGTAGATATTCAAGACAGGCCCAACCCCAATCATGTGGTTGCGGCAGCTTCCCATGTTCTCGATGTATTCGTGCTTCAGTGGCACCTTCGTGAGAAGGTCAAAGTCCTCTGGGGCTCGCTGTAGCACTTGTTCTGCGGCATGGAAACCGTCTACCAGAAGCGTCCGGCCCCCCGTCCCTTCATGCCGCAGGCAATGGAATATCTGGATGCTGAGAAGAAACACCCAATTAGTTATAGAAATGGAAGCCTGGAAGGGACAGAAACCCGAAGGGACTAAATTGCTCAAAAGAGCCTTTTAAAAAAGTACTCTAGCAATCTTGAAACACTAGGCTGATGATCTCTCTACTCTGGTATGTTATTCCACATTGGAATTAGAAGTTAGATGGCTTAGCTTCCTTAGATGTTATCGACTCTATCTTTCATCCATCTACCCATCCATCCATCCATCTGCTATCTATCTATCTTATCTTATCTTATCTTATCTTATCTTATCTTATCTTATCTTATCTTATCTTATCTTATCTTATCTATCTATCTATCTATCTATCTATCTATCTATCTATCTATCTATCTATCTATCGATCGATCGATCGATCGATCGATCGATCGATCGATCGATCGACCTACCTACCTACCTACCTACCTACCTACCTACCTACCTACCTACCCCGTATTTTTCGGAGTATAAGACGCACCGGAGTATAAGAAGCACCTTAGTTTTTGGGGAGGAAAATGGGGGGGGGGAATCTGCCTACCAGGTATTCATCTGGCTAGCGTCCTTAGTCTGGTCAGCTTCAGCACATTATTTTATCCCCTGGTTAGGACTTAAAAAAAACCTTCTTCTGAGAGAATAACAATGAAAGAGCCTGCAAGCCGGTAAGAGCTGGGAAGATAGTTAGCACCTGGTTAGGGCTAGAAAAAAACTTATTCGGAGCAAGTAGAGCAATGAAAAAAAATTCTGCAAAGACTTAGGGCTGGAAAAACATTCTTTGGAGAGAGTAACAATGAAAAAGCCTGCAAGGTAAGAGCTGGGAAGATCGTTAGCACCTAGTTAGAGCTGGAAAAAAAAAAAGCTACATTCGAAGTATAAGACGCACCCAAATTTTCAGCCACTTTTAGGGAGGAAAAAGATGCGTCTTATACTCCAAAAAATACGGTATCTTATATTGACTATAACATCTATCCTACTGCGATTCTATGGTGCCATGTTATGGCAATTTTTATGTTTTTACTCTAATATGTCTGAAATTTGTCTGATTTCTAATTTGTCTGAAATGGAATAGGGTTTCCTGCCTGAGCAGGGGGTTGGACTAGAAGACCTCCAAGGTCCCTTCCAACTCTGTTATTCTATTCTATTGTATATTTTACCATGTCCATTCTATTATCCGCACAGGTACATGTATTTGCTGATGCTTCATTTAAACTTATGTTTGCGTTTGTATGTCTAATGTGCATTATTAGTGTTGCCTATCAGTGATTGCATGACTTGTGTAGATGCCATACGGGTAATCCTGGACTCACAACCACAACGGAGTCCAACAGTTCCGTTGCTAAGCTGCTGTGGGTGGGATGTTCTTGGTGGCTCCTCGATGAAGCTGTTGCTTACTGTTTGATTGTTTGTCTGAGTTGGTGTGGCGTTACTCTTGGTGTTAATCACTAGGGTCATTGACCGAGATCGACTCAGAGTTATTGACAGAGATGGGTGGCCAAAGAAATCGAATAAAGAAAGAATTAATCTCTGCTTATCTGGATGTTGATTAATACTAGATCAACAATACCAGACCAACAATCAGGCAGTAGACAATACCCCATCAAGGAACTACCAATGTCAGATCAAGCCACTTGTATGCGAACTGAAAGCAAGCCTCACTCCCTTCTAGCACTGATGAGGTTACCTACCGTATTTTTCGGAGTATAAGACGCACCGGAGTATAAGACGCACCTTAGTTTTTGGAGAGGAAAATAGGGGAAAACAATCTGCCTACCAGGTATTCATCTGGCTAGCATCCTTAGTCTGGTCAGCTTCAGCACATTATTTTATCCCCTGGTTAGGACTTAAAAAAACCTTCTTCTGAGAGAGTAACAGTGAAAGAGCCTGCAAGCCAGTAAGAGCTGGGAAGATCGTTAGCACCTGGTTAGGTCTAGAAAAAAACTTACTCGGAGCAGCTTCAGCACATTATTTTATCTCCTGGTTAGGACTTAAAAAAACCTTCTTCTGAGAGAGTAACAATGAAAGAGCCTGCAAGCCAGTAAGAGCTGGGAAGATCGTTAGCACCTGGTTAGGGCTAGAAAATAACTTACTCGGAGCAGCTTCAGCACATTATTTTATCTCCTGGTTAGGACTTTAAAAAACCTTCTTCTGAGAGAGTAACAATGAAAGAGCCTGCAAGCCGGTAAGAGCTGGGAAGATAGTTAGCACCTGGTTAGGGCTAGAAAAAAACTTATCCGGAGCAAGTAGAGCAATGAAAAAAAATTCTGCAAAGACTTAGGGCTGGAAAAACATTCTTTGGAGAGAGTAACAATGAAAAAGCCTGCAAGGTAAGAGCTGGGAAGATCGTTAGCACCTAGTTAGGGCTGGGAAAAAAGCTTTGAAAAAGCTACATTCAGAGTATAAGACGCACCCAAATTTTCAGCCACTTTTAGGGAGGAAAAAGGTGCGTCTTATACTCCAAAAAATACGGTAGTTGGATAATGAAACATCTGCAAGGAAACCACCTGAGAGGGCCCCACAAAATAAACAGTAACCATATGATTCAGTTTGAGGGGTGCAAAACATCTGAGGTTCCAGTGCCAATTCCTGAGCAATTTTTCTCAAGGTGTGAGAAGCTGCGTCAGAATGGCCCATACCACCAGCTACAGTCATCTTATTCGTGGTGTTCTGCCTCTTTGGCAAATTGGCTCATACCCACAAGGTTCCTGGAAGTAAGTGGTATCTGTATGACGGTCCAAAGCCAGTTTAGTGTAAGCGGTGTCTCCGCGGGAGAAGTCAGAGGTGAAATACCACATCCTGCCGTAAATAGTTTCTCTAGGGGAAAAGAGAAGAGAAAATGAGAGAAGGAGGCAAAGAAACAGACAGAGAACCAACACTGAGTTTTACAGATTAACAGAGTTGGAAGGGACCTTGTAGGTCATCTAGTCCAACCCCCCTCCCAAGCAGGAGACCCTACACCATTTCAGACAAATGGCAGTCCAGTCTCTTCTTGAAATCTTCCAATGATGAAGCTCCCACAACTTCCGAAGGCAACTTCTGTTCCATTGGTTGATTGCTCTCACTGTCAGAAAATTTCTCCTTATTTCCAGGTTGAACCTCTCCTTGTTCAATTTCCATCCATTATTCCTTGTCTGGCTTTCAGGTGCTTTGGAAAATAGGTTGACCCCCTCCTCTCTGTGGACAATAGGACAGTAAGACAGGGACGGTAGGCACAAGGGTGCGCTTATGCACACACGTGCTTATGCACGTTTCAGAATCTTGAAACGATTCTGCCTCTAGAAACATTTTTCCCTTCTGAATTTTCCCCTATGCAGATCGCCTCCTGTACTATATCTGTTGTGGCCAGGTCGAGTCCGGTGCACTTAGCAGCCGATCCCGAGGATTCGGAGGTAGTGGGGATGCAGTACAGAAGACCGGTGTTCCTGGCACCAGAGACGGAGAGTGAAGAGGACGTGGGGTCAGAGGCTGGTGAACAATTAGAGCCTGATGCATCTCCTGAGATTAGTGACTCAGGAGAAGAGGAGGAGCCTCTTCTTGATGCCAGAGCGCGCAGGTCCTCAAAGAGACATGAGTGGCTAATCAGGAGGAGGCTTCCTCGTGAGTAGTACTGCAGGTCTTGACCACGCCCTGAGGGTATTTAAGGGTCTGTCACGAGGGGCTTCGTTGCAGAGAACAACCCCGTTCTGTGGTTCCAGCATCTTGATCTCGATTTGTGTCTTCGGCTTGGATTCTAAAAAGTGAACATTTTTCCTGTGCTAATTAGACTTGGGTTTCTGCCAACCTATGTGAGTTGAGATAACACTATCTGCCTGCTTTCTGGGACTCTAGCCAACTACTGAGTAGGCCTTGTGTAAATAACTCATTAATACCTGATATTCTTTTGAAAAGATTCAACTCTTGCTAAGACTTTATTGGAAGTAAAAGTGTATTGTTCCCAATTCATTCCCTTGTATTTTTTTTTGCTGTACGCCGCCCTGAGTCCCTCGGGAGTTGGGCGGCATATAAGAAAACCAAAATAAATAAATAAATGAATTCCCGTGCATCTTATTTTGGGGGGCATACCTGTGGGGACCAGTGGTGGGTTCCTACTGGTGCGGTCTTGCCTGTTCGTTGCCGCAGAGCCGAAGAAGCTGTTGGCGTTCGCGGCGCGGGGCTTCCCCCGCCCGCTTTCCCCGCCCGCCGGGACGCCGCCATTTGCGTTCTTTTGCCCTCTGCGCAAGCAGAACGCTTTGCGCATGCACAGAGGGCAAAAGAACGCAAACGGCGGCATCCCGGCGGCCGGGGAAAGCGGGTGGGGGAAGCCCCGCGCCGCGAACGCCAACAGCTTCTTCGGCTCTATGGCGATGAACAGGCAAGACCACACCGGTAGGAACCCACCACTGGTGGGGACAGAACAATATCACTACCATCAATTGCTTCTAGAGTCTCTTCTTGAATTATAGGCATGTTATTTATTCTCTGTTTAAATATACTGCCAGGTTGGGGGGGGGGTTGGCTAAGATATTAAGGTCTATCGTTTGCAGGCTAGTAATGCGCAGTTCTAGCAAAAAATCCAGTTTTTCTGAAAGGCAGTGAAAGATCTTGAGCTAGAGAGAAAAGAAGCAAGATCTTGTGGCAGGGTGGGAATGTTTTAGTGGTTGGGGCAAGCCCTGTTTCCTGTTTTGACAGAGCAGATCGAAAGGGCAGCCTTAGTCCTGGGAGATCTGAAGATCAAAAGAGTTTTCTCTGCTCAGGAGGAAAGGGCAAAGAAACAGAACTCACACATCTAATTAAAATTAACTTGCCAGGTTGACCTTGAATTGACCAGGCGTCTTAAGAAAAAGGGATTTGCAATGGTTCCTTGCTCCTTTCTTCTCCTTCTTTGCCCAGATTGCTAACCCTTAGCCTAAATTATTTTGAAAGAGGCTTAAAAAAAAAATCTGGGAATTTTCAAAATGCATCACGCTGGCATTGAATGCAGATGTTTGCTTCTCCAAGTTCATGGCCGTTTTCTTGTCAAATATCTCAATCTATTCCAGCAGATTACAGTAGATTTCTGTGAGATGTACAGCTTACACCTGATTTTTTTTTAAAAAAAGATTGCCCCTTGCTTTTGAATGAAGGATGACTCTGATTTGCAAACAACTTACATGTAGTGGGTAAATAAAAATATTTTTTTTGAAGATTAATGAATTAAATCTCTGCATAATAAGGATAACAACAACGAGCTATCTCAATCTATTGTCCCAATTCTATTGATTGAGAAGCAGTTTTAAGATCTGGTGTTGCATTGTGGATGTGTAACTTGCTATAAGCCATTCAGAATGGTGACAAGAACCCCTGATCGTTAATAAACACAATTAAAGATAATCATCTGACTTATCTGTAATTCTGTCAGTACAGATAGTCCCCGACTTAGGACCATAATTGAGTCTAGCACTTCTGTTGCTAAGCGAGACATTTGTTAAGTGAATTTGCCTCATTTTACAACCTTTCTTGCTGCAGCTGTTAAGTGAATCACTGCAGTTATTAACTTAGTAACACAGTTGTTAAGTGAATCCGGCTTCCCTATTGACTTTGCTTGTCAGAAGGTCGCAAAAGGGGATCACGTGACCCCGGGACACTGCAACCGTCATAAATATGAGTCAGTTGCCAAGCGTCTGAATTTTGATCACGTGACCATGGGGATACTGCAATGGTCGTAAGTGTGAAAAACAGTCATAAGTCACTTTTTTCAGTGCTGTTGTAACTTTGAACGGTCACTAAGTGAACTGTTGCAAGTCAAGGACCTGTGCTGTATTATGGATACAGTAATTAAGGCTTGAAACAGCTGGAATCATTCCTGGCAAACAAGCAAAAGTTTCCAGATGTTACTGGGAATTGTGAAACGTTTCCAGATGTTACTGGGAATTGTGAAATGTAATAGTGTGACGGACAATTATGCTTTTGATTTTATCCAGAACGTCCACACTTTGTAGGAAGAGTTGATATCCAGATGGATCTTGACAGACTTGAACCCTGGGCCCTATCTAACAAAATGAAATTCAATGTAGAAAAAAGTAAAGTCTTACGCTTAGGCAAGAAAAACCAAAATTATACATATAGACTGGGTGAAACCAAGCTTAATAGCAGTGACTGTGAGAGGGATCTTGGAGCCTTAGTGGACAACCAATTAAATATGAGCCAGCAGTGTGTGGAGGCAGCCAAAAAGCCAATGCAATCCTAAATTGCATTAACAGAGGGATACAATCAAGATCAAATGAGGTACTAATACCACTCTATAAAGCCTTAGTAAGACCCACACCTAGAATACTGCATCCAATTTTGGTCACCACACTATAAAAAAGATGTTGAGACTCTAGAAAAAGTGCAGAGAAGAGCAACCAAGATGATTAGGGGACTGGAGGCTAAACGATACGATGAATGGTTGCAGGAACTGGGCATGGCTAGTCTAGTGAAGAGAAGAGAAGGACCAGGGGAGACATGATAGCAGTCTTCCAATATTTGAGAGGCTGCAACAAAGAGGAAGGGGTCAACTTATTCTCCAAAGCACCAGAGGGCAGGACATGAAACAATGGTTGGAAACTAACCAAAGAGAGAAGCAACCTGGAATTAAGGAGAAACTTCCTAACAGTGAAGACAATTAACCAGTGGAATGGCTTGCCTTCAGAAATTGTGGGCATTCCATCACTGGAGGTTTTTAAGAAGAGATTGGACAGTCACTTGTGTGAAATGGTATAGGATCTCCTGCTTGAGCAGGGGGCTGGACTAGAAGACCTCCAAGGTCCCTTCCAGCTCTATTCTGATTGAATTATGGTCGTAAGCCAGGGACTACCCGTATTGGGGAACTAACTCACAACCCAATGTGCTTGACCTGCATGTGAACCCAGATTCAATATTTAATACTTTAATCCCATTTTAATCGAAGGGAAACGTCTGAAAAAGAAAAGAGAAGGGACAAAACCAAGAGGAAGACTTCCTCCGATGTTTCGTAGTTACCTGATCAAACTAACCCTCTCTGCTATGATCTCCGTGTCTTCTTTGGTTGGGGGAACGTTTTCCACGAACGCAATGCCGTAGAGCAGGAAGTTCTGAAGAAATTCTCTCAGTCCCTCGTTGGTTTCCAAGAAACTGTGGTAGTTGACCGAAGGCACTTGAGCTTCCTGGTAAATTTCGGCATTCCACAGGATCCGGGGTTGCATGACCTGATGCTTCTGTCCCTCGTAGCTGTTCATCAGCAGCCATTCCAGACCATACTTGGTCACGTGGCCATCGGGCCCTGGTGGCAACAGGAGACAGACAGGTGTAACGTCCTTCCTCCCTTCAGCTCGAGAGGTGGGTTCCTACCGGTTCGGACAGGTTCTATAGAACCAGTAGTAACTTGGTGGCCTGGGTCGCTGGAACCGGCAGCGACCCGGGCCTGCCACGCCCCCGAACTGGTTCTCTCGACGGCACCATAGAGATCTTGTTTTTTCTTCTGTGCATGCCCAGAAGCTTTCAGTACTGCGCATGCGCGTGTGCGTGAAGCGCGTCCCTGAGCGAACCGGTAGTAAAGAAAACTGGAACCCACCCCTGTTCAGTTCCAAACTGTGTCAAGCTGAATGCAGGTCAGAATCAGAGGTGGGTTCCTCCCGGTTCGGACCGGTTCACCCGAACTGGTAGCGACCAGCTGGTGATGTCATGATGATGTCACGGAACCGGTTCGGTGGGTGCCGGTCCGTGGGTGCCATCATCTTTTTTTAAAAAAAAATTTTGGATTTTTTTATTTAGAATTTTTTTGGGGGAATTTTTTTCTGGTTTTTTTTTTCCTTCTGCACATGCACAGAAGCCGGGTTTCTGGCACTGTGCATGTGGTCCCCATCATGTTTCTGCTTTTTAATTTTTTTTATTTTTTCGGATTTTTTGCCAGTGTGAATGCGCGCACGCAAAGCGTGCATGCCCACAAGGCGCGGCCAGGCGGCGCAGGTGGAAGCGAACCGGCAGCGAGGTAAGTTAGAACCCACCCCTGGTCAGAATGCCCAAGGATACACACAATCCTAGACCCCAATTAAAATCAGGCTTGAAAACAGAGTTATGGGAACGTTCTTCAAAACATGGGTGTTGTGTGACTAAGTTCTCAAGGGGCTTGGTTTTGCTTCTTGTAAACTAGGTTAGCACAATTTGGGATTGTTAAAAAAAACCCACTACAGTTATGACAAGTTATGGATTAACACACAGCATAAACCCGCCCAAAAATTCTGTTCACCTTTCTTCCTAGGGTAAGTATTTATTAGTGATAGACAGGTAGTCCTCGAGTTATGACCACCACTGAGCCCAAATGTCAGAACTATTTATGTTTGCTATACAGGAAAAAAAATCCAGAAAAGTACTGTTTAACTGGGAATATGTCATTCCTGCACTAAGCTTTGTCGTGAATGGCCTTCAAAAATGGGCAGGATGAGTTCTCAATTATTTACCTGGGAAATGGGGGCTTAATGGGTGCAATGAGTCCCCTGAACTTCTCCAAAATCCTCCAAAACAGCTAAAATGCTTAGCCCTATCCAGTCAGGAGCTCTGGGATTGCACAAGATCTGTTTTGTGGGCTCCATGTGACCCTAAACAAAATACTGGGCTCAGTGTCAATTGAATGACCAAAGAAGGAAGGAAGGAACCCATGGGAACAGAAGAATTCCTTCTCTAAATTATTCACCAACTAGAATATTATTTCCCTCCACTTTCATCTTGAACAAAATCTCCAAGCACATTTGAATGTTCCAACAGCTTTACTTTTGAGAGAGAGAGGAGAGAGAGAGGAGAGAGAGAGAAAGAGAGAGGGGGGAGAGAGAGGGGAGAGAGAGAGAAAAGAGAGAGGAGGGAGGGAGGGAGAGAGGAGAGAGAGGAGAAAGAGAAAGAGGAGAGAGAGAGGAGAGAGAGAAAAGAGAGGAGAGGAGAGATGAGAGAGAGAGAGGGGAGAGTGAGAGGGAGAAGGAGAAGGAGAGGGAGAGAGAGAGAAGAGAGAGAGGAGAAATAGAAAGAGGAGAGAGGAGAGAGAAGAGAGAGAGGAGAGGGAGGGAGGGAGGAAAAGGGAGAGAGAGGAGAGGGAGAAAGAGGGGGAGAGGGAGAGGGGGACAGAGAGAGAGAGGGAGGGAGGGGGAAAGAGAGAAAAGAGAGAGGAGGGAGGGAGAGGGGGAGAGAGAGGAGACGAGAGGAGAAAGAGAAAGAGGAGATAGAAAAGAGAGGAGAGAGGAAAGAGAAAGGAGAGGGAAAGAGGGAGGGAGGAAGGAAGGGGGAGAGGGAGGGAGAGAGGGGAGAGGAGAGGGAGGAAGAGGGAGAGAGAGGTGAGAGAGAGGAGAGGGAGAGGAAGGTGAGAGGGAGAGAGGGGAGAGAGGAGAGAGAGAGAGAGGAGAGAGAGAGAGAGAGAGAGAGAGAGAGAGAGAGAGAGAGAGAGAGAGAGAGAGAGAGAGAGAGAGAGAGAGAGAGAGAGAGACATTTCCATTCCCATTTCAGAAGGAAGCAATCTCCAGAACCATCTCCCACTCTGCCTTTGGAGACACAAAACTCCAGAAACTCACAGGTGAGGAAGAGAGTGGTCTCATCGACTCGTACTGCCTGGGGCTTGATCGTGAGATCCACACTGGCCGTATCCAGACTGCGTTGGTTGGTCTTGGTGTTGTAGCAAGACGGCGAGCGGCAGTGGTCACGAAGCCAAAAGTAATCGAAGTGCATCAGAGTGTCCCTGTATTTCAGCTCTAGGAAAACAAGATAAAACAAGATCCTTCCCTCGGTCAAAACGAGAGTCAAAAAGAAAGCTTTCCCCTTCCTCTTAAACTATGAGCATACTTTACCACCAGTGCAACTTGCAGAATACAGAAGAATAGAATTGGAATGGACCTTGGAGCAGAGGTGGGATTCAGCAGGTTCTGACCAGTTCTGGAGAACCGGTACGGAAATTTTGAGTAGTTCGGAGAACTGGTAAATACCACCTCTGACTGGCCCTGCCCCCATCTATTCTCTGCCTCCCAAGTCCCAGCTGATTGGGAGGAAATGGAGATTTTGCAGTAACCTTCCCCTGCCACGCCCACCAAGTCACGCCATGCCCACCAAGCCACGCCCACAGAACTGGTAGTAAAAAAAATTGAATCCCACCACCGCCTTGGAGGTCTTCTAGTGCAACCCTCCACTTAAGCAGAAGATCCTATACCATTTCAGACAAATGGCTGTCCAATCTCTTCTTTAAAACTTCCAGTGTTGTAGCATTAACAACTTCTGGAGGCAAGTTGTTCCACTGATCAATTGTTCTCATTGTCAGGAAAATTCTCCTTATTTCTAGGTTGCTTCTCTCCTTGATTGGTTTCCACTGGTTGCTTCTTGTCCTGCCTTCAGGTGCTTTGGAGAAGAGCTTGACTCCCTCTTCTTTGTGGCAACCCCTGAGATATTGGAACACTGCTATCATGTCTCCCCTAGTCCTTCTCTTTTTAGACTAGACATACCTAATCCTCTCAATTGTTCATCATACAGTTTTGCCTCCAGCCCACTAATTATCTTTGTTGCTCTTTTCTGCACCCTCTCTAGCGTTCCAACATCTTTTTTTGTAGGATGGTGACCAAAAATGGATGCAGTATTCCAAGTATGCTCTTATTCGGGAACAGAGGTCCAAATATCAGCAAATATACTTCCAGAAATGTATGGACCAGCGGTAGGTTGCTCCCGGTTTGGACCAGTTCTTAGAACGGTAGCGGCAGGAGAACCGGTAGCAAAATCATTTACAACCCACCACTGGTATGGGCCACACCTGAACACACTCAGATTGGCTATTTTTTTTTCATGGGAAAATGTTCTGGAAATGAACTGCCCTGTTTTGCAAATAATTACCAACCTGCACTCACGCTTGGTAATGTTTCACTCCACAGAACCGACAGAAATAATAAAAAGCAGTTATAAGCACTGTCAGACAGCCAATTTGAAGTAGCGGTCAAAGGCCCTGGAT
The DNA here is from genome assembly GCA_023053685.1 of Diadophis punctatus similis. Taxonomy (NCBI): domain Eukaryota; kingdom Metazoa; phylum Chordata; class Lepidosauria; order Squamata; family Dipsadidae; genus Diadophis; species Diadophis punctatus. Next base: position 10,188,519 of record JALIGW010000014.1, on the reverse strand, counting down.
TAGAAGCCAAAAGACCAAGACTTATGGCCCTGCCTTAAGGAGCCGAGGTGGCGCAGTGGTTAAATGCAGCTACTGCAGGCTACTCCAGCTGACTGCTAGTTCAGCAGTTCAGCTGTTCAAATCTCACCAGGCTCAAGGTTGACTCAGCCTTCCATCCTTCTGAGGTCGGTAAAATGAGGACCCAGATTGTTGGGGGCAATAGGCTGAACTCTGTAAACCGCTTAGAGAGGGCTGTAAAGCACTATTTTATTTATTTATTTATTTTGTGAGATTTATATACCGCCTCACAGTGCAAACACTCTCTAAGCGGTTTACACCAGTAAGTAATGTATATTTATAGTGCCCCCAACAATCTGGGTCCTCATTTTATCTACCTCGGAAGGATGGAAGGCTGAGTCAACCTTGAGCCGGTGAGATTTGAACCGCTGACCTGCGGATCAGTGTCAGCTAAAGTGGCCTGCAGTACCTGCCTCTAACCGCTGTGCCACCTCGGCTCTTAAATGAAGCAGTATATAAGTCTAAGTGCTATTGCTATTGCTATTAAGCACAAAAGCTAGTGGCATGACTCTGGACTGCTCCCTCCCACTCAGCCTTGGGAAGGAGAAGGCAAGGGCGAACCAACTTCTCAAAAACCTTGCCAAGAAAACTCCAAGGATGTTGTCCAAGCAATGCCAGGAGTCCAGACAGATTTGAAGGCGTTAAGAAACAACAACACCCGGTTAAAACCAGAATTAAAACACTATGAAAACATGTTAAAAAATAAGTAATTGGTCAAATGATTGATTAGTCAAGGAAAACCTGCTTGGGCAGCAAATGCGTGATTATATAAACATGTTTTGGCCTGCTCTGAAAGGCTAACAGACAGGGAACTAGCTGGTCTAATCCTGCTCTGGATAGGAAGATCTTTCAGTGTTTGACTGAGAAACCCTGAAAAAAAAATAGTGGACTTTGCTGCTCTATGCATGACTTGTGACTCAGCCTAATTTCTTGTGTTCTTATAAACTTCCCCATCGCCTGTCTATTGAACAAGCTGCTTAAGCATCTAGCTATAACGTAAGTATGGGTATTTATAAAGCCAAGATGGAATCATTTGCCTGAAAGGGATGGAATGAGAAAATTTGTTGAGAAGGTTTGCAGGGTCCTTCCTTCCTTCCTTCCTTCTCCTCTCCCCTCCCCTCCCCTCCCCTGTTAGAACCCTGTTCAAACTATTGGGTTTGCGAATATATGAACAAGCCACAAATCAATGTTATGTGTATATTGCTTTAAATGCATTGTAGGATGATTAGTATATAAGGAAGCAAGAGAGCATGCTCAGAATGTGTTTGTGATTAAGGTGACTGTGATCGTGTGTTCCCGAGTGCTGACTCTCTCTGCTGATTATCTCTGCTGCGTCACTGTTGAGTAATTGACTTGGTGTCTGTGTGAAATCACTGCGAAGAGCTGCTGTGTAACGAGTAACTATCTGTGATAGTGTAGATTTGATTGTTAGCTGTAATCTTTGTTTGCTAGTTAAAACAAAGATAGGCAAGAAGAAGATTCTTCGTATTGACTGACTTACTGTGTATGACTTGGACTTCCTACTGAACTTTGCTACTACTTTAAGTAAACTATTTGTATATACTAAACGTATCTGTTTATTGACTGAATAGCATTCATATCAAACTGCAACAATCACATTTCGATGTGCACGTGCTCAACAGCACAATAACTCCTTAACACCCTCTCCTCTCTTTTCCCCTCCCCTGATAATGCTGGAATGCACCAGAGGATGGACCATGAGCATGGAATAATGTTCAAGAGTAGGACAAAGAAGACTAGAAAGGAGAAGGAACAGAATGTAGGCCTTTAGAAACGAGCATCACCAAGCGGCTGGCATCTAGAGCAGGAACTCCCCCTCCCCCAATGATGCCTAGACGGGCTCCTACCTACACCCATCTCTTTTGAACCCCCTTCCCTTCAACATCCAGTTCTTACCTAGATGACCATCTTTTAACTGCCAGGCACAGTTGGGTGAGGTGGGGACCGTGTGATGCCAATGGGTCGAAGCTGGAAGAATCCCGAAACCTTTCTTCAGCTGGTGGTGGAAGCTGTAGAGCACCTGCCTCAGCTGAAAGCCCCACATCCTGGGGAAGGGAGACCCAAAAAGAGAGAACCGTCACTGACTCCTAGAATCAACTGAAAATGCAAAGCGACTGTCAAGCGTTCCGAGTAACGCATCCAAAGAAATCAGAACTCCGAGGTAGGCAGGTCCCTCAAAGAACACGTTGATTGGATACATCATATCGGCACAGCTAGTGAAAACCAACTCTGAAGTTTCCCCGCGCTAATAGCATAATTAAAAGAGTAACTGTTTCCCTCCCCAATTGTCCCAAGTCACATTGTCCAATTAAAACAGTCGGCAGGCTCCTCAGTCACTCCTCTCCTCCTTCAACTGTTGGGATGACCTTGGTTCCCATGGGAAGGCTGGTTGTTGTGTCTGCAGACGGTCTATCTAACCCTTCCACTTCCCCCTTAGTGTGTGTGTCAATTATGAAGCTGCAAAAGATGGCTTCAGTCAGGTTTGATTCAGAATTGACAGCAACTCTGCTATCTGTGCGAATGTCATGTTTCCAAGTAATACATCCCATTCAATAAGAACTCCGAGGCAGGCAAATTCCTCAAATAACATTTTATTGGCACATTCCTGATGGGGGGGGAAAACCCGGCTCTAGGTTCCCGCGTGTTTTACACCCAATTAAAAGTAAAACTTTGTCACTTCCCCCCAGAGTCTCCAGTCCCATGGTCCAATCAGCATGGTCCAAAGAGCCGAGGTGGTGCAGTGGTTAAAATGCAGCACTGCAGGCTACTTCAGCTGACTGCTAGTTCAGCAGTTCAGCTGTTCAAATCTCACCAGGCTCAAGGTTGACTCAGCCTTCCATCCTTCTGAGGTCGGTAATATGAGGACCCAGATTGTTGCGGGTGTCACGATGTGAATAATTGCCAGTTGTGCAACTCTACTGTTTTCTAAGGTTTATTGTATTTCTAATCAAGCAGACATGTGATATGTTTTACTACGCATGCGTGCATTCCAGGAGTTTTGTCTAATCCCACTCCCTTCTTCTTCCATGCCTGCCCGAAGGCAGACGTGAATTCATTAGCTGAGAAGATGTAGCTTATTGAGGGTTTATTTTTGTTACTTTTTGTACTGAAATAAATATTTTGTTAATTAGATTTGAATCTCGGTTTTATTTTCTCAGTACGAATGACTTCGAGGAAGCAAGATCCTAAAATCGCCTCTGGTAGGAAAATTCCTACCTGACAGGGGGCAATATGCTGAACTCTGTAAACCGCTTAGAGAGGGCTGCAAAGCACTATGAAGCGGTATATAAGTCTAAGTGCTAAGTGCTATTGCTATAGCATGCAGTCCAGTTGCTAGGTGACCTCAGTCTCCACCTTTCGAACCCCTGCACCAACATCCTTGATTCCCAGGGGAAAGGATTTTATTTAGGCTACAATACCCCAGCTATCTCTACACCCCTCCCTCCCTGGCCCCGTCGCTCCAGGCTGTGTCAGCCCTGAAAGTGAGAAGAAAAACCTTCCTAGAGAAAACTAACAAAAGAATATGGCCACAGTTCAGCCAAGATCAAGGTTGACAGAGAATCAGGGAGCCCTTGATGCACGCTGAGCTTGGCTGTTTGCTTGCAAGTTGTTTCATTACCCAACCAGATAACATCTTCAGTGTTCAATCAGTGCTTATCAAACTTCATGGTTTCATATAGATTTGAACGCGGCACTTCTCGGCATGCTTAACCACTACCCGTACATCCGCAGCATTTTTCCAGATGTTTGACCTGTAGAAACCTTTCTTATTATCTGCCCCACGATTCTTCAAATTGGAGATGAAATAAGGTAATTGTAACAGTGTCTGCATTAAAAACCGCCTATGTTGTACCTCTGACGTGTCTTTAGAGCTTAAATCACACACCGAAAGTCAGAGAGTTGTGTTTATACATGCACGTGTCGCAATCAAGCATCAAATAATGCATTTGATGTTTATTTGATGTTGAGGCTCTAGAAAAAAATGCAGAGAAGAGCAACAAAGATGATTAGGGGATGGGAGGCTAAAATAAACGAAGAACAGTTGCAGGAATTGGGCATGTCTAGTTTAATGAAAAGAAGGACTAGGACTAGACCAGGGGCGGGTTCCTAATTTTTTTACTACCACTCTGTGGGTGTGGCTTATTTTGTGGGGGTGGCTTGCCAGCCATGTGACCGCCTGGGCGTGGCTTCTCGGACTGCTGAAGGGAGGGGAACTGAGGTAGGTCCTGCTGCCCATTCCCTCTCCCCTCAGCAGCTCGAGAAGCCTCAAACATGCAAAAATGCCTGGGATCATCACCGCGCGTTCGTGGCTTCTCGGACTGCTGAAGGGAGGGGAATGGAGATAGCTCCTGCCGCCCGTTCTTTCAGCGTCTCACGTGCTCCCTCAGCCATCCTCCCCTGCTTGGACTCACTGTGGGGTAGGAAGGCAGCGCATGCGCAGTGCCGGAAGCTCGGCTTCTGGGCATGCGCAGAAGAATTTTTTTAAAAAAATTAAAAAAAAATTTTTTTTTAAAATGGCAGCGCCCAGGCACCGGCAACCGACCGCACCGGTACTGTGACGTCACCAGTGGGCCGCTACCAGTGCTATAGAGTGGACCGCACCAGTAGGAACCCACCACTGGACTAGACCTGATATGGTAGCAGTCTTCCAATATTTGAGGGGTTGCCCCAAAGAGGAGGGGATCAAAAAAAGAGCCGAGGTGGTGCAGCGGTTAAGAGTGGGGTACTGCAGGCCACTTTAGCTGACTGTGATCCGCAGGTCAGCGGTTCAAATCTCACCGCCTCAAGGTTGACTCAGCCTTCCATCCTTCCGAGGTAAAATGAGGACCCAGATTGTTGGGGGCAATATAAATATACATTGTTTACTGGTGTAAACCGCTTAGAGAGTGCTTGCACTGTGAGGCGGTATATAAATGTCACAAACAAACAAACAAACAAACAAACAAACAAACAAACAAACAAATAAATAAATAAATCAACCTATTCTCCAAAGCATCTGAAGGCAGGTTAAGAAGCAATATGGAAAAGAACCAACATAGAAAAAAAGAGAAATTTCCAGACAGGGAGATCAGTTAATCAGTGGAACAACTTGCCTCCAGAAGTTGTGGGTGCTCCAACACTGGAGGTTTTTAAGAAGAGATTAGACAACCGTTTCTCTGAAATGGTAGGGGGTTAGATTAGAAGACCTCAAAGGTCCCTTCCAATCCTGTTATTTGGAGGTAATTAATTCATATTCAATAAAGATTTACAAAATCCAACCCTTGGAAACTTTAAATGAGCTTTCAGAATAAGACTTCCAGGCCAGAATTGATATATATATATATATATATATATATATATATATATATATATATATATATATATATATGTATATGTATATGTATATGTATATGTATATGTATATGTATATGTATATGTATATGTATATGTATATGTATATGTATATGTATATGTATATGTATATGTATATGTATATGTATATGTATATGTATATATATGTATATATATGTATATATATGTATATATGTGTGTATATGTGTGTGTGTATATATATATATATATATATATATATATATATATATATATATATATATATATATATATATATATATATACACACACACACATATATACATATATATATATACATATATATACATATATATACATATATATACATATATATACATATATATACATATATATGTGTAACATTTTTTGCTGATATATATCGCAATTGAGTGTTTTAAACCTAAAATTTGCTTCTTGATTTTTACAGGACACATCTTTAAAAATAATCCATATCAGATGACCATTTACTCCTAACTCATGGAAATTATTACATGCGAGCAGTTTCCCCAATTAAGGAGTCCAGAGCAGAGTTGCACCCCAAACCCACATCTTCTAGATGCAAGTGTGAGATAGCTAGGTATGGTTATGCTTCTAACAGCTGTTTCTTTGGTAGTTGGAAATTATGACATTTGGATTCCAGAAACTTTATCTGGAGATCTATTCTTACACAGAACAAGAGAAACAAAACCACAAAAACAATCAAAAGTTAGAGTAAGGAAGAATGCCATTATCAAAAGGAATGAAATAGCATTTTTTGAGCTCTCCAATTTTTAAACTTTAAGATATCTGCACGTGCAATTTCTCTCCATACAGGCATTTTGGGGCAGGCTTTGAGAGGCAAATTGCATTGCAAAGTTCTGGAAAAACAGGCATTTCAGCCCAGAAAGACATTCCAGTTCATATACTTAAGATAAATGGATGCTGTACAAAGACCTGAATATATTTCTCCAACATCCCTGCCTTTGAAATGTATTTTTATAGAATAGAATAGAATAGAATAGAATAGAATAGAATAATAATGGAATGGAATGGAATGGAATGGAATGGAATGGAATGGAATAGAATAGAATAGAATAGAATAGAATAGAATAGAATAGAATAGAATAGAATAGAATAGAATAGAATAGAATAGAATAGAATAATAATGGAATGGAATGGAATGGAATGGAATGGAATGGAATAGAATAGAATAGAATAGAATAGAATAGAATAGAATAGAATAGAATAGAATAATAATGGAATGGAATGGAATGGAATGGAATGGAATGGAATAGAATAGAATAGAATAGAATAGAATAGAATAGAATAGAATAGAATAGAATAGAATAGAATAATAATGGAATGGAATGGAATGGAATGGAATGGAATAGAATAGAATAGAATAGAATAGAATAGAATAGAATAGAATAGAATAGAATAGAATAGAATAATAATGGAATGGAATGGAATGGAATGGAATAGAATAGAATAGAATAGAATAGAATAGAATAGAATAGAATAGAATAATAATGGAATGGAATGGAATGGAATGGAATGGAATGGAATGGAATAGAATAGAATAGAATAGAATAGAATAGAATAGAATAGAATAGAATAGAATAGAATAGAATAGAATAATAATGGAATGGAATGGAATGGAATGGAATAGAATAGAATAGAATAGAATAGAATAGAATAGAATAGAATAGAATGGAATGGAATGGAATGGAATGGAATGGAATGGAATGGAATGGAATGGAATGGAATGGAATGGGACAGAAAGGAATAAGAATAGGAATAAAGGGAAGGGAAGGATGGAATGGAATGGAATGGAAAGGAATGGAATGGAATGGAATGGAATGGGACAGAAAGGAATAAGAATAGGAATAAAGGGAAGGGAAGGATGGAATGGAATGGAATGGAATGGAATAGAATAGAATAGAATAGAATAATAATGGAATGGAATGGAATGGAATGGAATGGAATGGAATAGAATAGAATAGAATAGAATAGAATAGAATAGAATAGAATAGAATAGAATAGAATAGAATAATAATGGAATGGAATGGAATGGAATGGAATGGAATGGAATAGAATAGAATAGAATAGAATAGAATAGAATAGAATAGAATAGAATAGAATGGAATGGAATGGAATGGAATGGAATGGAAAGGAATGGAAAGGAATGGAATGGAATGGAATGGAATGGAATGGAATGGAATAGAATAGAATAGAATAATAATGGAATGGAATGGAATGGAATGGAATGGAATGGAATGGAATAGAATGGAATAGAATAGAATAGAATAGAATAGAATAGAATAATAATGGAATGGAATGGAATGGAATGGAATGGAATGGAATAGAATAGAATAGAATAGAACAGAACAGAATAGAATAGAATAGAATAGAATAGAATAATAATGGAATGGAATGGAATGGAATGGAATGGAATAGAATAGAATAGAATAGAATAGAATAGAATAGAATAGAATAGAATAGAATAGAATAGAATAATAATGGAATGGAATGGAATGGAATGGAATAGAATAGAATAGAATAGAATAGAATAGAATAGAATAGAATAGAATAGAATAGAATGGAATGGAATGGAATGGAATGGAATGGAATGGAATGGAAAGGAATGGAATGGAATGGAATGGAATGGAATGGAATGGGACAGAAAGGAATAAGAATAGGAATAAAGGGAAGGGAAGGATGGAATGGAATGGAATGGAAAGGAATGGAATGGAATGGAATGGAATGGAATGGGACAGAAAGGAATAAGAATAGGAATAAAGGGAAGGGAAGGATGGAATGGAATGGAATGGAAAGGAATGGAATGGAATGGAATGGAATGGAATGGAATGGGACAGAAAGGAATAAGAATAGGAATAAAGGGAAGGGAAGGATGGAATGGAATGGAATGGAATGGAATGGAATGGAATAGAATAGAATGGAATGGAATGGAAAGGAATGGAATGGAATGGAATGGAATGGGACAGAAAGGAATAAGAATAGGAATAAAGGGAAGGGAAGGATGGAATGGAATGGAATGGAATGGAATGGAATGGAATGGAATAGAATAGAATAGAATAGAATAGAATAGAATAGAATAGAATAGAATAGAATAGAATAATAATGGAATGGAATGGAATGGAATGGAATGGAATAGAATAGAATAGAATAGAATAGAATAGAATAGAATAGAATAGAATAGAATAGAATAGAATAATAATGGAATGGAATGGAATGGAATGGAATGGAATAGAATAGAATAGAATAGAATAGAATAGAATAGAATAGAATAGAATAGAATAGAATAGAATAGAATAGAATAATAATGGAATGGAATGGAATGGAATGGAATGGAATAGAATAGAATAGAATAGAATAGAATAGAATAGAATAGAATAGAATAATAATGGAATGGAATGGAATGGAATGGAATAGAATAGAATAGAATAGAATAGAATAGAATAGAATAGAATAGAATAGAATAATAATGGAATGGAATGGAATGGAATGGAATGGAATGGAATGGAATAGAATAGAATAGAATAGAATAGAATAGAATAGAATAGAATAGAATAATAATGGAATGGAATGGAATGGAATAGAATAGAATAGAATAGAATAGAATAGAATAGAATAGAATAGAATAGAATAGAATAGAATAGAATGGAATGGAATGGAATGGAATGGAATGGAATGGAATGGAATGGAATGGAATGGAATGGAATGGAATGGGACAGAAAGGAATAAGAATAGGAATAAAGGGAAGGGAAGGATGGAATGGAATGGAATGGAAAGGAATGGAATGGAATGGAATGGAATGGAATGGGACAGAAAGGAATAAGAATAGGAATAAAGGGAAGGGAAGGATGGAATGGAATGGAATGGAATGGAATAGAATAGAATAGAATAGAATAATAATGGAATGGAATGGAATGGAATGGAATGGAATGGAATGGAATAGAATAGAATAGAATAGAATAGAATAGAATAGAATAGAATAGAATAGAATAGAATAATAATGGAATGGAATGGAATGGAATGGAATGGAATAGAATAGAATAGAATAGAATAGAATAGAATAGAATGGAATGGAATGGAATGGAATGGAATGGAAAGGAATGGAAAGGAATGGAATGGAATGGAATGGAATGGAATGGAATGGAATAGAATAGAATAGAATAATAATGGAATGGAATGGAATGGAATGGAATGGAATAGAATGGAATAGAATAGAATAGAATAGAATAGAATAGAATAATAATGGAATGGAATGGAATGGAATGGAATGGAATGGAATGGAATAGAATAGAATAGAATAGAACAGAACAGAATAGAATAGAATAGAATAGAATAGAATAATAATGGAATGGAATGGAATGGAATGGAATAGAATAGAATAGAATAGAATAGAATAGAATAGAATAGAATAGAATAATAATGGAATGGAATGGAATGGAATGGAATAGAATAGAATAGAATAGAATAGAATAGAATAGAATAGAATAGAATAGAATAGAATGGAATGGAATGGAATGGAATGGAATGGAATGGAAAGGAATGGAATGGAATGGAATGGAATGGAATGGGACAGAAAGGAATAAGAATAGGAATAAAGGGAAGGGAAGGATGGAATGGAATGGAATGGAAAGGAATGGAATGGAATGGAATGGAATGGGACAGAAAGGAATAAGAATAGGAATAAAGGGAAGGGAAGGATGGAATGGAATGGAATGGAATGGAAAGGAATGGAATGGAATGGAATGGAATGGAATGGGACAGAAAGGAATAAGAATAGGAATAAAGGGAAGGGAAGGATGGAATGGAATGGAATGGAATGGAATGGAATGGAATAGAATAGAATGGAATGGAATGGAAAGGAATGGAATGGAATGGAATGGAATGGGACAGAAAGGAATAAGAATAGGAATAAAGGGAAGGGAAGGATGGAATGGAATGGAATGGAATGGAATGGAATGGAATGGAATGGAATGGAATGGAATGGAATAGAATAGAATACAATACAATACAATGGAATGGAATGGAATGGAATGGAAAGGAATGGAATGGAATGGAATGGAATGGAATGGGACAGAAAGGAATAAGAATAGGAATAAAGGGAAGGGAAGGATGGAATGGAATGGAATGGAATGGAATGGAATAGAATAGAATAGAATAGAATAGAATAGAATAGAATAGAATAGAATGAAATGGAATGGAATGGAATGGAATGGGACAGAAAGGAATAAGAATGGGAATAGGAATAAAGGGAAGGGAAGGGAAGGATGGAACGGAAAGGAATAGGGAATAGCAATAGCACTTAGACTTATATACCGCTTCATAGTGCTTTACAGCCCTCTCTAAGCGGTTTACAGAGTTCAGCATATTGCCCCCAACAATCTGGGTCCTCATTTTACCCACCTCGGAAGGATGGAAGGCTGAGTCAACCTTGAGCCGGTGAGATTTGAACAGCTGAACTGCTGAACTGCAGTGCTGCATTTTAACCACTGCGCCACCTCGGCTCTGTAGGGACTGGGAATAGAATAGAATAGAATAGAATAGAATAGAATAGAATAGAATAGAATAATGGAATGAAGAAAGAATAGAACAGAACAAAACAGAACAGAATAGAATAATGGAATGAAGAAAGAATAGAATAGAATAGAATAGAATAGAATAGAATAGAATAGAATAGAATAGAATAGAATAGAATAGAATAGAATAATAATGGAATGGAATGGAATGGAATGGAATAGAATAGAATAGAATAGAATAGAATAGAATAGAATAGAATAGAATAGAATAGAATAGAATAGAATAATAATGGAATGGAATGGAATGGAATGGAATGGAATAGAATAGAATAGAATAGAATAGAATAGAATAGAATAGAATAGAATAGAATAGAATAGAATAATAATGGAATGGAATGGAATGGAATAGAATAGAATAGAATAGAATAGAATAGAATAGAATAGAATAGAATAGAATAGAATAGAATAGAATAGAATAGAATAGAATAGAATAATAATGGAATGGAATGGAATGGAATGGAATGGAATGGAATAGAATAGAATAGAATAGAATAGAATAGAATAGAATAGAATAGAATAATAATGGAATGGAATGGAATGGAATGGAATGGAATGGAATGGAATGGAATAGAATAGAATAGAATAGAATAGAATAGAATAATAATGGAATGGAATGGAATGGAATGGAATGGAATGGAATAGAATAGAATAGAATAGAATAGAATAGAATAATAATGGAATGGAATGGAATGGAATGGAATGGAATGGAATGGAATAGAATAGAATAGAATAGAATAGAATAGAATAGAATAGAATAGAATAGAATAATAATGGAATGGAATGGAATGGAATGGAATGGAATGGAATAGAATAGAATAGAATAGAATAGAATAGAATAGAATAGAATAGAATGGAATGGAATGGAATGGAATGGAATGGAAAGGAATGGAAAGGAATGGAATGGAATGGAATGGAATGGAATGGAATAGAATAGAATAGAATAATAATGGAATGGAATGGAATGGAATGGAATGGAATGGAATAGAATGGAATAGAATAGAATAGAATAGAATAGAATAGAATAATAATGGAATGGAATGGAATGGAATGGAATGGAATGGAATAGAATAGAATAGAATAGAACAGAACAGAATAGAATAGAATAGAATAGAATAGAATAGAATAATAATGGAATGGAATGGAATGGAATGGAATAGAATAGAATAGAATAGAATAGAATAGAATAGAATAGAATAGAATAGAATAGAATAGAATAGAATAGAATAATAATGGAATGGAATGGAATGGAATGGAATAGAATAGAATAGAATAGAATAGAATAGAATAGAATAGAATAGAATAGAATAGAATGGAATGGAATGGAATGGAATGGAATGGAATGGAATGGAATGGAATGGAATGGAATGGGACAGAAAGGAATAAGAATAGGAATAAAGGGAAGGGAAGGATGGAATGGAATGGAATGGAAAGGAATGGAATGGAATGGAATGGAATGGAATGGGACAGAAAGGAATAAGAATAGGAATAAAGGGAAGGGAAGGATGGAATGGAATGGAATGGAATGGAATGGAATGGAATGGAATAGAATAGAATGGAATGGAATGGAAAGGAATGGAATGGAATGGAATGGGACAGAAAGGAATAAGAATAGGAATAAAGGGAAGGGAAGGATGGAATGGAATGGAATGGAATGGAATGGAATGGAATGGAATGGAATGGAATAGAATAGAATAGAATACAATACAATAGAATGGAATGGAATGGAATGGAAAGGAATGGAATGGAATGGAATGGAATGGAATGGGACAGAAAGGAATAAGAATAGGAATAAAGGGAAGGGAAGGATGGAATGGAATGGAATGGAATGGAATGGAATAGAATAGAATAGAATAGAATAGAATAGAATAGAATAGAATAGAATAGAATGAAATGGAATGGAATGGAATGGAATGGAATGGGACAGAAAGGAATAAGAATGGGAATAGGAATAAAGGGAAGGGAAGGGAAGGATGGAACGGAAAGGAATAGGGAATAGCAATAGCACTTAGACTTATATACCGCTTCATAGTGCTTTACAGCCCTCTCTAAGCGGTTTACAGAGTTCAGCATATTGCCCCCAACAATCTGGGTCCTCATTTTACCCACCTCGGAAGGATGGAAGGCTGAGTCAACCTTGAGCCGGTGAGATTTGAACAGCTGAACTGCTGAACTGCAGTGCTGCATTTTAACCACTGCGCCACCTCGGCTCTGTAGGGACTGGGAATAGAATAGAATAGAATAGAATAGAATAGAATAGAATAGAATAGAATAGAATAATGGAATGAAGAAAGAATAGAACAGAACAAAACAGAACAGAATAGAATAATGGAATGAAGAAAGAATAGAATAGAATAGAATAGAATAGAATAGAATAGAATAGAATAGAATAGAATAGAATAGAATAGAATAGAATAGAATAGAATAGAGTCAGAATTTTGTTTATTGGCCAAGTGTGATTGGGCACACAAGGAATTTGTCTCCGGTGCCTATGCTCTCAGTGTACATACAAACAACAAGGTAAATAGATCATAGATCATAAATCATAGTTAACAATCTTTAATCATCAGATACAAACAAGTCATAGATTATAAGATACCAAGAGGAGAAGGTAGTGGGAAAGGTGAGAAGATGAGAAGGATAGTAGCAGCACAGCCTTACTACATGGGTAATTATGCTGTGGGAATTAGGTGTTCAGCAGAATAATGGCTGGAGGGGGGAGGGGGAAGTTATCTTTGTGTCTAGTTGTTTTGGCGTGCAATACCTTATAGCGCAGTGTTTCCCAACCTTGGCAACTTGAAGATGTCTGGACTTCAACTCCCAAAATTCCCCAGCCAGCAAAGCTGGCTGGGGAATTCTGGGAGTTGAAGTCCAGACATCTTCAAGTTGCCAAGGTTGGGAAACACTGCGTATAGCGGCACCCTGAGGGAAGAAGTGGAAATATGCTGACTTGGCCCTGGATTCGGTGCTGCAAGGACCCTCCGCTCATTTGCCCAGAAATTCAATTATAAAACAGTGGGGATTTCTTAATCCCAGAGGCACCAAACAGAGATTAATTTACAACCAATCATCCATGCTGTCAAGAAATCATTTTAATCAGGGATTGGTCTTATTTTCAAATGACCCAGAGGGCAGGAGGAGAAGCAGCGAGACCAGACTGCAAGGAACGAGGGTCTGCTGGAGATGCCAGGAGGAACCTGTACAAGCTGTCAGCCCGTGGAACAGCCTGCCACATGATGTGGTAAGGTCTCCTTCACTGGACTTTTTGAGTCATTCAGAGGCTAAATGAATGACCCAGCCAGATGAAAGTCATTACAGGTAGTCCTCGACTTACAACAGTTCATTTAGTGACCGTTCGAAGTTACAACGGCACTGAAAAAAGTGACTTCTGACCATTTTTCACACTTACGACCGTTGCAGCCTCCCCATGGTCATGTGATTTACATTTGGATGTTTGGCAGCTGGCTCATATTTATGACGGTTGCAGTGTCCTTTTTGTGACCTTCTGACAAGCAAAGTCCATGGGAAAGCCAGATTCACTTAACAACGGTGCTACTAACTTAACAACTGCAGTGATTCACTTAACAACAGTGGCAAGAAAAGTCGTAAAATGGGGCAAAACTCACTTAACAAATTTCTTACTTAATGACATGAATTTTGGGTTCAATTGTCGTCATAAATCAAGGATTAAATGTATGCTACTTTCAATGAACAAGATGCACAAATCAATGATGATTTTTATTAGATCAAATTAGGTTGCACTAGGGAACATATATTTTATAAGATAAAATACCCAGTTGGCTGGCCCGGAAGAGGTAATTTTCAATTTATTGCAGATATTTTGTTTTGGTGGTTCTTTGGTTGTTATTTTTTTTAGAAATTCTGTAACATTTCAAAAGGTGAAATCCTTCTAAAATCCTAAATTGAACATAACCAGAATTGAACATAACCATAAAAGTAATTGAATTCCAATTCTTTCCCGATACGGGAAATTGGCTGAAATCACCTCCCAAATCCAGTATAATTTTTAAAACTCACAGACAAAAGAATCTGGCAATAATTCTTCTTAATAATTAGCAAAAAATCTTTCGATTAAAATGTAAACTTGTCGGTTCAGGTTTTATCCTTTGGAGGAACACAAAATAAATTTGCTCCATCCTCATTAAAGGCATGCAGACTCTCAGATTTTTGGCTAAACTCTAACCAATCTTTTCCTTATGACGGAATCGCCAAACCCTTAATCACCTTTTTCACTCTTCATGTATTTAACTTGCCAATTCCAACTTCTTCATTAAGATGCTCTTAATAATATTGTTGCTTTTTCCACTTTTTAAAAAAGCACTTTTATGCATTGTTTTTTCCTTGAGAATGTATCTTTCCCTCATAATTTTCTTTGTGTTTTGTTATTTTTCTGTTACTGTTTAATTAAACATTCATTTAAAAAGATGCTCTTCCTAAGAGGTTATCCTAATGTCCTTGCTTTCAAACAAGTTGCGAAGCAAAAGGAAAATAAGATTGCCTTGAATCATCCTAAGCGTTTCTACGACTAAGAGCCACTTTTGGACAGTGAGGTAAGCGGCATATAAATTTAATAAATAACCTTCTTTCTTATGTGGTGGTTGTGTCCCAAAGCGAAAAAATATTGGATAAAGATACACTACTGGTTACAGGAAATAGTGGATTCATCAGTAGAATATATGGCGGAACTTTTTCTACTGGGAATATTCAAAGGACAATATAGCCAAAGCATCAAATACCTAAT
The DNA here is from genome assembly GCA_023053685.1 of Diadophis punctatus similis. Classification (NCBI taxonomy): domain Eukaryota; kingdom Metazoa; phylum Chordata; class Lepidosauria; order Squamata; family Dipsadidae; genus Diadophis; species Diadophis punctatus. Next base: position 10,172,742 of record JALIGW010000014.1, on the reverse strand, counting down.
CCTCCACATCATTACGGTGGCCAGAATTGTGTATGCACAAAACTGGAAGAATTCCAATATACATACGGACAGTTTGATAATCAAAAAAATATACGACTGTGCTGAAATGGACAAACTAACAATTGAACTCAGAGGACAAAAAAATTCAGATTACTACGACGTTTGGGAAAAATGGTACAACTGGACTAATAATAGAAATTTGAAGAAACAGTGTGGGACGAGGACACAGGATTAGAAAATATGATAAAACAATGTATAAATTGTATAAATATAGTAGCGATATATATAAATGGTGGCAGATCTGTCTACAAATATTGTAATATGTAAAATATGAAAATTAATAAAAAAATTAATAAAAAATAAATTTAATAAATAAATAATGCTCTTCAAGCATGCCATTTTTGTTTTAACACCTTAAATGTCCTAAGGCCAGAAAAGCAAGAGAATAGAAGTGATATTAAGGATAACCAGAGTCACAAAAGCAGCAATAATGATGATGAAAGACCAATTTGAACATTTGATAGGCAAAGAGGGCAAGAAATAAAGGACATTTGACGTTCTTTAGGATTAGCTCAGAGTGCCTGCTTAGAAACAAACGAGTCAGCTTAGAAACAAATGACTTGTTCGTTCAAAGGTCTTTCCAAGACTTCTCCAAGCATTCAAACTGTGGTAATTCCCAGTTATTAAAACGCAAACCTGCTCAGACAAACCTGTTGAGTGATTTCTTTTTTGTCAAGCGCCCCCAGGGAAAAGCCCTTATCTCCTTTGCAAGCCACAGCCATCAGCCTCTTCCGTTCCACTATCTTTGTCCACCAGAAACCAACACCAAGCACCATTCATGGTCAGAAAACCCATGCCTTCTGCTTACTCGATTTCCTGAGCCCCTTAACTCCATTCGGAACTTTGAAGCTACCCAAGAGACACCTGAATGGGACGCGGGGTTTCCATTTTTATTAGAACTTTTGAGAGTTCCTGCACCCCTTCCTTTCCATTCCTCTTCCTCCATTTCTCTAAGATAAAAGTAAAGCCAAAGAGCCAGCACTGTCCGAAGACATCTCCGTGGTCATGTGGCCGGCATGACTAAACGCCGAAGGTGCATGGAACGCTGTTACCTTCCCACCAAAGGTGGTCCCTATTTTTCTACTTGCATTTTTTACGTGCTTTCGAACTGCTAGGTTGGCAGAAGCTGGGACAAGTAACGGGAGCTCACCCCGTTACGCGGTGCTAGGGATTCGAACTGCCAAACTGCCGACCTTTCTGATCGACAAGCTCAGTGTCTTAGCCGCTGAGCCGCCGCATCCTTTTCCCTAGCTCCCCATATTTTTCTCTTCTTTCTAGCTTTCCCATCGCTCCGTTCCTCCTTCCTTTCCTTGCCCTCCTCTCCTCCTCTCACGAATGCAGGAACAGAATTGCAAGCTTACCCGATATTCTCAATTCTTCAAGGGCTCTCTAGATGGAAGATGGATGTAGGACCAAGCGGCTGTTGTTGTTGTTTTAAGTCCAGCAAAGTGCCACATTGCCTTCCATCCGCTTCTTACAAACAGCCAGTAGGGGTCACTGTTCAGATTTGGAGTTTGTTTTAAAAAAAACCCCAAGTCTGAAAGTTTGGCTTTCTTCATTCTACGTGTTTCGACAGAGACGCTGGGCATGTTGTCCTATTTCTGGGCAAACTGAAATGGGAATTACTTCTAGGATTTGGTGGGTGGCAGGCAGGCAGGCAGACAGACAGGCCAAGGAGTTTGCAGCTTCAACAGCCTTTCCCAGCCATGCCCGAGTGAGTCACACGAAAGAGGCACCCTCGGCTATGTTTAAATGCCAAATTTAAAATGTACAGAAATCAAAAATCTTCAGCCAGTTCTTCAGCCGAGGTAACAGCAGGGAGGACCCATGCTCCAGCAGAACAGACCGTCCACGAAAGGATAGAGTTTGGAAAAAAAGCAAAAATGCAATAAAATGGGAGTCCGTGTGGACTGCTGGCCATCACCCATGAGAGTGCATCTCTTTGGTTCCTGATGGAGCCCTTCCCCAAAGCTACACGGGGGGGGGAGAGGGAGAGGGAGAGGGAGAGGGAGAGGGAGAGGGAGAGAGAGAGAGAGAGAGAGAGCGAGAGAGAGAGAGAGAGAGAGAGAGAGAGAGAGAGAGAGAGAGAGAGACAGAGACAGAGACAGAGACAGAGAGAGAGAGAGAGAGCTCTGTGATGCTTCAGCTGTGGGCTGGCTTTTTAGCTGCTGTGTGTGTGTGTGTATGGTTGTTGTTTTTTTTAAAGAAGGGGAAGGGGGAGAAAGACAGCCTTCCAGACAGCCTTCCAATGGGAGAGAAAAGCCACATTTGATTTCCGGCCCCTCTGGAAGAGGGGAATTGAAATCTTTGCTTTGGGCGCAGACAGACAGAGAGAAAGAAAGACAGAGACAGAGATAGAGACAGAGACAGACACACACACACACACACAGACACAGACACAGACACAGACACAGACACACACACACACACACACACGTAGGCTTGAAAAATATTCTGGTTCCCTCAAATGTCATGAATGAATTCTGGGATCTGCTGGGAAGTCCCTTTATTGTCAAATTCAAGGAGAACGTTTTTCTTCCTCCTGGTGAGATCTCAGAGGAAGCAAATTAAAGAAGAAGAAAAAAGTTGATTTTTTAAGCCTGAATTTTGCTGTCTCCAGGAATAGACTATTCATAACACACATAACCCTGGGCAAATAATACCCCTCTGTCTGGTTTATAAGGAAAAACAAATCTTGGAGGGTTTTTTTTTTTAGATTTACAGAAATGGTTCTTTTCTGCAGAACCAGATTGCTTTTTAAGACATCCACTCCTCATCTTTTAAAACGAATGAAAGGCTTTATTATTTCCAGAGGGTTGACTGTATTTATTATCTTTTGAAAGGCAAGTATAAAACAACATTGCATCCCTAATTACAAATACAGCAGTCCAGTGGTAGATTGCTACCGGTTTCACCCACCCGGACATCATCATCAGACGATCTGCGCATGCGCAGAAGGTTCTGCGCATGCGCAGAAGCGTTGCACGCACATGAAGCAAGCGCATGCATTCACAGTTTCAAACCAGTAGCGAAGGTAATGAAACCCACTACTGCAGCAGTCCTCAACCTATGACCACAATTAGAGTCAGAATTCCCATTGCTAAGCAAGGCAGGTGAGTCGTGCCCAATTTTACATTTGTCTGGGGTTTTTTGCCATGGTTGTTAAACAAATCACTGCAGTTGTTAGGTGAATCACATGGTTGTTAAGTGAATCTGGCTTCCCCCACCCCCAAAAAACTTTACGTGTTGACAGTTGGCTGGGAAGGTCGCAAACAGAGATCACATGATCCCAGGAAGCTTCAGCCATTGTAAATTCATGCCGGTGGCCAAATGCTTGCATTTTGCTCATAGGCAGTGGGGATTCTGCAAAGGTCATAAGTGCGAGGACCAGGGGCAAGTCACCTTTTTTTAGTGTTGAGTGGTAAGAATACAGTAAAATGAGGATTCAGATTGTTGGGGGCCATATGCTGACTCTATAAACTTCTTAGACAGGGCTGTAAAGCACTGTTAAGCGGTACATAAGTCTAAGTGCTATTGCTATTGCTAATACTATCTAAGCCACGGTGGCGCAGTGGTTAGAATGTAGTATTGCAGGCTAATTCTGCTGACTGCCAGCAGTTTGATCATCACCAGCTCAAGGTTGACTCAGCCTTCCAACCTTCTAAGGTGGGTAAAATGAGGACCCAGATTGTTTGGGGGCAATATGCTGACCCTGTAAACTGCTTAGACAGGGCTGTAAAGCACTGTTAAGTGGTATATAAGTCTAAGTGCTATTGCTACTACTATCTAAGCCATGGTGGCGCAGTGGTTAGAATGTAATATTGCAGGCTAATTCTGCTGACTGCCAGCAGTTCGATCCTCACCGGCTCAAGGTTGACTCAGCTTTCCATCCTTCCGAGGTTGGTAAAATGAGGATTCAGATTGTTGGGGGCCATATGCTAACTCTGTAAACTGACAAAAGAGAGGGCTATAAAGCACTGTGAAGCGGTATATAAATCTAAATGCTATTCACTCTTGGATGATTAAAAGGCAAGCAAGAGATTGCATTAACTTTGCAACCGATTTTGGTTAAGGGTGAATGAGCGTCCCTGACTGGTTCCTTTGTCACCCTCTAGCCATTTTTCTAAGTCATCCCAGGTCTTCTAATTGGAAGTGAGTGTATTAATTGGTCCATTAACTCAGCTCCTCCTTTGAAGCTCCTCTGAAGACTTCATCTGCTCATTTAGCACGTAGCTGGGCAGAACAAAGATCACTCTTGTAAAAAAATTGGCCAATTGGCTTTTATTTTCAAACATTCAGGAAAAGCAGCGGGGACTAGCTTGCTGACTGCAGGATGGGAACAGCAATAGCCACCTGTAGGTAGAAGACCCATCAGCCACTTCCCAGCTTCTTTCCTGTCCCACTTTCTCCCACCTGGGGCTCTTCAGGTAGAGTAAGGAGGGCAACTTTCAATATGCCAATTCAGAAGGGCTCCAGGTTTGGAAAAAAGCTGCATAAATTTTAATAAGGCAGGGCTGAGAGAACGAGAAAGGGGCACTGAGGGCCACCAGATAATTGCTTAGAACAGGGTGGGTGTCAAACTCGATTTCCTTGAGGGCCGCATCAGGTTTTTTTTGACCTCGGGGTGGGGGTGGGCATGGCCAGGTGGGCATGGCCAGCTCGACATCACTCGTGTCGGGGGCACCTGTCGTGGCCCGAGCGCTCTGCCAGTGAAAACGGGCTCCCAAGCTCCGTTTCCGGCTGCGATGACCTCCTGCAACCCTCTGCCAGTGAAAACGGAGCTCGGGTCGCTCGCGGGCCTCACGAGCTCTGTTTTCACCGGCAGAGGTACCGCGGGCCGGTCCTTCGCTGTTTCCAGGGTGGCCCCGCGGGCCAGATCTAACCACCCCGTGGGCCGGATCCGGCCCCCAGGGCCTTCAGTTTGACACCCCTGGCTTAGAACATAGAGAAAGAGGGCTGGAAGGGACCTTGGAGGTCTTCTAGTCCAACCCTCTGCTCAAGCAGGAGACCCTATACCAGTGAGGTTAATCTATACCAGAAAAGGTTATTTATTATTTATTTATTTATTTATTTATTTATTTATTTATTTATTTATTTATTTATTTATTTATTTATTTATTTATTTATTTATTTATTTATTTATTTGGTAGTTTTTCTATGCCGCTCTACTCCCTCAGGACTCAGGGCGGTGTACAACATTTTGTAAAAAACTCCAAACAATTTAAAAAAGACAGTTTAAACAGTTAATATATATATATATATATATATATATATATATATATATATATATATATATATATATATATATATATATATATATATATATATATATATATATATATATATATGTTTATTCTGTCGAGTTATTCTTCTGACTTTCAAGCAGACTGCCCAGGTTCAATTCCCACTACGGGTATGGCTATCTGACGAGAGCAAAATAGCTCGAAATAGATCTATAATAGTCTCCCTTTATTTTCATTTATCAGCAAAAAATGTTATATATATATATATATATATATATATATATATATATATATATATATATATATATATATATATATATATATATATATATATATATATATATATATATATATATATATATATATATATATATATATATATATATATATATATATACACACCATACATACATGGGGGAGACATCAGATATAAATCGTCTCAAAACTCACCCTGCCTGCAAGAAGAGCCATGTCTTAATGGCCTTTCGGAAGGCCAGCAAGGTGGGGATGATTCAGATCTCCGGGGGGAGTTGGTTCCAGAGAGCAGGGGCCCCTACAGAGAAGGCCCTCCCCCTAGGCCCCGCCAGTCGACACTGGCTGACGGGACCTGGAGGAGACCCACTCTGTGGGACCTAACCGGTCGAAGGGAAGAATGAGGCAGAATGCGATCCCGGAGGTAACCTGGTCCTAAGCCATGTAGGGCTTTAAAGATGATGATCAGCACCTTGAATTATACCCGGAGACCAATGGGCAACCAATGCAGCTGGCGGAGTATAGGTGTTACGTGGGTGTACCTTGAAACACCCACCACAGCACGCGCAGCTGCATTTTGCACCAGTTGAAGTCTCCGAATACTCTTCAAGGGCAGCCCCATGTAGAGCGCATTGCAGTAGTCCAATCGAGAGGTTAACCTTTTTGGCATCGAGTGCCAAAACTGGAGCGCGCAACGGGCGCGCCGGAGCACCAGAACCCGAAAGAGAGCAGCTGGCCAGTGTGCATGCACACCGGACCAGTTGTCTGGCTCGCATGCGCATGACGGAACCCGGAAGAGCAGCTGGCGACAGCGCGCGTGCCCACAGAGAGGGATCTGCGGGCCACCTCTGGCACGCGTGCCATAGGTTCGCCATCATGGCCCTATACCATTCTGAACAAATGGCCGTCCAGTCTTTAAGACTTCCAGTGATGGAGCACCCACAACTTCTGGAGGCAAGCCGCTCCATGGATCAATTGTCCTCATTATCAAGAAAGTTCTAGGTTGGATCTCTCCTTGATAGGCTTCCATCCATGGTTTCTTGTCCTGCACCTATTCCCTTTGGATAATAGACCGACCCCCACTTCTCTGTAACAGCCCCTCAAGTACTGGAATACTATCATATCACCCCTAGTCCTTCTCTTTGTTAGACTTGACATACCCAATTCACTGTTCATGGCACGGTTTAGCCTCCAGACCCCTTATTGTTTTACAATAAAAGGCTACGCTGAACAATAAGAAACACTTAGTTCCTTTTTTTGCCAAAAGCACTTATCGGCTTACCTTCCCAGATACTAAAATAAGCATGCAGCTCTAACGCACGCATACCATGTTTATCCAGGCTGCAATAATGGAAAGAAGTTCAGATATTAGGTTACTTAACCTTCTACCCATGTTTTCCTCCGAGTCCCTGAACATTTGAAAATGATTCATGAGGACAAACCTCAGTCGGGAAAAGTCAGATCAGGTTCAGATTGCATCAAGAGATGTCAAAAGAGGAGAGTAATTCCTAGGGATTCGGGAAAACAAACGGAGAGCAATTTGGTTGTGTTGTAAAAAGATTCCTTTGAACAAACACAACTGGGCCCAAACACCGTAGATCCCAAACTCCAATTTTCTCCCAGCAAAACTTCCTACAACAGACCAACTCAGAAACCTGCTTGCTTTATTCTTTGAAGCAAGGACACCCATAAACCACACCCATTAGATGTGCTAGATGGGGGTCTAGGGAAGCTGTAGTGTAGTCCAAGACATTCCAAGGGAACCAGGTTACAAGCTACCAAAGGAAAAGAATATTGGTCTGAGTTGTCTATTTGACTGGTTTGGTTTGGCTGTCTGGCTTGGCTCTGTCTGGTTTGGCTCTGCAACCCAACAAGACAGACGCAGACTTCAACGGATAATTAGAACTGCAGAAAAAATAATTGCTACCAACCTGCCTTCCATTGAGAACCCGTATACTGCACGAGTCAAAAAGAGGGCTGTGAAACCTTCTACAGACCCCTCACATCCTGGATATACTGTAAATTGTTTCAACTTCTACCCTCAAAATGACATTGTAGAGCATTGAGCACACCAGAACAACTAGACACAAGGACCGTTTCCCCCCATACCATCACTCTGCTAAACAACTAATTCCCACAACACTGCCAAACTATTCACTAAGACTGTATTACTATTATTCTTCTCATCCTTCCTATTACCTATCTTTTCCCACTTATGACTATAACCATGTTGCTTGTATCTTTACAATTTATATTGTTTTATTTGCTTCCAAGTACGATTTGATTGCTTGTTAGTAACCTATGACTATCACTAAGTGTTGTATCTTATGATTCTTGATGAATGTATTTTATTTTTCTGTATGTACACTGAGAGCACCAAAGACAAATTCCTTGTGTGTCCAATCACACTTGGCCAATAAAGAATTGAATTCTATTCTATTCTATTCTATTCTATTCTATTCTATTCTATTCTATTCTATTCTATTCTATTCTATTCTATTCTTCTAAATTCTATTCTATTCTATTCTATTCTATTCTATTCTATTCTATTCTTCTAAATTCTATTCTATTCTATTCTATTCTTCTAAATTCTATTCTATTCTATTCTATTCTATTCTATTGTTTGTCTGAGACTAACAGTAAAGCAATAAAGTTTATTTAAACAATACTCCCAATCAAAGAACTACCAACTCAAACAATTAGGGAACCATTAAGAACAGTTGCACCAACACTGACAGGGCAAGGCACTAGTATATAAACAGAGAACAAATTCACTCCATCCTAGCACTGATGATGTTACCTAGTTGGGTAATGAAACGTCTGCAAGAAAACCTCCAAGCTCAGGGAACAGCAAGGTCTCCACAGGTTGTTTATTATTATTATTATTATTATTATTATTATTATTATTATTATTATTATTATTATTATTATTATTATTATTATTATTATTATTATTGTTGTTGTTGTTGTTGTTGTTGTTGTTGTTGCTTCTGCTGCTGTTGCTGTTATTGTTATTGTTATTGTTATATGCCCCACCAGTAAATATCATGACTAGTAATTGACGGATTAGATGCCATCCAATCGTTTTCAACTCCTTGCAACCACAGAGATAGATTTGACTGATAATTATGGCAATTAAATTCCCAGCACATCTAGAGGGCACCAGGTCATAAAAGGTTGAAGAAATATCACGGCTAAGAAGTCTCAACTGTTGATACTGAGCTCATTCAGGGACATCTCCATTAAGAGGTCTGTATTTCCACTTTGCTCTCTGTCTCTCTCCTCTCTCCCTCTCTCTTTCCCTCTCTCCTTCTCTTTCCCTCTTTCTCTCTCTCTCTTTCCCACCTCTTTTTCCCTCTCTTATTCTCTCTCACTCTTTCCCCCTCTTTCCCTCTCCCTCTCTCTTTTCCTCTCTCCCTCTCTCCGCCCCCCCTCTCTCTTGATGTTTTTGTCCCTGTTTCTGTCAGTTCCATCCCTTGAAGGAATGTAAACTAACAGGAAAAGTGACCCAACAGCCTCACCTGCCAGCAAAGGTCACCACCCAGAATCATTTTTCAGAATCTGAAGAATTAGAATCAGAATAGAAGCTGGAAGGGACCTTGGAGGTCTTCTAGCCCAACCCCCTGCTCAAGTAGGAGAACCTATACCATTTCAGACAAGTGACTCTTCTTAAAAACCTCCAGTGTTGGAGTGCCCACGATTTCTGGAGGCAAGCTGTTCCACTGGTTAATTGTCCTCACTGTTAGGAAGTTTCTCCTTAATTCCAAGTTGCTTCTCTCCTCGATTAGTTTCCATCCATTGTTTCTTGTCCTGCCCTCTGCTGCTTTGGAGAATAATTTGACCCCCTCTTCTTTGTGGCAGCCCCTCAAATACTGGAAGACTGCTATCATATCTCCCCTAATTCTTCTTTGTTTAGACTAACCAAAGCCAAATCCTGCAACTGTTCTTCACATGTTTTAGTCTCCAGGCCTTTAGTCATCTTAGCTGCTCTTCTCTGAACTTTTTCCAAAGTCTCAACATTTTTTTTTTGTAATGTGGTGACCAAAACTGAACACAGCATTCCAGCTGGGGCCTTACTAAGGCTTTATATGTATTTATGGTTGTAGCATCCCAGGTTACGTGATCGCCATTTCCACCTTCCCCAGGATGCTTCTGGCAAGCAAGGTCAATGGGGGAAGTCGGATTTGCCTAACAACGGAGTGATTTGCTGAATGGCCGTGGTAAAAGTGATAAAATTGAGTGCAATTCATCTAACAAACGCATCGCTTAACAATGGAAGACCTTGTCCCAATTGGGATCGTAAGGACTACTTGTATAAGGTGCCCTTCAAGATGTGCTGGCGATAGGAGATCCAGGCTGCATGGATGCCACTGACCACTAGATGGCACCAAAGAGAGGCAGAGAAATCCGAACTCTTTGCTGCCATCTAAGGAGCACCAATAGATTTGCTAGTAACCTGAAATATGCAGGATTGGAATAGTTCACATTATTCTGACCCGGCAAGGCCCCACAAAGCAGCTGTTAACCCAATATGACAGGAAGGCTGAGAAGTCTGAGAAAAAAAATTCTAGTGGTGGAAGAAGGAAGCCTTATCTGCAGAAAACCAGCCGCCTCTTTTGAAATAAATGAAGCAGAAAGCCTGTGCTAGGAAGAAAGAACTGGAGCCAATAATCCTCAGATGACATTCCGACCCGAAAAGGATAAAGATTAAGCAGCTGGTGAGAGAGGAAAACACCGGATTCTACACAAAAACGTTGCAGAAGGAATGCAGATGTTGGTGGCTTAACAAGTCCTTGCCGGCTGAGGCTGATGGGGGTTGAAGTCCAAACTCTTGCAGGGGTCTCCAACCTTGGCAACTTTCAGACTTGTGGACTTCAACTCCCAGAGTTCCTCAGCCAGCTTTGCTGGCTGAGGAACTCTGGGAGTTGAAGTCCACAAGTCTGAAAGTTGCCAAGGTTGGAGACCCCTGCAAGTTTAGAGCAGAGCCGACTGTTTCCCCTTCCTACCCTGATCTAAAGCACCTAATGCAGTTTCTTCAGAGGTTTAGAGGCAGGACACATCTTCACCCAAGTCATTCCCGGGAGCAAACAAGCAGGACTTGTAAGAGGGATGTTTAGCCCAAAGCAATGCCCCAAGCCCAATACAGCTCGGATTTAACAGTGGCTGGCTGTTAAATGCCAAAACAAGAGGAGACAGGACTTCCAGCCTGCCATTCTGGGTCCAAGGGAAGGGAAGGGAAGGGGAGGGGAGGGGAGGGGAGAGGAGAGGAGAGGAGAGGAGAGGAGAGGAGAGGAGAGGAGAGGAGAGGAGAGGAGAGGAGAGGAGGGAAGAGAAGGGGAGAGAAGGGAAGGGAAGGGAAGGGAAGGGAAGGGAAGGGAAGGGGAGAAGAGAGGAGGGGAGGGGAGGGGAGGGGAGGGAAGGGAAGGGAAGAGGAGAGAAGAGAAGGGGAGAGAAGAGAAGAGAAGAGAAGAGAAGAGAAGAGAAGAGAAGAGAAGAGAAGAGAAGAGAAGAGAAGAGATAGTTTCTAGGATCTCTTTAGGGAACAATTTTTTTTATTCCTTTCAAATGCTTTCATGCCGATTCCATCACCCAGATCCTATGCACAGCAAATGCACTCTGCACATGTTCGGAAACACTCTTTCTTGAGCGTCCGAGGTTCCCTCTCAATGAAATCCAGCCCCAGAAACCCTGAAAGCCCTCGAGCCCCCTCCCCAACCTTCCCCATTTCTTTTCTCTTCCTACATTCCATTCCTGCAGCAACCGAGACGCGGACTTACCTCGCGGGGTCTCCGGACAGCAGAGGGACGCCTGCCCCGCCCCTCCGGGAGGAGAAGGGCAGCGGCCACCATAGAGCGACGGGGCAGAGCGGACCCAAGAAGTACCCCGCCCCTAACAACAGAAAAGGAAAGAGAGCGCAAAGGGGAAGAGATGCATACGCCAAGACACTTCCGGATCCCAATAGATCCTATGGCTAAAAAAAAAAAAAATGCGGCCCCCTCTTTTCCACCTTTTGCCTGCAGGAAAGGAAATAATTGCGCTGTTATTTGCGAGATCCTAAATTGTTGTCTTGCATGGTCACCTATTGCTTTATTATTCTTAACAATTAAAAAATAATAATTTGAATTATTATTATTATTGTATTATTATGGTATTATTACGGTATTATTACAGTCCTTCTTCTTCTTCTTCTTCTTCTTCTTCTTCTTCTTCTTCTTCTTCTTCTTCTTCTTCTTCTTCTTCTTCTTCTTCTTCTTCTTCTTCTTCTTCTTCTTCTTCTTCTTCTTCTTCTTCTTCTTCTTCTTCTTCTGTATCTGTTGTATTGTATTGTATCCTTACGATTCATATTAATATTGATTGTTTCCTGATTGCTTACTTGAACCCTATGATAACCATTCTTGACAAATGTATCTTTTCTTTTATGTACACTGAGAGCATACGCACCAAAGACAAATTCCTTGTGTGTCCAATCACACTTGGCCAATAAAGAATTCTATTCTATTCTATTCTATTCTATTCTATTCTATTCTATTCTATTCTATTCTATTCTATTCTATTCTATTCTATTCTATTCTATTCTATTCTTCTTCTTCTTCTTCTTCTTCCTCTTCTTCTTCTTCTTCTTCTTCTTCTTCTTCTTCTTCTTCTTCTTCTTCTTCTTCTTCTTCTTCTTCTTCTTCCTCCTTTTCCTTTTCCTCTTCCTTCTTCCTTCTTCTGGTATTATTACTATTATTACTATAAACTTTTATTCATTAAACATGAAACTCAGTCAACTGAACATTTTAAAATGTATCGCAAATATCATTGACTGGCGCTGATGGTTGATACGGGTTGCTGCCAGCCTCCTAGGAATCAACCAAGTATCTTCTTAAAATGTACGATGTTCCGAGTACCGCAGTCTTTTGCAGCTCCACTGGCGCTACAGCAGGAAGCTGCAACTTTTATTATTACTATTATTATTGCATTATTAAGTTTCCACCAGGCTCAGACTGTCAACTAACTGTAGATTCCTAGAGTTATACTAAACCTGTATTTATTTACCTAATTTATATAGCCACTCAACTCTGCATGCAACAAGAGAGGATGGTGGCGAATGGCGATGATAATTTAGCTTCTTAATTGGTCAGTAACCCTGTTCCTATTCTGCTGCAAATATTCCTGTTTTCTAGGAAGTGGTCTCATAGACACCGGAAATCAAGTTGTCCCCGCTTGAGCCTCTATGACAGTGTTTGTCAGCCTTGGAAACTTTAAGACTTGTGTGGACCTCAAGTCCCAGAAGGAATTCTGGGAGTTGAAGTCCACTCTTCTTAAAGTGGCCACGACTGAAAAAACGCTGCTGTACTGTATGTATGTATGGAATGTATGTGACAGCTTTAACAGAGTTGGAAGGGACCTTGCAGGTCATCTAGTCCAACCCCCTGCCCAAGCAGGAGACTCTACATCCGCCTCTACCTAGGATTGAATGTATGGAATGGAATGTATGTATGGAAGTATGGAGTGGAAGTATGTATGGAGTGGAAGGCTGCTTACCCCCAAAATTCAAGTCTTCTGCATCGTGATTTCCGTTTTTTTCACTGACATTGATGGGTTCTCCCATTGGCAGACATAGATATTTAATTAATTCACAATTCACCTGCGTTCTCCAACCATCCAGCCACATTTTAGCTATAGGTATTGTAGCCCTCCATCCCTGTGGTTAATTTTTGGTTCCAATGTGTTGAGATTCCAAAAGGATATTGGATGTGTTGAGTAAATCCTGATTTTAGTTAGTCAGACAGCCTGTTGTGCCAAGACAGCCACAGAAAAAGAAACAGCAATAAAATATCAAATGAAATGCCTCTTTGTTCAGTAGTGGGATTCAATTTTTTTTACTACTGGTTCTGTGGGCGTGGCTTGGTGGACGTGGCAGGGGAAGGATACTGTAAAATCTCCATTTCCTCCCGATCAGCTGGGATTCGGGAGACAGAGAATAGATGGGGGCAGGGCCAGTCAGAGGTGGTATTTATCAGTTCTCCGAACTACTCAAAATTTCCGCTACCGGTTTGCCAGAACTGATCAGAACCTGATGAAACCCACCTCTGTCTTTGTTGCGATTGCATTTTAAAGCAAACAAGTTCATGTCAATGTCTATTTGCTGATATGAAAGGAAACTTAAGAATAACATCCCAGAAATGCTTGCAACAATATCAAAGGTAAACAACAAAGCAAAACCTGTTTTGTTAAGCATTTCTTAAATGTTATTTTTCTAAGCAGAACTGCCCAAAGCCAACACTTCTATATCCTTTTACTGTAATGTACTCTACTCGTGTATTTAAGATGTTCTGCCAAGTTCTTTTTTTTAATAAAAAAATGGTGCCATACCAAAAATACCTGGAAAAACATTGAACCCAATAGAAACAGACAGAATCTCAGTATGTCAATCACAAAAGTGGTATTATTTGAAACAGAGCACATATAATGATTTATAAAGATATCTTTAGCTGTCCTAGTTCCTGGCAAGGATACAATAGTTAAAAGTACCAAACCCATTTGGACTTATCTGGTAGGCTGTGGGTGAAAATGCTAATAGTATTAATAATAAATACAATAACCTTCAAATAGAAGTAGAATGACCTCCCGCCCGGGCGCAATCCCGTCCTATATCGCTGTGTTTTTTGACACCGCACGCATGCCTGGACGTAGCGCACAAGCAAATTGCCGTGTGTTTTGACGCCGCACGCATGTACGGATGGTGCGCACAAGCGAATTGCCTGTTTTTTGATGCAGTGCGCACGTGCGCAAGGTGCGTGCACACATTTTCGATTCTGGGCGAACCGGTTGTTAAATTATGTGAAGCTCTGCAGTTGAACATAATTGGCATTGGCAAAATCACCATCAAGTCCAGCCAGGCCATTCCAGGCACCAGATTCTCATATCCTGACCTCTTGTAATTATTCTTTAGTTACTTTTTTGTAATTTTCCTTGATCGATTTCATTCTAACCTACTGTTTGAATGTTGCTTTTACGTCTTTGTAAGCAGGCCAGAGTTGGTTGGCACCAACATTAAATAAATGCAATGAAGCTAAGCCTGCGTGAAAGCCCTTGTTTTACCACTAGAGGCCGCCCTACTCCACGATTGAAAGAGGTTTGGGTTATTTCTTCCCCAAAGGTGCTTTTTTCAAGAGGCAACTGGACTTTCTTGGTTTTTTAAAAAAACAGTTTCACAGAGTTGGAAGGGACCTTATAGGTCATCTAGTCCAACCCTACGCCCAAGCAGGAGACCCTACACCATTTCTGACAGATGACAGTCCAGTCTCTTCTTGAAAGCTTCCAGTGATGAAGCTCCCACAACTTCTGAAGGCAACTTCCGTTCCACAGGTTGATTGTTCTCACTGTCAGAAAATTTCTCCTTATTTCCAGGTTGAATCTCTCCTTGTTCAGTTTCCATCCATTATTCCTTGTCTGGTCTTCAGGTGCTTTGGAAAATAACTTGACCCTCTCCTCTCTGTGGCAGCCCCTCAAATAATGGAAGTCTGCTATCATGTCTCACCTGGTCCTTCTCTTCACTAGACTAGCCATGCCCAGTTCCTACAACCGTTCATTGTATGTTTTAGCCTCCAGTCCCCTAATCATCTTGGTTGCTCTTCTCTGCACTTTTTCTAGACTCTCAACATCTTTTTATATAGTGTGATGACCAAAACTGGATGCAGTACTCTAGGTGTGGATTTACTAAGCACGAGCTGAAGAAGCTTCTTGGATGAGAAGCGAAAAGTCTTCAAATAAAAACTAAGAAAGTCAAGTTGCCTCTTGAAAAAAGCACCTTTGGGACAACCCTGACCTGGATGACTGAGAATCTCCGTAGACGTTGTTCCTTCCCTTTTCTAGCTTAATCAAGGCATACAGAATTTTGAAATTTTGGGACTTGAAAATTTAGAACTACGCCGCCTTCGTTCTGACCGAAGTGTAGCTCACAAAATTATCTGCCACAATGTCCTACCTGTTAACGACTACTTCAGCTTCAACCGCAATAACACACGAGCTCACAATAGATACAAACTTAATGTAAACCACTCCAGACTTGATTGCAAAAAATTCGACTTCAACAACAGAGTTGTCAACGCCTGGAACACTTTACCTGACTCAGTAGTTTCTTCCCCTAACCCCAAAAACTTCAACCTCAGATTATCTACCATCGACCTCACCCCATTCCTAAGAGGTCGGTAAGGGGCGGGCGTGCATAAGCGCACAATCGTGCCTACCGTTCCTGTCCTAATGTACCCATATATTCATACCTCTTTTACTCTTATTCATGCTTGTACTATTACATATATATTCAATCATGTTTTACTGTTTATACTTTGCTTATAATCATATATGCTTGACAAATAAAACAAATACAAAATACAAATAGAATAGAGCCATCAACAAACAGATGGCTTTGTTGAAAAAGTTTGTCTGCCTTCCAGCTCTATAGTGCTGTCCTTACTTATGTGTCAGTGACCAGAATGGGGTTTGCCAAAGTTGAAGAACAGCAGGCCAAGGTTGCTGCAAGAGGCAGACTCGTCCATATGCTTAGCTGTTGTACCCAGTGACTGGGGAATTACATGGGAACATGCCTGAAAGTCTTAGCAATTAATTGGAGGCTTTTTTTTAAT
The DNA here is from genome assembly GCA_023053685.1 of Diadophis punctatus similis. Taxonomy (NCBI): domain Eukaryota; kingdom Metazoa; phylum Chordata; class Lepidosauria; order Squamata; family Dipsadidae; genus Diadophis; species Diadophis punctatus. The sequence continues at coordinate 10,156,556 of JALIGW010000014.1, read as the reverse complement.
AAAAAAAATGAGGATACTATTTGAACCATATGCAGATTCCTTGAACTGGAGGTGCCCTGACCAGTTTCCTGCTGATATTACCGTATTTTTCGGAGTATAAGACACACCTTTTTCCTCCCTAAAAGTGGCTGAAAATTTGGGTGCGTCTTATACTTCGAATGTAGCCTTTTTTTTCCAGCCCTAACTAGGTGCTAACAGATCTTCCCAGCTCTTACTTTGCAGGCTTTTTCATTGTAACTCTCAGAAGAATGTTTTTCCAGCCCTAAGTCTTTGCAGGGTTTTTTTCATTGCTCTACTTGCTCCAAAGAAGTTGTTTTCTAGCCCTAACCAGGTGCTAATGATCTTCCCAGCTCTTACTGGCTTGCAGGCTCTTTCATTGTTACTCTCTCTGAAGATGGTTTTTTTAAGTCCTAACCAGGGGATAAAATAATGTGCTGAAGCTGACCAGACTAAGGATGCCAGATGAATACCTGGTAGGCAGATTGTTTTCCCCTATTTTCCTCCCCAAAAACTACGGTGCGTCTTATACTCCGGTGCGTCTTATACTCCGAAAAATACGGTAATTTTTTTCTCTCTCCAAAATTGCATTCAACAGGAGTGGAAAAGTGATCCCATTTGAATTGTTCTGTCTGATGTGTGTGCTGGGAATTAGTTAGCGGGGGGTTTTGTGTCACATTTTCTCCAGAAACTCGTTTGTCTTCGTCCCCCCAGCCTTGAGAAACTGCATCACCCATGCCTTCAACTGCTTTTAAATTTGCCGTGATTAACGGTGCTGGGTTTTCAGAACGTGTTAGGAAGAATCCGAAATCTCAAAGACCGCCTGAATTTGAATTTAACAAATTATAATCGAGGAATCCTAAACATCAATGTGAACCCAGTTCTTCCCTCAATGCATTGGTGCGTTTTTCTTCCGACAGGCCCCAAAACGGAGAATTCCACTTGGGTTCCTTTCACTTCCTGATCCTGGCATTTGAACCCTAATTTCAGAAAAGCAACTGGAGAGACACATTAATCCCAACAACAACGTTTAATTTAAAACATTGCTAGATGGAGGATCTCAATCATCCAGGTCACGGTTGATTGTAAGTGTAGCTTACAAAATTAAAATCACAAAATGTAGCTACTAAGTGTAGCTCACAAAATTATCCGCCACAACGTTCTATCTGTTAACGACTACTTCAGCTTCAACCGCAATAACACACGAGCTCACAATAGATACAAACTTAATGTAAACCACTCCAGACTTGATTGCAAAAAATTCGACTTCAACAACAGAGTGGTCAACGCCTGGAACACTTTACCTGACTCAGTAGTTTCTTCCCCAAACCCCAAAAACTTCAACCTCAGATTATCTACCATCGACCTCACCCCATTCCTAAGAGGTCGGTAAGGGGCGTGCATAAGCGCACAATCGTGCCTACCGTTCCTGTCCTAATGTACACATATATTCATACCTCTTTTACTCTTATTCATGCTTGTACTATTACATATATATTCAATCATGTTTTACTGTTTATACTTTGCTTATAATCATATATGCTTGACAAATAAAACAAATACAAAATACAAATACGGTTGTCCCAAAGATACTTTTCCCAAAAGGCAACTAGACTTTCTTTGGGTTTCTTTTTTCGAAGATGAACTTCTTCGGTGCATACTGTATTGCTGGCATCTGATTGGTTGTTCTCCCCCCCACTCCACGCCCACCCTCTGCTCCAACTAGCAAGGCTTACAACAACTTTAAGATCCGGAGGGACATGTTTTATCACTGTCTTGCTCTGGGGGTAGGAATGGGAGAGCTTCGCAGGAGCTCTCATGCCGAGGAGTTCCCAGAGGAAACAAGATGGTGACTCACACTCCATGAGCTCAAAGTTTAAGCATTCCCGGCCTCCCTGAGAACATTTCTCAGGGCCTGCTTGGGATTCCTGAGGGCTGCTGGCACCCCTCTGGGGGGCCGTGGGAGGGATCCATTCCAGCCCCTGGCGGGTGGTGGCCAGGCCTGGTGTCCATGGGAATGACCTCCGTCTCTTGAACAGAATCTTGTTCCTTCTGGATGTTCACACCACCGTCTCCTTCGCTTCCCTCCTGCGTTGACCAAAAAAAAAAAAAAAGCACAGCCGTTCGGGCTGTTTTTAATTTCTCTGTTGGGAACCAGGGAATAACAGACAAAATAACAGAGTAACAGAGTTGGAAGGGACCTTGGAGGTCTTCTAGTCCAACCCTCTGCTGACAGATGACAGAAAGATGACAGATATAGGAATAAACATCATTATGAATACAGGATAAGGATACGAATAAATGGGGACAGTAGGACAGGGACGGTAGGCATGTTGGTGCGCTTATGCACGCCCCTTACAGACCTCTTAGGAATGGGGTGAGGTCAACTGTAGACAGTCTAAGGTTAAAGTTTTTGGGGTTTGGGGAAGAAACCACAGAGTTAGGTAGTGCATTCCAGGCACGGATTACTCTGTTGCTGAAGTCATATTTCTTGCAGTCGAGTTTCGAGCGGTTTACATTGAGTTCGAATCTGTTGTGTGCTCGTGTATTGTTGCGGTTGAAGCTGAAGTATTCGTTGACAGGTAGGACATTGTGGCAGATGATTTTATGAACTACATTTAGATCTGATCGAAGGTGACGTAGCTCTAAGTTGTCTAAGCCTAAAATTTCAAGTCTGGTGGA